>ML682041.1:8862945-9197459 GCA_007922195.1 Podocnemis expansa
GTGTGTGTGTGTGTGTGTGTGTGTGTGTGTGTGTGTGTGTGTGTGTGAGAGAGAGAGAGAGAGAGAGAGAGAGAGAGAGAATAAACGGTGAAAATCAAAATGAACCATTTGGAACAAAGATGTTTTGAAGGATTTTTTTTTTTTAAATAGACCTTCCTCCTATCCAATGACAGGAACTCATTGACTAAAGGACTATATACACCATACCACTGACTCAATAAAGGACAACCCACTACTATTGATATATCTACTCCCTATTAACCTCAAGTAACTTCCAGAAGTAGTGATATTACTGAATGGTCATTCTTTAAATCACTGAATGCTTGACTGCTTATCCTGGATGCTTCAGATTATGCATGCCTTATACTTCTTAACTGCTAACCAAACGCTTCCCCTATCAACAATCTATACATTACATTCAGATGTTCATCAAATCTTGTGTAAACTCTGCAAACTGTTTATTCTTTTAAACATCATCTTTAGTAAAATTGATTAAAGCTGTAAAAGAAAAGACTTAACAAGCCAGCCACTGAAGTTAGATTCACCAATCTAATTTTTAAAAGCTAGTCATGCAAGTAACGAGTATGTTAAATTACCTAAAACTGTTGGAATTTGAAGGTAGCTTTATTCAAGGCTCACCACCAGCTTCCATAGTATTTTAAGATTGTAATAACAATTCAGGCATGTACTATAATGAAAAAAGAATGATCCATAGACTAGAAAGACAAGAAAAAGAAGAGCCATTTTAACAAAGTTCCAGTTTACTAGATTTCATGATAATAGAACAAACAAGGAGTCCTGTGGCACCTTAAAGACTAACACATTTATTTATTGCATGAGCTTTCATGGGAGAAAATCCCACTTCAAAGCGTCTGACGAAGTGGGACTTTCTTCCCTGAAATCTCATGCAATAAATAAATTTGGTAGTCTTTTAAGTGACACAGGACTCCTTGTTTGTTTTACGGAACTAGACTAACACGGCTACCCCTTTGGAACATAATAATAGAGATTCAGTGTAATAAGTCAGGTCATAAACAAGGCCATGTGATATGACTCTTAGGAAAGGAAAGGCACAAACGGTATCAGACATCAGTTTCGCATAGTGCAGGATTGACTAAAGAATCAGCCACAGACTAGCTCTCTGCAATACAATGGGTCCTGAAATGGGCTATAAGCATCAGGACTGCAAAGAATTATTGGAAAATTACAACCAATAAAGACACTTTGTTTTCTTAATTCTGACATTCTAACTTTGTGTTCTCCAAGTCACTTGGCCCTTCTAAGCAGAAGAGGTAATTGAATTTCAATCATGTCATGGCCTGATTCAAAATAACCCATAATGGCACTCATTTCAATATTGCACAGTGCTGATTTTTTATTCTTGGCATAGTGTCTGTTCCTTGCAGTGGCAATTTCCATATGCTCCTTGCCCTGAATTTCAAAGAATAGGTTTTGTCTAATGGAGTTGAATACTGAGATTCTTTCCCTCCTTTGACTTGTAGGTATAATTTGAAATAAAGTTGTACACAAATCCTAAGTATATAGTATACAGTGCATGATAAACAAGACTTACAATTTACTTAGTTGTAACATATCCAGTGCACTGATGCGGGAGGAGGGTACACTTTCCCAGGGGCTGGAGGCCCTTGGGGCCCAGCTCAGGCTGCAGCCCTTATTACCAGGGAGCCCACATTACAAATTTATATTGGGCCTGCAAAATTTATGCTTGGGCCCTGAACATACGCTCTACCCTCAGAGATACCTCCGTGCCTTTTGTTCTGGCATGAAGTCTCAGTTTCTTTCCAAAGATCATCTGTGTTTATTAAAGAAGTATCAAAGCTTTTGGCCAAAACTCCCCTCCTTCGGCCTCTCAGAGAGGAAAAAAATAAAATGAAAAAGCAAAACTTCAAGAAGCACCTAAATGTTTAATAAATTCATGTTGGTTTGGAATTCTGGGTGAAAAAACTAAAGAATTTTTAAAAAGTCAGAAAAAAATTTGATTTGACAGTTTCTGAAACAAAGTGTTTTGGTTCAAGATGGTTTTGTTTTTTGAAACAGCCTCCAATTATTTAAAAAATATATATTTTTAAAGAGCTCAATCTAAACTGATTGTTTTATTTTGGGTCAAATCAAACATTTGGTACAATCTAAAAACATTTTTTTAACCTTCTGAAATTACTAATAAACTGGGGAGGGGGGAATTAATTAGTGGCACAATTCAAGCATTTATCATCTGACTAGCTCAAGAATGTTTGGATTCTGCTACTATAGTTCATGCCATATTGTGCACATGAATTGAGAGGCTGAAAGTATAAATCACCAATGGTTTTCCTTCTTCTAGCCTCAGTCAACTTGTCAGTCCCTGCAGTATGAGCACCTTGAAGCAGAGACAATTCATCAATGGATCTACGTGGTGGATTTTACTGTACACATGTAACACCTGATAGATTTATAGCATATGTGCCTGTGGGATTAGTGCTTGAGAATCTAGCAGCTAAGAAACTGGATTAGGACTAGGAAACCTCAAATCAATTCCTACCTTGCAACTGGCCTACTGCATGTCCTTGGGAAAGTCACAGCATTGCTCTGTGACTCAGTTTATCCATCTGTAAAATGGGGATAATACTGCCCTTTGTAAAGTGCTTTGAGACCTAATGCGGTATTATTATATGTAAAGGCTTTCATGTACCAGAGATGGATGTCTGACACTTTAAGCATATGGATGAACAGGAGGAAGTGAGACAGTTCAGGGTTAGGTCAACAGAGTTTTCTATTTTTAAGTCCCTGGTTCAACACCAAACCAGGTCAATGGTATCTCAATCTCATCACCAGCTAGCTGTTCAGCGGTTGCTGAGAATAAGCTAATGTAGAACTAGCAGAACCGTCTGAGACTGAAGTACCAGGGATTTGTTCAGTGGAAATATAGGAAACTAGTATCAGTTAATACTGGTCATGCAAAGTCACACTGAGGTTTGTTATATTCCCGGTTTTGGGTTGTGCTATCAGTTCCCTGAGTCATCCAAACCAGAAAGTTTGGGTTTACTGTTGAGCTCCACTAAAACTGAGCAGAGGTGTCTGTTGATATAGGATGAGACGTAGAAAAGTCTCTGATTTTGTTGAGAAAAAAATATAATCCTAGACTCAGATTTAAAATAAGCCAAAAAAGGACATGTTAAAGGCAATGTGTACAGTTAAAGAGAAACTGAATATGGAATAAGGCAGGCTAGGAACTCCTGGCCACCTAAACAGAAACAATGGACAGTTGGAAGAGGAGCACATTTTTTCAGATAAGGAAATTATCTCGTGAAGGGCTATTATTCTACAGGGAGAAAATGATGAAAGCCTTTAAGGCAGAAAGAGGAAATATGAATATGCATGGACTGAAGCTCTCCAAGTCTAACTCTGTGAAGGAACGATCCGTCTGCTTCATGGAGAAACGGACACCAAAGGAACGAAACTGGAAATCAGGGACATTTGAGAACACGGATGCAGGGAATAAGAGCACGCTAGTTGGGACAAGCAGGTCTGTTCTGAAGAAGCAGATAGGCTGGAATCAATGTGGGAAAAAACCTCACTCTGAACTGGTGTGACGGTAATCCAAATGTCTCTTGCAATTATCGGCAGAGTACCAACATGGCAAGAAGTCAAGGGAAAAGCTGTTGCTGTCTGGAAGCCTGACATGCTTAAGCAGCCCTTTCATCTGGTCTTCATTATTCTGTCAGATTTGGACAGCTTTAGAAGTGGCAGGAGTTTAAAATCAGTAGCTGTGCTGGTGGCTGAGTCTTCAGAAGGTCTGAAGGCCTGGATTACAGCGATGTGGGGCCACAGGTACAGCACTGGTTAGTCACTGTCCCTTTCCCCCTTCACTCCCCACCCACCAGCTAAAATGGTGGCAGCAAGGAAGCTCTTTCCTTCTGTCTCAGAGAAGTAAAGGCAGAGGCTCCCTTTATTCCCAAGAACGGCACTAAGCCCATGCTTCCTGGGAGAGCAGAACACATCCTGTTCTTTCTCCCTTTTCTCCTTTCAATAGGTAGCAGCCAGCAGCAAAAACATTCTGCCCTGGGAAGGCCTGCTGCACTTTCCTCCTGCCACACACCCTGTGGCTAAGGTGACTTGAATTTAATGGACTGTCAAGGTGCAAGTGGCAGCTCACCTGTCTCCATGCAAGTATTTCAGGCTCTTGGCAGACTCAGGCAGAGCTCTGCATTGATCACATTCCAGTTATATGTTCACACTTATCTTTGCCACTTCAAGGATGGGGAATCCATCTTAAATGAGCAGCTGAGATCCAGTTTTGACCCGTTTTTTAGTGCCTCACTGTTTGTGAGGTGCTATAGATATATAGCGTGGTGAATTATTATACAAGGTACAAGGCAGGTGAGAGTCACTCTCAGAGTCCTTACATTACAGTTCTATAAGACATGGCTCTAGGTGCTGTATAAGACACAGAAATCATGTTACCCTCAGCAGAGGATTATCCAGTATCATGCCTCCCAGCAGTATTGTATCAGCCACTAATTTCTTTTATGTCTTTCTAATATAGAGCAGTACTCTCCTTAATGATTCCAAAATAAAGAGCAGTCTGTTTTCTAAAAGGAATCTGGGAGTCACACCACTATTATTCCTTTATTTTGCTAAGTGCCAGAGCTTTTATGATAACAGTTTTATCCTCATTATCCATAGTTTATGCTTGGTAATGTCACAATAAAGATTTTCGCACACCTACACAGAAAAAGCAGGCTGTGAGGAAGACAGAAGAATAGCACCTAAAGGACTCCAGAATTAAGCCCAATTAATAACTGACATTCCTAGGGTAGGGATTTTTTTAAAGGAATACTCTCATGTTGTTGCCTCACCAATCAGAGGGCTTTCTGAAATGGGCAGGAGACAAGTGGTTTGTGGACATACCTCCTTGTTCAGAATTTGAGAATTAAGGACACTCTCTGGAAGAGCTATAGGCACCATCCTGAGGGAGCTATCACCCTGAGTGTGCGATCAAAGTTGTGTTTTCGGCTCAGGTAGGCAACATACCCTTTAACCTCACTAGCAGTGAAGAAACGGCAGCATAAACCCCGGTGGAGGCTAATAATGTGACTCGGTACCCAGGCTTCTGGGTGGGCATGTCCAGCCTCTGTTGGAACTGTGCTGCAGCATCTTCACTGATGCTTTGACCCATGGTAGCTAGATTGATGCTAGCAGCGGTAATAACTCCTGCCCTGCAAGTCGACTTCAGCTTTTAAGTTTATTTACAGGGCAGGAAGCCCCGGGCCCGCTCCCTGCCTAGCCTTGGTTCCCGATTGGGCTCCCATGGCCCAATCCAGCTCTGGGGGGGTCCAATCTGGCTCCAGCCCCTTGCTGCTAGTGGTGGTAGCTGGGAGCTGGCTCCTGCTGCCAGTGGCAAGGGGCTGGGGCCCCAATCCAGCCCCGAGCCACTTGCTGCTGCTGACAGGTGGCTCTGCAGCATGGACAATTTCATAGGTTAGCCTGGAGTCCGATCTACAGACTGCATGGATGTGCTAGCACGACTGTGTGACCTGCAATTGTAATACCACCTTTACACAGCAGTTCGGAGAAAGTCTGCAAGTCCGAATCCCACAGACCCAGGCTTACAAAGCAGCGTAAACACAGCCCTGGTGTCCTGTAACACAAATCATAGCTGCACCGTGACTGTCATCCACGTTAGTTGCTACAGCATCTTTGTTTGATTCCACACCTTCCAATGTGGTGGTGTTTAGGTGTTAGTACATGACGAGTATTTCTCTGAATAAACTGCCACCTCACCTGGATTTAAATGCAATGTGAAAAGGTGAAAGATTAGCTCACAACCAGACAGACTGCACTGGGTCATAGACAGTGACTAAGAAATGAGGAGGAAGAACTGCTAACTTAGGCTAGAAGAGGAGGGACATCACCCTTTCTGTTTTAAGAAGTATGGTCTTGTTTTTAGAGCACAGCCATGTGACTCTGGAGGCTTGGAATCGATTCCCAAATGATACAGACTTCCTTGTAACACACTGAGCTAATCTCTACAGCTCCGCTCTCCATCTGCAAAACAGGAGATTTTTGTCCTGTTTTGTTCTGTCTAGTTACATTATAAAGTCTTGAGTGCTGGGGCTATCTTAGTAGGTTTTTGTAAAATGTTTGGCACCATGAGACCCAATCTTTGTCAAGGTCGCAGGGAGCTATCATTTTAACTCCCCAGCTGTGGACAGGCAGCAGACCAACACTCTTGGATAGTGTTTTGTCTGTTTGGTTCCTGGACAGACTGTACATTAGATATTGTCCTTGAACAGAGGGGTTTGTGCAAGATTTAGCAAATAGAAACACCAGCTAACCAGATTGTTGAGGACAAGGTATCAGCTGCAAACAGCTGGAACAGAAGCATGGCAGTCTCTCACACCCACCCACAGAGCAGGAATTAAGGATGAACCTGTCAGGAAGTATTTTAAGGGGGAATGGGTCAGTTTGGCAAATATACCCAGATCCAGTAAGTGGAAGAATGGTCTGTGCGCAGCTTTCTCTGCAGAGATGCCAGTATTTTAGGAAAACAAACAAACAAAAAAAAGCACCGAGTAAGAATTTTGAATAATTTCTGAACCCTCCACTTCTCAGTGTGCTTTTGTCATCCCACCTCCCCAAAGGGAGAGAGACAGGGGTTTGCAGCAAGCATAGCTGACATACAGAAAATGTAAATTGCACGCAAACAGCTGCGGATAGAATTGAGTAGTAAAATAAGAGTGGAGGAGGGTCAGTTTTGCAGCAGCTTGTGTCTGAAATTTTCACCAGATACTTCCTCTCTGACTCTATTGCTAGAAAAGGCAATTAGAAGAAATTGTCCAGCAATTGGGAAGGGGAAAAGTGGAGGGGGAAGCATTAAACCCACAGCAAGTTATCCCATTAAGGTGTTTTGTTAACTCCAGGATTTTTAAACAAACCTAAAAAAGACAGTTCTGACAGTACTGATGAATATGGATTACTGCTATGAACATAAACACCATGTTAAAAAAAAAGGGGGTTTCTCAAAGGTCAGTGGCAGAGAATTTATCTGGGTTTCAGTCTCTGCACTAAACATTCAATAATATTGCCTCTCAGGAGAAGATAAAGTCAAGGCCACCTGCAAAATTCATCTATTAACAGTGAGTTTGTTCACAAGTTTTGCAAGTGTCCCTTCCCACTTTCAGTGGTCCACCACGGAAGATGAAACAAAAGTTTTGCCAATTCACGAAGGACATAACTTCAATACAAGGGAAGGGATTCTCTACGGCCTAGGAAGATTTGTTTCCTAGATTTAGCGCTTTTACATTTTCCTCCCTCTTAGCACTTCTTCACTGATTATAACTAGCTCCTTCTGACTTAGAAGATTTTTCTTCATTGTAAATAGGGCAGTCTTCAGCCTCTCCAAAGCTTAAGGAGGATTGACTGTAGATTCTGATTTAGCTCATCCCAGGGTATACAAGATGTAACTTGAGCACCAAGAGTTCCCCCAACATTGGAAGAGGCTCAAACCTGATGTGGGCAGGTGTACTTGATTTTCTCTAGTTCTACTGATTAGCTCACTTAGCAGGCAGCTTTCATTAAGTCAGTAGGTTACTAGTGCAGTCCCTGGTTCAGCACTTTCCCATGACAGCAGAGAATATGGAGTTGAGCCTGAAATACTCCAAGAAAGCTAATAAGAATCATACTGATGCACAGGGCCAAGAAGGGAGAAAAAAGGGAGACAGGACTTTCAGAAATGTAAGAAGGTGCCTCTACAGTGGGATACTTTGACTGAAAAGATGAGGAGCGCCGGTGGCATAGCGAGGGTGTCTGGGGTCTGCTGGTGCCGGAGGGCCAAGAAGCCCACATCTGTGCTCTCACAGGAGCTCCTCACCTTGCAGACCCACACCCGGCCTGCTGTCCCCTGGAGCTTGGCCTGCTGTCCCTGGGGGCTTGGCCCCCGACTTCCCCCTGTCACTATGCCACTGAGGAGCTTGCCATCTAATTAACAGTGGAAAACAAACTCAAGTCAAGTGGAAGGGTAGCATCTCTGTTGATATAACTAGCAACTTCCATTTCTTCTTGTGTGCACTTACCAATGTAGCTTCCTCTCCCAAGAAACGCTTTCCCTCTGACTTCGGCCCTTTGAGTCTGGGCATATAGAAGTCTTTTGTTACCACCTCATGGGCTAAGAAGCAAGAAAATACGGAGGCAAAGAAAAGTAGCTAACAGAAGATAATTGTATTTGCACTTTCTGCTGTTTCCTCAGCATGCAAGGACAGCCAATATTCTGCTACCCCAATGGTTCTTTGTTTTGTTTTGGTGTACACTGGTATAGCTAAACCAGTACAGATGTGCTATCAATGTAAAATGGGATCACTTATCAAGATACCCTGCACCTAGATGATTAGATTGCACTACTGTAGCTTTCTCATTGCTCATGCAACTTGCCCTTAACCGGACAAGTCCTATTTTCTTACACTTCACTGAGGAAGTCTACTCAGGACCTGTCATCTCTGAATTTGGCTTGCAGTCTTTCTGATTTTATTTACATCAGCACCACTGCTACCATGGCAACATGTAAAGTTACTTGTGTGTGATAATACTGAGACTGTACCTGAATGGGAGCAACATCTTAGAGAATTATAAGCATTCGAGCAGGTAGTATCTTGGCAACTCAGCACCTAAACAACATATATATTTTACCTTCATGCACAAACTCAGGGGAGTGTTTAATTACAAACATACACGCCCACTTGTATTTAGAAAAGGAGTGTGAAAAAATAGTACTCCCTTTAACTATGATAATAAATTCAGCCACATATGTAAACCTATGGTGAAATTCAAGAAGTACAGGATTTCTAAGTATAAAATAATGTTGGGAAAAAGATAGCTGGAAAGAACCACACAGCAGCTGTTAATATAAATAATTTATCATTAATTGTTTCCATGGGCACTCCTGAAACCTTCCTGCCCAGAAGCCTTGTAACAAGATGACAACATAAAAGGCCGTGAATGGTAAAAACATGCATTGCTGCATTGTGTCCTCAGTGCTTTCTGAAGGACTTGCATATTACCAGCTTCCTGGAGCCATTCCTTAAAATGGTAAGCTATCACTAAAAGAAACAAAACTCAGGAATTTCAGCCACAAATGTGGAGGAGGATAGACATGTACGGTAGGTGAATTGTTAGAGCAGAGATATTGAAGTCTGCCTTCAATTAGATAATTAGGGATCCATTTTTTGATGGCTAAATCCAGGATGAAGTTTAGGTAGATCTTGGCTCTCCTTCTGCTCCTATTTGCACTGGTGTAAAACAAAAGTATATTCAATGAAGTTACTCCTGATTAGTAAGGAATTAAATGTAGAGTCTCCACACCACAGAAGATTGATACTGACATTTGTTTTCATCCCAAAGTGGGATGAAAAGTTGAAGTTTAAAAATTTTCATAATAGAGAAAAATTTGAAGGTTTTGTGCAGGAAGTTCCACAAGTTTTGGTTTGTTAAACCAATCCAAATGTTTTGTCTGAACCAGTTCAACAGTGAAACAGAATTTTCCCCATTTGACACATTGCCATATGGGAGCTGAAGTTCAAACAGCCTGATTTCCCAGTCTCCCTCTCTAAGGACAGACTACCTGACTGCATCATGCCGAGCTTGGTGTGGGGGAAACTCTGTGTTGCATCACGAGAGATGTAGACCTACAGGGAATATTGGCAAGAACTGAAGCATGAATTAACATTCCCAAAAAACAAAGTCTTGATAGTGAGATGTAATTTGGTGTTTTGAGGTGATTCAAACCAAAATGAAATATTCCAATTTCAGTTGAACCCACCTGAAAACAATATTTTATTTTGATCTTCTCAACACCAAATAAAACAAAAACAAAAACACTTTTTGGGGGCAAAAATAGAGACTTTTCTTGAGGAAGATCTCAATTTTGTGCAAATGATTTTTTCCCTTGAACTGGAAAACGACTCCAACAGAAAATTCCTAAACAGCTCTACTCAAGGTTAACACCAGTGTAAGTGAGCATGGAAACTGACCACCTATACAGCAGCTTGGTCTTTTAAATCCAACGCCAGCAGGCCTATCCTTATTCAACAAAATACTTGTGTATGTTCTTAACTTCAACTGGAGGTTTAAGTGTTTCATTGAATTAGGGTCTTAAATGAGCAAAGGAGAACTACAAAATCCACCCAGCCCTATAAGCCTCAGTGAAAATGCCTTTTATATGTCAAAAGTAAATCCTATCTCTTATTTTCTGCAAAGACAAGGCAGTCGTAAAAAAGCAGAAACGATGGCACCAGACACCTCAAATAATAAAGAGAACAATTCAGAAGACAAAACTGGATTGCATAAACTATTGCATCCAGAATGATGCAACCAGGATCAGTCTAAACAATTCATGGACCAAGAGGGATTAGCCCACAATGAGCAAGTTGACTAGCTCTAGCCATAAGGGAAAAACATAAGCTTTATTAAGTGTTGTACACTCTTGTGGTTTGAGTTCAAAGTCAGTCAAGGTTTGAGTTCAGCCTGTTTTCAACTCTGACATGGTTCACTGGAATCATATATGCCTATCTTTTTGGTCTGCTGGAGCTTCTGCAATGTTTTGGTGGTATCTGGACATCCTTAAATCCTCTGACGCTCCTGATTATTCTGTGTGGAGCATGAGCCACATTCATAGGTCTTAAGCAGCAACTACAAAGATTCAAGGGATCAAGGACAAATCCCTAGAAACAAAACCAATTTTTTTTTAAAGGAGTAACTGTTCAAGCACAACATATACCTCCACTTCATTGCAGTGGCTGTCTTTTCTTCACTTGAACTGCCTCCTTTCTGAGAGCCTGTCTAGGAGAGAATTCCCATTCTGCCCTGCTTTTAAAGGGACAGTTCTCTATTCCATCTTGCAGATAGTATGATGACCATCAGAGTACTAAAATAAAAAAGTTTTAGTCAAAGCAGTCATAGATCAATTTTAGGGGGGGGGGGGGGGAACTGAACCATATCTAGTCATTATAAACCTGGACTGTAAAATGGAAAACAAACAAGCCAAATGTAAAAGTCCCAATATCCCATCCCCAATGGTGTCCTATCTCCCTTGAGGAGAGTTTTTCTAAATGAATTACTGATTCAAATGTATAAGTATTAAAAATAAAACAACACCTACATTTAAGTCCGTTATTTGCCCAGACCTCCAGAAATCAGCTGCCATCCTTCTTGATTTTTAAAAAGGATTTTTAAGGTGACCTGCATTGCTATTCTATTCATAAAAAATGCATCATGGGTAGAAATTATTTTATCTCTAGCTACATCTGGTTTTTCAAAGATGTAAATGATCTCAAGGAAAGCGGCACAACAATGACAGAAAACTCATTAGAAGTGAAGAGGCCAAACTTCCCCCAAAGCACTAATAAGCTCCCTGAGGCACCGGTCATTTTAAACAGTGCATAATATTTTGTTCTTGGATTAATGCAATGCGAAATGTAGGATTTTACTGTCTACGTTGTCCATGTTTAACACATTAAATTGCATTATATTCACTTCATGCTTTCACATTTGTGCCTAATTTCCTTATCAGTGTAAGTTTAGATGTATTAGGAGGTTTCACAGTCCAGAGCTCAGAGGAACATCTTATTCAAGGAACATTAGTTGGGAGTGTGCTGAGCTGCTGAAAAATAATCAAATTTGCAAGTGAACTTGCCTAGCCAACTATAATCCTTTGCCTTTCCATCAGACCCTTGTTATAGATCAGCAATAGGTGCATGCTCTCTCTCTCTCTTTCACAGACTCAATGGTCAGAAGGGATCAATGTGATCATCTAATCTGACCTCCTGCACAATGCAGGCTACAAAACCTCACCCACCCTCTCCTGTAGTAAACCTTTAACCTACAACCAAGTTAGTAAAAAGTCCTCTAATTATGGTTTAAAGACTTTAAGGTACAGAGAATCCACTGGCAAGTGAGCCATGCTCCATGGTACAATTATGGTGGTTGGTGAAACTCTGCGCATGTGGGCAAGACTCATAAGCTAGACAACTATTTTTTTTTCTCTCTCTCACAACTATGCTGCACATTGAACTGCATCCAAATGATCTTCCAGCCATATCCAGATCACTTAAAGAGGTCAGTCATACCAAATAAAGATCCTCATGTGTCTGTGGCTGTGGGGTGGGGGAGAGAGAGAGAAAAAGAGCATATGCTGATTTTCCTTTAACGGCTCCAATCTGTGGAACTTTAATAAGGAGGAGATTTAAAATTCATATCATCAGCAGCAACAGACCAAAAGTCACTGCAAGGATTTCATACAAGAGATCAGTTAAGAATCAGAGATGAAAATCCCTTTCTGAGTAATGAAAATTCTCAGGCTGTCTTTGCAAGTTTCAAGAAAGTTCAGAGAATGTAATTTGGCCCTTTGATTGCTTGGACCCAACTGTATACACAAAAAAACAACAAAAGTCCTGTGGCACCTTAAAGACTAACCGATTTCTTCAGGCATAAGCTTTCGTGGGCTCCAACCTACTTCGTCAGGGTTGGAGCCCATGAATGCTTATGCCTGAAGAAATCGGTTAGTCTTTAAGGTGCCACAGGGCTCTTGTTGTTTTTGCCGTACACAGACAAACACAGCTACCCGTCTGGAAACTCAATACACTGAATCTCTAGGACACGAGTCTATTGCACCAGTGCAGTTTATTGCAATACCGTTGCAACTCTAAAAAATAAATCCAGGGTACAGCCACATCTTGAATACTGTGTGCAGATCTGGTAGCCTCATCTCAAAAAAAGATGTATTGCAATTGGAAAGTACAGAAAAGGGAAAACAGAAGCGCATGTCCAGTGCTCAAGAGACTGTTTTATTGTCTTCCTCCCCAAGACACTGAATAATGAAAGCACATTGGAACAACTTCCCCATTTAAAATAGAAAAGGGAGAAAGCATGGGAAAAAAATCTCATGAGGTTCCCTTCAGTCTTGATGAAGTTGTTCAGTAAGGGGTAAAATGATAATTTTCCTTGAGAATGAGCAGCAGATTTGCAGCAAGTGACCATAAATCACAGAGGGTCGGGGGTCATTTCACTTTGTGCCTCCATTCCTCAACCGAGTTCTAGTCCAGTGTTTCTCATAAAGCCTCTGTCTGAGAACTTCCTGGCTATCTAGTAGAGTTTCAGCTATATTTTAAGTACAACATTCAGCCAGTCTCTTCTTTATACTTCTGCCTACAAACAGACCTCCAGGAGGATTAAGACATGAAGTCTTTGCCAAAGATACAAGATGACGTGTTCGTGCCATCGAGGGCTATAATCATAAACATGGTCTCCACCTACAAAGTGTTTTAGGAACGTAATAAGGAAGTTTAATGCATTGGTAATGAAAGTGAGTGGACATGAGATAGATGGCACTAAAACAGCATGGCGCTGAGGTTGAGAAGTGGAAGTGTTGCCTGAAGTTTGAGCCATTTAAATCCACTGATAGTATTGCAGAAGATCAAGATGAATGCTTATATTGTGCCTAAATGCCCAGTGCCATTTCTGAACGGCATTAAGCAGCTTTTGCAGAGGTTCCAGCTGTATTGTTGGAAGTAACCAGAAAAACCTTCATGGCCATTAAGCTTTCAGTTGCTGCAACAGAAGAGAATATAGGTATTTCCAATACCCTCAATCTATAGGATTGTGACAGATGATACCAGTTACAGAGTCCCTGTGTAAATATTTGGCTGAAGTCAGAATTTTAAACGACCATCTGTTACACAAGACGATTTACAGAGACATTCAGAGCTTCAGTAGCTCCAATGCTATTGGGAATGATTTAATAGACTTCGTGGGCACTTGGAGCATAAGGAATTTTATCCTCACTCCTCCCACCAATGGGCTTTCCTATCATGTAACCTGCCCACAGCAATAAGGCCCTGGAGAAGTACAACGTTTTTCACATTGCTTCTAGAAAGAGCCTCATAAAAAGCAGTGCTCTGGGGAGCTGAGACAGATATGGCAATTTCCTTCAATATCATTGAAAGATTGTCTTGTATTAAGTTTGTATATTATTGTGGACCAGAAATGGGCATCTCCTTCTTGGTGGGAAAATCTGATGCGAGACCTGTGAGTGCAAAAGATTACACTGCAAGTGTGCTAGACAAGAATGGACATCTGGGACAATAAATGTTAAGTGGATTTCCTGGAGAACACATAGGGTGAGATTAATGCAAATTCCCCACTGCCAGGTCTCTAAAACGCAGTCTTTTAAAGCTATGCCCTAAAGAAAGGCTCAGTGTTTGCCAATTACAGTGTTTCCGGAGACTGGAAGATCCAAGCAGTGTAAAGAACTGACCGAATGGTCAAGCCTGGGTTCTGGTTCTGAAACTGTAATGGACTTGTAATGACAGGAAAAACCAGCTCCATGTTTTGAAGGACTGACACCTAACACCAGTCAAGGTTAGTATTTGGGATGACCTCAATGAAACTGTTTAGCATGTGTGTAGGTTCTTTTATTGTTTTCAATATGTTTTCTCTGTAATGCTTTCACCTTAACAAACTTCTTTGCTCAGAAAGAACTGTGTGGTTACTTGCTTGCTAGCAATTACACTGTTCAGACTCCTGGGAGGGCTGGTCTGTACCTAAAATGCTGCTGCAACTGCGCTGCTGTAATATTTCAAGTGTAGACTCCATTTACACTGATGGGAAAAATTCTCCTATGGGGATAGGTAACCCACCTCTGACAGGCCGTACCAAGATCGACAGAATTCTTCCATTTAACTAGCACTGTGTACACTGGGAGTAAGGTTGACTTAACTATATCACTCAGGTGTGTCTACATACAAAAGAGGAGACAGCTGGGGGCTGAAAACCCGTAAGTGGGTGCCCTTACTGAATGACACGGGGGAACAAAGATGTAGTTGAATTTGAGACAGGAGTGACCCAGATTTTAGCAACTGTTTAACTTGATATCACTTGATGTACCACTTGAAAATACTGTATGGCCTCACACACATCAGCCACTATTTATTTATAAGCACATGCAGATTGGGTTTTCATTTTAGCCACAGACTCAATTGATAACTGAACTCTTCTTTTGTTGAGTTAATTAGGTTTGGTCACAGGCAACTATTCCATTTTATCACATTTTAACTTGCACCGTTCAAAATAAAGTCAGAGAACAGGGACCACAGAATAATTGAAGGTGATTTCCTTACTTTGGGGGTAGGGGAGTATTAGTCTTGCTGATGAGAGCCTGACATGTTCTGCAAGTCATTCCACATTAGGCCAAAACAACTTTCACCAATTCTAAAGAATGTGTAACTGGTACCACTAGAGTACTGTGAAAACACATGCAAATTATGTACCCAATCACTGGATTTGCATTCTCAGAAGCAGAATATCAGAAAAGTCTATTCAGTTTAGTTGTTTCTGATTTTTTAAAGAATACTCTAAATTATGCCGTTTTAGAGGATATAGCATCTCACCTGAGATCTAAATTAGGATCCCAGTGCACTGCTAAAACACTAGCATTTATATTTACTGCTGTAAGTGATGGACTATTTAGAACAAATCAACAATCCCCTGTAAGCCTCTAAAATGCTCGTTTCATTCTTTTGAGCTTCATAATTGAGAATCACTTAAATTAGTGATAAGTGCAAGTAACTATAGTCATGCTTTACGAGCTAGGTACATTGGGAAATATTTTCAAATAGATGAAGATACTTATGAATCTAATAAAAAATGCATATTTTTGAAGTAAGATAGGTGTCAGAGGAAATTCAATGATGATAATGAAATAGCATTAGAAATTAAAAAGTTTGAATTAAAGGAACTTTATTAACAAATAAAAAATATCTTCCTAACCTGAGCCTGAAACTGAGGTTTTAGCTTTCTGCTGTTAATAGAAAAACTGCATGTACATTAATTCATTTAAAAAGCTTTTTCAGATGCTTCTGTAGACCCTTAATATGTACAATATATTTTGAAGTTACTCACACTACTATTTCTTTTGAAGTATTATTTTCTAGTTAAAACTAAGATTCGTGGCCTCTGTTCTAGAAAATATTTATGGTACTTAAAGTTAAGCACATGATGAAGTGCTTGAATGAATAAGGATGTTTTCCTCAGTTGGTGCCTGGGCTCCCAACAGAATGGCAGGTGATTGCTAAAGTTAATAGTTCTGATCTCTCTTGCATCATTATGATTACAAATGAGGAATAACTAAGGTCAAATTGACTTAAATGCAATCAAAATGAGAAACTATTAACTGGGCCAGATGAGTTATAGGGGAAAACTTCATCCATTTTTCTTTCTGTTTGTTTTCAGATGGCATGTGATGTTAAGACTGCTAAACCCACACTTAATACTGTCCTAATACCTGCACTTTAGAAACATTGTCACCAGGCAAGCCATGACTATAGAGAGTTGCTGCAGACATATTAGGCAAATATGACCGGGAAGAGATGTGGTCTGCAGATTCATAGATGGAGGTGTCCATGGCTATGTCTATATCTGCTTTTTTTTAGTTCAGACTTGCTAGTCTGAACTAAAAAAGTCCAAGGTTAGTCCGAACTAACCTCGGGCTAGTTCAGACTAACTGTGGCTTTTTAGTTTGAACTAGCCGTGTGTAATAGTTTGAACTACTGGTAACTTTTTAATTCAAACTAGCCATTATTTGAGGTCTTGCATGTGCTTAGTTTGAACTAAAGTTCGAACTAAGACAGCTAGTCTGGGCTAAGCAAGGGGTCTTGCTAGTCCGAACTAAGAATTTTCTTAGTTCGGACTAGCCAAATGATAGTGTGGTCATGGGCCTAATTAGTCTGGACTCAGCCTGCTTAGTCTGGGCTAATTTGGCAGTGTAGACATAGCCTTAGACACACTATGAAAGTCCGAGACCCCAAATTCCTGTTGGTTTCTAGAACAGAGGAAGTCACAGACAGATAGCGCTGCTAAATTAATAAGCCTACCTTCAGCATTTCAAAGCCTTAGGTTTTGCTGATTATGTCAAAGTCTAGGTATTTTATCAGGCACTTCCAATTAAATAAAGAACAAAAAGATTCTGGTGACAGGCACTTATTCTGAAATGTATTAATGGACCCTTTAAAATATATCCACCATCCTCCTCTATTTTAGAAAGAAAGTTGCTGTAAAGTGCTTTCATTATTCAGTGTTTTGGTGAGGATGACACTAAGACAATCTCTTGAGCACTGTATACATACTTCTGTTTGCTGACAACTGCCGTAGCATGTGGAGGATAGAATTTCATCTTTTCATTCAAAGGGAAAGGACTATACTAAGGTGGTCCCTGGCTTATTAATTTAAACCTGGCAATTACTGTATGATCATATGCATCTCCTAATTGCAAGGAATGTTATCCATTGCTCTGGTAAACATCATGCTAAGAATCTTTGATCAACTGGCTGAAAAGTCTTCATCAATTTTCTCTAACAGATACATAAGGCAATAGAAAAATAAGTACATGACCTAACAGCGGTTTCGGAGCAAAGGCCCTTGCTATCTGTTTCATATAGAATAAGAGCACTTCCTGTAAAAAAAGATTTACGTTAAATTAGATGAGCTTTGTTATTTTTATACTAAATCTTACATTGGCCACTGCCAAAATTCTGTAGAGTGCTTGGAATAGATGTTTTAGTTAGAATGATATGTTTTTAATATAATTTGCTGGTGCAGTAGGAAACATTGCTTAAACCCAGAGTTTGGTGAACTGGCTCATGTCAAATGAGATAATTGATACATCAAAGTGAACTTTGTTTTGGATTCTCTAATTTACCTTCAACATTATCTGAGACCAGCGGGTTGACCACCAACCTCAGTAGAACAGCTTTCAGGAGAAAGCATGGGAGAAAAAGCTTATGAGGTTCCCCTCAGTCTTGATGAAGGTGTCCAGTTTGGGATAGGATGACCATTTCCCTTGAGAATGAGCAGCAGATTTGCAGCAGGTAACCATAAATCACAGAGGGTCAGGGGGTCATCTTAATTTGGGTGCGTCTACACTGGTAAATTAGTTCAAATTAAGGAGGCTTAATTCAAACTAATTTAGTCCCCATCCACCACAGATTTTCACTAGTTTGAATTAAGGAATTCCTTACTTCGAACTAATGCAAGCTTAGTTTGAATTAGTAACACACACATTTAGTTCGAACTAAGTGTTTAGTTCAATTCTTAGTTCAAACTAAGGGCACTGGAGACTAGGATTAAACCCTAATTCAAACTAAATACATTCGGATTAGGGCAGTTAGTTTGAATTAACAAAGTGCACTAATATGACTTAACATTTAATATATTAGTGCACTTTGTTAACTCGACTTACTAAGGTTGGGTTTAGTTTGAATCAAGGTCAAACTTATTAGTTCGACTCTGTTAACCTGAACTAACTTTTGTAGTGTAGACATAGCACTTGTGCCTCAATTCCTCAACTGGGATCTAGTCCAAGTGCCTCTGTTGAAGCCTCTGACTGAAAGTTTACTAGCTACCTAGCAAAGTTTCAAGTATATTTTAAATGCAACATTCAGCCAGTCTCCTCTTTGTAGTTTTGCCTATAAACAGACTTTGACCATTACTGTTTTCCCCTCACACTTCTCAGCACTGTCTTTACTTAAATCTGACAGCATTTTGCCTCTGCTCTTCAAAGAATCTTTCCCTTCATTGACCTCCATGCTTATGCCCCATTTTTACTTTCTCTGTCATTGGCAACTATTCAATTGATGTAGTTTACACCTGCTAGCTCCTTATTGCCTATCATTAAGATCAGTCAAGTTTATTGTAGGGGAAGAATAAAGTACTCTGTTATGTCAGTTAATTCTCTGTAATGTTTCTTCTCGTAAGATCTGTTCAGAACACTCTTTTACTTCTGTTTCTATAATCAAATGTCACTTTGACGGTCACTTGAGTCTGGGTGTAATTTTGCCACCTCAATAGAGCATGTAACAAGGGACTGTATTGTCTTTCTGGCTCCTTATTTTCTCTCCAACTCCAACTACAGCAAAAATTTCTCTGGCAGTTCGCTTATTAGAGTATTAGAAAACACCTTCTAAGCCAAATAAAAATAGTCAGTTCCTCCCTCCACACCACCAATAGATTTGAGTGCACTAAAACAATTGTGCACCTAATAAGCATTTGCTTTTGCTTAAATATTTATTTTTAAAGCCTATTTTTCACTTAGAACATACAAAATTCTTTTAGATGGTCACATCTAGTGTTAAAATCTGAGCTACGAAAAAAGTAGCAAATCAGAATAAAGTCCAGAATAGTTTATGTTAGTGGAAAATCCAGGGTAGTTCTTTAAACTTCAAAAAGTGTGATTTCACATTTAAATAGTTGTAACTGAGAACACAGACGTGTCCTTCAGCCCTAATCAAGGGCAGGGATTCGTTATGCTAGGCACTGCACATACCTGTACCAAGAGACCCTGCCCTAGAAAGCATCTGTTTTGACTGTCAGACAAAAGAAGGGTTGGCTAGTAAAAAACAAAGGTGAAGTTAATTATAGTCACTAAGTGTTAGGTGCCTGTAAATCCCAGGAGGCATCTTTAGCTGCCTAAATACCTGCTTAAATAAGTATGGCCCGCTGGTTAATTGCTATAAATAAAATTAGATGGGGTTAAAAATCATGCAATTCAGTACTCAGCACTGGAGCTAACACAGGCAGACTTAAGACCTGGTGTTCATGGACTGATGCTCCATTACGTAAAAACTGTGTTCATCTCCGGTCCTGCACCATGAGATTCTAATCACAACACTTGGAGCTGTCTGACCTCCAGAATAAAGCAATTCACACAGAAACGTGTGAAATTCAGGAGCTGCCGAGAAACCACATCTGGTTCTTCCCCCATGCAATTCAATATGTAAGGTCAGAACTTCTTTGAGTAGCATGTTTTACAGACCTACAGATCTCTGTTCTGTATGTTTATTTTCATTAACCTCTAGGAAGAATTTGTAGAATTGTCTTCTCTCTGTAATTAGAAAGGACTTAGCATATTTTAAGTGTCATAGAATACATCTTCATCTGCCCAGAATGGCAAGTACAGCACAACATCACTGCATAGTCATAAACATGCTTGGCCCTTATTCCTTTTTTTTTTTTTCCTTTTTTTTCCCCCAAGCAGCACAAGATCTCTGTTGCAGCAGGAGCTTCCCACACTGTTTCTTACCTTGACGCAGCTCAAGCCCTGACCTTCTCCAGTCTGCTCCCTGTTCCTCCCACTTACCAACAGCCTAGTTATTACTTCCCAGGTGTTCATAATCCCCTCCAATAGGTAGTGGTTAACTCCTTCCAGCTGGGCCTGCCGACATCTCCATTCTACAGCTAGCCTTTTATTACAGAGTGTCACCATCACATAGATATAAAATGCTGTGAGATGCCCCTACTGCTGGTGCTCTAGGCTGCCTAAAATACTGTTAGGGTACCAGGACCTAAGGATGTCTAGTCATCCTCCTACTTTCAAGTCACAATCAGTCATTTCTGCTACCAAAACAAGTTGAAGGCTAAGTTAAAACCATCGCAAAACACCTAGTTAGCTTTTGTTTTATTCTTTTTCCTTGTCAGACTGGCAACAGATGCATGCGGTTTGTAAGTTATTTGTCAGTGATCCCCTAGTCAGGGAGCTCCGGACCTGAACGGCTGTGTGGTAAAGTGGGATGTTGTTGGAGAATGCCTTCTGAGTTTCAGCCTCTGGCCTTGAAGCGATATCACTCATGGCACTTGAATACCGACAAAACTGACATCTCTGTGTTTGTCTTTTAGAGCATCCGTCTTCCTATGTTGCCCCAAAGGCACTGGAAACAAGTTCCACATCATGGCACAGGGCTGGATTTTGCAGAAACAAGGCTTAAGTCACCTTCAGCCCTGTGCTCTGCAGACGGTGGTTGGTGTTCCTCTGACATGGCTCTGGGCTGGTTCTCCCATGAGTGAAGGGGAGCTGGATGTGGGTGGCTGGGTAACTCCTGCCAGTTTGTAAGGGCCTCAGGCAGGCCACTGCAGAGGCAGAGGGGGTCAATTCCCTGCCTGCAACAGGCCAGCCTGATTACCTGGGCTAGGCACTGGCTGACTTCAGTAGTGCAATTTCCAAAGGGACAGCCGTGTTAGTCTAGTCCAGTAAAAAAACAACAAGCAGTTGTGTGGCACTTTAAGACTAACAGATTTATTTTTTGCATGAGGTTTCATGGGAGAAGATCCCACTTCCTCAGATGCTTCGAAGATGGGTGAACTTACAGAAAGGAATGAAACTAAATGCAAGGGGGTGTAAAACATAGGATCAGGTCATAAAGTAATTTGACTTCAGGCTTGCCATTCTTTGAGCCTGCAAACTGCTCTGATTTGCTGTTACTTTATGACCTGATCCTATGTTTTACACCCCCTTGCATTTAGTTTCATTCCTTTCTGTAAGTTCACCCATCTTCGAAGCATCTGAGGAAGTGGGATCTTCTCCCACGAAAGCTCATGCAAAAAATAAATCTGTTAGTCTTAAAGTGCCACACAACTGCTTGTTGTTTTTTTTCAGTAGTGCAGACTGTCTAAGTTAGTTTTGCAGCATTGGTTCATTAAGGCTCATTCATGGAGCACATGCAGACGTGCTTAGCTGAAATCAGGGACTTTATGGCTGCTTGGGCTGGGTGTTTTCTGGCCTGTCAGTTTTACACCTCACTTACATAACTCCAGTTACCATGAAACAGGAATACCCATTAAAAAAAACAACAACCCAAAGTAAGTAAAAGACTCATTGTATCTTAGTGTCTAAATACTGATCTTTGTCACACTAACTGGATAGACAGAAATAGTTTCTGTCATGTCATTATGTACAAAAAGGTTCACTTAGGGTAGGTCTACCCTGCAGTCAGTGGTGTGACACCTGCCCATATAGACATACCTGAATTAGCCTGAACAACAAGATCAGGAAGCCACTCAGGTACTTACCTTAGCCCCAGGGCAGGCTTCTGCTGATAGGGCTCATGACTATTATTCCTAGAACTAGCTAGATCAAAGCTGGCTCGCTACTCCTGCAAGTGCTGCAGTCACTCCTGATTGCACTACAGTCACACCTGCTCTTTGATGTGTTTGCGCTTTCCCCATTGAGTGTATCTATGAACATGAAGTCTGCCCAGATGTGTTCAAGGTAGGCTTCTCCATACCACCTGAATTAGCAACCCTACCGGGGTCCTTTTGTACAATACCTTTAAAATGGGGAACTGGATTCCCATTGCATTCTGTGATTAATCAGTCCCTACCTGACACCTTTCATGCCAACTTTCAAGAAGCAGCACATTTACAGCCAAGATTTAGAGGCCTGAAAATAGATTATAATGAGAAACCTGACAGATGCTGCTGAAGAGTTAATGGAAAAAGCTCTTCTACAGAGGAAGTTACAAGCTCTCTCTCTCTCTCTTTTTAATATGTGTTGCAGTTGTGGTCTTGTACAGGTTTACAAGATAACTGACTCAGAGCAGCATAATTCAAACATGTTTCTAATTACTTACTGATCACCTCATCCACAGTCCGTAGGGCCTGTCTACATGGAGAAGTTGACTGGCATAGCACAAAGCTGAATAATTATTCCAAAATTAAATCACTTATTCCCTCATAGGGGTTATATCTATACTACAGGGCTCAGTTAAGTCAACTTAATATGGTCCACTCAAAGTCAACTTTAAGCAGACCTTCTTAAGTCAACTTAGTGAGGCCACATTGCACTAAGCGGACTATATAAAGTTGACTTAACCCTTAAAGTCAACTTTAAGGACAGGAGTTATTAAGTCGACCTAAGGGAATCCTTAAGTTGACTTAATGAACTTCAAATGTGGCGAAGGCTTTGCTTAAGTCGACTTAAGCCCATAGTATAGACATACCCAGAGTGTCCTCATGGGGAAACAATTCCGGAATAGGTAAATTATGGCCAGCATAAATGAGTTTCCCTTATGTAGGCAAGACCCAAGTAACAAAGCTACCCAGACAATCCAGGGATGAATGTCATAAAAATATCACTGAATGACATTAGAGATTTTTGAAGTCAAAGGATACTGTGAGATGTAACTGCCCCTGGTGCCTTTGCAAGTCATTCTCTTTTAAATTGTAGATTCTTAGTTATACCTAGGATGCCATTTTCTCTTGGCCTTCCATTTAACATTTTTCAGCATCTTTTCATCTTCAAGTTATGAAACTCTCTTGGGAATCAAATGGGAACACTTCTATACATTAGAGACTAACAGAATTCTTCGGGCATTAGCTTTCGTGGGCTACAACCCACTTCATCAGATGTATTTGACCGAGTGGGTTGGAGCCCACAAAAGCTTATGCCTGAAGAAATCTGTTAGTCTTTAAGGTGCCACAGGACTCTCTTTGTTTTTGCTGTATCTACTTCAAATTTGCACCATGCTTTATTAGTACAGCATTCCCCACAATCTGTGCTGGCAAATCTCTACATGATGCATCCAAATGGGGTTAAATTATAACAAGTACTGTATTATAGATCTGAGCCTTGTGCTGGAATTACTATACAAATCCCTAATTGTGGCCCCAAGAATGCTAGTGGGGCATTGCATATTTTATGGAATTCTATATTCCTTAGATGGTTATTGCAGGTGCAAAGAGATTAGGAGGAAACAATGCAAAGTGATTTGTTTCCTCTATCCTTGACTACTTTTTCCTTTGAGAAGAGGAAACAAAGAACCCATGCCATTTTTATTCTCTCCATTGGCACAAAAAAAGCTAATGGCAACTGAGATAGGTTTCTTTATCCCCCTAAAGCACTATCGTGGATGTGTTGACAGAGAGATGATTATTTGTCTTTACAGAGTCCTAAAAGTAGCAAGGAAAAGTTGTGATAGTGACTCATTTTAACAGACTGAGTAACCTTGACATTTATGACGGCTGTCTGGTATGTTGACATGTGGCCATTTTCTTGGCAAGGCATCAAGGACAATCTGAACTTCAGTTTAATGATCATTTCCTGCTAAAAAACAAACTGTGTCTTATCCTGTGGAAAGAGGCCACAAAGCTATCGTTCTAACCATCCACTAACCACTTCTTCCATTATGAAGTGTAGTTGCATTATGATACCTTGGGCCAGATCCCCAGTTGGTGGTAGTGTAGCTATTTACTTCAGTAAAGCTATGCTGATTTAAAAAAAAAACCCAGCAAACAATCTGACCTACTTTAATATAATGAATAACGAATGCATCTTCCATAATAATAAAGGCTTACTGTGTCTGCACAAAAAAATAATGGGGAGCAGATGAGTGATATGTACTTGTTCTTCATTTTTGATAAGCAATATGGTGACCTGATACCATAAGCTCATGAAGTTTGCATCCAGCCAGTCGCAGTGAAGGAGAAACATTGTGGATATAAATAGCTCCTTGACCTCATCAGCTGAACGCGAAACTCATACTCCCTCAACAGCCTTGCAGCACCTAATGTTACGAGTACCAAAGGGGGAACTGTGTTAGTCTAGTTCAGCAAAACAAACAAGAAATCCTGTGGCACTTAAAGACTAACAAATTTATCTCATGAGCTTTCACAGATGAAAATTCCTTTTCGTCAGAGGCTTTGAAGACCTTAAGAGTGAACACCAGACAGGCTATGGATGTTAGCAGTCGATATAATAATTGAAGAGGAAGCCCCTCATTCTGGCAAAATGAAACTTATCTACCCTGAAGGTGCAAATGTTTGTGCATCATCAGCATCTCAATGCCCATTTGGGCTGGAATTAAAATTTTGGGAGAGAAGGAGGAGGAAAAAAAAAAAGAAACCACAAGCAAAAAGAGCCACAAACACTCACAGTTCAAGTACATTCTCAACTTTTCCAAAATTTGGAAGTTCAGCCAGCTGTACAGTATGTTAAACAGGAAGCACATTGAGAAAGCTTGAAAATTTTAAAATAAGGACTTTAAAAAATTGTAGATAGCATGACCCACTCTGGCTACTCTACATTTTTTGTCCCATCAGCTCTTCATCGGAGCACTTTTTTTTCTCTCTTAATTGGAGCTTTATTTCATTAGTTTTTCATATTTACTTGATGCCCAGCTGAGAGCAATAAAACTGCAACCCATGAAGATTCCTTATTTGCTGCCACAGATTAGTAATTGTATTTCTTCCAAGATTTAGTAGCATTCATTTAGTGCACAGCTACATACAGTTTAGGAATTCCACTCTATTGCTGAAAATTAAGTTGTTTAAAACATTCAATTTAAGAAGCCTGCTTAAAATGTTTTAACACCTATTGTTAGATACAGGTGTCAATACCGAGTCTGTGAGTTTTCAATAACATGTTCTTTGTTATTAAACCCTAGTTCCCTTGATTTTATTTATGACTTAGGAAAAACAATCTTAAATATATGCCGCAACCGATAGTGTCACTAAATCAAACTGTAAAATATATTCATGTTTTATGTTTTAACCAGCGAACGAACTCCAGGAAAAACCTCATTACCCTACTGATTGCTTTAATGTCCTTGTCTGGTAGAGGGACAGACTGCTCATTTTAAAAAAAAAGAAAGGGAAGACATCTGAATAGTATATTTGGGTATTCAAACAACACAGTTGGCATAATACAATATAAAAATGTTTTAAAAGACTTGCAAAGCGGGATCTATAGAATGCATTATTTAATGTCATCGGAAAACAAGGGTACCGTTTCAAATTAGACTTAGACTCAGAGGGACTTTCACTGCTGAAGCGATGCATAGACACATTAAGACTAGCCAAAGACCATATGGTCCACCAAGGCAATGTCTTTATAAATCTTGGCGCGTAAAATCAATCAGTTGATATCATAATCAGTGAGAAACAATATAAACAGCTTCACTGCGTTGCTAGGCAATTTGAGCCAAATCCTGTTCTTATTTATACAAGTAGTGCTCCCTGACTTTTCAAAAGCATTAAGTCCAGCTAACATCAGCATGATTACTCATGTATAAGGTGAGAGGATTTGGCCTCTGTATGATGTGGGTGGTAGATTCAAGAGCCTGTAAAAAACACATACATGGGCCCGCCCCATTTTAATTATTTTCCAAAGATCAGTCATTGCCACAGTGCAAGGGGCCAGAGCTCTATCTAATGCTGACACAGGCAAAGCAAGGTGAAAAGCAGGAAGGAGGCCCCTTCCTCCGTTCATCATGGAGCATGCAATGGAAGGGTATGTGACTCAGCTGTTCTGTTAACTATTTACGTGGAGTTACCACACTGTTCAGTGTGAGCTGAAGATGGCAATACAGTAAAGCAAGTACTGTCTCCATTTGAGACATGTCGAGGAAAATGGAGGCACAGCAGACAGCAGCTTGTTCAGAGTCTGTTGTACAACTGAGGTTTGAACTCTTGTGGTCCTGGATTCCAGTGCTGAGCTGAGGTCACTGGCCCAAGGCTATGTCTACACTGACTGCGGTAATTTCACCACCCATCAGTTTGCCCTTCCAGGAGCAGACTGCAGTGAGTATGAACTCGCTGCGCCACTCCCGGAAGTCGGCCCTGGAAGTCCTGAGGGCCAGAGGGCATAGTGAAAGTCCGACCGCAAGGGTCTTACGGTTGGCTTTTCCCTAATGTGTAGAGGTGTCTTTAAAAGTTGCCACTAGTTACACAAGGACTTTGCATTCTTTGCACAACTCGTTGTCGACTGCTGCCGAATTTGTCCTAAGTATAGACGAGGGCCAAGTCTCCTCTCTCTACAGTCAATTATTGCCTTAGTACAGCACCTAGCACAATATCATGATCCATGACTGAGGTTGCTAGACATTATCACAATACAACAATTATTACAGGATCACTTCAAGCCATCTTGTCTGTTGCCCTCTATCCCTATGCACTATACATGATCATAAGATTGCTCCTTCCCTGAATGTCTTTCCGTGTGAATGGATGGGCCAAAGCAATGGTATGAACATTTCACAACCTGGGAATTGAGGTGTGGAGAAATAATGTGGCTTGCCTATGGTGCCACAGGAAGTTTGTAGCACAGGTGGGAACTGAACTCAGATCTCTGAATCCTGCTACATTGCTTTAAACACAAGGCTGTCCTTCCTGAGAACAACCAAACCAATGGGTCTTGCCTAATCAAAGATTACATACTAATAAATGCTGATATATTTTAGGATACAATGCAGAATCATGCAATTTAGGAAGCACAGTTCATTGCAATGCAGGGTATTTTAGGGCTCTAAAATATTTCCATACCCTTGAGGTTTGAATAAGCTATAGATTTATGTTTTTTGTTGCTATGGTAATTTGTATTGTCACAGTTTTAATAACCTCATCAAAAGCAGGCATTCAAGAGCAATGTGGCACCTCTACATAATTTAACACCAAGCCATTCATAGCTTGTGGTACCATTTGAAACACTGCACAAGCAAATTAAAAACAAATAGAAATAAATCACCACAATACTGAAACTAATAAATATTTGAGTTGGAGAGGTGAACAGTCAGTGGAAAGAAAAGTTACTTCTAATAAAATTGTGAAAACTACAGGTATGATCAGGCTCCCACTGAAATCAACAGCAGAATTTGCACTATTAAGAGCAGAATGGTCCCAGTTCATGGTTATTGCAAAGAGCAAACTTAACCATTTGTCTAATTTAACAGGCCCCTGAAAAATGATCTGTACACTTTACAGCAAGTAATTAATGTAGTTTAATATAGCATAATTTTAGCCAAGCGCATGTGACATATTCCTTGTGTGTATTACCCCTCTAGTGCCAGTGGAGTTTTGTCAGGTAGAAGTTTGATGTAAGGCATTGTGAAGTGACCGACTGAGGCTGGACCAGCTGCTTTCTTCAGGTCTGAGCACATTTGTATGTTGTTATAGCATCATTTTAGGAAGAAATAATTATGTTTCTAGCTTTTTATTTGTTCTGATTTAACTTTATTTTATTTTAATAGTTTTTGCTAAGAACTCCCCAGAGCCTTGGTAAGGGCTTTAATAAGAGACGAGGAAAATATAATTATATATGGCGGATTGAGTGACAGTCTCAGATATAATTCAGTATAATCAGAGTTGTAAATAGGTATTCGTGGAGGTCTCAAGGTATCTTTCCTCTACAGGGCTAGACCCTGAGCTGTATGGACTGGCATTACTCCACTGACTTTAACTGAACAACACTAATTCAGACCAAGGAAGGATTCAGCCCACTGTTTAATTTATGGAAGCCATGCGCATCTTGAATTCATTTTGAATTGGATCAGATGTGACCTGTTCCTCATCACACTAACAGGGTTTGAGCCAAAGCCCACTGGAGCCAACAGTTGTTTTTTCCACTCTCTTCTCACTGTGATTGGGAAGAAGCACTGGGTCTTTCTAAACTGCGCGTTACAAGTACAGAACACTTCTAAAATATATTGTAATGCTTCTTTCAGGTTAACTGAGGAAGAGCATCTAATAACCTTTGAGAGGTTAAGAACCCAAAAATCCTGCTGGGGAACAGCAGAGTTACTCAACAGCATTCAGGGTTTGGCCTACAATATATTACACTGAGATGGTCGTAAGTAACCCGAGTGTCTTTTCCATCAATGACATTTCTCTGGGTGTGTCTACACTTAAAATTAATTTGAATTAATGCGGATTAATTTGAATTAAATTAATGCATGGCTACGCTGGCTTTCATTAATTCAAACTAAGGAATTCCTTAGTTCGAATAAATGAAAGCTTGCTTTGAAGTTATAAAGCCTCACTTAACTTCAAAGTAAGGGTTAATTCAAACTTATTAGTTTGAATTAACCTGGTGTAGCCGTGTTAATTCAAACTAACCATTAATTTGAATTACTGCTTTTCTACCTTCTTCCTCCCAGGATGCCTTCCTCTTTCTATATATTGGGTGTGGGCATGGCACTTCTTGGGGGCCATCTTGCCACACGTCCCCATGCCCCCCCCCCCCCCCCTCGAACTAGCAAGTCCTGTCCATGGACATGCTAGTTCAAATTGGTTTTCAAGTGGGGCCATGTTAGTTTGAACTAACAATTCAAACCAATCATTATCAGTTCAAATTAATTATTTTGAATTAAGTTAATTCGAACTAATCTTCTAAGTCTGTACACAGCCTCTGAGAATTACAGTAAATACACCAAACTGTAATTATCTGGAACAAACCCTTTTTTCATCTAAAGGAAACACGTGCAGCAGGGAGCTCATTAAGACAGCATTAGGATTCTGAGAGATACACCAAAGCAAGAAGTTTGGTTAAGGATTAAGCCAATAAGAAAGCACAGTTGGGTGCCACTTTAGCATTAGTTTGGTGCTTGCTATAGTATACTGAAGACTTAATCCTGAACTGACTCGCATGCAGTCAAGTCAAATTATTTTTGTTTTAATTAGGTAGCCTTAGTTATGTGAGTCTTGCGGGTCAGACCTCTCACCAGTCAAATTCTGGGTGAAACTACACTGAGCTGGGAAGCATGATTCCCCAGCCTGCCTAGATGTAACTTCTGTAGCTGCACTGGACTCCCCCCAGGTACGACCTAGAGCAGCTAGGTCAAGCCACTGCCTGTGCTACCTTGGCAGCAGTGCTATTTAGATCATGAAACTGGAGCAGAGGTAGCTTGGGTGCATCTTTGCAAACTGGGAATCCCACTTTCCTGCTCAAACTTTCAAAAGACTATTCTGGATTTACATGGAGTGAAGAGATGGGAGGTGCCCCACACCCACTGTCACTAGTTCACAAGGGCAGATTACAGGTTTAATCCAGCATGGTCTTCAGGGGGAGCAGGATTGGAGCCATACTTTGAAAAGATTTAGTTCTCGGTTTGCCAGAAGGCCTCAGCAATGGGAGGTGCACTGTCACTCCATCCCTAGATAACTAGGAAACTTACCTCCTGCTCAGTCTCCCAATACATCTTTGCAGTGTCTCTGCTGCTCCCCACAGTCTGTGTCCTAGTAGGGTCCTGTCTAGCCTTTCCAAACAATAGCAGCTGCCACTTTACTTACAGCATGGCTTCAGTTTCTTGAAAACAGCAGAGAAGACAGACATCTTTATTACGCGTGCCTGGACACAACTGCTGGTAGTCACCACCCATAGTCCTTAGAGAAAAAGCAACATGCAGGCACTGGCTGCTGAGCAGTCTGGCTTGCTGGGGCTATCACAGAGCAGGGCAGGGAGCTGTGCAGCCTTCAAATGCCTCAGTTAGCAGTGGGATACGGGTTCCTACACAGAGGCAGGTGACAGCTGGACTTGGCACTCCTGTCAGGGTCCCTCCTAGGGGAGGAAGGAACACAGGTGCTGCTAGCTTTAGAAAGGTGTCAAAATGTTTTAAATCTAGGCAGTTTTAGACTGAAACCTAGGCAACCTCAGAGTGAATACAAGATTTGTAGAGTATAGATCCACCTGATACAAGTAATCTCACTCATTACGTAGCCTTTAGCCTGTTTCAGTTTAAGGCCAGAAGGGGTCATCTAGTCTAGCTTCCTGTATAACAAGGGCCTTAGAATTTCACCTACTAATTCCTGCACCAAGACGAATAACTTCCATTGAACTACTGCATATCCACTGGAAAGACGTTCCAGATTACTTTATAGATTCCAAGGGATTCAGAATCCATAACATCTTTTGGAAAGTTGTTCCATGGGTTGATTACTCTCACAGTTAAGTGTCTGACTTAAGACCTCCCCAAAGTTATCACCAAACAGAGGCAGCCACCACACAAAAGGATATTCAATATGTAGGGTGGAGAATTACCTGGCTGATACACTAGCTAAGTAGGGTTGAACAAGAAATTTGACCTTAATGAAGTGTTTGGCTAAGATTTCAAGTTCTGGCAGAGAGACAATCTGTGAACCCTAGTGATAGCAATTCAGGTCCCAACATCTACACTCAGGCCTGTGAAGCGGAAACTACTGACAGAACACAGATGCACGGTATTGCTTTAAGAACTATTGGAGCAAGTGACTTTCATAATCCTCCCATCATCATATTCCACTAACCCCTGGCCCCCGAGATTCATTCAATGCTCAGAATAAAAGCCTTCTCTTCTCTCTCCATTCCTGGACTTTAATATAACAAATGACATTTCCAGTAATAATAAAAGGAACTCAGAGGTGCGGAGATTTTGTGGCCAGCCGATACTCTCAGTTTCTTTTAAGGAAGTCACAAAAGCCTTCAAGCTCACTTATCCCTTATCCTTTTCCTTGGTCTAACTTCTCAGTAGTGCTGAGCACCTGTGATTCCATTGACTTTCCTTGGTCCTGTCAATGCTCAACATCTCTGGTAGACAGGCCTATTAATTTAACTGAAAACAAAAGTCAGAATTTCAACTACTCTTAAAGTTTGATTTCACCAGCTCCTTTGGCTATCATTACTGCTTCATCTGCAATATTTTAATATTTTCAGTTCCTCGTTTCTTATATAACTAGATGATGAATGTATCAAGGGATAACTGATGGTATTTATGAATAGAATGTCTTTCCATTTTCACGCTGTTTAGAAAATTTGCCCTTTGGTTCACGCTTTTTCCATCCTGCTCATTTCTGAAAAAAAGAAGTGAGCATGGTAAAATGCATGGCAGTTTCCAGATCTCCGACCAGATTGGTTTTAGAAGTAATTTATATATAATCACCCCTTTTTCTTTGCTGCCATACAATTCTGCTCCAGTTCATCTCACTTTCTACTTCACATGAAAATGACGAGCTTACAATATATGTGAGAGACACCTGCTTGCCTGGGAGAGCATTTGCAAATCTGACACCATCGCTGTGGAAGCTTCCTGGCATGCATAAGCAGAAAAACACAGTATCGTTAGTGCCACCACACTGATCTGGGCCTGAGCTAATTTTATTTTCCTTTTAAGGCCAATCCACTTGAGACTTTTTAGATCCATTTATAATAGTAACAGTGCATTGTATTTCTTATACAGCACCTTTCAATCAAGAATTTCAACATACCCTTGCACTCCATTAAGTTTAAGTCAAATTGACTTGTAGTACATGCTAACCCAAGGATATTAGGCACTCCCTCATTTCTCTCTGCTTCCTTCTATATTGAAAAATTAGGGGGAAAGTAGTTTCTGCTTGGCCACTGCTCCCCCTTCTCACCACACACAAGCAAAGGCTGGGAATGAGTGAAACCTCTGCCATTCTCTCCCAAAAGATTGGCTCAGCTATAGTGGCCAGCATACAGGGGGAAATAAGCCATGGCAGAAGGGACTGGTACATATAATTTCTTCCTACAGTCAGAGGGAGCCAGGGACTGAACTGCAACAGAGTTGGTACTTTCTCTAGTCTGATCCTTGGGAGGCTCAGCTAAGTGCTAGCCACGAGGCAGACCAGACTGTAAAGTTAAAATCTACCCTTATATCAGGCAAGCCACACCTGCAATTGTAACACATTTGCTGTTTGCCTCTCCAAAAATAATCTACAGTCAAACACAAAGCCAGACACTGCTTAATAAAATGAAGTCCTGTGTATAACTGTCCAATTATTTTAAGACATCCTTTGAAAGTCCTGCTTGCAGACATGAAAGGGAAATTTGGCTTTCAGAACCTTCTCTATCAGGGGAACAATGAATTCGCTTGTCAAAGCAAAGTGGCAGTTTGCGCAGAGGCTAACACAGCAAGTTCAGTATATTATTCACTAGTCTAACAATGACCGTGCAGGTACAGTGCCTGATAATAGGAGCAAGTTTGGAGTTCCATTTTATCCTTTCTTTTAAATTTTCAATTAAATCTTGATGACAATTGGGTGTTTTTCCCCCATCACAAGTCTGCAGCCAACCAACTTCAGATGCCCCTTTGCTCTTTCTCCTCCTCTCGGCTGGCTGAAGGGGAAGACTGTCTCCCTGTACACGCTACTCACCTCACCAGAAGTGATAGAAAGTAGCTGGCATCAAGTTCACTCAGCAGCTCTGCCCCTTTCCAGGGTTTGTAGCTTTGGTTCTGTCTACACTGCTGGCAGCACCATCGACAGCGCAGGATTGATTTTTTTGTTTGACTGAGTATCAGTGAACATGTCCTCAAGTGAACCCAAATATTAACACATGAGGACCACTCTCTCAAGTGGCGTAGCACTGTTGACAAGAACGCATTTCCCATCAGCACAGTGAAGATGCTGTGTAGAATAGGAGTTACAAAGTTGATGGGAATTACGCAAGCTACTGTGTTGGTACCGTTGACTGTCGCCAAATTTCACAAGTGTAGACCAGGCCTAAGTATAGCTCTGCAGCTTACAGGACAGTGACAGCATAAAAATACATTGGATCTTTTCTATGAAATATCAGCATTGCACATGTACAGAAAAGCTACCAGGGATAACTGCTGTTGAATGTAAAGGCTGGTGTTTGAAGCATCAACCAAAACGTACCTTCTCCATTTTCTATACTGCCAATTGGTGCTAAAGGATCCTATCAGAAGCTTTAACAAAATTAAGCAGCACAACACTTCTGCAGGACAGGTAAAGATCATATTACTGAGTGTCTGGCTACAATCGTTGCAGAGTGCTCTAAAGCCCTAACTCTACAAAAGCTTGTGCACATGGTTAGCTGCTCCCAATGTGAATGATCCAATATTAGTGGGAGAGGAAGGATTCTTAATTTTGAAACTTAGATTTGCAGAAGTTAATCCTAAAAGAGTAAGTGTAAGCTAAGTTAATGAAGAGAGAAAGAGTTAAGAATCTCAAAGTATACACTGACAGCCTTAGAGGTCTGAACAAGATACATGCGTTTTCTTTTTTCCTCCCTTCCTCCCTCCCATCAGCACAATTGGAGCACCTCTCAAGCAGTTCAAATACAGCCCTCTTTCTGCAAAATAAGCAAGGAGTCCTGTGGCACTTAAAGACTAACAAATTTATTTATCACGTGAGCTTTCGTGGGAGAAAATCCCACTTCATCAAAGCATCTGACAAAGTGGGATTTTCTCCCACAAAAGCTCATGCAATAAATAAATTTGTTAATCCTAAAGTGCCACAGGACTCCTTGCTTATTTTGCTGAACTAGACGAACACGGCTACTCCTTTGGAGCATGTCCTCTTTCTGTCGATGTAAGCTTGACTAGATTGGTAGATGTGTCTATGTAAGAGCAAAGAGCAGACTATGGAAAAGCCAAAGTGAAGGAGGGAGTTTTGACTGGTTTAAATAGAGATGTCTGTGGTCATTATGGAGCTCATTTCTCCAATGTATAATATTCTAGATCTGCCTCCCAACTATGTATGGGGTACTTGGGACACCCTAAGACTCAGTTTCCTGTTGCTGACTTGCAGCAGCAAAAAAATCCAGGCAAAACAAAACCTCTCTCCTGCTGACCTCTTACTTCCATCTATCACCAAAGCACCTGAGAGCTTTCCCAGTGAAGTAAATAGTTATAACAGACTCCCTAGTGCAGTGATGTTCAAACTTTTCTCCACAGGACCCAGGTGAAAAAAAATCATTTATCCCTGCGACCAACAATTATATCCTTGAGCAATGCATTCTAGTTTTTCGGCAGTAGCAGTAGGGGGCACCAAGATCCAGCATCTGAGGGTCTGTAACCTAGTACTAGGTCCCAAGCCATGGTTTGAAAGTCACTGTCCTAGTGGACCATATGAATAGTTTGCCAATAATAAGAGACTCTAAAACTGCTTACAGAGCTAGTTGCAGCCTGAAGTTATAAGTAATTCTGGGCACAAAGACATTCCCTGTCCCATGAGTTTTTTCAAGAGATCAGCAACAAAACACCACCACAGTCCTATCCCGACTGGGGACACTTGTGGCTGAGCGGGGAAGCAGTGGTTGAGTTAGTACCCTGCTGTGGCTAGCTTACTCGATGGCTCTTTGCTTCTGTTTCCCCAGACTTCAGGGCTCCTTAAACCTAACACTTTCCAAAGGAAATTTAAAAACATTTCCCCACCTAGGATCCACCTTATATGGTCCTCAGACATTATATGGCCTTGAAGGGCAGTGGCTCACAACCTTTCCAGACTATTTGTACCTCTTTCAGGAGCCTGATTTGGTCTGCTGACTCCCAAATTTCACCTTCCTTAAAAACTACTGGATTACAAAAGCAGACAAAAAAAAAAGTGTCTCGGCAAGCATACTACTACAGAAAAATTGAAGACTTTTGGAATTTTACAATCTAATTATAAAATAAATCAATTGGAATATAAATATTGTACTTACCTTTCAGTGTGTAGTATATAGAGTGGTATAAACAGATCATTATCTATATAAAAGTTTCCTTTGTGCTGATTTCACTGGTATTTTTTATATAGTCTGTTGTAAAAACAGCTGAATACCTAGGGGTACATATATCCCTGATTGAGAGTCATGGTTGCAGGTTCCAACCCTAAGCCAGTGTCTCTCTTCCCTTTAATCAGGAGAGGGGGTTCCCAACCCTCTTTACGGGAGCTAGGCACAGTTAAACAAATCTGTGAGAGAGGCCCCTGCTCTCTGCAGTTGCTGTTTCTTCAAACTAGCTACAGCTGCTCGGCCTTCTGTATCCTGATCCTCTTCTCTCCACTGCACCCACCTGTTGCTCTTTCTAGGGAGCTACTCCAGGCTCTTCTGCCATTAAGGGGGAAGTCACCCTTCCACAGGTGTCAAAGAGTCAAAGTCCTCAAAATGTTCACAAACCTAAAACGTAGAGATCTCTGCCTGACTCAGTCTAAATGTTTGATGAGTTTTGGCTTTTTATATTTTAAAATATTTGCTGTAAACTAACTGACATTTCAAAATGCAGCATTTCAAACCAAGAAGTAGAATTTTTTTTTTTTAAAAAGGCCAAAACCTCCTGTTTTGATAATTTCAAGACAAGAGATTCTCCAAAACCACCCCTTTCCTGGGTTTCACTCATATGGTGCAATCAACCCCATATAGGATTCCTACACTGTTATGCTTCATACTATCAAGTTACAAGTCGTGTCGTACAAGCCTATGTCTTCCTGCCTTGTTCAGTGCTAAGCAGGTATAGGCCGCCAACATGCTGGTGATGAAGAACCCCAAGAGTTTCATGGTGGTATGCTGGTTTAGACGTGCAACTTTTAAGTACAAAAACCTTGATCCTGGTTATTTAAACCCTGCCCTGTGCATCCCTAGATGAAGATTTCATTTTTATAATAGAGTTCTCTTAGCTACAAGGAAGCCTGTGCTAGATATGAGGGATACAAATACCCCCAAAGAGCTATGGTAGATTAGATGGATGATTGTTCACCAAATGTAAAGGACCAGATGCTAGGCTGGTGTAAATCAGCACATTCACTGGTGCTACAGTTTATGCTAAGCGAGAACCTGGAACACTATATATATATATATATATGATTTATTTCTGTCCCCGCTCTCTTTTCCATAGTCAAGACCCCTCTGTCCTGTTTTTCACTAGATATTTTCTATGGATCACTGATCCCTCTTTCCCGTTATAGTCTCTCCCTGGCAGCAATCCCAGTAATGCAGTTTACCCCACAGGGATTCAGTGGGTTCAAATTAAGGCAAAGGAAGCTCTTTTCAGCCTGCATACACTTTATAACAAGGAAAAGTGGTCCTACAAAAAGAGTCCAAAGGCAGTAAAATCATTTCATGTCAGTGACCTATTACAGTAAATTTGATAAGAACACAGATCTACTGAAACAAAACATCTTGTGAAATGAATGCAACTGAAATTATTCCCTTTTATCATCTTCTGACATCTAGCCAATTAGCAGCAAAAAGATTGTCACAGTTGATAAATGAGGCCTCATACCCTGCTTAAAATTAAAAGGAATAAAACAAGAATGTAAGCAGGTGGGCTGATTTTGTCCAGGGCACCTTAAGAACGCAACACCATCAGTATACTCTATACTAACTAAACATCTTCTCTAGAGCAGGTTGAAAATTACACTGAAGCTGTTTTGATAGAAAACTGATGTGTTGCTGGGGGGAAAAAAGTCAAAAACTGAAAGCTTCAATTAGAAAAATCTTGAAACATTTTGTTTTGACATTTTTGATCAAAGCTAAATGTTTTGGATGTTCCCTAATCTAAGCATTTAGTCTGGGCTTGGTTCAACATTAACTTCAAATCCATTGCACTGCCTTGTGCTCCTGTTCTCATCTATGAGGGCCCTTCCCCAGGATGCATCAAGATGGGAGAGCAAGAAAGGAGAACCTGATGCACCATGGGAGACACCATCTGACTAGGGCTCTATAATTTCAGAGTACTATGGACAGTTACAATCCCACATAAACGATAAAACACCCCACAGCTATCACAGGAATTAAGTCGTCTGTGCCTTTGTATATTAAAGAGGGGGAGAATTTCCTTCAATTGCATGGCATACACTGGGAATGGAAGAAGCTAGGAGGTGGCGGCACGCTAAAGCAGGGGTATAGACAGAGCCGTGTTTGGCAGTGCTATTTACAAGAAAGGTCTCTTCTGATGCCATGGAGTTGCATACATTTAGAGCTACATTAATAAGACATTTGCTGCAGCGAACGCCAGGAGTATCTAGGTGTGTTTTTTGTCTGCTGGGATGTCCAGCCCACTAGAAACAAACAGAGGATTTTTGTTTGTTTTATACAGATTTGGTGGGAGAAAGTAGGAAGGGTCAAATTAACTGACCTATGAGATTCAGGGACAACTAATTGCAGCCAACTTAAAGATAGAACTGAGTGACACCTGGTGCTGAAACACTAGTTATAAATTGTACTTTTTATTCAAAAGATTAAATTAAGGGTAGGTGTTGTGGTTTGGGTCTATTATCTGAAGTACAACAACTTTGCTGACCCATGGCCAGTTGGCAGAGTTCAAAATGGAAATCAGATGCACACTTCTAGCAGTGACAGTAACTCACCCTTGGAGATGATTACCAAGGAATAGGGTAAATTATCACTTGAAGTATTTAAAATCAAGACCAAGTGCCTTTCTAGAAGCTATGCTCTGATTCAGCATCCAAATTGCAGAGCTAGATGCAGGAATCATTGGCCAAAGTACTAAGGCCTGCATAGCACAAGTAATCAGAAGTGCCCCTTCTGGGCATAGCTATGAAATCCTTCAACACTCTGGATTGGGAAAACTGCAAAACACATTTTTATACACCAGAACCTACCACATTCACATCAAAATAAGTCAAAGGAAACACTCAAGAGTAGCACTGGCCCTGTAGAGTGTCAGTTATGTAAAAAATGAATCACGTAGGCGTTATAATTAGGCCATTGAAGTGGCTTCATATCACTGTGAGCTAAAATATGTTGCTGTGTTGCAGTAAAATTAATCTTTGCACTGACACCTGACTTACTCAAACGTCTGTAGAACCAAAATTAAAAACGACTGAATGCTATAATGCAATCCTAATTGTTGGGAGAAGCCTTCATACAAGAAGGGGTCAGGGAGGCACGGCATTTAATTGATTTTTTTCTTGCAGAAAATAAAGGCAGCATGCAAAGAACTGAGTACTAGGATATCAGTGGGAACACTCATTAAAAGCTTATTAGTGGGGTAGGTCCAGGCAGGAAGACATAAAAACAGAACATTAAAGGAAATAAAGTTTGCCCACCATGAGTAGAATCTATTTTTATTTTCCTCACTGAAGTTTCTTCTGCAGTTTAATATGATTAGGATAATTAGCATACTGTAAGAGGGGAACTTAAGGGCCTATTCAAGAGGCTAAGACAGGAGTTTAATGACAGCAATGAACGGCAACATCTCAAAAACTTATATAGCCCAGGAGGCCAACTGAACTCGAAGAGTTCAGAACTGGAGCTGAACTTGGCAGCTCATGCCCAGAGACCCAGAGAATGATGAAACAGATTTTCAAGTTGCTCAAACAATTGATGCCTAATTACCCACCTGATTTTAGCTTGCGGGTTAAGCATTCACACGTCTTAAGCTTTGAAAAAATCCATAAATGGGTAATGTTATGCCTTGTCATGCAGAAGTCTGCAAAGGGAGGCATAAGGAGTCTTCCTCCTCCCTTGTGATTTGCCCCACTGCAGGAGTTCAATCTTAATCTTGGCCAATTGTATAACAGGGACACATATTGCAAGAGAAGACGCTCTCGAACAACCAGCAGAAGAGTTAGACAGGGAATGGGGATGTCCTCCTACTCCAGTCAATCAGCATGTCATGTGGGATTTAGTGGGAGTAGTTCTGCTTTTAGTAGCGGGTTGGGCTAGAGGACCTCATGAGGTCCCTTCCAGGTCTAATATTATGATTCTGTGTGACCAAAAGCTGTCCCAAGAGATGTTCTAGTTGGTAAATAACAAACGGTAACATCCATAAACCAGTATGAGAGCACTTCAGTCTTCCTGATCACTGTAGCAGACTTGGAAGTTGCCATACTTCAACAAAACACATTCAAAAACAGGCTTCAGTGTGCAACTGTAGAGCTGGAACTTGTAATGCAAACTCAAACACCTTCAGACTGGGTCTGAATAAGGACTTGGAATGGTTCTCTCATTACAAAAAGTAATTTTCCCTGTTCACACATTCTCACCTGCTAATCAGCTCTTATGAATAGGCCTCATCTACCCTAACTCAATTGACTTTGTTAGCACTTTCCCTCACCACTGTAATGTTTCTCACCTTTGCGTATGTATAAATACCCCCTAACTGTAGTTTCCGTTTCAGGAATCTGCCAAAGTGGGTTGCAACCCCCGAAAGCACACGCCTGGAGAAAGTTGTTAAGTCTTTCAAGTGCCACAGGACTCTTGCTGTTTTCGCTGTACAAAGACTAACACGGCTATATCTCTGGAACTGGGTAACAACTGGAACCAGATCAGTGCTTCAGCTCCATTTGTTACTCAGCAAGTGAAGCTGTGGGAGGACGATGGAGTAGGAGAAGCAGCACAATGAGGTCCATCCTCTGCTGCCTGGTACTGTGGTGGGCGGGCCTCATCTCCAGGTTGGTGGACCCTGGCCCACCCATGGCTACACCCTTGGTTTGCTCACTGTCAGCCTGATCATTAGCTGAAAATTTAAGTGTCCAGTTAGGTACCTCCTGAAATATGACTCTCTTTCTTCAGTCCCACTCATCATACTGCAGTCACTTTAATTTTTCACTTCATTGTTATGACCACAGGAAAACTAGGTTCCATGATTAGTTGAGATACTGTTTATACAGCACAGTGAGGATGGATAGTACTTGATATTATTATTCAAGGAGACTGTTTGCTATCATTGAGCCAGGGGTGGAGTGTGGAAAGGAAACTGATATTGCATTAGTATGACAAGCAATCCAAATCTGACTGAGCAAATAGCACCAGAGTGTTTATGATAGATTGAAACAGTGATGCATATAGCCAGAGATTCATCTGTAGCAGCGCCTGGTCTGTTTGCAGAAGAAACACTGATGGCTGTCCAAATAAAGAACATCAATGAGATAAAGCTGTCGCTCACTCTTTATGGTATCCAATGATACATCTACACTGCAAACAGTAAAAATCCCTTGGGTCAACTGACTCATGCTCCTGTCAGAGGGCTAAAAATAGCTGTGTAGGTATTCCCATTTGGAATAGAGTCCAGGCTGTGAGATCCTCTCACCAGTCAGCTCCCAGGGTCCATCAGAAATATTCACAGTGGCTTCTAAACGCCAACTGCAGTGGTTCCCAGTGAGGGGGCCTGGGAGCCAAAAGTGCCTGTGGGGTCTTTCAAAGTGGCCCACAGCTCCCCTCTTGCTGACTGTAGAAGGGAACTGCTGTTCAAAGACCCAGGCCAAACATGTTTCCATGGGGCTAAAAGACTGGTGCAGACTCCTTGTTTCAGCCAAGGCAATGGGAGGGAAATCAGTGTTCCCCTCCCGCTCTGCTCTAGCAGGGAGCACAGAAAAGCACTCCATCAAGGTCTATAGGTGCTGGGGTCCCCACTGGAGCCAGAGGGCAAGGAGTGCTGATTTTCCATCCCCCTAGCTACAGACAGGAGACACTCGAATGGAGCACACGGGGCTACACGATACATAGGGTTTCCCTGCTGCATCCAGGGAGAGAGGAAATCAGGAATGAGGCAGCCTCCTTGTTCAACTCCTTCTGTCTGGCTGTAGTGGGGGACAGGGGAGCTTACTAGCAGAGACTGGTAGCCCTGCAGGATTGTAAAAATATCAGTGGCCCTTGAGTCAAAAAGGTTGGGAACCACTTTCCTGGCGCAAGCCCATGAGCCTAAATCAATGGACCCAAGCTTAGAAAGTTGCTGCCTCAGGGTTTTTTAAGTGTAGATGGATCCTAATACTTAGAACTTGTATTCTTGAGAAAGCCACCCATGAAACTAAGGCTTTATCTGTGCTATGAGCTGGGGAGTGATTCCTCAGTTTACAGACATTGACTTGCATTAGCTCTCATGGAGCTAATGAGAGAATACGGCAGCAGAGGTACCAAGTTGGAAATTTCCAAAGGGGTAGCCGTGTTAGTCTAGTCCAGCAAAAAAACCAAGGACTTGTGTGGCACTTAAAGACTAACAGATTTATTTTTTGCATGAGCTTTCGCGGGACAAAATCCCACTTTGTCAGATGCTTCAAAAATGCATTCCATACAGAATGAAATGAAAATAAATGCAAGGGGTGTAAAACATAGGATCAGGTCATACCGTAACGGCAAATCAGAGCAGTTGTTAGGTTCAACCCCTGGGAAGGCTGAAGTCAAATTAACCTTTCGTAACGGGAAAAAAACCAATAGTCTCGATTCAATCCTGCTTTTGCACAATTTAATTTGCATATTAATTAATTATTTTGCATATTAATTAATACCAAGTTTGTAAACATCTGAAACTGGTAGTTAAGTACTAATAAAGCTAAGTGGAGTCTCCCTGCCACCCTAAAAAAAAATCACTGTGAGACAATTGCTCAACACTTTTCTTTTTTTCGGCTGCCTTTAGTCAATAAATATGAATGAGATTCTCACCTATAGAATTAATCTATGCCTGTAATTAGGTCTGTACGTAATACTCCAACAGTTTAAGACCTAAGTAGTATTTCCACATACGTAACGTTAAAATGTAAATCTGCTTCTTATCTACAATTACTGTAGATTGTAATGGGTAGCAATTTTAATAGTGTTTATTCTGTTCTCAGCTGTTAACCGCAGACTTTCATTGTTGGGATTATAATGGTTTTCTTTTAGCTTTAGCCCTATTTCTGCGCTGGATAATTGGGTTATTGTCGTTTAAATAGACTTGGAGTTTACATTTTTTAAAAACAGCGAGATAGGAAAGGAAAGTGACATTTCTGGAAGGGGCAGTAGTCACATGACGGGCAAGTGCAAGGGGAAGACAAGTGGTGTTTTAGTCAGATAATTTGAAGTTAGTGCACAAAATTAATAATATATCAGCAGATTCACTGCCTGTGGTGAGGTTACTAGAGGTCTTTGTTTTAAAAATGCTTGCTGCTTAATATATCCTTCAGGGTGAAGCAATGTGCCAGGAATTCATAAACCATATTGGCATTGTTCTCTCTTTTCAAGTAGTCTCTTTTCAAGACTGGCTATGGCACCAGAGGCAGAGAAGAAAGAATAATAGATTCTACAATCCCTGTGGAGTACGGGTTTCATAGAGAAAGCGGCTTGAAAAGGGGCTCGTGTACACCTAGCTCAGGGAGGTCTGATACCAGGGGACTAGTTTCTGTTATTAAAAGAGAGAGAGAGCATGTATCGAGCATCCAGTGAAATTAATGATGGGATTTATTGATGGGAAAAACTAATCAACAAGATAAAGGGATGGGTTGAACTGGAGGGCTGGCACAAAAAAGCATTAAAGGCCATAATGTGAGGAAACCGTATCTACAGTGCACACCTCTGGTGGTGCTGTGTAATGTGCATGTTGCTACACTCTGCAGTGAAAACCAAGCAGCCCCTGGCACGTGTCAGTGAAAGGCTCTGGCAGGGAGGAGACGGCAGGTCACCGCAATGCTAAAAACAGCAGTGTCAATTGGGAGGCACTGCTTCGTCATGGAGAAAGGACAGGGCACTGATATGTCTTTACTCGCATCCCTGTCTTCGCCACTACTTAGCCCCATGCCAGGGGGCCACGCAGTGTATGTAGTCTACAAATCACCATAAGGAGTGGGCAGAGTAGGTATGCACCAACTGGAATGTGTGTAAGTTGCCACAGTTCAGCGAGATCATTCCTTCTCATAGCCCTTTTCTGGATCTCTAAAGAAAGTGAAGCGATGGCAGGCTAGTAGGTGACAGTGCACACCATGAAGATTTTGCTCAAATGGGGATTTTGTCAAAACAAGGGAGAAAGAAACCCACAACAGCATAGGGAAGAGAACAGCCTTATTAATACATTCAAGTCAGACTTAAGACTTTAGAGTTCAATTCTGAGTTTTGCTGCAGACTAGCTGAGGCACATTAAGTACCTTGATTTCAATGGGAGTTCAGCACCTAAATATGTTGGAAAATCTGGGCCTTAATCTCTACAGTGCAGATCCCTGTCTGTAAAATGGGATATATCCCGGTCTCAATGGGTTCTCGAGAGGACGAATAGATAAGGAGGTGTTCAGATACCCCAATAATGAAAGCTTTATAAGCACCTACTTTAGACAACTAGAGAAATATCCAAAAAGGACCATGAACAGCGTATTTTGTTATACCCATTCTGCAAAGAGGCAAACTGAGCCACAGAGCAATTGGGAGATTTTCCCATAGTAAGCCAGTAAGAGAACCAAAAGTAGAATTCAGATCCCCAGTTTCCCACCTGTAACCTCATGCATGCTTGGAAATAATTCAGTAAATCCCCTTCCAAATGCCATGCTATTCTAAAAAGTCAGATGCAAATAACCACTGCTGCAACGACTACTTTGAGAACAGAGAGGCATACATTGCATGCTAGAAAAACCACAGGACTTCCAAGGTCCGCAGTGAAGAGGGACCCCTGGAGAGAACAGACAGGCAGAAATGATTTCCAGCTCTGTGGGACAGCATAACATGCTATGTAAAACTTGTATGCCATCTTGCAACAGTCATGAAAATAAGGACTGTCCCCTATGTAACGTCTTTTTTTTGTGACACTGTCGGTTATCCACCCCAAATATATGCATTCAAGAAGCTTCTACTACTTACAGAATTCTTCCATCTTTACGAAAACACCCTGTTTTTGGTCATTTATCATTTTCTCTTCAGAAATACGCATATGTAAGTGTAGGGAGAGAAATAATGCACACTGCACAAGCCTAGCAATGTTGTAAGCTACAGATACTATACCTGGAGGTGCAGTGGGAGTTAGACTTTAACTGAACACAAAGAAGAAATTGACAGGTAGGGATGACATTTCTCAGACATGCGATAGTCTGTGAAATTTTTTTGCATAAATTGAGAGATCTGGTGGAGCTTCAATGCACATAAATTGATTTCTAAAACAAACATATTCGATTGTCATTTTTTTTTTTAGCCCTGGAATGAAGGATGGGCTGGGGGGAGCTGGGTTGTTTTGTCCCCAAAAGCAAAACTATTATTGTGTGCTATGTTGCATAACAGGTTGAGGAACAGGGAGATGTCACCAAAAGTCAGTAGATTCAAAGTTCTGAAAGCAACAACTTGATGAAGAGCAGTGATGGGTGAACTTGAAAAAAGCTGATTGTGCAGGAGCAACCTAATCTTTGAATCTCTTATCATATTGTATATCTTTTTACTTACATGGCCTGCCATCACTGAAGTATTTACCCACCTCCTGATCATTAATGTCTTTATGAGCACAATACAAACTTATGGTATGAAAGTATTAATTATCTTCTCTATACAGAGGGGAAACAGACATAGGCTGAATGGCGAAAGAGCTCTTGAGGAGTCTATATCAGAACTGAATCTAGGTTTAAAATCCTGGCCCCATTGAAGACAAGGCCAAAATGTCAAAAATCTCAGGGGAAGTAACATTTTACCCTAGGTGTCTTGCATCCCAGTTGAATAGTTCAACCACAAGACCATCTTTCTTCCTTGCATGAACCCTTCTGTTCTGTAAAACTGGAAAAGAAATCCTGGTAGGACACCCTCTCTGCCAAGATTTCAGCTCTTCCAAGCCAGCTAAAATCCAGCTGGACAGAGAACTGAAAAAAATTCAATTTCTGGTCTGTGTCTTGGGTTTCCTATTGTTCAACCCTCACTGATTTGGCCATTACTCATTACAGATGATGACACCCGTACTCACACAAACAGCATCTTTCTCCTAGAGTCACTCCACTAATTTTATCATGGACCCTTGTGGAATAAAGTGTCATGGGTTAGGGAAACAAAGCAGTACTCTCCATCTATGCTATAGCCAGGACAACCAATCTCAGGCTTCCAACTACCCTGGCCAGCACCTCTTGGATGAAGACCCCCATCTCTCCCTCTTCTGGCTGGAAAGTCCAGACTTAACAGTTGCTTCCTTTCACTGTGTTATTTTCAGCAGACACAGAGTTCCTAAGCAGGCATGCTGGCTTTTTCTCCTCAAGAGATGTTACATAGCATAGTTGCCAACAATTGTAAATTATCACATAGCACTTCCTAGGTGAGACTATCCTTAAAGTCAAAGTAAAAACAGAGAAAAACCCCACCAAAACAAATAAAAGAACCTATACACTTGCTAAAATGATAACCAGAGAGCACCCTATGTGATGCAACAGGAGCAGTCATTCAAAACCCCACCACAAGGGCTTCCTTGTGGTCTCTAGTTCATCACAGCTCAGAACAAGCCATCTCTTGACATGTTTAGTCCAACCTTGGTAAAAATCAGGGGTCTTTGATCTGGATCTTCCAGGACCAAGTGATTAGCAGACAACTGTATTCTTTGCTCAGGGTGGATCTTCAAAAGATGGATCTGAAGTGGGCCATTTGCACTCCCCTAACCTCTATACATTCATGGAAAATCCACTTCACATTCTTTGTCCCGAAAACATATACACTGTCACATACACACATCCATCTGCAAGTATATAGAAAGCCTGACTGATGCAGCAGGTCAAGTTTTTTAGAGATGAAAGCCAAATAGAAGCTTCCAAAAGTATCATATCAGAAAGGACAGAGAAATAAAACTTTGTGAAAGGTACTACAGTAAAAATGACGGTGATCACTCCACTTGTGATGTTGCTGTTTTACCCATAATAGAGTTCAGGAGAACTTTTACTCTTCAGATAAAAGCCACTTTCTCATTTTAATATGAAGAAACCTTGTTGAAAGCTATAAAAAAACTATGAAACCCAAATTGCCTGACATTTATGGAGTACTTTTTAGCTCCAAATATCCTGATATGTCTCTTCCACCATCATCACTATGGACATTTGTGAAATATAGTCACATTTAGGATACGCTACAGCTCTAGAACTCTATAGTATGAGATTATAATTGGATCCAAACTATGTTCCTTTTGAGAAATATCCAATATAAACTAGAGTCTCCTTCTCCAGGTAAACAAATTGACAGGCTGATAAAACAGTTTCATTCAAAAAACCTCGACACTCTATACAGAAAAACTTAAAAATCTTATTAGACAAGGGAAGCATAGCCTAGCGAACTGAACATAGGCGTAAGAGCTAGGACCTCCTGAGAGCTATACTTCATTTGGACATTGACTTTTCTGTGCTGTAAGCAGAGAAAGATTAAAAATATGAGAAAATTTAGTCTTGAGAAAAGAAGACTGAGGTCAGGACCTAGTCATAGTCTTCAAATATGTTAAAGGCTGTTATAAGGCAATTTCCAAAGGGATAACCGTGTTAGTCTAGTCCAGCAAAAAAAAACCAAGGAGTCATGTGGCACTTAAAGACTAACAGATTTATTTGTCATAACAGGTAATTTGACTTCATCCTCCCTCTGCGTGCTGTCTCCTAGAGTTTGAATCCTTACAAATGCTCTGATTTGCTGTTGCAGTGTGACCTGATCTCATGTCTTACACTCTCATGTATTTATTTTCATCCAGTTCTGCAAGTTCTCCCTCTCCAAAGTGTCTGACGAAGTGGGATATTCTCCCACGAAAGCTCATGTGATAAATAAACCAGTTAGTCTTTCAGTACCACAGGACTCCTTGCTTTTTTTTGCTTTACTAGACTAACAAGGCAGCCCCTCTGGAACTTGGAATGAGGTGCCAATTGAAACAAGACCGTCATCTCACAAAGATTTATGGTGAGGTCAAAGAGGTAGGATGCTTCAGAAAATCTATCAACAAGACCTGAAGGTCATCATGTTTATGGGCCATCGAGGTGCAGTCATCTTTAAGAAGAACATCAACAAAAAAACATCTTTTAGTGTCTTCTACTTAGCATTCTGTCTTTGAAGATCAAACAGGAAGCCACTGAGTTGGTGGAAGATGTATATCCTCTGATTCAAGTCCCTTGTGGCATGGCCAATGACACAGGAAAAAAACAAACTGAACAGTAGTGGATCAAGTATGCAGCCTTTCTTCACTTCATTTGAAATTTCAAAAGTGCCAAAAGATTTATGTGAACCTTCTTGGGCAGGCCAGTTTATGTAGAATAGCCCACAGACCACGGGCTCAAACTCAAATCACCACAAGGGCTGCATGAGGACTAGTACGTTAGCCCGAGTGCCACACCACTGAAACCTTTTCATACAACAATATTGCATATACTGGTCTTTTAAGTGCCATTGTTTCCTTGCTTTTTTTGGAAACAATGGTGTCACTGAGGGCCACAGGAAATAGCTTTAGGCACCGCATGCAGCTCATGGGCCGCGTGTTTGAGACCCCTGCCATAGACTCTCTCTGATGATTGTATATAAAGCTTTTGTCAAGTCAGTGAAAACTGCGTACAGGTAAATGCTCTGCTCTAAACATTTTTGGACTTACTTTACAACAGAAATAGTGTCCATAGTACTACATGACCTGGTCTGAAACCATACTGCATTTCTGGCAGATTCTCCTATGATATATTTGCAATGAGTCTGTTCAGTAGAACATGAGCTAATATTTTCCCTGCTGTACAGAACAGAGAAATACTTCTGTAGGTTTCCAAACTTTGCTGCCTTTGTTTTTGAAGAGTGATACAACAGTGGCATCCCTGAAGTCATGTGGAATTTCTTCTTCCTCTCAAGTGCTACTCAGGATGTCATCAAACACCTCAAAAGCCTTTGGGCCCACTACTTTGTATGGTCTTCCTGGCATACCATTCTTTTCATACACTTTGCCATAGTTCAGTTGTTTGATAGCTTCCATGACCTCTTCAACTGATGGAAGAAGATCAAAAATTGAGATGCTCTTCAATGGGTTTCCCAGGTAAGTGAGACTCAAAGAATACATTTTCACATCATTTGTATCCACAAAATACTGAACTTGAGGAGCATTACTCCACAAATCATCTCATTGACTTTAATGGGGGTACTCATGGAGCAAGGTGCTACTCAGATGAGCATGGGTATTAGAATTCAGCTCTGAACTAATCCGATCCAAAGCCCACTGATGTCATGGAAAGAATCCCATTGACTTCAGTGTGTTTTGGATTCAGTTTTAGCTGCTCAAGCACTTTGAAAGTATAAAACCATATATAAATTCTAACTAGTGTTATTAGTTAAAGTGCTCCCATTTTTAGAAGAGTTTATTGCCAGAGAACCTTGGAGATGAATAACTTCAAATTGAAAAGAAACTGATAAGTGATGTGGAGCAGTTCAAGCTTTGTAATTACTGGCGAAATACAGAAATGCCTATGCCAACTAAATAATCTACTTCACTTCCAGATAACTAGATGCACAATATTTATTGGAAAGTTAACCAAACAGGAAAGGCTTCTTCAATGGAAAACTGATAAAGCAACAAAGCCATGCATGATTAATCTAGAGTTGTGTCTTGAAAATTGCTTCTTCTTTTTTCCCTTCTGCATCCCACTGTCTGGGGCCATTAGTTTTTATTAAAACATGACAATGTTGTCGAGCAGGCTACTAACCAGCTCTTGCTGGAGAAAGAAATGGAAACAAAAGATCATAAATGCATCTTTCTGAATGAAATCTGGCCATAAATATGATTAAAGGTTCTGGTGGCCTGAAGTGGCTTTTATTTACTATATAGATGGAGGAAAAATTAACAAACCCCATCCAAATGGGCCTGAGAGAATTACTGACAATTGTTTGGACAAAGAGAAAAAAGCAAATTAAAAACCAAGTAAAGAAATGCCACTTATCTGGGGAGACAACATTTATACCACAGTGCAATTTTTTTTAATCATAAAGATAGATTCAGTTTTAATTAGAAAAACTGATTCAGAAAAATGCTTATGCCATCAGCAAATAGCTCTTTTATTTTGCTGCTACTCAGAACTTTAACAGGTGGTTAACTAACTCATTATTTCATGGAACCTCTTTACCTACCTTTGTTTCTGAAGGCAGAAAAAATTCTTTATTGTTACATGTTTTTTGGTAATGCAGCAGCTGCTGTTTATGCTAATTCTTGCTTACTTGCAAATAGACCTATGTTTATTTTGTGCCACACCAGCTGTCAACAAAGACATTTGAAGAATAATTTCCATACTTAAAAGAAAGGCTCTGCTCCCTCTTCCGATTGTGTGTTTCTTTCTTCTTCATTTCAAGCCCAACATGTGTTCAGTGGAGAAAATGTCTAATGACAAATTAAGAGATGGGCTGAACTTGGAAAAGTTGATGATTCTTGCAGTATCCATCAATTTTTCTGTCTACCATGCACCAGGCACTCTGAGCTCCCATGCTCCTTCCATACCACTCTGCCCTGATTCTAAGAGGTACCTTTTCTAAAATGCAGATAGTCCCTGGAAGCACCCCTTGAGACCCCAACACGGGGATTCTTTGGTATACTTGATTCTGCCTCAGCTTGGACAGATGACTAAACGACCTCTCTAGATCCCATCCAGCCCTACATTTCTCTGATTCTATACGCTGGTCTCAAATGGAAGTGTCTGATGAAATGCCAGACTATCCAACTTACTTGCTAGCTTAGAGTTTACCTGTATTCATCCCCCCAGCATGAGTCCCATTGACAATGGCAAGTCTTTAGTCAAAAGTAACTGTCTATGGCACAACTTCCATAACAACTATACTGTAATACGCCAGAATATTTGGACTAAGGTTTACAGTACAGGATAGAGGGTATAAGATTTTAAATCTGTTTCTGATTCTTTCGCTGCCTTAGCGACCTAGAAAAAAAATCTTTTTGTTTATCATCTATGTTTTTATATCAAACTCATCATCCTGACATTGCCTGCTATTAAGTGATGGAATAGTTTATTGCATCAGGATCTAATATATTTATATCGGCAACAATTAGATCTTCCGTTTAATCTTGTCCCAGCTGAATTCGCCCTTAATCTATCCATGCCTCCATTGTATTTTGCCACAATATCTGTAATAATATTTATCCTTTTTTGAGATATTCAAGTTAATAGTGCCCAATGCTCTAAGTCCAATATTTTGTTTCATATTAGCATTTAGGGTATCCCATTTCTTTAAAATAAATTAAGGACCTCAGCACCCTAAATACAGAAGCTCCTCTGTTCTCTATAGGTGCTATAGGCCTAAAAACACTCACTTTCATTTGCTCCTCCCAAACAAACGTGGACATATGAATCAACTATTGGGTGAGGGGAGAATGCATTATATGTTATTATCCACATGCTAATGAACTAGTCAACAACAGGAAAATACTAATGATATATTACACTGGATAAACAAAGAGGCTGGTGGCACTAAAAGACTAAAATTTATTTATCACATGAGCTTTTGTGAGCTAAATTAATCTGTTAGTCTTTTAAGTGCCACCAGCCTCCTTGTTTGCTTTGCTGAACTAGACTAACACGGCCGCTCCTTTGGAAAGGACATTGAGTGTACATCTAAGCTCCAAGAAGACAGTTGCATGGTCATGTTTTAAACATACAGTCTTTAAAGAAGTCATTTTTACCAGAGCATTCAGTTCCCTGCAAAAAGAAACAAAACTCTGTTCTGCAGATAGAAAGCTGGATAGCACCTGTCCTTTTTTATTTATGATCTCTGCAAACAACCGAGGCCAGCTACGGAAAGGCAACGTTAAGAAGTGACATGAACTACTTACTCAACACATGCCATGTAACCCTCTTACTAAATACTTGCCTCCTGTGGAAAAGGGGAGAAAGAATGGGGTATACCCTTTGTTTCTGTGAATAGTTTTAAAACCACCATCAAACTCCCCCAATTTTTTATTTGTACAGTCATTTGAGCAGTAGAAGCTGCTCTTCACTTCAGCATATATATGTGCAGTTGTGGATGGGACCCATTCCTTGAAATCCTGCATCTGGGTGTCTTCCCAGGAGTTCCCTGTAAATACCAATCCTTCCTGCATTATCTTATGTTCCAGTGGGGTACTACATATTATGGGGGAGTCCTAGATTGTGTAGTTTTGTATTTAGTCTGGCTTCTTTAAATCACCCTGTGCATCACAGCATCCCTCTCCATTTCACTCTCCCAGAGTTCCCACCTTTATCTGCTGGCCTAACAATCACCTCCTCTCACAGTCCCTTATCCATGTTTTGACCTCCTTGAGCCTATCCACATGAGCATTCACCATCTCTGCCTACAAGTTCTTAAAACTTCCAGTATACTGCCTATATTGTATCATCTTGATTTGAACAGAAAATCCCTTTTGTTGTTTTCTTTTCCTGACCTCTGTCTGCTTTGCTGTCCATCCATCTTAGGCTGGAAGCTCACTAGGGCACTGTCTGCTGGTACATTATAAAGCCAAATGTCTGGGAACAACTCTAAAATAAAATTTGAAAGTCCATTGGACCAGAGTCACAAAACACTGGAGTAGATTATTAGTTCGATTGATTGGTATTTCTTCATTGCCTGCATCTGCATTTTCATGTTGGATTATGACAAATTTCTGACAAGCAAACATTCGTTTCCTCCAATACAAAAGACTTGTTTATAAACTCTCACATCTGATTTATTTTTAAAGATAACTCTCTCACATATATATACACTCGAGTATCCTTTTGGAAAATCAATCAATAGAGTAAGAGGGAAAGGGCATCATGTTATGCCACGTATCTAGTTCCGACCAGTCAAGACGTAAGCACAAAGAACCATAAAGCAAATAATTGTCAGGAAAGGTATGATGTTGCAGCGAGAAAAGGTTCTGATCGAAAGAGATTAAAAGCAATAACACTCTTTCTCAAATAGCAGCACAGAAGTTGGGTGAGGCTGCTAGCTGATGGGAGAAAGGAACTGGGGATGCAGAGTAGACCCCAGAGACAAACAGTGACAACAGGGCCCTTTGCTGTACCTACCCACTAGACAGAGCCATATATATCAGGATTGTAACTCTTTTGGGTAATGTTGATCGCTCATCTGGATCCTGAACCATTGATGCGTAGATACCATTGAGCTAGGAAAAACCTGTTACAAAGTGATCCAGTCTTAATTCAATGACTCCAAGTGAGGGATGGCAAGTTGCGCAAGCCTTGCTTGATTGAATCTGTCAAGGTACTTTATATGGTCCCCATGGCCATGGTATCCAACTACCTCTCAAGTTTTTATAAATACACCTTCACAACACCACAGTGTAAACTACCCTCAGTTTACAGATGGGGGATTGAGGCATTGAAAAATTAAATGACTTCTATAACTTCACACAGGAGGTGTGTAAAAGACCCAGGAACTGAATCAGGATCTTCTGAGTCCCAGTCCAGCTGCCTTAACCTCCAGACTATCTTTATTGGCCTTTAAAATGTACCACAGTCAATCAATGAACTTCTCAGGAAACAGCTCTTTCATGCTTTCAGAAAGGTTTCACAGTGACCACTTCCATTCAAATGAAGTCAGAGTCTGTTGCCACCAGGAGATCTCACTAATGAATGGATGTGTGAAATCTGTATGCAGTCACTGCCAAGTCCTCACTGGCCACAATTATAAATGTGCAATCAGAGGTGTTGGCACCTTTTGTGAATGGAGACAGCTGGTGAAGCCTTGTGCTAATGTTATATTCAGTTGTAGTCACTTTTTAGCCAGCCCACATGAATAAACATCACTGAATCTACTCTTACACCTCTGCATATGCCAATTATTGCAAGGGTTTCAATCTGGGCTGGTGTGTTTACACAGATACAAAGAGAATTACTCCCTCAGTAACTCCAGAAATACAGGGTCTTATGCTCTGTTACATTAAGACTTCTTTATACCATTCTGAACTTGTGAAGTTGCCTGTGAGTGTCAATTATACCCTGGGCTGTATAAAGGAGCCTTTGTACAACTGAAACTCAGTCAGGAGTCTTTCCTGCGATCAGCATGGACAGAGGAATTCTTAATCAGAAAACATGTTCCCTTTTGTAAAGTGTGCTCGTTTGTCCTGGTCTTGCCCTGTCTGCCGGTCCTAATCAACCATCACTAATGGCAAGAAATGAATGACAGTATCTATTGCTGTAGCTGAATTCTGTTAGAAACAACAGGTATATCTATCCTACGGGCTTAAGTCCACTCAAGGAGGCTTAAATCAACTTAAGGAAAGCCCTGGCCATATTTAGAGTTCATTAAGTCAACTTAAGGGCTTCCTTAAGTTGACTTACTAACTCCCGCCCTTAAAGCTGACTTAACACAATGAGGCCATTAAATTCGACAGTTGACTTAGGGCAGTGGTTCATTAAAGTCGACTTAAACCAGGGGACCCATTTAAAGTCCACTTTACTAAGTCAAATTTAAATGGGTCCCCTGGCTTAAATTGACTTTATAAAGTCAACTTAATGCACCGTGGCCTCACTCAGTCAACTTAATAAGGTCTACTTAAAGTCACCTTTAAGTAGACCTTATTAAGTTGACTTAACTGAGCTCTATAATGTAAACATAGCCATAAACGTACACTGATGACTTACGTGCAAGATGAGGAATGTTGCCCAGGACTGCTCCTGCTGAGTAGAACCCTGAGAGCTATGGGCACATAAGTAGCAACGATATTACTGAGTTTCCTTTTAAGACTGAGGCATATTTTTCATAATGCTTTGAACATACTGAGCACAATAGAGCCCATTGCTTTTTGAAAATGCTGTAAAAATTGTTCAGTAATCTTTACAACATCCCTGCGAAGAAACAGAGGCACAAAGTTTAAGTGATTTATACTCTCAGTCAGCTGCAGGAGTAGATCTCAGAACTTCTTGACTCGCACCTTTGATCCGAGTCCACCAGATCACAATGCCTTTTCTCAAACCTCCAGGCTTTAAGAGGCCTTTGCGGTGAGCATTATGCATAGAAGACATAGACCTTTGGGGCATACCTCCTCCCAAATATTAAGTTTTGATTCACAACAGTTCATGCAGGCCCATCAGAAGCAGCTGTCCCTTATGTAGGAATTCACACTAGAAGCAGGCGCCCTTCCTCCCTGACCCTTGGCCCATGCTGGCAGCCCCCTGTGCCAATAAAAGCTGCCACTGCCTGAAAATTCAGCAGCGGCCACAGTTGGAGTGGGGGGGTGAGCAGTTCTCAAGTATTTTGTGGAAAGATGCGATTCAAAGTGGCTGCTTTCCATGGTGTGACTCATGACAGGTCCTCAGGCACATCACCAGAAGAAGCCACTTGGAGTGGGTCCTCTCCATGGTATACCTGGGGACGCCCTCCCTAGGCATGCTGCCAAAAGGAGTTACCTGGAGCCTTTGACTGCTGAAGCAGCAATTTTAGCGGCACCACAGAGGGAGCTGCGTGCTACTCCAAATGGGCTTGTGTGCCACTCCTGGCCCATGTGCCAGGGGTTGCTGACCTCTGCACTAGACAGAGCCATGCAGATCCTTTTTGGTCTCTTTTGGGATTCTGGGGTCAAGACAGCTGGACCAGATGCTCTTGCCTCAAGGAGGATTTTCTGATGCTGTAAGGAGCCCAGTGGAAACACTGGAAAGCATAAAATGGTGAGCATGGTACCTTGCTGCTTTAGGCGCTTCTGCAAGAAATTAAATGCTTCCATCCTTCCTGCACATGGGCCCTTTGCAGAGCTCAAAAGCCAGGACTCAGCCAGAGTTCAGAAGCCTGCACCTGGTCACTGGTGCTGTTTAGCTAGGGTTTAAAGACCCCAGCTTCTCTGATGTCCTTTGTCTAGACTGCCCGTCAAACAGTATTTTCAAGGACTGCGGAAGTGGGATTTTCTCCCATGAAAGCTCATGCAAAAAATAAATCTGTTAGTTTCAAAGTGCCACACAACTCCTTGTTGTTTTTTTGCTGGACTAGACTAACACGGCTATCCCTTTGGAAATGCACCAGTTCAACCTCACAAAATGTGGCTTGAATAAAAGTGTTGCAGAATGAACTCCATGAAGCTGCAGAATGCATTCAACTTCACTTTCCCCTAAAAGCTGCCACTATATGAAACATTTTCCCAGGGTACTTTACACCAAGTTAAATGGGCCACAGTAAACTAGAAGCTGGAAAAGCTCCACCTATTATTCATCCAGCACTGGTAAAATAAATAAATAAAATAAATAAATAAATAGAGCGCGAATATGTCAGAGAATGGCCTGCTAACCACACTTGGACTCAAGTGCCTGAATACTCCAAGCAGGAAGATAGGAGTTGTGAGAAAAGGGGAAGTCCTCCACAAAAGGCTAAACTCCTTCAGATGCTATAACCTGGGGGAAAACTCCAATAGGTAGAAGCTCACAAGCAACCTCCCATGGCCTTCAGATATCTAGTGCTACCTCAAAAATGAGCTGTGCTTGCTGGGGAAGGGTTGGTACAAAGCAAAGGTCCCTGATTTACACCCTATATAGATTGAGCTTGGCTTCTCAGCCCAGTGTTCCCAGAGCATTTCTTTGCCAACACAAGAGACTCCTTGTATAGATGCTGTTTGGCTCCTGCAAATAGGTTGTCATTCTATCAGTTCCCAGGCCTATAGCTGGTAAACCTTCAAAACCACCCAGAGTCTAGGTAAGATTTACAAGGTCCGAGGCTTCAGCCCTGAGCTACATTTCTCAGAACATCCACATACAGTGAGAGACAGGAGAGGAGAAGGGAGGAAGAGAGTAGCGTGGTTTTGTAAAATTGCCTCACCCTGTTTCTGAACGTGGCTGATACATTGTCAAGAGTTAAATGGGAAAAACTGCTTTCAGTCAAAATGTCTTCAAGCCTTTTTCTTTAATAACTTGTCATCTCTGGGTAAGAACAACTCCCAGAGCAAGAATTTGTAGCTAAACTGTGAAAAACAGTTAGAATTATGAAAAATAAAATGCAGCCATACTGGTCCAGTGTGACCATGGTAGTTCACAGGAAAAGTGAAAGGAACCACATGAGAAAGAAGTTTATTTTCTATTTATTTGATATGCATTTGTGTTGAAGCTGTGTTAATTCATTAACTGAACACTGAACATAGATCCATTATACAATGCCTGCACTGAACACCCAGAGAAGTTGGCTTTCATTAATTACCCTCTACGTAACTATCCAAATTCACTTTTAGGCTCTGTCAAAGCCTAACACACATTCTTACCTTTGGAAGAGTTGAAGTGTAGTAGGTAATTGTACTGGAAATGCAGAAGTTAGAGACTATAAATTCTTGGATTATACAAGTGCCACTGTCCATCGCTTACAATTAGTGTATGATGACTATGATGATAGTCAAAGAATTACCAGGACTCATGCTTCACGGCAGAAGCATGGTCAGGAAGAAATGCTCTTTACGATAGAGTATAGCCAAGCTAAACACAGTATTGGGGTTTATTCCATTCTTCTGAAGCCTCCAGCCTCAGCCAGTTCTGAAGGTCCGACGCTGAGTTAGATTTGGTATTGCTCTGTCACAGTATGGCAGTTTCTGAAGTCTTGTAAACCAAAAGAAAGATTATCTACAGATGCAGGGAGAGGAGTTTAAAAAGAGAAAGAGTATAAAAGGAGAAGAAATAATGAATCCAAAAAGTGTCACCTTGGTGCTAGATGGTCCAATGTTTTTGTGTGTGTTGGTTAATGACCCAGCCTTTTCCTCCCCCACACAAGCGGCTTGCAATATATCTTGATACAGCTCATGACTGTCCAAGAATACTACATGATCTTATAGTATGCCAAGTGATGCATTTCATATATCTGACAGAGGGATCGAGTCCCAAGTACTGAGCTGTTGCTTCCAATTAGTGGATCCACAGAATAACAGAAAAAGAGAAAACACCTTGGAGATATGAACTCCTTTTTGCAGTTATGGTTGTCTAGAAATTTAATCAATAAAGGAGGTGCAGAAAGAACAGCATGCAAGTGCGAGCCTTTTTCAAAAATCCACATATTTTTCACTTTTTTCAAAAATCCACATTTCCAGGGCATTGTCTCCCAAGCACAGATGATTCTCTTTTAAAGTAGTTTATTGTTTCATTGTAAATGGGAAGGAAAGATTTGTTTATTAATTACTACTATAAATATTATGTAGATCAGCGTTCTGTTTAGAAGAGGACATCTAAACGAATTCACATTGCCACCTATCTAGCTCTTTGGAGCTTTCAAGATCTCTCTCTCTCTCTCACTCTCTTGCTCTCTGTCTTTTTTGTCTTTTTTTGAGGAAGCTAAACAAACATTTAAAATGAATAGCACAATTGGAGCAAAAAAAAATCCCATAAATAATTCAAAAGAAAATTAATGGCATTGAAGATATTCATTTCTGATTATCAACATGGCTGCCTCTTTTTTTTATTTACAGTAGCAAGCAGCTGGTACAGAACATAATGCTAATCAGTGAGTGTCTTTCACATTTTTTTTAAACTCCTTGGAAATGCATCCCCAGTTAGCCGCTTTGAAGTTCAATTTTAATTTAGATGCAAACTATCCCAAAAGTATGGATTGTCTAAAAAGTGCCTCTGGCAGTTCATAATTACAATGCAATAGTGCTGTCAAATTTGATTAGCCTGTCATTTCACTCACTCATTCCACACAGCACCATTTAGCCTCACGTGATGATTTAAACATTTCTCCCCATCCTTCAATTTCTAGGCCTACCGTTGGGGCACATAATGGATAGAATTTAATTTACTTGTTGGTTTTCAGTCATACAGGTCCTCTAGACCATTTGAATAATAAAATAGTGGGAAAACACCTAAAAACTTCTTGGTGTTGAAATATTTCAGTTTCAATGTTTCATCTGTAAGATTCACAGCATAAGACTTAAAACGATCTATCATTATTATGGCTTAATAAAAGGAAAATATTGAGTCATAATGTATGACTTTCAGGAGTATCAGATTAGCAGAAAATATTCTTTTCTCCCCAAATAAATAATCTTTAGGTTCACTTTGACAATCTTATTTTTGGCAGAACTTAAGGGCTTGTGAAAGCTACTAGACTGAAGTCCTTCATTTATGCAGAGAACAAGTGTAACATGGTTAGCAGCAATGTAATATTCTCCATGTCGTCTTGCCAATGTATAGCAGTGCTATTCTGGTGGAATCACACCTAAAGATGATAGGGTAGTTTTGACTCCATATTCATTCAGACTTTGGTTTAGCTGCTTTAACCACCTGCATGAATGCAAATTAATGTTACAAATGACAGTGGCCTTGTAGTATAGACAGTTGTCATTTAACATGTGCCCGTATATGATCACATTTGATCCTTAATGTTCTCAGATGGTTAGGGTCTGGTGACCGACCTGAAAGGCACTGTATCCAATTGTTACTCACCCTGAATCATCCAGTTCCTCCTGAATAAAATTTCCTGCAGAAAACAAATTTATTTTCTAACATCAAATGTTAATTGACACAGCTGTGCGACAGCTCTAAGACAATCATGGCTGGATCCTCACATGGGGATCAAATCAGTGAGCAACACCTGTTTAAAGCAGTCTGAGATCTAGGAATCAGCCAGTGCAAATCAGTGTGGCTCCAGTGACTTCAGTGGAGTTGCAGGAATTCACTCTAGATGGGGATCAAGAGACTGTTTTATTAATATTTGTACTTCTTGAAAATTTTCGTACATGCCAAGGGCACTGAAAATGGACATGAGCTACGACGATATCAGTCCCATAGACAAAGCATAACAAACAGGCTTTAAAAGAAACTTAGTGTTCTGCTATCCACAATAAAGGCTGGTGATGGTCCTGCAAAATTTTCAGTTCAACACAGGCTGTCGGCCAGAAGCCTGAATAAAAAAAAACAGTTGAGTAAGCATTCTGATTTCATGAAAGGCATCTGCGCCTGGTGGAGCTCATACAGGAGCATTTCAGAGTCGTCATATCATGAATGCAGCTGGGATAAAAAAGCATGTTGTTGGAAAGCAGAGATATGCAAAGTGCTCTCTGATTGAAGAAAAGGTTATAGGGCAAGGAGTGAACTGCAGCCTGGGAGATTTCTTCTCCCTTAGCAGTACACTTCTGGACAAGCCTGGGAATGCCCAGACGAGGCCTTCTGGGGACATTAACACACATGCCATCTTTGCCCGATTCACAAACCTAACAAAAGGCAGTGAGTGGAGGGGAAAGCGCAGCTCCTATAAAAGCTCTTTTGGCCTTGTCTTGTGATTGCATCATGCTGCGTCTCTGACAGTCTCTGTAGCTTTCGACCTGAAAGTCTAGGACAATAGGGTCTGTGATTGATGCAAGTCCGAGGTGGCAGTCAATATGCTCCCTCCTGCTTTTGAATCACCAGAGACATGCCTCCCTTTTCTTCATGGAGGCTACATATACAGGCATCTACTCAAATGGTTTATGAAAAGAAACCCTCTTAAATAATCTGAGGCATTGGTTTGAGCTTTCATTCCCTCCTGTTCCATGGCATTAGTTGCTCAGTAGGGGCTGAAGAAAATTTGGCATTTTAGGACTATGCTCAGTGATGCCCTCATCACCCATTTTTTTTCATTCATCTTTCAGGTCCTTTTCAAAAGGTGAAAGCAGACAAAAGCGCTGTTTTAAAGGTATGCCTTCAAACAGCCAGTCCCCTCCTCTCAGTCCCTTTCTCATGGCGCATTTTACATTTGAAGCAGAGACCAGAATAGACTGGGAGTTCATTCACAGTCTCTGGAGTTTCTATATGTCTAAGCCTCCTGGAGACTTATCCAGCCTCTGCCCCACTCCTAAATCATGGTCTCATCATGGCATCACACTCTTGTTCTTCACTAGGTCTGAAGGTTCCCAAAGCAGTCCTTAAGACTGCAGCAAAATAACTGTCTGTCTGTTTGTCTTTGGGGTCATGAATGTTTTGTTCCAGGTGCGAACTTCAAACCAGGAGAGTGCAGTAGCACCCCCAGCATCCCTAGTTACAGCACCTGTGACCCTGCATTCAGTAATTCTGAGTATTGGACAAGATGCTCGGCAAGCCATAAAAGAACTATAAGAAGAGATCAATCTTGAAGCCTTCCTCTTTTCCATGTAGTTATGGACCCAGCAGGTTTCCATTTCAAACTGAGTTACTGAAGACAGTCTATTGAGGGAAGATCACCTGGAATGTTAGCCAACACATCATTGCCAAGAAAAGTGTTTTTAGATCAAAAATTGTGCAACCTTGAATACTGACTATATCACGGACTGTTCTCATTCTTGCTCCTTCGTCTGTCACAGTGAGAAGCGTGAGCATGCATGGGATGCATAAGATGAAAAAAGACAAAGCTATGTTATTAAGATCTTAGTTGCAAGAATTAATCTGGAAAGAGACGAACAGCGTGTAGTGAGGAAGAGAGTTTGGAGCCAACTTGTTTCATTCAATTTTAAGTCTGCAACAGAGACAGGCAAAACTGAATCAAAAACTTCTGAGCCTGTTGAGACTAATGGGCATCCAGTTGTCAACACATGCTATCTGTTCCTGAACATGGGAGCGCTTTCTGAGTTAGGGGTTTATTTTCCTGTTGCAGATTCTGTGTTTGGGTGTTTGCTCATATGTCCTTTCTATGTCATCTCAGTCTGAGAAAAGAGGTCATTAGAGAAAAATTAAGGCCAAGCAAATTAAAAATAAAAGGAAAAATCCTTCACAAAGCATGTCATCATCCCCTGGCATTCACCACTTCTGGGAGGCAGAATCATATACTGTGATTCTTCTTTGTATAATCTTTGGGCAAAAACCCCTCAAATTTCTGGAGCCTGATGTGGCCAGAAAGAAACTATGAACATTTTAATGTCATGTGCTGTGATACATTTTCAGCATTTTACATACCATCAACTATACATCTATGAATCCCACCCCCTCTCCCTTTAGAATTAGACAACAGTGGCAGTGTGTGTGCCGTGACCAGCACTTATCATTTTGATGACAATTGATTCATATATTCCCCCCCCCATCTATTTGGTGGCTGCATCTGGTGTCTCCCACCTTACACGTAGACTGTAAGCTCTTTGGGACAGGGAGTATCTTTTTATTTGTGTGATTGTACAGCACCTAGCACAATGTGTCTCAGTTGAAATGCAGTTAAACTATTAAATAACAGTTCCAAACGTGTGTGTCATGGGTATATCAATTAAAGTAGTATGCAACTGACCAAGACCGCATTGTATTAACACTGTTTTTTAAAACCAGGATTCTTCCATGGATTTGGGACTGTACCTAAGTCAGAAAAAAACATCCACACAAGGTGGTGAGAAGACAGAAAAGACTACATGTCTGAATGAACTATTGCTCAGGAATAAAGAAAGAAAACAGGACTGGCTTGAGATTTATTTCTCATGAGGCAAAATAAAACAACAACAATTCAATTTGTTTGTGTATTAAAAAGGAACAATGGAAGGTAAGAGGGTACAAAGATGAGAACATCTGCACAAGAAACCCTTTTGAATAATAAACAGCGTGAAGTGGCTTGGGATAAACATCTGTGGAATATGCAACACACACAGACATCTAACCACTAATGCCGTAGCTGAGAAGTGGGAGGTAAGAAGAGACACAGGATGGGCTTAGAGTAGATGAGGGACAGGTATTCCACTAAATGGCACAACATCTATTATCTGTTTCCTCATACACACTCAATCTAACGGTAGTGTTAATGGAAGAAGCTGTAGGCAAGCAAATTACCTGTCAGATGCCAGAGGCTCTTAATGAAGAAAGATTCCAAAAGCATAGGGAAATACAGCCTATAAAACACCCTCGCACCTGCACACTAAATGCAAAATGGATGAGGAAGGTTGGCAGAGAAGCACAGTTCTTGTTTCATTGTGGAACCTAAAGGTCTGCAAGTGCAGATAGAATATGTTATCCCCAGAGTGGCATATATCCATAATAATCTAGGCTTTTCCTCAAGAACATCCCAGAGAAAAGAATAGAAAACTCTCCCAGAAATACTGATGAGCATTCCTCTCTTACACACTCTCCCTACCAGTTAAGGAGGAAGACAAATGAAAAGGAGGCAGAATGGACGGGTCTCTAGCCAGAGTCTTAGGAGATCTGTGCTCCATTCCCCTGAGCTTGTGCCAGTCATTTCATCTAGACTGGGCCTCAATACTCCACCTATAAAATGAGGCTAATCCCATCAAGTACACTGGGGCAGTGTGAAAATAAAATCCATTAACATTAGTGGGGCAGTCAGATACTATACTGATGAGGGCACTTCAGTATCTAGCAAGATGATAAAAGCCCAGCTCTTACAGATACTTATGAGGTAAAACTCATGGTCTAAATTCCACTGTTCACTTTTTTTTATTATTATTATTCCTAACATGCATTAAAGAGACAAAATAAACTGAAGCTCCAAAACCACTGATGTGCAGTATCAGGGACAAACTGTACAAAGCAGCACATTACTTGGGCACAGATATAAGCTGGTTTCAAGAAACAAAAGCCAAAAGTTGTTTATAACTAGGTTCTATTCATTCTGCATCCTGAGGAATTTGATAGGGATAGGGTTGGAAAAGTGATGTCTGATCTCGCAGTCACAGATTAGAGTCAACTGGAAAATTTTCCAGTGGGACAGTTTTGTGTCAGAAAATGCTAATTTAACAAAACCTAGACATTTCAGAAGAATGTATCCATTTCATGAAAATTTTCTATGGGAAAATATTGTTTTGATACCATCAAAACAGTTCATTTTTGACTATCATTTCAACTTTGGAGTGGTATCTAAAGTTGAAACATTTCAAGTTTTATATTATATATTTTAAATTAAAATACACTTCAGAATGATCCTGGCAAAATGAAATCTTTCTATAAAGAAAATATTTGGAATGTTTCATTTTACAAAAACTCCAAGATTTTCAATTTCTATCCTGATTCAGGATGAAATTACATTTTGAAATAGCAGAATTTCTGCAGGCTGAAAATCCATTTTTCAGCTGCCTCTATCACAGATACTTGAAGCAAATCATGCACATTGTTAATCTTATTCATTATCTGTATTATGATGGTGCTGGAGGTTCCAGTCAAGGACTGAAGCCCACTGAGTTTAACTTCCCATTAGCTCTGACTCCTGACTAACTATTCAACTGCAACTGGTCAGCATGGGCAACGGCTGGCACATAGAAAGGTGCTGGATAATGATCCAAGGGCTTCTCAGCATCCTTAGTTTTGGAGCTATGTAGATTCCTCTGAAACTATTTCGTGTCTCTCCTAAAAGTTAACATGATACTAGCCAAGCAATTCTTAATATTACCTTCCCACCTTAAATCTGTTACTTCTGAGGAGATTCCATCTACCACCTGCTATCTGATTAGAAATACATACACAAGAGATTGAAATGGATAGAGTATGTTATCTCTGGGAGCATTTGTTACTGACAAAATGTATTAATTGCACATGGAAATCAATGCACAGCAGCGTAGCTTTCAAACAAGACATCGAATTAAATACAAGGCCTATCAAATCTGATAATCCCTCACTGAATCAAACACATTGTCAAGGTCACCACAGATATGTAGCTTGCGCAGTATACCAGTCAATAGTAAATCATATACTTGGCTGTGTTGGTGTATTATACTGTAGATATTGTGTAGTGGTTGCTGTTAAGAACAAACAATTACTAGCAGCTACTACATTGGGCTCTATAAGAGTTATTTTCTGTTCTAAAATTCTTCACCGTGGAGCGAAGGCTGGTTCTTATAGTCCAGGTACTTAAGAGGGGCTCTAGAGAGATATAGGTTCAGTTCTTGATTCTGCCTCAGACTGTGTGACTTTAATTTTTCTGTACCGGGGCTCTCCATCAGTAAGAAATGTAGACCATAATACTCACCTACCTCACAGGACATTTTTGAGGATAAATAAACTTACTTTCAAGAGGTAGCCATGTTAGTCTGTGTACAGCAAAAACAACAAGAGTCCCATGGCACCTTACTGACTAAAAAATTTCTTCAGGCATAAGCTCTCATGGTCTTCAACCCACTTCATCATATGCTTCCTTCAACCCACTTCATCAGATCTCATTGTTTTTACTTTTGAGAGGGTTTCAGGTACTGGGGTGATGTTTCCAGAGGGGTAGCCATGTTAGTCTTGAGTCATAAGATTCATGACAGAAAAACTTAATGGTCACTATATAGCAAGGCAGCTGGTGTGATACAAAATAAAATAAAATAAAAATAAAACCACTCTTCTTTAGATGGTCTCCTCAGCAGCTTAATTTTCCTCTCTTTTTTTTTTTTTAAAGTGGCTTTTAAATATATGGTACACCATCTCATCCTTTCCAATATACATTCATGCCTTTGAATTTTTGTAACAGCGCATTCAATCCTCTGTTGCCACACTTTTCAGGGTAATGTACTTTTTTGTTTTTCAGAAAAGGTCAAGAAACATCAAATATTTTGGAAAGGATGCAATTATCAGGATGAATTACAATCAGCCTACTGGTAGTTCATTTTATTTTAGATAGCTGCATTTCTGCCTTTGACTCTTTCATTCTTTTACGCTACCATAATCCAAGAAAACGTAATTGCCTTTAGATTTTGCTCATCACCATCCCAGAAAAGTATATCGATAATAAACCATAATTGTTGCAGTGGGAACAAGAGAGTAGCATTTAATCAGTGGAGCACTACAACCACGACTGTCAAAATCCACATTTTATGATGCATGATGGGAAATGCACATATTTCCCATCATTATAAATCCTAACCTTGCTAATTTCAGTGTCACAATCGGTGCCTTTTCAAATGACTTGTCACACCATGGAGAGTTGCCAAATACTAGTTTTAAGTTAAGCCACTAGCTCAGCTGCAGGTTGTCTGAGAGCTATTCCACTTGGATGGAATGTGTCAAATGTGCAGTTATTCCATTCAAAGAGCTACCACCCACTAAAGTTTAGCCACTGCTTGATTTATTTCCAAAGGGATAGCCATGTTAGTCTAGTCCAGCAAAAAAAAACACCACCACCACCACCAAGGAGTCATGTGGCACTTTAAGACTAATAGATTTATTTTCACATGAGCTTTCATGGGAGAAAATCCCACTTCGTCAGATGCTTCAAACCCATCTTTGACTGTTCTCGGTAATAACAGAGGACAGAACGAGGAGCAATGGTCTCAAGTTGCAGTTAGGGAAGTCGAGGCTGGATATTAGAAAGAACTTTTTTACTAGGCGAGTGGTGAAGCCTTGGAATGAGCTGCCGAGGGAGGTGGTGAAATCTCCATCTTTGGAGGTGTTTAAGGCCGGGCTGGACAAAAACATGACTGGGATGGTTTAGAGGGAGTGGTCCTGCCTCTGGCAGGAGGTTGGACTAGATGACCTCATGAGGTCCCTTCCAACCCTATGATTCTATGATCTCCCTTTAACTTCCTAAAATCTGGAGGGTCCACTGCACTGAGTTGAAGAGACATGCCCTCCCTTTGACTCATGCTACTCCAGTTGAGAGGCTGGAGTTAATGGATGGACTTCCTGGTTGATTGCGTGGATCTTCACAGACCACCCTTCCCAATCAAACTAAGATGTTCAATCTGACGGTGGCAAATTTGTTGCTGTCAATCTAGACAAGCCAACACAGACTGTCAGACTGCTTCTTGCACTTTTCCCTCTGCACATTCTCTTCCCTATGCTGATTGCCTGTTTGCTGCCCCCTCCAACTGCTTTCCTTCATTTTCCTCTCCATGTAGCTATTGTTTCCCTAACATGACCCCAGTGGAATATATATTTTAAAAGAAAATCATATCATGGAATTAATGATGCTTGCAGTCACTAGATTTTTCACTCTATTTGTGTGTTCTATCCACTTCTCCCACCCTTTGGCAGTTTTGTCTATTTGTACTGCAAGTGTTTCGAAGCAGGAGTTGTGTTATTCTGTTTCTACAGCATGTATCATACTGGAGCCCATTCTTAGCTGACCCTTAGGCACTCCTGTAATAAACATGATTAATAAGAAAAGGAACTGTGGGTACTCAGCATTTCTGAAAATCAGGTCCATACTCTACATTTTAAAAAAAAACTTTTTAAAAAAAAGCAATGCATGTTTTTTCCCTTGTTATTTCTGGCTGGTGCAATCTCAAGTGTTCCTTTGATTTATTATCCCAACATGTTATTAAAATAATGAATTATGTGTTGGTGTATTACATTTAACACCGAATACACAGAAGCAAGTTACATCTGCTAGCTATTAATCAAATATTCGCCAACAAAGGTTGATTAACAGCATTTTACATATTTACAGCAAAGATGAAAAACATACTAAGGCTCACCAAAAGTTAAAAAGGTAATAAATTATTAAAATGCATTTATACAAGCACTGATTAGAGTGTGGAATAGATAGAATTGTAGGTAAGGTTTTGTTCATCAGGCAATACTATTTACATATTGATAAAGACAAGGCATTTGTTGCAAGCTTTTGTATATAATTTTCTAATAAATTACTTCCAGCTCTGCCAGCTATAAGGAATGTAACCCAAAAGAAAATGGAACTACCTGGCGCTATGTGCATTTCAAGTAAGTCAGTGATGGCATGTTAGTTTCAAATAAGTGCCCTCAAAACACTCTGGCTCACAAACATTGGGACCTAAATTTTCAAGTTTAGTGATTTTCAGTCCCTTAACTCTTTGGGCCCAGATCTACAAAGGTGCTTAGTTAGGTTCCTAACTGCTATTTAAGTAAATGCAATTTAGGTGCCTACATATCTTCCAAAACCTTGATGCCTAACCTGAGCCACCTTCATGGCACCATTGACAAATGATGAACACTCACCCTTGGCTCATCTAGTAACTGGACAAAGCATCTAATGACCAAGGTTTTTCTAAAGAGACTTGTGATGGTTTGATTTTCAGAGGCAGGTGCTCAGTACTTGCTTGAACTTAAGGTGGTTCAAACAGAGACCTTAAGGTGATCATCCCAAAACGGAGGCCTTTTAAACAGATTTTTCAAATTTATAGCTAAAGTGCAGAAATGCATTCTTTTTGGAATCTCAAAAACCACTGGCCACAAATTTGGGAAGATCTGCATTGGGTTTTTAATTTTAGCTCAGTAGAGTGATACAACACTAGCTGTAACTTCACTACTCAGTCCCCATGCCCAGGCATTGTTACAAAGCCTGGGCTGAGTTTCTACAGTTCTCACAAAACCCAAAGTCCAGTTGAAGTCGATGGAAGACTTGAGTGCATAGGCAATGCACGATCACACTCTGTTGTTAATTATTGGCAGTTTCTTTAACTAGATTTTAGAGAAAACCACTTTTTTTCTAAATTGTCTTTTTATTGATTTTCAACAAAGGAGTGTCCTAGAAAACAAACATGGACTATAAATTAGATATTAAGGATTCGGCACACATATTGTTGAACAGGAGAGAAAAATGAAGCATGTTAATAAACTCTATCAAAAGAATACCAAAGAGAAAGTAAATAACCAGACACAAGAAATACAGGTTACAGAATCTAAGTTCAATGAGAAGAGATGAAGACTTGAATTAGAGAAAATCGCAGCAATATAAAAATTAATAGGGGCCAGATCCATAACTGGTCTAAATTAAGTTCAGTGGAGCTATGTCCATTTACTCCTCCAAAGAATCTGGCTTACATGCATTTGTGTTGGGGAGCGGGAATAGATCCATTTATTCTCTATGGAAAAGGATTCCATATTAAAGTCTACCTAACTACCTAGATACTACTTATCTAACAGCACATTCTAGAGACAGCAAATCACTTATTCTTTTCTATAAAACAAAGGTAAAGACAGAGAGAGTTGGGTTTAATCTATTGTGAGTGGCATTGTCTGGCCAAGAAAGCCATTTATAAATAAGAGTGCAATTAGGCTGACCTTCCAAGTTTTGCAATCCACTCTAAAGATGAACAACTTTGAGAAATGTAGGCAATATGAAAGCCATAGAACTACACACTGCATGATATCTGACATATATTCCCTTTTTTTAGGATCTTATCTAGTTGCAATTAAAATTAATGTAAATTTTCCATAGCTTTCATGGGATTTGGATCAGGCCCTATTTAATTTTATAGAAACTTAATGAGGTCCATAATGGACATAATTAAAGAATTGCAAGGTCATTTGGACAAAGTCTATGCTCAGACTAAAATCAAACTTTGGTTTCGGCAGTTCAAAAACTTGGGGTTTTATCTCACATGACTTACAAGTTCCAGTAAAAAGGAGAAGGCCTTAAATACTCTCAGCAAAAACCATTTAAGTACCATTTCCAGCCCAACCAGACATGGGAAGTGAGAAAACCATCAAGAAGAAGAGATTTGTGTGCTTCTCTGAAGTTTCCAGTGAAGTTACATAGACACCAAAGCTTCATGCATTTCAGATAGTTTTTGGAATAGCATGTTTGGTTGCCTTATTGAAACCAAATACTAATTCAGATTCTTTTGCTGGCTTCTTAGTTCACCCATCACTAAACATAATGGTTGTAAGGAACACATGTTGACTGTTTTCTCTGAATTTATACTAAAAAGAAAGATCTATGGCACTAAACCAGCGGACTGGAGTTTTAGACACTTCTTGGTCTGACATAAGCCGTGTTGCTGAATTATCAAAAGACAGCTTCGATTGCTTTTGTGGTCACTGTGGATGTGGTTAACCCAAAGGCACTCTTTAGGCTAAAGGATAACTCATTATCCACCCTCAAATCTCACCTTAAAATTCTCCTTTGCTGTGAAACCTACAAAAAACTTGACAATGGCTAGTCTGCTGGTGCACTGCAACTAGTCTATCATGACCACCAAAGTGTTTTATAGTACCTCCTGCTCTGTCTATTTCCATCTGTTGTCTATTTTTGTATAGATTGACCAAAAAAAAAAATCATTGCCCCAACAAGCTTACAGTCTATATTTTGTACAGCACCTAGCACAATGGGGTCAGGGTCCATGAGGAGGATCTTGGGCATTACACTAATAAGTAGTATAGGAATGGACCAAAGTTGTAATTACATGTAATTAACTATAGAATGAACTCTCCTTGCAGACCTGTGAATTTCAATTCAAAGAGCTGCTTGTGACCACTAGAGGAACTGGGATCTAAAACTGCAAGTTCTGTTCAAATAATAGATGAAGATGGGTTCATGAACAATCTAATAAGTCAGTCTTTATTATTAGAGGCAAAATCCATTAGATCCCTTCCTTTCCCTGCAAAAGAACTTGGAGACCCGCAAATTCAGAATTCAGGTCAAAATTCCACCTAAAGGATGGAACCGCCACACTCAGGATATTAATTTTGACTCAAGATGCAGCTCAATATTTGGAGTGAGACCACTACTGGCTTCTGAAAGACTCAGAGGCAAAAAGTGGTGATAGCCTCCAGCAGGCAAGGTTATAAATATGTAATTGGAAGGAAAAGAAGGTTAATGGATTTGAACTTCTCATTAACAATTAAACTCCCTTCTATAAAGTTTGAGTCACATTTCTGAACTGACACATATTATTGTTAAATACCACCCACTTCAACTCCAACATACTTTTGTTTTTAATTTGATCCTCTAGTGCTGAGTTGCCCAACCACATGAAGCTTCTAGAAACACATCTAGCCTGAGCAATGTTTTTAATATAAACAAATATCCACATTCAAACAAGAATGATTGGTACTATTGCTCAAAAGTTACTAGGAGTCTAGATGGGATACTGGATATAACAGAAAAATATTCAATTTGCATACATTTTCAGTGTGTCTCGCTATTATACATTAGTGGCATTGCAGTTAGGTTATGACGACAGATTAGGTTTTAAACTCTAAGTTACATTATAATGTATGTTAAACTTATTAACATTTATACCATTTGTAGTTCCCTTTGTATAACTTTAGTGTAGCATTCTCTTTTAACATCTGTCTTCAATATAAAAAAAAATAGGAGGAATTCTGTTTCCTGCAAATATTCAGCTATCAATGATTGAAATAATATTTTTGAGCAACAATGAACTCAATCTGCAAAATATTTCAAAAGAGAGACATTCTAATGGGCTATAATGTGACATCTCACCTCTTGGAATGACCAAAACAAAAAACCAACCCAAACCCCACAACATGAGCACGTCATTAAAGCATCCGTGTTTCTTACAAGTGTTGCTTGGGGGCTCATTAGCGCTCAGCTTCCTGCTTCTGGTTGACTATGTAAACACTTCATGCCACATTGCAACCTCATATTGATTGAAGGTCTTTATGTCAGTGGCTTGAATTAGTCAAAAATCTAGTGTGTTGGGGTCTGTCAGCAGTCTTTACAGTAATGGTTTCTCTGCTTGACTGATGTGGCAAAAAACATGAGACAGACCAGATAATGAAGAGTAGGACAGATGTACAGCTGGTGCAAATCAACACAGCTCAATTGACCACAGCAATTACATGGTTTATCGTTTGAGGAGAAAAGTCAAGCAGGTCTGCATAGTCTGATTTTACCAGGCAATTCACAGTGTAGGCAAGAAGCTGAGCAGCCTGGAAATACCCTACTCGAGAGAGAGAGGTATGTGGGTCTCTGACCAAGAGAGGCAATGACCAGAGAGGAGGAAGCCTGAGAGTAGGTGTCAAAGCTCGACTGTATTTGAGGGAACACACGTGCAGTAAACCTGAACAGTGGCTCTGAGTGCCTTGCAGTTTTTAACACCCAATGAGATATGGAAATGCTATTTATCCCCATTTTACAGATGGAGAATTGGAAGCATAAAGAACCTATGCAACTTTCCTAAAGTTACACAGAAAGTTATGTAGAGCTGTAGGAACTTCATCCAGGTCTCTTAAAACCTAAGCTAGTGCCATAACCACAAGACCATTCTCCTTTCAAGATCACCCAAGGAATCTGTGAAGTCAAGAGTCACTGTGAAGAGCTTTACAAAGGAAGCAATTTGCAGTGCCCAAAAACAACTTTGATTGATTTTAGAAAGCCTTTGTGTACTGCAGGATTTTTCTGAGCATCCTCTACAGCACATTTCCGCTCCTTTGTAGTGACAGTCAAAGCTCTCATCTTAATGCCTGTGATTTACCTATAGATTGGTGTTTGTCAGCCTTATAAAACATACAGACAGTCCTAAGACATTTTGAGAATTCTACATCAGATTCATCTCTTGTATAATTCGGAGAGACCAGTGAAATTATCCTGGAGATGGATTTGGCCTGGTGTCTCTTGATTCTCAATAAACAATGGTTATGTCTACACTTAAGAAGTTAGATCAAATGAACTAAGTTCAAATTAATTAATTCAAACTAATAACGGTTAATTCAAACTAACATGGCTCCATTAGAAACCCAAATCCTACTAGCATGTCCATGGACAGCACTTGCTAGTTCGACTTAGGAAGGAAGCACCATGGGAAACGTGGCAACATGGCACGCAAGAAGTGCCATGCCCCTCACCCAATACATACAAAAAGGAAGGCACCCTGGGACGGGAAAGGTCAAACCGCATTAATTCGAACTAGCAGTTAGTTCAAATTAACATGGCTCCATTGGGTTTAATTCGAACTAATAAGTTCAAATTAACCATTACTTCAAAGTTAAGCTCAGTTTTATAACTTCAAAGTAAGTGTTCATTACTTCGAACTAAGGAATGCCTTAGTTCAAAGTAATGAAAGCTAGTATAGACATGCATTACTTTAGTTTGAATTAATCATCATTAATTCAAACTAAATTGTAAGAGTAGACATACCGAATGGGATCAAAGTCTTGAAATGTTGCCCAGGGCTTTCTTCGTTCTAGAAACAAACGATGACATGCTATGGTAAGATTAGACTGTGTAGGCAGCTGTAGGCAGCTGCCAAGTTGGCAAAATGTAAGTTTACTATCATAAAAAAATATAATATAATATAAAGCAGCAAGTTGATCTGTGAATGCATCAGCTTACTGATAATGGCTCTTGATTACATTTTCCTGAAAGCAATTAGCTGGACTGGGATGCGCTAAAAAGGACATCACTATTTTTAGGTTTCTAAATGAGAAATAAAAAATAATTATTTATATCCCTGATGTGCCCCTAACAATCCTGGAACAATAAGCCATTGCTGAGTTGCTGGTAGCATCTTCCCCAAGATCACATTACATTTACAATAAATGGAATAGCAATCCCTAGTTGTCATTATTTAAAATTGCACTTTATAGCAGCAGCAGTTACAGTGCCTGCTCTAACAAAACTTGTAAGATCTGTCATGAAGTAAAAGTCACAGGATACTTGATTTTTATTTGCACCAAGGCCTTTTTACTTTGTTTAATGGTCGTTAAAGCTGCATTGTTCTGCTTGAACATTTTCTTCAACTGCTGAAAAGCTAGGAAATAAACAGCTAAGGTCAACCACCACACTTCGTTTTCCTGAACTACATAAATCCAAAACTTATCAACTCCAAACTCTTGCTGTATTTCTTCTACAACAAATTGTAAACATTCAAGGCTTCCTAAAACCACAATAAATCATAACTCAGATATGCATAAATGAAGGACATTTTTAATAGTATATGACCTCTTTTAAGATATGCTTTTGGTTTGGCTTTCCTGAAACAATACTATTTTTATCTCGTCTTCACATCTCATTTACTTGGATAAACTACCCTAGAGCCTTAATTTCAACATGCATCCAAAAGACATATGCTGAATATGTTGAAAGTATAACTCCTTCTTAAAAGATGTGTGGATTTTTTTTGTTACAGAAAAAGAACAAATTTTACCATATGTCTATTTCCTATATGTATGTTCAGTTAAAGCTGTATGGTAGCTTAGACAAGAAGGAGACATATGTTAAGAGCTGTTCTCTTTTCTGTGTTCAGGAAAATAAAAAGAAAATAAATAGGACTCAATCCAATTCTAACTGAAATAAAAAAAAGATTCATATTGATTTCAACAAGAGCTGGATCAATTCCATAATATTCATGAATTTAGCTGCTAATTTTCTTTAATAAAATTAAGGCAGGATGGCTGACTATACATTTGTTATACTAACAGAAACAGAGAGGGCATCAGACAAAGCTAAAGCAATTTGGTGAAGCTGAAGCACAACAAATTATGAGAAAATGTAGACATAGTTATGGTAAAAGCTGTATCGATGATCTGTTTTAAGTAATTACAAAAATTCATGATCAAAAATATTTCCATGAATTAATTAGCTAAAATTATAGCTTGCCATACAATTTTCTTTAACTATTGTTTTGGATGAATCTGTCTTTCCTTGTCAGACACTGGTAATCTGCATGTAAAGCTAATAAAACCAAGACACAGGAATAGACCCACACGAATTGTATTATCAATTTCACTGATTTGGATCATTGTTTAAGGTATCAAACATGGTTTTGGAGCTAGAACAGGCCACAATGATTTAACAGCCTACAAAAGGATCATAGACCATTAAATTCTATTACCTGTCTTTTAAAAAGACTTTTTACTATGAAATGAAGACCTCTTCTTTGTGTCTTGTGTTTAACCATCACTGGTCTTCACCAACCATGTTTCTGGTAGAGCTGAGTAGGCAATGGTGATTTTTCCGTTCTCTTGAAAACTTATTTTGTGGGATGAAGAAGAGTTGGCTGCTAAAAAAATCACTGTTAAACCAAAAATTATCTAAAACCCATGAGAGGAAATGGTCAAAAATTGCTAAAACCATTTGTTGATTTGCATATTAAAAGTTTCAATTTTTCACAGTCTTCAGATTCAATTTTCCAATTAAAATGCATAGGTTTTCCAAGAAAGTGGACCAAAAGCAGTGATAAAAATTCTTCCACTAGCTTTTGTATGCAGACATGGAAATAAAGTTAAACATTATCTGAATGTTTCTTAATTTAAATGGTAGACTTAAAGAAAAGAAGATTGTTATGCCACTTTGAGCCCTAATCAATGCTTTGGGCTCTTCCGGCAGCAGCCCACCTCCGGTTACACAAGGAACATAAAATTCCTTGCGTAACTGGTGGCAACTTTTTAGGCCACCGGTACACATCAGGGGAAAGCCAACTGCAAATCACTTGTGGTGAGCTTTCCCCTACACCTCCGGGCCCACAGGACTTCCAGGGTCGGCTTCCGGGAGTGGCATGGCGAGTTTATATTCACCACAATCTGCTCCCAGAAGGGCAAACTGATGGTGGCCAATTTGCCGCCGTCAGTATAGACATACTCTAAGTAACTATCATAGAGAAATTGGGTGCCCTTCAAGGAATCTACTGCCTCAATTTCCCTGGAGGCCCCAGTAACTCCACACAAGCTTTCTGAGTATACATAGCCCTTTGTAGGGCTCCTTTATTGCAGAATTCCCATATCCGTAATCCAGAAATCCCCAACATTTACTCTTTCAAATCCCAGCAGCCCATCAATACACCTGGTACAGCTCTTGCACCTCTCATTATGCTTCACCCCAGACAGTGTACTCAAGTCCTGTTTCCTGTTTACGAATGGCTCTAGTTCTCACCTGGAGATGTCAGCAGGTTCATCCCTCCATCATTCCCCAGTCTTCAGCTAACTCTGCCCCTCCTTCACCGAAAACTTGTAGACATGTCCCTTACTTCTGGGCTTTAGACCTCTGCAGCTCTACAGCTGGGGGAAGTTTGTAAAGGACACCCTGACAGCCCCTTGATTTCTCTCCAGCCTGACCTGGCTTCACAACCCAACCAGGGAAACTCAAACTGCATCCTCTTTCAGGGGCACCCCCTTCCTATAACTTTCAGTCCAGCTCTGAGCTCATTGTCTGGCACTCTCAATTCTAGCTCTTTCTTGCCTTTTGGCTCTCCTGGGACAACCATGCCAACCAAACTCAGATGTCTCTAGACTGGAAGAACAGAGTGAGCTCAACTTCATTTCTAGGGCCAGCTACCCTAGCACAGACTTGTATGCAAATTGAAGTCGATTATGGAAAGAAAACTCTTCTCCTTTCTTTAGGTTACAAGGGGTCCAATCTCCACCCACAGGTGAGCTAACTTCCAGCATGAATTCCAGAAAATGCTCATCAGCAAAGGTTCATAACATCACTCTTAACTAACAGGGTGTTTTCCCAGCAGAATATGTTTCCTTTGACAGAATTTACAAATCACAGAGTGCTTGTGGAAACAGCCTACATAAATCTGGGAATATTGTAGTGTACAATGTAAAGTTAATCAAAGCCCTTATGGGTTCTTTCAAAGGTGGATAAGGGAGAAGAGTGTGTCTGAGTGGTAATCAGGAAAAACAGGAGGAAAGTAAATGTTATTCCTGTTTGTTTTTACAGACAATAGCTAATTTCTCCTGCTTTTGATCCTTAATAGACAAATCTATCAGATACAGATTACTTTATTCTAGCTGGAAGTCATTTACAGCTTTCTCACAATTGGCTTTATTACTGTACCAGCTCAGTTCAAGATGGCTGTCAAACTGTCACTGCTCCATCCATTTCCTCTACTAATTGCTACATAACCCACATATAAAAGGAACTCCTTGCCTCAGGAAACACCACTCCAATGTCAGATGACTGATGTATTTAAAAACAGACAAAACTTCTAGGAGCAGTTCTCAAACTGGGGGTCTGGGACCCCTTAGGGGGAACACGAGGTTATTACGCGTGGAGGATTGCGAGCTTGCAGTCCCTGCACATGCTTTGTCTGCAGCTGTCTGCATAAATAATGGCCAGAGCCCTTCAGAGCCGGGTGGCTAGACAGCAGCAGCTGCAGGATGGGTGATCTGAAGGCAGCACTGCTCCCACTATTGGTGCAGAAGGAGGGGTGGTGTGCCATGGGGGAGTCATCCCTTTTTAGGGGTCGGGGGTCATTACAGCTTGAAATATTTTCAAAGGGGATCCATGCAAAAATACAAAGTTTGAGAACCCCCACAGCAGAATGCTTCTCCCCCCCCATTTTAGTTTTTAAATTAAAAATACTTTCCATAAAAGCCATTTTTCATTTTAGCTCGTTGGCAACTTCACACCCCTTAAACCTGAATGGGTACATGAACCAGACTTCTTTTGGGGGGGGAGGATGCATCTCCTCTCCCATATCTTCTCAAACTCTCAGATCTGCTTGGCTCTAACAGGCATTTAATAGTGGCTGCGAGCATGGAGTAGGTCAATTGGCCCTTAGTGATGGAAGGTCAGGTAAGGGACTACTTAAAGAAGTTGGATGTGCACAAATCTATGGGGCCGGATGAACTGCATCTGAGGCTGCTGAGAGAAGTGGCCGATGAGATAGCAGAAATGCTAGCCATTATCTTTGAAAATTTGTGGCAAACAGGGGAGGTGTGGGAGGACTAGAAAATGCAAATGTAGCACCTATCTTCAAGAAAGGGAAAAAAAGGAGGATCTGAAGAGTTACAGACCTGTCAGCCTCACCTCAATCCTTGGAAAAATTATGGAGCAAGTTCTCAAAGAATCCATCCTGAAACACTTGGAGGAAAATAGTCATCAGGAGCACAAAGGGAATAAAAAGGTTGGTAGATCTACAGTTGCCTTTCTGGCACAAAGCAGATTTTTGAACAGATAAACATTGAATGTAGGACACACCAAGTGCGCATTAATTAAGAGCTTGTTTTCCTGCAGTGATACCTATTCATTTTTACTTTTAAATAAAAGATTAGTTGACAACTTTGAATAAACTTCTTTGTATTATTGATGCACAAAGCAGAATAAATACATATCCAATACAAGCAAAGTAGTTACAGAAGAATTCTAAATATCTTTGAGAGAGAAAGAATGTTTTCAAGGTGTTGCACATAATCCTTCTCACCCAAATTTTAAAGGCAGTTTCCTGTGAATGTGGGTTTTTTCCCCCAGAAAGATCACAGTATAACAACCAATGGGCCAAATTCTACCCCCTCATGTAAGCCAGTTGAAATCACCAGATACACAACTCTGACCCTCTGTCTCTAAAGACTGGATTATGCCAATCCGTCCTTCTAAGGAAATCTTTTCTATTTATTTGTATTCATTTGAAAAACAAAGCAAAACACCACTACAACTCAGTGCTGGATTATAATTTTGCAGTCTGCCAAGTGAGAGGAATAGTCTATTACTGCACCCTCCCAGGAACTGACCTGAGAACAAATTATGATTCAAAGAACTATAGCTCCTCCCTTGATTCCCCAGCTCTGGTGGGAGTACGTTTCTTCATCCCTTTTTGTGGATCGTCTTATTCCCACGTTCACATCTGGGGGGTGGGAAGAACAAAGCAAGATGCTTCTTTCACTTGCTAAATATACATAATCTATTTGCTTGCAATGGGGAGTAGAAGGTGCCAGCCTTGGTCTTGGGAGAGCCAAGTAATAAAAGAAGGATGCCCCTTTCTCCCCTTCACAGTCAAGAACGAACCATCACCCTAGCCCTTAACAGCCACTTCATTTTGACACACATACACACACACACCCTCCCATCAATATATTCATTATTTACCTGATACCAAAACTAGCAGCATCAAAGAAAAACAGGAGCAGAGTTACTCATAGCTGTCTCAGAAAAAGACATGACCAGAGAAATAGGAAGGGAAATCAATACTCGTGATTACTCTTCTCCATCCACTGTGAAAGTGTTGGTGAAGGACGTGATTCATCTTTGCTGGTGAAAATTGGATTATAAGTGTTGTTGAAGCAGAAAGGGAATTTTGAAAGGAAAATATGTTCCTGTGTTCTTGGCTGCACTGACTGCTCTGAGATTTTTAATTGCATAGGAAGCAACTTCTGGAACAGAAGAGTAATCCAGGGATGGAACATACAAGCACAAAAGCAACCAAAGCCCACATTCTTCTTTGCCTTGGCCCCGATACTTATTTTTAAAGTATTTCACAGTCATTGAGTTTTCTTTTAATCCCCCATAGGAATCCTTAGGTTGGAATGATACTGAGTGCAGAAAGAAGTGGCAAAATTCAGTTAGCTTGCAACACTCATCTTTCGTCATCAGTTGGAAATGCACAAGGCACGTGTTAATAAATGTACTTGGCACTTCCTTCGCACCTTTTTTCAGTTGATCTCAAAGTGCTTTGCAAACATTCATAACCTAAATCCTAATAATTCTAAAAGCCCTGGGAAGCAGGTAAATTTAAAATGCTCCTACTAGGTACTTGCCTTAAATCGTGCCAAAAAACCCATTTTACAGAGGCCGAAACTGACATGCTGAGAGGCTAAATGATTTGTGTTGGACTGCTTCATTTCCCTTCCGATAAAAATAATTGGCAGCAGCTCTAAATAATCAAAATTATCAGTCTTTAATGGTTTGCAGGCAAAGGGGTTGGGTATCATTTCCAAGTCACCTCGAGAGGTAACTGGATTTAATAAGAAAGCATAGCTGCAACAAAGCCGCCAAGCTCTTGTGGCTAATTCTAAAGACCTCACAGCGATAAATGTAACATAAAGGCTGTGGATTAAAACCTCAATGATTTTGTTTTTATTAATCATCAACTGAAGGATACCAATCGAATACCAGAAAACACTTTTTATACAGAGAATTAAGCTCTTATGCGCTGTGAAACAATCTGCCATTGCTGTTTTATTGTCAGGCAGTGTATATTGTGATCATTTTAATATGCATGCAGATTATTAATTAGCAAAATAATAATAATTCAGTCCAGAATGAAAGCACAGGCAGGAAGAGGAAGCAGCTGGCTTTCTCTCTGACCTTTTCCAATTCAAAAGCTATTTCATAATGACCCAGCTGTGGTTCAGGGACATGTGATATTATTTACATGTTAACTTTCCTAGCAAAACTGTGTACCATGTGTGAAGCTGTATTATAAATGTGGAAACAGAGCGAGATAGAGAGAGGGGGACACATTATTTCTATGCCATCCACCAGCAACAGTTCCCATTTATACTGGTAGATAGCCAGGCAGAGAAAAGTGAAAACTACTGTTGCATCCACTGGTCAATCAGACTTCCTTTTGAGTTAGTTTGGAGAGAGAAAAGAGAGATGGATCCCATCAAATCAATAGCACTGCAGTAAAAACAGCAAGACAGCTAAAACAGTGCCCCTTCCTCCATCAGGCGTGTCACTGATGTGGCAACCTGCTGATCGGTCATTAATTTCATGGATACTCAGAGGCATCCTCTTCTACACAGTACTTAACTCATGGGGCCAGATTCGCAGTGCCACTTAAGTGCCCAAAGTTGAAGACAGGAGTATTCTGTGGATTAGCAAATCTTCTAAAATACTGAAGTACCTGAGCTCAATCAGAGTTAGGGACCTAGGTCTTTTGGAAGTCTCAGAGGGCATCTATCAGCATCCTTAGGTGCCTAAACACCTTTGAAAATCTGGCCCAGAGTGACTGGATATAGTCACGTAAACACCACAGTCATTAGATGGGACTGAACTCAAAGATTCTTGGAAGTGCAAGGGTAAGTAGCAGACTGTTATAAATACAGATGCTATCTGCTAGAAAGGCTGAGATTTTCAGAGTTGCATGGGGATATGAATATCCACTTCCCATTCAAATGAACGAGAATTGTGAGTTTCTCTCTACACGGCATGTATGTCATTTACATAGACAAGAGCAGGATGCAAATGCACCTCACTTGGAGGCACATGCCAATTCTGCCAACTAACAAAAATCATGCAAATAAGTGGACCAGCTGAACCAAATCTAGACCAGATGGACAACAAACTAAAGTCATGACCATCTAATGGCTCTCCTTTCAAAAGAAATCATTGAGCTATCATGCCTTGGAAATGCTGTTACTCCTCCTTGGCACTGAAGGTAGGATTTGGGAGGTGTGTGCTGTTGAGACTTGTTTAGGGGACGGATGGGGCTGATCTAGGGAGGTTAACAGCAGTTGTTTTGGCCCTTCCAGAAGAGGGGTGCAGAATGAGTTGAAGCTACAGTGACTTCTATGTAGCACAAGGTGGGGAAGTGTAAAATTCCTTCTCTAAAGCCCATTGCACCAACCCAATCCCTCAGGCTATGTCTACACTGAGCATTTCAATTCAAATTACTGAATTCAAATTGACCAATTCGAATCTAATTTGAATTCAGTCAATTGGAATTGACATGGCCACACTAGAAAATCCAATTCGAATTGGCATGTCCATGAACAGGACTTGCTAGTTCGAATTCGGTAAGGGGCGCTGTTATTTAGGGAAAAATCAAGCTGCGACTAATTCAAACTAACAGTGAATTCGAATTGTCATGGCCACACTATGTCAATTCGAATTACTCACTTCGAATTGACCCTGACTTCAATGGAAAAGCAAGTTTGACCAATTCGAACTCTGCTTTCCTCATTTCAAACTGAGAAGTGCCTCAGTTCGAATTGAGGAAAGTGGGCATGTCCATGCACTTATCTGGATTCGAATTGATGACAATCAGTTCAAATTCACATGTAATTGTAGACATAGCCTCAGGCTCTGGAATAGAGAAGTGACTCTCTATCACTTAGAGATAGTAACTCTGCAACACAGTGGATGCTCAGAACACCTCTTATTGCAATGTGCCCTTCTCTGAAAAAGAAACATTACAGCTAATGCTCTAAAATCAAGACTTATTTTATTCCTAAAGGAAGAATTAATAGATTTTTGGATTCACTCTCTCACACTGCATGTTTTGGATTAAAAGCTTAACCATATGTGCATCAATAGGCATGCTGAGAGAGAGCAACTAAAATGGTTTGAGCAGTCAAGTACCTTGCCAATATGCGGGATTCCATTACTTGTTAAAAAGCAACATGAAATGAGGGCTCAACATCAGATGATGGGATCTGAGAGTCCCTGCCGCCAGCATCCACTGACTTCAGTGAGAGTTATTTCTGCCACATTAAGGTTCCCAGGCCTAACATCCTTTTCTCTTAATGGGCATCTTCTCTCCTCCAGCCCCTATTTGAATGACTCACAAGAGATGTTCCAAAGGGGCAGCTGTGCGAGTCTAGTTCAGCGAAACAAGCAAGGAGCCCTGTGACACTTAAAGACTAACAAATTTATTTATCCCATGAGCATTCATAGGAGAAAATCCCACTTCATCAACTTCAAAGCATCTCACAAAGTGAGATTTTCTCCCACAAAAGCTCATGCAATAAACAAATTTGTTAGTCTTTAAGTGCCACAAGACTCCTTGCTTCTTTCACGAGAGATGTGTTCAGAAAAAAGAGGGCTGAACTTCCAACTCCTCTGCCTGCAATACATACAGAAAAGGGAACAAGATTTATGAGCGGCTCCACCTGTCTCTCAAAGAGAGGGTTCTCCTGGCTGTGTTTGGAGCATGGGTGCTGAGAGCTCTCCAAGCCCCAGCCTTAAAGGAGAAAGAGGGAGGCTGAAGTTAAGTTGTGTCTGTTTGCAAGGGTTCATTAGCTCCAGGGGAGTGAGCAGTACTACAGATGTTGACTCCTGCTCTTCTCTTAGCAGCCAGGTTCAGGAACCGGGAGTGGTGGGACTACCTCCTTGGAGACCACTGATTGAATTTATGGATATTCTACAGTGCTCTGAAATCTCTCTCTCAGACAGTTGTATTTTCTATATGCTTTAGCCATAAAATGGCTTTCCCACAGCCTATCCACCTTCTATGCTACAAATGTAAAGCCAGATTAGAAGAGTTGGAAGCTGAAGTCATTGCACCCACAGTGAATTTGGCTTTTAAACTCCAGTCAAGATAGAACACATAGCTCATCAGGTTTTCTGCAATAGGTTGATTGATCAGACGATCTCTATCACCTCCAAGAAACACAGAGCACTAACCTTCCATCTTCTCTAAAATGACACATTCCCCCAGCAAATCCAGAGAACCAACCCGCCCAGCCTGCTTCGAGCCAAAACTTCAGTGTAAAACATAAAATGAAATCACCACCTTTATTTTTCACTGTTAGCTTCAATTTGCAACCATAGCTTTATTTTCAGAGATTCCTTATTCCAGAACATGCAACATCATGGTATGAAAGCAACACCAGTGCTGTCTGAAATCAAGTCAAGCTTGTCCTTCGATGGACAGTTGCATGATTTGGGCTTTTTCCTGTAGTAAACCTGCCTCCATCAAAACAAAAAAAGTAGTTGTGGACAGTGAGGTGGAGAAACATAATTAAAGGGTTTTCTGAGTCTGGTGGAAGGAAAATGTAATGAAAACTGAATATGAATATCTGTGGGAAAATCAATGAAAATCAAAGATATGCCACAGGCTTTTAAGAGGCTTAAAGAAAGGATTTTCATAGCTTACAGTTTCTCATAAAGCTTTTGGTGGGTTTTTTTTTTACTTTATTTTTACTGCTACAAAATATTTTTGTATGAAAAATGATATCAGATTTGCTTTATTCAGTTTAGGTAGGGTTTGTCTACACATGGTACATTGGCCCATGCTATTAAGGTGCAAATTCTAGTGACTGCAACACGTCATACATTAACTGGCCTGTATGGACTTTGCCAGCACACACTAAAAATTACCTAGTGAGCATTAATGCATCCCCACACCAAATAGTGTCTCCCAGCAAAGGATCTGCCCACTGGAGTGCAACTGTGTCCTATCTTTAGACCAGTGGTTCCCAACCTTTTCTCTGCCATGGCACACCCCGATGCTTTTAATTGTTTTGAGCAATCCTGAACTCTGAGTGGTTTTTCAAAAAATTCTGTGGCATACCTGCTGAGGCCTGGTGGCACACCTGTGTGCGATGGCATACTGGCTGGCAAACACTGCTTTAGACAACCTCCACTAAGAAACCAGCTTTTGTCAGTCTCCTTCTGCATGTTTTACTCCACCATATAAAAAGGCGATGCTGTTCATGGTCATGTAGGCTTTGAAACTACAGAGCTTCAGAGTGCTAGGACAACAGTAGGAGTTCAATCCAGGGAGAGAGTAACTGAAAGTTGTTGATATCAGAAGGCTGTTAGATGGCCTCTGTGAATTACAACTGAAGCCAGCAATGAAAATGTGCTCCTGTTGTCCAACCAACTAATTTTTAAGGTATAGTGAGCCTTGCCTTTTCAAAGGCCCATCTTTAAAAGGTTAATAGTTACACAGAGCACTCCCAATCCACGCCTTGTCTTTTGATACTACCGTGACAGCAGATCAACATAAACGAAAATGCAAGTGGGCTTGTGCTTGTCAGATAGATGACAGAGTTCTGCCCTGTTCAGAACTCAATGCACCAAGATATCAATGTCTGCAGGCTATCTGTGGATATGGATCATATCGTTAGGTGACCAGAAGTCTCGCAATGGCAGGGACAGTCCCAATATTCGGGGCTTTGTCTTAGGTAGGTGTCACCTCCTCACCTCTGTCCCTTTTTTATGGTCACACTACACACAATTCATGTACTCGCACCTTCAACTCTGATCTGATGCAAATCAGGCTTTTTTTTTTTTAATTAAGAGTTTTCCCACTTTCCTCCCCCCCATCCATCAGTTAGATTTGTGCCCCTTCAACTGATTGGCTGCCACTCACAGTAAGTGTGTTTGTCTCCTGATTTCAGTGGCATTCACTCCTTTGTGGTTCAATTTTCTCCCAGGTGTTACTGTCTAAAACTTGATTACCTGCCTATAGAGAGCAACCTGGCAATATACTTTTTGTTACACACTTCCAGACACCCAATAATTGCAACAGGTTTCCAGCGCACCCCCAGTAATACAATATAGCAGCCAGCTAAATTAACTCAGTGCTTTCCTTACCTGCGGGGTTCCACTTTTGATCCTGACCTCTGTGCCTTGAGCTGTCAGATTCATGCTGTCCTTTTCAATTTCACACTGGAAAGCAACACATATATGACTTTGGTTGGAAGTGCTTTGATCAAGAGTGGCCTCAGACATGTCAAAAATCTACCCAGGACACAGTGACTTACGCTAGCAGACAAATACAGTGAAACCACCAGATATAGTTGTTTAGATGGGAGGAACAAAATTTACTTCCATTTGATACATGAGCAGTCTTTTCTACAGTAACATTCATAGTTAAAAAATCAGTAAAACTCCATTGCTCTTCTAGTACATTATCCAGAAAAAGAGACTGAATATTGAAGTGCACCTGAAAATTCAACAGCTAATATGCTAGATAGTGCCCCATAAGTCAAATGTAAGTTACTGTGGTGCTTAGGAAATTAATATGTGACAATATCACATTTTGTTTGTCATCTTTCTATAAGAAAATGTATACAGGACTTTTTAATCCAAAAATCCCCTATGCCTATTTCAAACAATGTCCAGCAAACACTCCCTGCAAAAAAGCTTCTATTGGCTTCCTTTTTTAGTTCAAATAACTCTGCAGCTGTGCAACAAGATATAAATGCAACATGAGTGAAGCCCTGGCCCCTGTGAAGTTGATAGCAAAACTCCCTGTTGACTTCAGTGAAGACAGGATTATATATAATCAAGTCCTTCACAGCTAAAAGGCAGCCCCCTCGAGGATGAGAGCCATAGTACTACACAACAAACTAGCATAGCTAAGAGCACATTTTCATGAAGTAAGACAAATTGACTCAGATTACATTTCTTCCCATACTTGCTTGTTGCACGGGTTAATTACAGTACATAGGCAAATGATTTACTTACCTAAATTCTAATTTGCACATACAAATGAAGGCAGCATACAAAAGTACATTAGTAATACACAAACAAATTCACATGGATCTTGGATCAGTCATTCTCCTCAATTCCACAATTCAATGAAAAAAATCTCTCCTCTTAGACAGGCAGCAAGTTGTATTCATTTAGGATATAGGAGGCCCAGATTATTACACCTCTTTGCACTATTCCTGCACCACTTGGAGGCATCTCACTGTCTGAAGTCAGAAAATCATGGACCAAGGCTATAAGTAGGGCTTTCAAAATCCACTAGTTCTCTCCCCCAGTGACACCTTCAGCCACAAAAAGGCTAACAAAGAACTATTTAAAGAATTTTAAGAGAATATTTATGAAGAATGAAGGACATTATTGTAAGAAATGATGAAGAAAAACCTACCATTTATGTTTTTATTCACTAAGAAGTGGATGCTGCCCTGACAGCTCAACCAAGATCACAGATAACAAATGTAGATTAAATGTACTGGTTTGCATTCATATAAGGTGCACTCTCAAACCAACCAACCAACCAAGAAACCCCCTCATCTATTGAATGAAATTTACTGCATCAGTTTAAGAAAACACCTGAGTCTGTTTTCATTTACCCTGGCCTAAATCCCACCACTCAGAATTAGACCCACAGTTTAGTTAAAACCAAAACACAGGCAGCTGAAACAAATTCATACAAGAGTAAAACAGGCAAAATTCAACTTTTTGTGCTTTTTTCCTCCCAAATGAAATTCTGCTTCTTTGTTGATCCCTTGGCACTATACTATGTTGTCTATGGGTATGTCTACACTATAGGTTTAAGTCAACTTAAACAAAGCCCTGTTCACATTTGGAGTACATTAAGTCCACTTAAGGGCTTCTTTAAGTTGACTTTAAGTCGACTTAATAAAGTCAACTTAGCTTCTGTAGTGTAGACATAGCCTATGTGAGCCCCAATACACGCCAGATACTCCCATCAGCTGGCACATGTATTGGTAATGCCCACTTCAACGCACAACCCTCTGAAAACTGTAAATCACTCACAGGAAGAAACTCTTCTTCTACTTCCATATTTTTGTGTGCACCTTTTAGTGCTATCACACAAAACTCTCTTCTAGTTCTTTTCCCATTTCACAAATTAGCACATACTGGGGGCCATTAATGAACCTGCCGTCCCAGGTAGCTACATGTGTGTGAAACCACAGACTTTCCCCCTGTAATAAAGTCATGGACATCTGCTTCTGGGAAATATCAGAAAGGGCATTCTACTTGGCAGGGTGAAAGAGTTAAGTATGGTCTTGAGCTGCTGAGAAAATGAGGAGCCAAGCTGATCTAGAGATTTAAGTGCTATTGTTTTTAATCTCTTCTCCACCCCCTCTGCATAATGAATACTTCTTCCTATGCTGAGTTGCCATAGTTGCAGATTTCTGTGGTTTCCTTGGCTGCTGGTTACCAGGGCATTTTTATATGCCCTGATGAGTCTGTGTGTAGCAGGCCTGAATTTGTTTTCACACCATCCACCGTCTTCTGCATGATCCTCTTTAGCGGGCATCATTACACTGTTAAAATCACTTCAATCTGGAATTTTTTTAGCTTAGTAACCTTAAAATATATATTTTAAATACTCTTTTTTTAGTTTCACTGCTGATGACTTGTTAGCTTCCCAAGCTAACACAGGAGAATTGGAATTTACAGGGGAAAGTAAAATATTAGTAAAACAAGCAAGGAGTCCTGTGGCACATAAAGACTAATAAATTAATTTATTGGTTGAGCTTTCCTGGGAGAAAATCCAGACTTTTCTGATGGTGCATGCTGGGGATTGGTTGAATTACTCTTACAGAACTATCTTAACAGGAACATTCATAGAGAACAAAGTCTGGACACAGGAAATATGCCACGGAGTCCCAGGCAGATTTATGTTTAATACAGTTATCAGGTAAATTGTGAATTGACTTAAGTTAAATTTAGTATTAATGCGAAGACTGGTACTTAATATATCCACATTCAGACTACCTTCTTAAACCTCAGATCTCCTTTATGCCTCTACCCATCATAGGCACTTTTGAGAAAAAAAAAAACACTGCAAGAAAGTCTTCTTACTGCGTGTGTCAGTTTTTAGACATGGTATCTTGAGTAAAGCTCTAGGAATGAACAAGATTTGTTGGTTTGCTTGCAATTTTTTTTAAAATGTCATTTGAAGTCAAAAAAAACCATTTTGTTCAACCTGAAACGAAGTATATGGTTTTATTTTTAGTATTTTAAAACTTTTTTGATCATTTAAAAATAAAAACAAATAAAGAAATTTTGACTTGAAAAACAGAACTGTTTCATTTTAAAATGTCAATCAAACACTGATTTTTTTTTTAACTCAATTCATTGGCAAAATGGACAAACATTGCACAATATTTTGGTATTGCAGAATCTGCAAATTTTTCCTGAAAAAAATTCCTATGACCAATTTTGCCCAACCCTAATATTGAAGTATAATGGTTGTAGGTCTTTTGTTAGTTCTGATTAGACCTTTGATTCAGACATAATCAACTTCCAAGTAAAAAGTCATATTCTACTCTTATTTATACAGCTGGAAATCTACTGAAGTTAGAGGGAGTTACTGCATATTAACAGCTACGTAACCACAGCACACAATTTTGGGCTAGTTTTGTTTCCATACTTTCGTATCAATATGTAGATCTTTCCCAATGTGCCTATAGTGTCAGTGTCAACCTTATACATGCCTCATACAGGCCTAGTGAATAGGTATCTATCATGTAACTCATTTTAAAGACTAGTCAACTGAGGTTTAATGACAACCACCCACTACAACACCAAGAAATCACGTGGTATTTGAGTATAGCACCCAACAATAACTGTATTTCTGATACAGATCATCCAAGTGGTACTACTGCATATTTTCCAGATGACTCTAGGAAAACATGGATGGGAGGCAAATGAGAATTTGAGCTATAGACTAGCAGGGGTTAAAAGAATGTAGGTGTTTAAAACTCTGACCTCTTTCCTAGTCAACATCATCTTTCTGCACTTGATCTAAGTGTTGTTTTTGCTTCTATTACATTTGTTTTCCTCTCTCCCAACTAGATTTACACATCTCTCTTCAATGGCCCTTGCCTCTTTATTGTGTCTCCACAAGTTATTTGTTCATGTCTGTTTCCCAGGTTGCCAGCCCGCCTTTCTTCTTTGTGTCTGGTCTTGGCAAGTTCTCTCTGTGCCTTTTTCAGCAAAGCCAGGTTTTCCTTTTATCTCTGTCTCATTTATTTTGCAGTTGCTTTGTTCTTATGCCCAGGCTATTTAGCAGCATGTCCTGTGGAAATGCTAAGAAGCAAAACCCCAACAAATAGTCTTCTTAACACACTGCATCAAATGCAGTTGCTGCTCCTTACACTGGATTGTCAGCCATTTGCACTAATTTACCTGTTCCCACAAGAAAAAAAAAATTGCTTACATACTTCAGCACAAACTCAAAAACACTTAGGTTTGGACAATGGTATTGTTAAAGTGCTTACATACAGCAACAGTTGGCCTGCCTGAGAGCAAAACGTGGCTCACTGATAATATTAATCCATCCCTCCTTTCTTTTGCAGCTTAATGTTACACGTTAGCCACTTTCACAAGATGTAGAACTCAACCACATGTTGCTAAAAGATCTAAAGGCAGTGTTCAGATTAAGACAGCCCTGGTATTATAATGGATTGTTTCAATACCAGTGGTCCACATTTCTTCACGCCAGGATCTCAAGCAGCGCAGCTGAGAGATAGGGAATTATATCATATTAGACTCCAACAGAATGTTCCTTTCCACTGGCTTTGCTGCTTGAGATTGCAGAATGAGAGTGGAATACTCAAATACCCAAAGGTGCACTTAAATCTCCAGGGCAGATACCATTTTCTTGACTGATCAAGGAAATGTGAACAGTTGTTGAATTGCATTAATACCTGTTTTATTCATTTACATTTTAGGGATTTAGGTTATATTATATATCTACATCTACATCTATATTTAGCAAGCTCCCCACAGGAAATATCAACTCAGTCCACGGCTTTACCGAAGCTGCTGCTCTTTGGAACGGATAAGTAGTCAGTTGTTACTCTTTGCACAATTTCCTCTTTTGATACATGGAATATGCCACTGACAGAAGACTCTTAAGGGTCTCTTGATTAGTAGCATGAAGATAAATTACCTTAGCTTGGTAACAACACAAAGGCTACTCTTTTTGCAGCCTAATGTCATAACTATTCCCCCTAACTGTGCACTTGAGACCCTGGAGTGAAAGATATTGTAAGAAGAGAAAGAAAAGTATTGCACATTTCTAAAGACTGATTTGACCCCAGAAATAAATCTGAAATGCATCCTTACCTCATTATATCTTTTCCTTACAAATGGAAATTATTGAATTTCTTTTGCTTCATTTAATTCTTTTAAAATCCTTTTTCTCTTTGCCATTCAGTGATGGCTTTTGCTTAGAAACTGTCCCAGGCTAATACCCAATGAGAAACACTGTACTCTGATGCTCACAGACCTGCATGTGATTCCAATTACTGCAATTCATAGATTAACAGATTCCAAACGGTTCCATCACGATTATCTAGTCTGACCTCCTGTATAACACAGCCTACAGAACCCACCCCCAGAATAACTCCTGGAACTCAGAATTTGGAAAAAAAAATCCAATTTTCATTTAAAAATTATCAGGGATGGAGAATCCACCACAACCCTTGGTAAATTGTTCCAATGGTTAATTACTCTCACTGTTAAAAAAAATTACACCTTATTTCCAGTCTTTTTCTGACTCCTACTTCTAGTCATCAGATTGTGTTATAACTTATTCTGCTAGCTTGAAGAGCAGACTATTAAAACTTCGTTTTCCATGTAGATAATTTTAGTCTGTAATCAAGTCACCCTTTAATGTCCCTCTGTTAAAATAACCAGATTGCGCTCCTTCAGTCTATCACTAGATGGTATATTTACTAATCCTTTAATCTAGTATCATGGCTCTTTTCTGAACACACACTGATTAATCAACATCATTCTTGAATTGTGGGGAACAGAACTACATTCAAGACTCCAGAAGTGGACAAAACAGTACCAAATAGAGAGATAAACTAACTTCTCTACCGCAACTCAAGATTTCTCTATTTGGGCATCCAAGGACCATGTTTACTGTTTGGTCACAGTGTCACACAGGGAGCTCATGGTCAGCTGATTAGCCATCTGATACTCAAGCCCTTTTCAGAGTCACTGCTTCCCAGGATGGAGGCCGGACACTCCATGATAGGTATATGCTCTTTGTTGCTAGATGTATAAATTTACTTTTAGCCATTAAAAGATGTGTTGTTTGCTTGCACCAGTGAGCAAGCAACTCAGATCGCTCTGAATCCTTTTGTTTTCCACACCCTCAATTGGTGTCATCTGCAACTTTTATCAATTTTACATTTTCTACCAAATAATTAATAAAATGTTAAATAGTGTAGAGCCAAGAACCAACCCTTGCACTAGAAACATATTAATTTTGATTATGGTTCCCCATTTAAAATTACATTTTGAAACTTACCAGTTAGCCAGCTTTTAATCTCATGTTGTGTGTGCCATGTTACCTTTACATTCTTAATCAATATGTCAGGTGCCAAGTCAAATGGCTTACAAAAGTCTAAGTATATTACATCAACACTATTACCATTGTTACCAAACTTGTAATCTCATAAAACTAATATATCAAGGATATGTTTTCCATAAATCCAGTCTGACTACTATTAATTATATTACCTTCTTTTAATTCATTATTAATCGAGTCCCTTATCAAGTGCTCTGTTATCTTGCCTGGGATCAATGTCAGACTGACATGGCTATACCTTCCTGAGTCATTTAATTTCCCTCCATAAAGATGAGTGGTCCATAGTGTTAGAGGTTGGCTTATTCTCCACCAAACAAAAACCAGCTAACTAACAATTTTTTTTTTGCTTTAATTGTATTTTGTAAAATTTTGAGATAGGTGGGGTCAGAATCCGATCTTAGAACAGTGCAAAAATCCAGAGTATGTCAACTAACTTCTATGGACTGGATTCTGCAAATGTGTAAGTATGCGAGTGAATCCAATTAATAAAAAATGTTGTATAACATACAAGAGTAAAATTAGAATGACTTTATCAGGCCATATCCTATGCATAAGTAGCTTTACTCTTGCATGTAGTCCTCATGAATCTATTTGCTTACTTACAGGAGCAGTTCCATTGATGATAATGAAACTACTCATGCTATGCAATAGCTGAAAGATGGTCTGCAAGATTTACACTAGGATTTAGCCCATTTTGCACTTAATCTATTCTATGAGCCCACACCAGCATAATCGAAGTAAATGATCTACAAAAATTCCTTCTTTCTGAGATATACTAAATTTCAGTGTATCAGTGCAACATTCTTGTACTGATCCACTGGTATCAGCAAAAAAATGAAAGGGGAAACACATTTGTAATACAAACAGCTGCTTTGTGGTGTATTCGTGCCTTGGCAGGGTGTTATGTTGCACATTTAATAGTCAAGCCCAAAAGAGGGCCAAAGCAACACAAACCTAAAAAACTTAATTCAGCTAACAAAAATTGTAATTTCTTAGTGCAGTGTTTGGAAAAAAAATTACATAGAAGCACAGCTGGTTGTTGAGCAGATAGATTAATCAACCTTAAGATATACCAGAGCTGTTAAGATAAAAAACCAGGAGGCATAATGAAAATATCACCGAATTTAGTTTCTAACCTTAGCACAAAATGTTGCTACAAATGTCAAAGTACAATCTACATCTAATTTCAAGGACATACAATCTACACCAATATAGAAGTTTTAAGTTATTTGGTTTTCTTCTCACATCCATCCTGTTTCTTTCCGAAGATTACTAATGTCTTTGGAACAGAGTTCTCTCTGAATTACCACCACCACCGAACTTTTGCAAAGAATGTTGTAATTAAACAGCTATTCATTGATTAAAATTAATTCCCTTTTGATTTTCCCGTCATTTCTGACAGGTTACAGCTAGTATCAGTAATAAAAACCAAGGATTTGATTGTTTTTTCACTCTGAGCCTGCTCCTGCACTGTTCAAGTCAATAAACACACTAGCAGTGGCTTTTGTGGGTGAAAGATCAAGGCCTTGCACTGGTTGTAGTCCAGTTTCATTGCACGGATTTCACTGGAGTATCTGGCAATGTATACTAGTGTAACACAGAGCAGGAAACAATCAAGCCCCAGGTACAGATTTAGATAGCTGAGCCAAAATCATGGCCTGATTCTGCAAGGTGCTGAGTGTCCTGTAACCTTATCCTCCCCAAATTCTGAAATGTAATTGTACATCTAACTCGGGTTTTTTTAAACACCACCCTTGTCATGTAACATTTAAAAAGATCAGGAGAAAACAGACCGTGGAAAGTCCAGCACAATGCAAGACGTCTTTTGCTAAAATTCTCACCATTTATCCTGGCAGGGTAACATACACGATTCTTTGTAGACAGAGAGAGACAGACACCCTGGCACCCTCTTACAGAGCACAAGGCATTGTTGGGAGATACAAAAGAGGAGAAAAGCTTCACTAGTTTATGTCAGTGGTTCGTCCTCTCTTGGATAGTCACCAGTCTGGAAAGAACAGCACCCACGCCCTACATTTTCAGTATGCCCCAATTCAGTGTATTTAGTGGCTGAGAAGTTCATATGTAACACACAAAGCTACTGAAGAGGCAACCTTTTTCACTACCTTTATTTAAAATAGTTTATGGTGTACGTGATGCCACTCTCTGAATGAAATTTTAATTCCAAATGTACACCATTTTCTGTCTATCAAACATCCTGAAGCATATTTGCAGGGCACTGAAGAAGGGATGAAATAGACAGGCTAATTATTACAAAATGACTGACTCGTGAAAATTAACAGATGGAAAAGATGTTAGTAGTTTTTCTGTCTTTGGTTACAAGCCTATCTGTTAAATGCAGCCTGCATTTTCTTTACATAATATTAGTGCACAGTCAATTTCATGGAAAGTCAGTAATTGTGGCCATAGGAACAGGCATAATCTATATCTGAAGACATAAAGCAAACTATAAGCTGAAATAGCTGTCTTTGTTGCCAGACAGCACATGCACTAAAATGAGATTTTTTAAGTGGATCCCCTCAGAAGACAAAACTAAACATCGGGCTTGACTATGCAGGCGGAGTAACACACTGGTCTGACTTCTAAAGTGGACTGATGTTTTGTGCATTAATTTATGAATATAGACCCTAAAGGATCCCTAATGCACTTCAGTGGAGCATACTTTTAAACAGCACTAGGTTAAAGAGCACCAACAGGATCTACGTGGACCAATTAATGTGCAACATGTTAGTGTGGTTTAGAAATCATACCTCATTAAGCTGTTACCAACCCATAGAGAGAAGCCCTGTATCTGACTGACAGATAAATAAATCTCCAGTTATGCAATGTATTAATAAAGAAAAGGAAAAAGGCTGGTTAAACTCAACACCCAAGTTAAATCGCACAGCTGTTGATTTTCATTAAGGCATTTTGTCATCACTCCTCTTCTCATTCTCCCCCCTAACAATTCACAACCATTCTGAATGTTTGGTTTCTTCACAAATGGTGAAAAACAGCACCAGAGTAAACACAAAGCACTCTCCTACTCTGGAAAACTGCTATATAATCACCAAAAAGGAAAGCACTCCAAAGCCACAGTCTTCTTTAAAGGACCTGAAAGCAGAGTGGGGCTTTGCTCTGAAATATCATTTTAAACAGATGACCCTAGTGAGTGAACTGCTGTATGATACCATTCTGACCTTTATTGCCAACCATGAATTTTATCCACTGAATAGTAATATGCCTGAAGTATAAATCCACATTTTTTAAAGCTACTTATATATCATATCCAACTAACTCCCTTTTCCTTCATTTATTGTCTCTGAAAGAACCTTTTTGGTTTTGTTCTTCACATTTTCCTCCAAAACCACAAATAATAGTGAACTTCACTAGATTTTACATTGATAACTGATAACCCTCTTGTTTAAGTCCAGTTCCTCAGCTGATGCAAATCAGTACAGTTCCTTTGACATCAGTGAAACTATACACAGAGTTATGCAAGCTGAGGACCTGGCATTCAGAATAAAGAATAGCAACTCAAAGTTTGGCTGTTTATCCAAACTAACAAATTCAGGTGACTGTGAATCTGGTCTGGAAATCATGCAAGAACAGGTTTTTTTGAAGCTTCACTATGTTCCCCCAACAAATCCACTGGGAATCAAGTGAAATGGTACTCAGCCCTCTGTTGGAGCCATGCAGTTCTGAACCCAGGTCATTGTGAGGATGGAGAACAGACAAACATCTCCACAAAAAGAGTATTGTTACCTCAGTGGGATGCAAGGAAGCCCCCTAGCCATTCTTCAGGAAAGCTGCCCACCCTGCTGATGGATTCCTAGTATTTTTCTCACTCTGATACCTTTTAAGTTGCCACAGACCTTTCTGTAAGGGGAAGGTGAACCCAGTCAAATCACAAAATAATTAATGTTAGAAGGCTAACAGGGCAACTCACCCATCTTCTCCATTATGGGAAACACAATTTCATTTAAAGAATTGATTTCCCTTTCCTCCTCTCATTTGAGTAGCTTTTCTGCACAATAAACACAGGTACTGCAGACTCTGACACTAATGCATCTCCCATACTACCCATTTCCCAGCTTTCATTTCCTGGACTTTGATTAAACCAGCTCAGTTTCTTCCCTTTTACCTCCCAGCTGTGTTTCTTCAGTCTAAGGAAGATGTGTGGCAATATAAATCATTTCCCAGAAGGATGAGAAATCTCTCAAATGATGTGTGCAAAGTTGTGCTTCTTTCCTACTCCTGACCACATCCTAGCTCAGTTACTAGGCACACAACTGTGCTGGCCAGTGTCAGCAGAACATATTCAGCTATTCTAGGCTGATATTATAATGCCACCCTAAATGTTGCCTGACAATTTATTTAAAGCCCCATTTTCAATTACTTGTAACTTTCCCAAATTTCAACTGTGTGGGTTGATATTTTTCCATTCTAGATGTCTTCCTCAGGGTGAGAGTTTCATTTGGAAAGTATTAGCCAAAACAGTTCAGTTGTTTCCAAGAACTAGAGTAGGCAAACATTTTTACTTCAGTCATGTTTAAAAAATATATCGATACTGCTGCTTCACTGAGAAACTACTGCACCACCATATTTTGATACAGGGTGCTGCAATCTGGCAGCAGAAGCAGTCTTCATTTCAGGGAACCTGTGACAAATTGCCCAAATTTGAAAAATCACAGTTTGCACATGCTCAGCAGAAACTAGAGAGAGTTTGGCAGCTAAATTCTCCAAAGTCTCTGACTGCATCATGCATGTTGATTCTGTCTGTATGGGGCTGAGAGGGATTTTCTCTGCCATTGCTCCTCCAACCAGCCAAAAGCTATGATGATGTGGAATACCATACCTGAGAGCAGAGAATGGCTTTCCTGTGCCCTTAATGCTTCCTCTGCTGGAGCCAGGCAACATGCAGGAGACACAGCAAGCTGCCTGATGGGCATACAGAGAAATGAAGACCTGGACCACAGAGAGCACAGACTGGGATAAGGAGCCTAGGGGAAGACTAAGACAAGAACCCAGGTGGCAAAGACTGGGAGTGCTGCAAAGGCTCTCTTAATTCTGGTATTTCCTAACTTTTGTGACAAACTAGCAATACCACACTGCGGGTCCTGCACTTCAGGTCTTGGCAACCAGCTGCAGTCCAGTTTTCCCACCACTAAACGCTCAAAGTTGTAGTTTCCCCAGTCCCTCCTGCCCTGGAGTTGGACTTACCAGCCCACAGACTACTGGGCCTGGGGCCTTAAGACCCCTCTGGGCAAGTCTGTCTCCCAGGTGCTGCTAGCCACAGCTACTAGTCAGCTTTATCTCGCTTAGCGATCCTTCCCGCTATTCTGCTTTCCTACAGCCATACTCTCCACTTCTCCCCCAAACTCCACACCAAAAACTGCCTCCACTGACTGGCTGCAAAGGGGGCTTTCTGTGGTCTACCCCTTAATTGAAGTCAGGTGCTCCAACTGACGCCAGGCGCCTTAATTGGCCTAGAGCAGCCCCTCCCCCAGGAAAAACAGGGCTTTGCTGATCTTGGGCCTAATATACCTGCCCTCTGCTCCTCGCCTGTAGCCACCAGGCTTGACTCTTATCACTGTATGTAATTTCCAGATTTTTTTTCTGTAGGTGTGAAATAGCTTAAGTTTATAAAGTACTGTACATTGTAACTGTATCTATTGTGAAAAGCTGCTGCAATTATTTCTGCTTTTTGTCATATATGATATTTATATATGTTGGAACAAATTCTGCTCTCAGTTACATAAATCCTGAGAAACCCTAAGGAAGTGTGGGGTACCCTTACTCACAACAGCCTGAGGAAGTCACACACAAGTATTTCACTCAAAGAAAAACTTAATCACTGATGGCAGAGCTGTGCAATCTACTGATATTTTTCAGTTCTTTAGCCATGCTGAAAAGTCAGATAAAGACTCTTAAGATCAAACCATACTTTTAATTCTCCCTAAAATAAAATATTTCATTTTGATTTCAAACATTTTCAAAATTTACATTAAGGGGTTCAGACTCAGAACACGCACTAATGAAAGCAAAGATCGTCATCCAGTTCACAATCTTGCAGACACTTGTGAACATGCTTACTTTAAGTATTTGATTAAACCCATTGATGTCAGTAGCATTATTCACACACCTAAAGTTAGGCAGTTGCATATGTGTTTTCACAATCAGTGCCCTAAACATTTTGGTGATGAGGACATTAAAACCACCTAAATGGGGATGAAATAAATTAATCAGTCTGCTGACTCGGTGCATGCAGTTTCCACACAGGGGTCTGCACACACAACGGCTGAGACACACAGCCCTCTAGCACTTCTTTGAGGAATCAAGTTAAAATTGGTGTTTTGATGCTCTCTTGTCTCTCCATTTCCCCTCTATGCCTAACTATATGTATGAGAGAAAAAGGTGATGTTCATATGCAGATTCAACAGTTGTGAAAAGCCTTCAAGGTCAGAGGATAAGACAAATAGTAAATGAGAACAATGCTGACAACTGATAAGCCAAGTTTTGCAGGTGTTGAGTATCTCATCAATCACATTTTGAGATTATGCCACGGAAGATCTATCCCACATACTGAAATTCATAAGTTATATCGCACAATGGGAATAAAATGAACCACGGCATGGGAGAATTTACTATTCCTCCTGACCCACATTAGAGTGTATGTGTGGTACAGTGATAGATAATCTAATGCAGGAAACTGAATTGAGAAAGAAGATTTGATAAATGAGAGGGTTTCCACTGTGAATAGCTGTCTCGGCACAGAGCTTATTAGAAATGTAGGCATGCCAGTATAGTGCGAGCATTTGATAAGCACAGGTCTGAAAACAAAACTGACTACATCAGCTCTATGTCTGGCAGGAAGTATACACACCTAATGCACCACCAGAATATAAAGGAAAAGACCTAGGAGGCAATGGCAGGGGCCCAAATTGAAAGTCAGGAAACTTAGATTCCAGTTCCTAGTTCTGATTGTGACCTACTGGATGATCTTTAAGCCAGTCACTTCACCTCTCTGTGCCTTCATGTCCCAGTTTGTGAAATGGAGATAATGATGCTAACCATCTTTGGGGCACTCTCTCAGATCTACAGATGAAAAGCTCTCCACAAAAGCATCAATTACTATTACAAGATTTCAGGTCACAACCTCCCTAGCAGCTGTGGCCCGATGCAAGACACCCATCCTGCTCATTCTGAACCAGCCAACTGCTTCAGAGAAAAGAGGTCTCTATTTGATCCTAAATGCCTGAAGGTCCCAGGAAGATTTTTTGAGAGTTGCTACCACAGTCCCTTATGGAAATCACCCACGTGCAGTCCATCTCTGCACTGGTCCCTACTCAAAGCTCCCAGTAAGATACAGAATGTTCATGTTATTTTAGGACATTTTGCTAGTATGAATGTAGACACACCTGGACCGCCACTGTAGGACACTGTGCCAAGGCTCCTCAAAATACACCCAGGTATCTAAACAAATTGTACTAGTATCATTTCTTGTTATTTATCATGACATAGAACAGCATCCACTGCTGCTCCAGGAACCTTTGGTATTATATAAAGCAATCCAATCCAAATAAAAGCAGCAGCAGTCCTCTACCCCTAAACTAATTCAATAGTCAGGGCCTTCCCCATCAATACTCCATGCTCCAGGAACAGTCACCCTCTCATGTAGATGACTGGGCATCATGAAAGGCAGCCTTAGGCAATTGGGGGGGCTAGGCGAAGGCCTATTGTGGGGCCCCCAAAGGGCCCATTATAAGCCCCCACTGCCACCCTCCCCATGGCGCCAGTGTCCCCTGCAGCCCTAACTGCCCCACCCCCCAGACTTCTTGTTTATTTTGCTGAACCAGACTAACATGACTATCCCTCTGGCACTTGTAAATTATTCTTGGATATGATATTTTATAGATCTTTCCATCATGAAGCTTGTAAGTTGATCATCTTTCACTTAACATAAATGAACTAATGTTGAACTGCAAACTTAAAATGAACATTTAAAAAAATTTTAAAAGTATGTGCATTAATTAATAAATAAAAAGAAGTAAAATTAATGATGGCTCAAAAATAACAAATACCACATTTAAAATTTTGCCAGTCAAATCTTATGAATTTTTCATATAGGCTTGGGTTTATGTGCATTAGACATTTAATACAAAGAATTATAATAAATGAAAAGAAGGTTTCTAGTATGTAGCTGTAAATGAAAAACACCAAATTTCAGTGAAATTCTCTGAAGTACTCAAGTTTGTAAGACTCTAGCCCCCTCACAAAAATTAAATATTAAGTACAATAGAAACAAAAAGATTACTTACCAGAAGAAAGACATACAGAACAGACATCATACACAGCTGTAAAGATTGCTTGAGGGCAGCACTGTATTTATACATAGCAGCCTATATGGTCCTACCTGGTAACCTGAGCTAACCAAAGCTGAAGGAAAAATTGTCACCAAGGCAAAGGAAAAGGCAAAAGAAGAACAGGTAAAAGAGAAAAGGAAATGGCAATAATTTCACAAAATTAAAAAATGGCAGAATAAATGGCCCCACTGAGGAACTAAACCATTGGAAAAGTTCCTTCTATTGTGCTGTCTATTGCTTGCTCCTGCTTTTTTAGCATGTCAGTATGAAGATGAAGGGCAGATAATGGTGAAATCTGCAATTCAGACAAAGCACAGATGCTAATGATAGTTTGCCTTGATGAGCCAAGACTGAAAAGTGCTTAGGCTTCCAGCCCTACTAACTCTGCTAGATGGGAACAATTTCTATATTCTTCTATATGCTCATTTCTGTCCACCAAATTGAAGGGCCCCTTATTGCTTGGTGCTCTAGGTGGCCTCCTGCTTTGCCTACCCCAAAAGCCACCACTGGGCATCATCCCCCCTTCGGTATTGCAAGGGGACTCCAGTCCAAGGATTTCTCTTGATCATATGCTTGACATGAGGATTAAGGCAGTCTTCAGACCCATGTGGTTCAAGACTTCCTAGGTTAACATAAAGGCCTTATGTCCTAGCTGGAAACCAGCAGGTAGCCAGAGCAGATGACAAAGCAGTGAGAGTACTAGGATCATGTGCTCCTGGTAAGCTACATTGCTTAGAAAGTAGGAGTCCAGGTGGTATTAAGGAACAGCACTATTAATAGCACAACAAAACATCTCCAGTCTTGAAATGACAGAGACATGGATCAGGGTAGTAGCTTGTTACTGTGACAACCTGTTACATGTGAACAATAGAAGAAAGTCAATACCTGAACTACATATGTATTGTTGCTACTGGGGTAGCATCTAGGATACTAGTTAGGGACCAGGGCTACATTGTGCTAGATACTGTATGAACAGAACAAAACAACAGCTTCTATACAATAGAGAACTGTATTTGTCATCTTTTGTTATAATATGTTTTGTTCACAGTACATACATAGAGAAATTAGAAGGTAAATCCTCTTGCAGTAAGATTGCAAGCTAACAATGAGAACCCAAAAACACAGAGAGAAAACAGGCTGCTCCCTATTCAAAGGTTCAAACAACTCTAATACCCAGGCGGGTTATTGAATTCTTATAGACCCTATTACAGTCACAACTGAATCCTTATTGTGCTTGTACAGAAACAGTATTTGGTGTTTAAAAATGTGTGTTGAAAGCTATACCTGTTCTTCTTGAAAAATAACACATGCCAAGGGGTTAAACTCTGTTTCAAAGCTTTGTGGTTTCAAATTAACTCTTAAAGACTCAGATCTTACACTGAGTTTGCAATTTATACCTCAATTATTGTTGGCTCTCTTTTTCAGGGCTCCCAAGTATTCTCTGTAGCTCTTTGTTTATTGTTTTCAGCAAGATTATTCTTTATTCATAAAATGTTGCAACTCTTGCCTGTCCAAGAGACCACACTTTATTTGGTTGTGATTAGTTATTACATCTTCAATGTTGCTCTGAATAATCTCTTTGAAGCAGAACTGTACTCTTAAAACCCTTCCTAAGTTTCTGTAAATACTGCTTTGTTATTGACTTTGTGTCACAAAAGCAATACCAACAAAAATACTGGGAAGGGTTTTCTGCTGCTGCCCCTCCACTTCAGTCACCATCCTTGTCATGAATTACTTCAAGACCTTCTGGTTCAGCAATCCAGTCACCTTCTTAACATACACTGCTGGGCTCCCTGTCCCAAGATCTTTTGTAACCTGGTGAGTAGGACCTCTCCCTCCCTTCAAGTCCTCAGCTTGTCCTTTCTTCCCTCAGCTGGGCCTATTTATACCCCTGTTTAATTAGGTACAAAGCTGTTTTCCCCTGCCCCAATCAGGTACAAGTGCTCCCAGGCAACTCCTATCTACCTCTCTAATTGGGGCTGGCAAGACAGAGGGCTGGCTAAGGAGTTACTGCCTAGCACTCTGTTACAATAGTTACCTAGCCCTCCTCATTCCTGATGGCAAATTAATGCCCTGCCTTGCCCTTCACAAACAGTTTTAGTATTTTTAGTACTAAGAATTCAATGCTTTATTAAAAAAAAAAAATGAAAAAGCAAAGGGGAAAACAAGCTTTGTAGTAGCGTAGAATACAGGGGGGATTAAAAATATAGCTTTCAGTGCATAGGTTTTAAACATTAAATATTATTTCTCTAAGAGCTTGAAAAGATTTCAATAACCTACCCATGTATCAGCGATGATTGAAAGGCATCACCTGTAAAGTAAAGGTCTGTGAATGTGGCCACCTGGAATGAAAAATTGCCAGGGTTTGGACTATTCACCAGTCTCCCAACAATGAACAGCACCAAATGAAACATTTTTCATAGATGAAAAAGCATTTTGTGTAAAGCTTTTCTTACATTTTAAGAAGCAATAAAAGCATGTGCAAAGCCATTTTATTTATTTTTTTTAAATGCAAGAATTTGTTTTCCAAAGCCACAGAGGGAAGAGTTGATGTTTAATCCAACCTAACTCTTTTGCTATAAGATCTTTCATACTGATAGTATCTGCAAAATGCTCCACAGAGTTAAATAATGGCAGGCAAGATTGTACATTGTTTGACATTCCAACACAGAAGATAAGGGAGGCATGGAAGGAGGGGAGATTCATTGCTGGCATACCCTCTTGCAGTTAGTTGTACATGGCATAACAAGCTGTCCTCCTCTATAGCCCCCCTGCCGATGGCCACTGATATGGTCTGCCGTGTCTCATGACTCAGCCATCTGGACAAGCCACATCCCTTCCAGGTGGTCCAAAAATCCAAGAAACAACATTCTAACGTTTTCACAAATGTATTCAGCCCCAGCTCACAGCCTGAGGTCCTCACACCTTCTCTCAGAGCTCTCAGTTGTCTTTAGCTGGACTTCAGGTGCTTCACACACCTTACCCATAGTTGGAAGGGGAACACAGGCCATCCTCTATATTGGGCTGAAGTGCAGGCATCCTAAAACAGGGAGTCAAGCTTTACTCTGCCACACTCCTGCTGTCACCTCCCTGGACATCTTACCAAGCTAGTCAGTAGGCCTCTTCCCCATTTTCTGTGCTTATTTTCATATCCCTTAACTGGTTTTGCACTAAGAATAAAAGTGAATGCCATATTCTTTTATTCCTTCTTTGCCTAAAGTTTTAATTGCTCACTTTTCAGCCTTCATTCAGCAGCTTGGAGCTGCAAACCAATCCATGATGAAATCTACACAAGGGGAATGCTGGGCCAATTAACAAGTCAAATCATCAGTATCATTAGTCTTTCAGCGCCCACCGCAATTGTCAGGATTTTATCACCATTCAGCATCATTTATGTCTTAGAAAAACCAGATCAAAGGAGGCGAGAGGAAACAACATAAATAAGCATCCTTCATGGCAAGAACACAGATGTGGATATTAATAAACATTAATAAATCCCATGCACTGCAAACTTTGACAGAACTAAGATAGGAATATTCTGCTTCCTTCTAAAAGGACAGAAAAGAAAGGAGAATATTTTTCTAGTTGTAAGATTTGCTTCAGCCAACACTTATTATCTAATTCTTTGTTGGATAAAGGTCTTCCATGTTCTCTTATCTGTTCTTCTACTGAAAATCTTTCATGTATCTACTAGGTCCAAGAATCCCCTTAGTTCATCTCTCTAACACACATCTTGTCTTGCTTTTGTAACACTTATTGACATCTGGCTCATGCTTGCATTTTTCCCCAATAATTTGCTGTTCCTGTGGCAATAGATCTTAATTACTGGTTTCTCTCCCTTTGACCTCATTCATGTCTATTATTGTAGCATGTTATGTGATAGCAACGCAACATGTTCCTTTGCACACCATATAATTCCAATCACCCTCCACTGTATTTTTATAGGCGATGTGATTTTACTGCTTTATTTTACACTAATGACTCCCAGTCATAATTCAGTAACAAGAGGAAAATATCAGTAAACACAGAGAGTAGGTAAAATCACCGTCGACTCACAGGACTCCAAACCAATCTCATGACATGTCATTAACTCCCATGTGGACCATGATATGATAGCCTTATTACATGGCCATATTTCCAGAAGGGAATAATTTTAAAAATACCTGGCCATGTGAGAAGGAGGCCAGTATTATTTGTTGTCTGAAAGATGGAAAGACACAGATGAGTCGGATGAAAAAAATCTGGAAACTCATGTGATCTCAGTTGGTGGGGTTTGGAAACTGAAAAAGCTCAGAGTGAAAAATCCCATTCTGGGATGACCAAGATTAGAAGAGAGAGATATGTAAAATATATATCAATACAGGGCATGGTGACAGGTTATACAGATAGAAGCATTTATGAATGAGTTTGATAAAAGGAATTAGATTAATCAACAAGTTTCTGAAATGTATTAATCCAATAAAGAGAGGACAGGGTTTGTTAGTATGAATCATTTGATAAAATAAGTAAGATCAGTTATACTACTACAGATGTTATAAGGAAATATTTCCATTTCATTTCTGGAGAGAGTACCTGAAATCCATTCCCAAAACTTTGGTAAGGGCTTGTCTACTTGTAAAAGTTAATACAGAATAAGCTAGAGTGTGATTTTAAGAGGAATAACTGTTCCTGATTAACATGATGTGTGGATGTTCTTATTCTGGAATACAAGTGGTTGATAATTAATTAGCTTAACCTACTTTGGAAGCATCCAAGTAGTCCTTACTCATGAAAGTAGTTCCAGTTGCTTCAGTGGACCCACTCCCATGAGAAAGCATATTGGATTTGGCACTTGATCTATAATGTTACCTATCGCAGCATGCAACAGTTGCTTTGGTCAGACAGACACTTGATAACTTTGAAGAGGCAAAATCCAGCTTTAATATCAAGTGAATCAAATCTTCATCTGCTTTACAGCAAATTCAGGTTGATATCTCATTCAGAATGGATTAAGAGGAGGTATCAAAAATCTTGAAAGATAATTGAACACGCTTAAGAGTTTCAGCTAAATTTTGCATGAAGGTCACTTAAGCCTCCGCACTCCTGGGAACTTGACCCAAATTTTTGAAGTTTGTTCATCATTAACTCTAACATGCTAGCATGTTATGAAAAAATCGCTAGCGCAAGAAAATGACAATAGCCCTAAAAAGATAACGATGATGACAGAATAATTTCATAAGAACAACAAAGCACTAGGCTAAGATCCAGTGGGGTGATTAAGGAAAACAGAGGCAAGTTACTGACAGATTAGATTAACATTGTCAAGATCCACAGCCCTGTTCAAAGTCCAATGGGGCTGTTAAGGACAAAAGTAGAAAGTTAATGACAGGTGAGACTGATGCACTTTAGAGCCTGGATTATTATTATTTTCCATCATGATTAACCATGGGATGCAGAAGGTCACGTCTCATAGAAAAGGGTAAGTTTTTCTGGGAAGGAGGAAGTAAAACACTGAAAAGGTTTGTAATGGTAAGAGGCTAGATGAAAAAGAGAGACAATCCTCAAGGAATTAACAACACAATTCACCAATCTTACTCACTAAGCATAAAGCATGGACACAGAAAACAGCAGATCCTAAGAAGCTGAAGAAGAAGATCCTAATTTTCTTCAAGACCTTCGTCTTAACCGGGTTCCCAAGGGGCAGCCATGTTAGTCTAGTTTAGCAAAAGAAGCAAGGAGACTCCTCGCTTCTTTTGGTCTTACTGGGTTTTTGTGCTTCTCCTGTGCGTCTGGTTTTTCCATGTCAGCAATGTTATTTTCCCCCTAGGGAGAATCTTTGTCTAAAAATATTCTCCATTTTCTATTCTACCTTTGCTCATGTAACAGTCAACTCCAAGCTTTGAGCTGACAAAAACTGGAAGGAACAAGTCTTCACAAATGGCCAGGGTGTTCACTGCTGAGTGACATAAGGTTTGTGAACCTGTCCAATATCCCCAAGACCACCTCTGATGCACCTTCACTCTCCGGACAAGAGGCCAAGCCTTAGAGAGCATTAACATTTTGGGTCTGATTTTAAAAGGTACTGAAAGCATATGGCTCCAACAGATTTCAGCTGCAGTTATGACTGCTCACAGCTTTGACAAACTGGCCCTAAGTGAGCTAGCAGGAAAAATAAAATACCTGCCATGTGTCAGACACCAGGGTGACATAAGGTTTCATAGGCTTCACCAACTAGGCAATGCTCAAAGGCTATGGAAAAGCAAAGGCAGCATTATGGGCAAAGTACCTTTGAAATGTCCTGGGAAGAACTGTGATCCTGACATCATCATCACCATCACAAATCCCAGACATAGCCTCGTTGCAAATCGAGCACGACCAGGATTAATCTCTGGCCACATCCTCCAGGCAGTCTGGCTGGATGTTTCATTTAGCCCATCACTTGCAATCTTGCATACATTGAGTTTCTTGGCTTATATAATGCATGTATTATGAGATATCTGTTATGTGTTACTAGATGTTAGATGTTAATAGTTGTTAGATAGCTTGTATGTATATCTAAGAGTTAACTTGTTTTCTTTAGGGGAGAAGTTGTAGAGATATGCCTGTAGGAGGTTGTGATTTAGAGATGCTCCCTAGCATGGACAACAAGAATCCTGTGACACTTTAAAAACAGACACGTTTCTTTGGGCATAAGCTTTCATGGCCTCCAACCCACTTTGAGAGATGCATGATGTGGAAACTATAGGTGAGAGGTATCTAGAGACGTGCCAGGATGGAGGACAGCAAGTGCAGAGCTGGAGCTCATTTCAAACTTGACACAATCAGATTGGGTCTGAACAGAGACTTGGAATGGTTAGCACATTACAAAAAGTAATTGTCCCTGTTCACACATGCTCTCCTTCTAATCAATATGGGCCCTATCTGGCCTAATTGAATTGACTTTGCTAGCACTTGCCCTCCTCCATCCTGGCATGCGTATATATACACCTTTCAACTGTAGTTTCCACCTCATGCATCTGATGAAGTGTGTTGGAGCCCAGGAAAGCTTATGGCTGAAGAAACTAGCTAATCTTTAAGGTTCCACTGGGCTTGCGTTGTTTTTGCTTTACACAGACTAACATGGCTGCCTCTCTGGAAATTTTCCCTAGCATGGGACAGTGTCATGTGAATTGGGAGATGTGTCCTTTTGGAGATCTAGCATGGCTGCTCCCAGCTGCACACCTGGGAGTCACTCCTGCCTGCGTTATTAAAGTTCTTTATTGCTTACTCGCTCAATAGCATGGTCTTAAATGAACCCTCAAGTAGCATCATTTCAGAGACTGTCAAAATAGCAACATCTTTGAGGGGTTTTGTTAGAGAAAAGGATTAGTTGGGTATAGCCTAAAATAGTTTAGGGAGCTATGTAGAAATGAAAGAATCTCACTGAGCCAGTGTGCTAATCTAGTGCATATGGAAGGCCATTAGATCTAACTATCAGATGACATTGCTCAGTAGATCCTCATCCATTGTAGTAGCTGTGCTTCCAGGGAAGAAAACCAGGTGGATGGTTGCTTGAAAGAGTACCTCTTTCAGAAGCAAGAACAGCACCACTGAGAATTGATTGCCCAGGAGCAAAGTGAACAGAAATTCTTTACACAAAGTATTTTGCAACCCCCAAAGTCAGTAATGGAAATAAGCAGCATGCTCGAGGAATTCACAGCATGGTAATTTTGGATTTTCTGGTGTTCTCTGCTCTTTTTGCACAAACAGCTGATTGAATTCACCTGCCTCCGTGTCTTAGAGCTGTTTTTCATCATCTCTCTGTTCTTTTGTTTGGTTTCCAACTTGTCACGTCATAATTCCACCATGATTGCCAGCATTTTGCGCACACCTCTCATTCATCTGTCACGATGCCATAGCTGAGGATTGTGCTGAAGAAACCATTTTCCAATTCTGTAGTTTTTTTCACGCAAGGATCCCAAAGCCCCTTGCAAGGGCTAAATCAATTAAATACCAGTAACGCTTGTAAGAAGTAGGTAAGTATTATTATCTTGGTGGATGACTCTTTGCAAACATGGAGGCATAGATGTCACTCTACTAGTTGGGGAACACAGAAATCAATCTGCTCTCAAAGTGACTTTCCTTTCTTACACAGGTGCCTATTTTCTCATTTATCCTCTGATTGTTTCAATAAAATCCAGTTTCTAAAGACACTGGCATGTTCCCCCTTCTGTTCCTACCCCCATGCAATGCCTAGAAGTCTGCAAAGGAGCTATTTCATGTATAATAAATAATACAGAGCTGTCCAACATAGGCTCCTGCTGGTGGAACATGAATTTGAAATAACACTTGAGAGATCAGTCAGAAATCAATAAACTCAATCAGCTATGATCTTAATGCTGTCTAAGACAACAATACATGGAAACTGGTGAGCACCGCAAGGATAGAAAGGTGAATTTGAAGTGAAATGAAGAAGATCCACAAATGCACTCCCAAGCCACAGAGAAGAAGGAAAAACCAATAAAAAGATAACTAAATCCAGTATATTCACATTTCTGTATATTGGAACAAGGGGCATCATAATGGTTTAGATCATTGGCCCATCTAATCCCGGATCCTGTCTCCAAGAGTGGCCAATTCCAGATGATTAAGAGGAAAGTCCCTCGCAGTCATCAGTTGTAAGATAACTTATCCTGTGAGCTAGTTTCCTCCTGGCCCCTCAGTAGCTGAAAATTATCTTATACCTTGAAACATGAGATTTGATACCTCCGTTAATTTGAGACAGGTCAATGAGACTGGGGCTTCGGTTTGATTCTCCCACCCAGCCAAATTTAACTGACAGCAGTTTTAGAAATGGACTGGGAGCTATAGGGATGTGTCTCAAAGCAAGTTTAGATTCATGCAAAAAGCCCAAGGACTCGTGTGGCACTTACATTCCCTCTTCCTATACTACCACAGCAAGTTATTTGGACAAACAGGACAGTACCTATGCAGAAGAATAAACGCACACAAAACTGACATCAGAATTCACAACACACACACACACACACACACAAAAAACAGTTGCTGAGCACTTCCATCTTCCTAATCACTCCACTGATGATTTGTTAATGATGGTCCTCAAGAAAATCAACGGGACATCAAGACTTCAAAGAGAAACAGCCAAGATTCAAATAATATGCAGATTAGATTGTATGAAAGCAGGGCTGAATCGTGACTATGGATTCTTTTCACATTATAACAAGTAATTTGACTTCACCCTCCCTCTGTGTACTGTTTCCTGAATCCTTACAAATGCTCTGATTTGCTGTTGCAGTATGACCTGATCCGATGTCTTACACTCCCCTGCATTTATTTTCATCCAGTGCCCTAAGTTCCCCCTCTTCAAAGCATCTGACGAAGTGGGATTTTCTCCGATGAAAGCTCATGCAATAAATAAATGTGTTAGTCTTTAAGTTCCCTAAAACTCCTTGTTTCTTGGTGGTTTTTTTTTACATTTTTCTCTGTTCATCTTAAGTACTTACCAGCCTCCCACCACTGTAATACCTGAGCACCTCACAGTCTTTAATGAGTTTATTTTCACAACACCCCTGTGAGGTAGCTGTCCAACTATTTCCATTTTATAGATGAGGAACTGCAGCACAGAGATAATACATGATGTGCCCTCACAGAAAGCCCTGTGATGGAGTAAGGTCTTGTACCCAGGTTGCCTAAATCAATTCCCTACCCAGTGGACCACACTTCTTCCCTTGCCCTGGTCCCTCTGAAGATGCAAAATTGAATTGCCACCTAACACAGACTCATAGACCAATATGATCATCTAGTCTGACCTCCTGCACAATGTAGGTCACAAACATATTTTTGGCCAGGGCACAGGTACCATGCTAAATAGCCAAAGCTACTGATCAATGGCTCAGTTTGGATTTTGTATGTTTTTAATAAATGCATTTCCATGATAGCTGGCACTTAGTTGCTGTAGTTCATTTGCAAACATGATTAAAAATTCAGTCAAGATTAATCCTTATTTTTCTAATTTTTAACTACCTTCAAATAAAATCACCTACAGCAATTTGTATGGTAATCAACCCCAAAAAATTAAAATGTAGACATGAGGAAGGCACCCAGGTAAAAGGCAAAGCTATTAAAATTCAAATGATTTTTCTCATAAAGTTTAGATATAGCTGCCTCGTCTACCTGATATGAATAAGTTATTGACAATCTACTAACAGTCTTTTATATACAGCACACCAAGAAAAGTCATGTGATAAGTACAATCTCTTACACGACAGATGTGAAGGAGACGACTTGTGAATTGCATTATAGAAATCTAGCAGCACTGAAAAATGCCACAAATGTTAAGTCATAAGCAATGATGCAACAAGCTAAGGCAAGGTTGGAGGCACAGAAAGAACAGTTGCAAAGAGCTTCCCCCTGACACTCTGGCACCGGGGCTAGCTGCATTTGGGGCTGGAGAGCACAAGAATTGCTGTATTCTAGATACAACGTAGAGCTAGTCCGTTTAAAAGCAGAGGGCAGGGGTGAGCTGAGCGAAGAGCCCACCCTCCAGCTTTAATCCAGTAACTCACTGGGATTTATTGGCTCCATCCTCAATTTCCCCTTTCTGAGGAGTGATTGCTTCACCCAAGAGAAAAGTGCCAAATCTCTTGACAATTTCCAAAGGGATAGCGGTGTTAGTCTAGTCCAGCAAAAAAACCAAGGAGTTGTGTGGCACTTAAATACTAACAGATTTATTTTTTGCATGAGCTTTTGTGGCAGAAAATCCCACTTCGTTAGATGCTTTGAAGATGGGTGAACTTACAGTTTCTGCAAGTTCATCCACAAATCTCTTGACCCACAGTTCATTCCTCCGAATCATGGTGGGGAAATTCTAGAGAAACCTGGTGCAGGATAGCCCAATCCTACAGTGGCTTAGAGCCATCATCTGGCCTACTTTCAAAACCAAAATCCCACTTATCAATGTTCTTATGACAATTTAAATTAAAAAAAAAATGTATTGGGAGTTTAGTTCTTGTCAAATTCCAATTCATGTGATAGCTTCTGCCTTCTTGAATTCCTTCTGCTTTGGCTGTTCAAACAGCTGCCAGACCATGGCTCAGAGGTGATTAAATTCATCTGATGTATTTTCTGCCTACCTTACATGGCTACTGTAATACTAAATTAGCCAGGGATAAACATTAACCTAATAGAATACTTAGCACAGAAAGAGTGATGTAGATATTCTGCTGCAATAATTCTTTTGGCTAGCACTGACTTCCACAAGACAGGCTGACAGGTCGGAGCACTGTGTTTCTAGATGGCATATGCTTCTGTTGTTGACAAATAACTATGCTTGGCTGGCACACACCCTGACTGGCACGTTATACCTGTGGGGGATAGGCCAAGCCCAGCACCCAGTCCTGGTTTCTAGACTGTCCATTGCTGGGCAGAGCTGTTTGTTGATGGGCACAGGGGCACTTCAAGTAGCTGGGAACAGACCCTAGCTTTGAGATCCTTTGGTGAAAAATGCCACAGAAACACACAATAATTATTACTACTGTGTTTCTTTTTCTGATTCTGGTATACAGATGTGGGGGGTGACAGTGTCGGTTCTGCTAAAGTTTCCGGCACAGGTGCAAGACAAGAAAACCAGTAAACAAAAACCAGCTTAAACTAGTCAAAAACCACAGCTTGACTGAAAATGCCCTAGACTCCTTAGTGCGCATGCTTAATTAGCTTATACATATTAACCAGCACACCCACAGGAGGAGACTGTATATGTAGATGAGTTATAATATAGGTCATAAGCTGATTATAATATAGGCGGAACGGAAGATTGTACATCCTGTTCTGTCCTCCAATGACAGACCAGGGGGAGGGATCATGCGGTCGGGGGTAGGATAAAAGAAAATAAACCTTGTAACCAAGTGTGCCTCTGTATAGCACAGCACCCAATTCAGCTGAATTGAATAAAAGAATGCTTGGCTTGAGAATTGGTGTCTCCTCTTAAATCAACCAGTCGGAGGATTTCTGACACAGACATGGCTGGAAAAGTCACATTGTTAGAGGCAAACACATAGGGCTTGACTTCTTTCTATTTTGGAGCTTTGTTCTAAGTACGAGGGGATGAGGCTGGGTATCCGGGAACTAGCTCCAGTCCACCATTGGTCCCAACCAGAATCAATGCTGCTTCCGGGCAACTTATGCCATTGAGGAAGGGTCCCTAATGGACCCTGCACCAGTGGAGGAACATAATGGCTCTTGAGCATGCACACATCTCCTGCTCCACCACACTCCCTGCTATTGTGGTAGGGAAAGAGACTGGCCACAGCAAGCCCACTTGTGCCAGCTGGGAGTCCCTCTGACAGAGACATTTCTCTTGAGAGGCATAAACAGGCTGGATATACACATGCCCCTTTGTTGTATGTTCTCTTTAACTTTTACATTTAGGAAGCAGTGGTGAGGCTGAAGGGCTGAGGTGCTCAAACAAAAGATATGCTACAAAGCTTAGAAAGATGGTCTGTTTCCACCTGGAACTTAGATAAGAGGATTCATTTTATAAACTGAAGTAATAATTTTAAAAAAAGGTACATGCAAAATATTTACATTTCTGAGGAGTTGTCTGTCTTACACTAAAAATTCAATTGGAGACAAGCTGCAAATACTGGTCTGGGCTTTAGGCCCATCTCTAAATAGATCAAAATATGGATAGTATAAAAGTCTCAGTGAGATCCACAGAGAGTATGATGTGGAGCAATGTATGGGCCAGATCCTCATCTGCCTCCCTGGCCCCTTTGCTTCATGTCTGCATTGCAAGAGGCCAGACAGCTGTTTTTGACTTGGCTTTACGTAATTCACTGGTGGCCTCTCTCCAGCACAGCAGGCATGTGAATCATGGCCAGAGAGCTGCTTTGCTTTGAGAAACATTGGTTGTATATCAGGCCCTTAGGTCTGTAACCAACAAGCGTCAATGACAGCAGCTCTGGGGTTCCTATGCTTATCATACTCCAAAGACCCAAAACAGCCACAAGCTTTGCAGCATTCAAAATCTGGATCCAAATTTTGCCACTTGAGACCAACTCTGTAGATCATATTTCATTCCGCTCCTAGCTCTTTGGTTTTAATAAAATGATTTTTAAATGTATCTGAATTGTGATCTGACAGTTCTGTACTTCCCTTCCTATTTCATGAACAAACAAACTCAAGTACTGATATGTCTATAATGTGATGGGGAACGAACATACAAAGTGACAGTCATCTTTGTAATGCCTCTAATCCATTAGTACTTGGTGAGCAATAAGCTAACATAACAAGCTGACCTTTGCTAAGAGAAAGACTAGGAAAATATGTTTCTCTTCTTTAGGATATGAACTGAGCATAACGTTATTTCAGAAGTGATAAAGATCAGAGAGACATAACACAAGGAAGATGAAATCTGACTTGTTGACTTTTGCAAGCTGGAATATCCTATTGATTCCCTCTATCATCGCAAATAGCCCATCTGTGTTCTACTGAGTTTTGGTCAACAAATCTTCACTCTTTCATAATTTAGACAAGTTAACCTACTTATCAGATATCACAGGATAATCTGAAAAGACATCACTCCTCTATACACAAAACAGTTGCCTACAAAATGCAGAGTGATGGCAACGAGCTTGTAACGGTGCAGCCATCCAACAATTACCAAGTTCCAAAGGGGCAGCCATGTTAGTCTAGTTCAGCAAAACAAACAAGGAGTCCTGTGGCACTTAAAGACTAATAAATACATTTATTGCAGGACCTTTCATGGGAGAAGATCCCATTTCATCAGACCCACCTTCAAAGCATCTGACAAAGTGGGATTTTCAACAACAACAGGCATTCAGTTATTTGTTACAATACTCACTCATAACTTGTTGGGCCATACACTCAAATATTTAGGGTCAGGTATTCAGGCTCCATTAATTGCAATGATCTGCGACCAAGGGTGATCCAGAACTAATTGGGCCTGATTATTTATTATTTTTTAATTCATCTCATATAAGACCAGTCAGTCCTACTTCTTCCCAGCCAACTGCTAAGACAGACAAGAATGTTTACATTTATAGGAGAGAAAACTGCCTGCTTCTTACTTGCCACATCACCTGAAAGCGAAAACAGACATTCACATGGCATGTTGTAGCCAGCATTGCAAGGTATTTATATACCAGATAGGCTAACTGTACATACGACTCTTTTTGTTTTGACTTACAGGAACTAAAGTTTTACATTGGTTTGTTTTTGAGTGTGGGTATGTTAAAAATATTTCTACATAGTAAGTTGCACTTTCACAATAAAGAGAATGTACTACCTGTACAAGCAGAATTGAAAAATATTTTTTGTTTCTCTATTTTACAGTGCAAATATTTGTAATAAAAATAATGTAAAGTGAAGATTGTACACTGTGTATTCTAATTTGTAACTGAAATTAGTATATTTGAAAATGTGGAAAAACATCCAAAAATATTTGTAATAAATTTAATTTGGTATTCCATTCTTGTTTAGTTTTGCAATTAAAACTGTGATTGATTACAACTATTTTTAAATCTTTACATTAATTGCAATTAATTTTTTAATCATTTCAGAGCTTAAAAAGACTCAATATTTTCCATAATTTTAAAGTAAACTTTTGATAGGATAGCTGAAAAAACACCAATTCTTGATTCTACACACTCTGACACTAGTGGAAACCAGGGGTAATTCTATTAAAATTAATGGATTTACAAAGAATAAGAACAAACCAGGATTTTAAGCATTTTAATGCGTATAAGAAAAGTGAAAGAGACCATCTGAGATGGTTACGCTGAGACTCTTCCCTGGTCTGGATTTGTATCAGGTGGTCAGTCTTAACTGAAAGTTGTTCTTAAAAATATTTGATTGCACTACTGAATCGAACTGGACAAAATTTTATTATTAAACATTTTTGGTTGGAAACTGGATATCAATATTGATTGAAACATTTCACAGATTTGTGTTGAATCAAATTCCAAAAAAAAAGTTGATACATTTTGTTTTGATGTTTTCAAAACAAAACGTTCCAATTTTTCAATTCAAAACTACACTGCTTCCAATTTCTGCTTCCATTTGATTCTTATAAAGGTAAAAGACCCTTAAAACAAAAATCAAATATTTAATTTGACCTAAAATAAAACATCTGATTTGTTCTGAAATAAAATCTTTTGACTTTTCAGCCACGTGGCTGAAAAAATCAGATATTTACGTAATTCTGTTTGAGAGTTGATGGATTCAGTTCAATTCTTGGTGGATGAGGTAAATTGGAAAGGTATGCTATGGCAGTATTTACCAGGCTTCACAGATGGGCATTCCAGTCTACTTATTCTGTGAAAAATAACTGCATCTCTGTAAAATACAGATTACCATTCCTCTGCATTTATTCCAAAACATGTGAAATTTTAGGAGTAGCAATGGTTGTGAAGATTTTAATCACCTTCTTTAATTTGAAAAACTGTATTATATAACCTTCTTTGAATATGCATGTCGTATCTGCTTCTGCCTTGTTCTGCACTGTCTGTTGAACAGAAAATTGAAGGCTATACAACAACAACATATTAACAAGCAACTATTATTCATGGCACCAAAAGCTTTTTCTTTTTGTATTAATTGAAATTATCACTGTTTGACATAAAATACACCAGCTAATGATTTTGAACAAGGACATTTCACAATTAGAGTTGGCTAATGAAAACTAAAGGGTATAACAAATCTCATCCTGAATATTTTGACTGAGGAAAAAAAAGTCATTAGTTTAAGTCAATTCAAACTGGAAAAAAACAAATCCAAATTCCATCAAATCACAACCACAGTTACGACTAGCCAACCATTTTCTGTTATTTTAGATACTAAAAATGCCATGGAGTTAGGGTTACTAGAAATATATTTATTGTTTAACTCACTTTCAGAGCATTGTAACACAGTCTGAGGACAAAATCTTCAGAAGTTTCAAGTGTTTCAAACAGATTTAAAAATATCACGTTTTGCTTCAAAAGGATCCCAGACTCCACATGCTCTTTGAAATGGTTCAACTTCTGAGCCATTCCAGACTTTTATTCTTGTCGGGAGTTAGAAATAAACTCAAAGCCTCACTAACCTGAAGTACAACTCCCCACAGTGCTCTTTAAAAGCTCCTTTGATATGTCTGTAAATACTTTCAAACAGAAACACACACACGCAGAATTGCCCATTACTGTTATAGACACCTTAGCTTGGGTGATTTTGCACTGCTGCCTCCATAGCAAATGCATTTCTTACCAGTTTATCAGATAGATTATTCCATTCCATGGCACAGACTGTGACCCGCGTTGAGTGATTTCTGTAGACTAGTTCAGCGGTTCTCAACCACCGTGTCAGGACACATTACTGTGTCGCCACACAAGAGTAAGTGTGTCATGCTGGGGTTGGGGGAGAGGGCTGGATTCAGCCTGGTGGGGAGAGGGCTGCTGTGTCGTGTAGGGTCATGCATGCCACCAAGCATGTCACAACCTGCAAAAGATTGAGAATGACTGAACTAGTTTATGACCAGGGACAGGATCCAGCGCTCTAGATGCGGTAGAAGAGGTAGTCCATTCAACTGCTATTCATTAGGTTTACAGAAAATCTGAAAGGTTATTTGGAAAAATCAAATTGACAGATCCCTGCCCCAAAGATATCACAGCCCAAATCAAATGCAAAACAGTAAAGGATGACAATAACTAAAGGCAGGGAAGGGAGAAGGTAACAAGTAATGAAAGATTATGAGATAGTATTTTTATATCCACACATAATTTATGATCTGTCACTACCCAGTCCTCTGTGGAAAATGGATACATTATTCAGATTTCCTCTGCTCTATCTAAAAACACAAACATATAGACCTGGATCTTGCTAAACACCCAACTGCTCAACAAACAGAGCTGCCCTTTGGAGTTAACAATTCAAAATCTCTCTAATAAGTTCAGGTTCTTTCAGGTGATTGAATAGACTAGCGAACATAATGAAAGCCAACCTAACTGAGGAGTTGCCAGAAGGGAATGAAAGGTAAGTTTCAGTGCCTTCATCCTTTGTGATGCTTAAATGACGATAAATGTTATGCCGTAAAAAGGAATCCAGTTGGCAATAATTAGCATGACTAAGTCTAGAAGGAAATGAGTTTACTCTAAATCAAATTATCTCAAGTAATTTAGATTGGAATTTGCAACTCCCCTTGAATTGGGGCACTTGACTTCCCGAGACTCTTTTTAATGCTCATACAAGCGATAAGGCTGAGATTTTCATAGAGTGGTAGGTGACCCACTATTATGAACACACGGTCAGTGGCTTTTGTTGTGGTATAAGGAATCAGCAGGCATCTTAAACAGGAAACATTTATTAAAGAAATCACAATTATGGGCACAAACAAGAAGACTTCCACACAACTTGAACTCCAGCTTACCAGGGACCCTGTCGTGCCTGGGGTTCTGTTCAGCGCATGCAGACTGGCTGGCTAGTGGCTGGCTAATACGCAGCAAGTTATCATTGCTTTTATTTCTGCAGCACCGGGATCAAGACCATGGTGGAAATCAGTTGCATGGCCTCAGCTTAGTTATTTGACAGATGCTATTGTCTGGAAAGAAAATGAAATATGCCCTGGCAGTCCCAAGTTCACAGTGGGCAGGAACTGTGAACCTGCCCAAATCTCTGGCTGATCAAACAGAAATGTCAATGATCTTTCCTGCCCGACAAGAGGCCAGAGCACAATAGAATTTAGATCTAATGGCAGAGGATGAGCCACTGGTGGAAGAGAGTGGGCAGGAAGGGTAAGTGATGGGAGCACAGACAGAGAAAGAGGCAGGTCTCTGGCTGAGCTCTCTTGCTTCCCACTGTATGTTTCAATTTAACCTACTTTCTGTATGATGCCTAGTGAGGTGTGAATTCACAACCTCACAATGCATAGTACAGTAGCATGCTAATCTGAGATACAAGAGGCATCAAACAGCATACGAAACACTGAGACAGCTGGGCCCACCAGGGATCTGCATCCTAAAGTAGTGGCAGTGATGTTTTCAAACTCTTTATCTGGAGAAGAGACCATACCCCTCCTCAGGGGAGGTAGAAACAGTGATGGTGGGTGGGTTACTGGACACAGCATAGGTCACTATGCCCAGATCATACTCGGAGGCCCGCTTTACTCTCCTACCTCTGAAAGGCCTTTTCTCCACAGCCCAATGTTGTGTTCAAACTTCCAAGTTGCACAGAATTTGCTGCTGCATTCCAGTAGTTTGGGACTAAAGTTCAGTGACAACCAGATCTTTGATTTCTGAGAATGCAAGTTCATCACTGCCCATCTGCTTTCTAAGATACCTGTGCCACCTGCCCACCTGGGGCATTGAAATCTGTGATAAAGTAGGAGCCTGGCAGTCAACCAGCACTAAAGTTCACAGTCTTCAAGCGGCTTGTTGAACTGAGTTTGCCAGCAAGGCAAAAACTTTAGGGTTTAACTAGTAAGAATGCATAGCAGCAGTCACCTACCTGCATAAAATGGCTGCTCACCTACAAAGACCTCCATTGACTGACATCCGGACCCTGGATATTTTGCTACCCAAAGTACAATCTCAAGACCTTTGCAATCAACCAGTTATGCTGAAAAATGACTTTGAGAAACCAGTATTAAAACAATGAAGGTGTCAACATATTTAATCCCTCCAGAGACTGCTAGCACATTAGTGCAACCAAGCCTCTACCTGTGTTAAGGAATTCTTAATATTTTTCTGCAAAGGACGTGATCTGTTAGAAAGATTATTTGAAATAAGATGGCATACACAAAGCCATCTATAAAGTATTATTTAAAAGATAAAACAGCTGGAGTATAGGCAAAGACTCCTTCTTCCTACAGCGGAGTATCTGATAGCCTTGAGGGGTTTTCCTCATACAGCTAATCAATTCTTATCATATTTAATTCAGATACTTCTGAGAACACACTGCAGAGAAAACTGGAACCTCTTTAGCGGATAAGTCCCAAAGTAGGTAGCCAGCCCACGCTCCCAAAAGATAAAACCCACAATGAGTGAGATTGTCAATTTCAAACAAACAATCTAAGAAATATCAAAGGCCCATGTACAGAATGCATCTGAACCCTTGAGCAAAGTGGACTTTCTTAGGAGGAAGCATGAGATCTCACAGCATGAAATGATCCATGATTTTAAGATACAGCAAAAATGAGACAGATTTGTTTCCAAGGATTTGGTCATCAGGAAGCGGTAATTCTTCTTGGTATGGAGCACTACAAAAAGACCTGTTTACAATTCCACCATGGGGCCTGGATGCATGTGAAATAACAACAGAATTAAGTAGGGCAGCCCTGCCTGGGCACAGATGTTTGAGATCATAGACCGGTCTAGCTTGCCTCTTAGGATGACTTCGGCACAGCTAACCTGGTAGGTACAGGAGAGGGAGTAGGGAGAAAAGTGTGTGTCTATATGCCCATAGGAGGAACCAAGCATGATATTTTAGTATACTGAATTGTAGATACCATCTGCCAGATAGGTTTGCTCTCCTGTGCAAGATCAGAACATACTCTGACCTCTTAGGGAAGAAGTTAATCAGAAAGAACTGGCTGCAACTTTGAATTCTTGCCTAAACCAAGTCAAACCTGAACTTTTCCTCAGGTCCTAACTATGATCAGATAACTCCCTCCACTTAACTGCCTCTGAAATACTCCTACTCTTTTGTAAACCCCTTTACTTCCTAGGTTACTCAGCAGCAGGCTGAGGGTGCCTGACATTGTCAACAGTAAAGGAAATCCCAAATAGCCCAGTGGTGATGTTGGATAGGTGGGAATCTTCTATCCAGATCTCTACCACAGTCCTTTTACTTACAAAGAAATTAATCCTGATGGTGCTCTATCTGACTGGGCCTCCTGGACACACAGCTCTTGAGAACTTCCAGGAATAAACCTAAACTAATCTATGCTAATCCCAAAGTACAAATTATAAATTCCATACCAAAAATACATTCTTTGACTACAGTTAACATACCTTCACTTCACTACTCAGGAAAACATGATATAACAGATGGCAGATAATTCAATTGTCACAGCCACTTCAGGTCAGCAGGAGGCGCTTCAATAAAATCAATTAATAAATGAAGGCTACCGAAGTAAATGAAATTTAACCAACTTACATTTCAACCGCCGCCAATTACCCCACACCTGCGTGTGCCGTCTTTTTAATTTCAGAGTCCTAGATGCTTCTGTGGGTGCGCTTACAGACCATGAACTCTGTGACTCTGTTGGTCCAGTGAAGTTGTCCTGCCAACTCATCAAAGGGAACAGCAAATCTTCTTATTTAAGATCAGTCCAAAGAGGCACAATCCCTGTGAAGACAGGCATCATTATAGCGACAGGTCAGCAACCAAAGCTCCTGGTTAGGCCACTTCTCTTCTCAGACTTAAGAAAATCACTCCACTGTCCCCTTTCCTGGAAAGTACTTTCCCAGACAAACAAGTTGTGGTTACTCCCACTGTTTTCTCTTCATGCCAGCCTCACCCAGTGCTGGTCACAGCAACATCCTTTCACCTGGCTCCCAAGAAGCCCAGCAAAACCTCCTCTGCTCACTACTTGGTCTAAGTTCCACCGGTTTCTGACTTTTTGTCCACAACTTAGCTCCTGGTTTGGGGAGAGCCTCACAAACTGAGCATCCTCCCCTGACCACAGGACCAGTCATACAGCCTCAGCTCCCGAGTCAAATAGGGGATGGCACCAGCAGGGTGGTGTCTTGCTTGGACTGAGCTCAGATAAGACTTCCAACTATTCAGCAGCTACTGTTTTCTTTTATAAGCCTCCACAAAATGAAGCCCATCACTTACTCCTTTGCCTCCAAAATGAGGCTCCTCTCACACCTGGAGGTAGAAGTTTTTCTCATCCTCAAGGTATTGGAGTTGTAGTCTCCAACGCCAAACTGCAGGTCTCAGGGTCATCTCAACCACAGCAACCCCAATTAAGTTCAGAGGTCTTCAAATAGGGGGTGCCTACACTTTCTTCCCCTCCTTTTAAGATCCTTTGACAGCTTCTGTCAGCTTCCTGGTACTGGTGAATACAAACTACAGGCTGCATAACCCCAAAGTAAGCAAAAATTGGGCACTGCAATGGCTGTTTGAGCAAAGAAGCTGCCAGAATTCACAGTAAGATCTTCAGTCACGTCAGAGGAATTTTTAGGGACAGGCTACATCAGGGACCATGAAATGGAAGGAATCAGAATGGTTTTACAGGCTCAGGGAGAGTTAGAAAACCTCTGAGTGAAGTAGTTCCTCATCTTCAAAGTGTCTGATGAAGTGGGATTTTGTCCCATGAAAGCTCATGTGATAAATAAATGTTAGTCTTTAAAAGTGCCCCAGTACTCCTCATTTGTTTTGCTGAACTAGACTGACATGGCTACCCCTCTGGAACTTCTCAAATAGTGAGGATCAGATCAGGTTTTGTTCCTTGAGCGCCTGTCCAACCATCTAGATTCCCTCTGTTGCCACATGCCTCTGTCGTATGTAAGTGATAGCTCAGCAAGAAGTTTACCTATTGCACGTATTAACAAGGCGGAACCAAACAACAAAACCCTGCATTAGCTGTCATTGTACAAATGGGCTCTGAAAAGCATTGATGGCCACTTTCTAGCCTCCAGCATCACCTTATTCATCAATAACTCTCTGAAATGAAACGGTTTTAATTAAGGTCTCAACCTCTATTCCTGCTTTCCTCATCTCTCTCAATATTTTACTTAAAACTGAATCCAGTTCTTGTCCTTCAAAGACCTGATCCATGGGTCCTAAAGGAGATTCAATAATAAAGGAAAAAAGGCAGCAATCTATCCAGCCCAGTACCCTCAGATTAAAACTCAGAGGAAAACTTTCCTCATACACCTGGTTAAAAGTCTATTGCTATAGAGGACAGAAATAATTTACCCAGACATCATAGGAAAGGATGGCTTTTTCCAAGTATATTCTTTACCAGGAAGCTATATTAAAAGCTAATTAGAATTGCAAGATAGAGCACTAACGTCTTGAAATGCAAATATTAGATTGCTTGAGCAACCTTAACTCTGCCCCTTGTACACATGCATTTTGATACAGTCAAAGTCCATGAGAACATGATATTCATTATAAAAGACCATTCCCACATCTGTCATCCAATTTGGGCACTGAGGTCACAATCCATCAAAAGATCAAAACATATGATCAGCCCAAATAACACCAAGAGGGATTGCTCAGATATTGAAAGTTATGCACCTACCTAAGTGCTTTGCTGAATCAGAGCCAGAAGGAACCCTGGGACCTGCAGAAAAGTAGTAGTAGATGATCATGAAATTAAAGAAAAGATCACTTATCGTCCATGTCAAGGGAAATTGTCAATCCAATTTTTTTTCCTCTTCCAAAATTGAATTTATTAAAAGTTTAATTTTTTTTTCCTGGGGATGTATATAATTTGTACATACACAGACACACAATATACTATTATATTAATATATTCTAGAATATGTGTATAGAACATACAGAGTTCAGACAATCAAAATGCTTTGTATCAAATATATCAAAGGGTTTAATTATTATTTGAACTTATTAATAACAATATTAAATAAATCTCAAAATGGCTAGATAAATCAAAACATTCTGCTAATTAAATGTTGAAATCAAACATTTCAACCTTACCAAAAAACTCTGTCATCGTTTTTCTTCCCCAAAACAAACTTTCACTGACATTGACACAATTTCAGAAAACATTTCATTTTCCACATATTAGTCATTTCCAGTGGAAAAGCATGCATATTTTTTTAAACATTAAATTTCCTAGGTATGCTTGGAAATTTTTTTTTAAGAAGGAAAAACAGTAAAACAAAAATTCCATTCTGTGGCATTCTTCTTCCTTTAAAAGGTGAGCACACAATGAAGAAACTTATGGCCAGGAAATACAAGGGAGTTAATGTTGAAGCTTCCATAAACTAGGAGCCTGTTTGGGGCAATAATTACCTTTGCAACCAAATTACAGAAAACAATATTGTATAGCCTGAAGAGAGAGTTTGGAAGTAGGTTATTTCCATGCCTTTTGCAGAACTACTAACCGTATCCTTCTCACCAGCAATTTTTCTAATCTGTTCTTATTTACATACCATTTCATGTAGAATTACCTCATACAGTTCTATGATATGTTTTATACAGAAGGTTAGACTGGCTGATCACCATCATCCCTTTTTCTCTTATTTTCCCTTTATTCTAGGGATCAATTAATATGTTTCAAAGTGATGGAAACAACAGCCTGCACTAGTCATCAATTTAATTGTCCATTTATTTAATTGAACACAATATTTCAGACTGCAAACATGGAAAGCAGTTAGGTTTGTATCTACTTTAGAGACCAGTTCCAATATCCCATGCATGTTAGTGACATCTTACAACAGAAATGAATCAACTGAAGTATATTGGACTAATTGGGGATTAAAATCTATGTGAGTCAATATAATAGAACTTGGCCCTTAATAGTCTATTCATATTTTCTGTCTTTTACCCCAGCAATTACAAACAGCCACTTTCACATATCGATTTTCCATTCATTTATCCATGGATTTCAGATGGGAAGATTAACATGAAGCTGTCCAAAAGTTTTAAATATTTACATTTTCCTTCTAATGAGGCAACTGGTATGATCAGCAATAGTTGACATTACAAATTGTGCTCCATATTAATGAGATTAGGGTGTATAGGGATTTTTTCTTGAGTTTTGCTTCTCTGCCAAATGGAAAAAAATGTAGCATCTTAAGACTTTTAAATTTTCGGTAATTGAATAACAAGCCCATGGGTTTTCTGCAGGCATTTATAATATATTTTTAAACCAGATTAATGGAGTTTTTGTGCAGTACCAAATTTATTAAAAGATTGCTTTTGCATGGGTGTGTTTTCCTTTGTTCTTTTGTTACACCGTTGCTTTGAAAAATAAATTGCAGCAGCGGGGGGGAAAGGAAATGAAATATGACGGGAAACAGCATTATAAGCCCATTAGGAATTAGAAGAGTATCTTGGAAACATTTGAGTATTAAATAAGTTTTTATTTCTTATTTGATTCACCTCAGTACTATAAATTTGCTCACGGGTAGAAAAAAAATCAGTTTGACACCTGAAGACTGAAAACCAACTGCATTCCAGGGAGACTTAATTAAAATATATAGCAGTACAATGCCCTTCAACTGCAGGTGAGCATAGCGAAATCAGAAATGAATGTGGACTGATTGCAAGTGGGCTGATGTGAAAGAGACCAGAAAATACAAAACCACCACCAGATTGTGGATGGCCACTTACAAGACCATTTGCCCTATGGGGGATTTCCAGACCTGTGGGTTGTAATCTGTTTGGTTCTTTGGGGATACAGACAGGAGGAAGGGAAGACAGTGTCCCTTGCAGAACAGGTGAGCTTCAAAATGACACCAGCTGCATAACAGGTATGTGACAGACATGAGCTTCAATCAAGGTTTGAGGGTGGATATAATTGAGATTCCTGTAGCAGAAGCATGGGCTCCAGTTCTGCTCTCAGTCATGTCCGCAACACCTACTGCAGGCCTCGACAAATATTTAGGTTCTCATTGCCATGGTGACCAGTTTAAGCAGCCTGTCACCTAGCTCCAATGCAGAAATGTAGTAGAGGTACACCCTTTGGCAACCAACAGTAAAATTCTTGGCACCTCGCTGTGAGCCAATTTTGCCCACCCCTGATCTACTGGGACTTAGGTAAGTGTAACTGAAAACAGAATTGGGTCATGTATGTCTAACTGACAAGCTGAAATGATGGGTTAGTTATGCTCTGAGATATTTGGGGATGCAATCCAGACCAGCAAGGGACTGTGTCACCACTATGCACAAATGCAGCTAACTCAAATGCTTTGCTGATATAACTGTCACTGCTCCCTGAACAAGTAGCCTGTCAGCATGCAGGTCAAGCCCCGAAGTGGCTGTGCGTAGCAGCAGTCTACCAGCCACACTTCAATAACAATCCTGGCTTCCAGCAGCTTAGATTACCAGTTGCAGAGAGACCCCAGCATGCCTTCAGTCTTAGATTTTCCTGCAAAACATGGGCTGTACATTAGCCTGCCCTCTTCCAAACAGTCCAGATATGCTAAATCCTTTGCCCCCTCAATGGATCAATGCACAACAATTTCCTACCAGAAATGGAGATACCCACAAAGTTCAGTTTAAAAACAAGACTGAGTTGATTTTTAATTAAAGAACAAAACAAATTTATTTCACAAGCGAGATTAGTAAGTACAAGGATAAGGCATTAATGTCTGAAACAGTTACAAGAAAAAGATAAAACACTTCCAAGAATCAAAATTTTACAAGCTAGACTTTGTTCAAGTTAAAATTCTTACTACGTTCTCCCAGCAATGGGGCTGTCCAGATTTCAGGTTAGGATTTCTCTCAAAGCCCATAGCTCATATCTTTTCTCTTAGGTGAAAAGGAGAGAGATAGATAGGGAGACAGAGCTCAGAGTGGTTTTGCCCCCCAGTTTTATAATTCAGTCACCCTTTGAAATACATTCTTCTGACTGTTACTCCTAGGTAATGTGCATTCCTGATATGAGGTTGAAGTTATGGAGCCTGGTTTTGAAAAACGTTACATGATGTTGGTTGCTAAAATGCAGAGCTGTTTGGTTCTGCCTTCCTTCCTTGCCACAGAATGGCCACTTGATTGTTGATTGCCCATCAGTTTTTATTATGTCTGACTAAAGGCAGCAGCTTGTCCTTCGCCTTAAAAAAAAGGGAGGTTAACAGTCCCCAGACTGGTGTGGTAAACATAATAATTTCACAATTTCAGTTTATGTAATGCAGCTACATATATTACACCATGGCATTAGTGCCCAACAAGTTATCAGTTTTAAATGATACTGCCTCACAGGGCGTATTTGGTGCAAAAATTATGACGATAGTGTGTAGGGTGTAAATACAGAGGTGTATTTCATCACAGTCTCATTAGCCTTTACCTGTGTGAAGCAAAGAATTCAAAAACTAGAAGCTGCCACTTAAATCCCAAACTTTCTTCACAGTGAACACAATGATCTCATCCTACCCATCAGTCCATAAAGCCCAAAGTTCTTGGCTCTGCTCAAGAGATTAGGATGACCAAAGCAGGGAAGGGATATTGAAAGAATGTATTTTCCCCAGGTACCAGGACACATTAAGGTGCATGGGTAAAAGACATAAAAGTTTAGAGGAGCCCTGGAGCTACTTCAATATTGATGGAGGACAGAGAACAGGCAAATATCATGTAAGGCCGGGGTTTCAAACTCACAGCCCCTAAAGTTAGTTCTTGTGGCCTGCAATGACACTATCACTATCAATATTTGCAATATCGTTGTATGAAAAGGCTTCAGTGATGCGGCCCTTGGGTTAATGTACTAATCCTCATGAGGCCCTGGTGGTGATTTGAGTTTGAGACCCCTAATGTAAAGTCCCTTCTATTATCCTTCATCCACCACCACCATACAGGATCTAAATACTACAAAATCAGACCCTATTTATCCTGACTTTTTCTGATGAAACATGGAGAAAATAAAGAGCAATTTTTCTGCAGCTGGAGATTTCAGTAGCATAGTCCAGTGCCAATTCAAGAGTATCACTTCCACTGAAATGAGTGAGAAGTACATGAACTTAATGGAAGAACAGATCCCATAATCACGATGAAACACAGTTTCTCTGATACCTGGATGAATGATCCAGTGTTGGCTGTATTTTAATTTTTAATGTGCTAGCTATACTATAATCCTAAATAGACTCCTGTAAATCTATTTAGAAGCATAATTAAATGAAAATCAAGTTTGAGTAGAAGAAGCATTGATTTTCCATGCCAGAAATGAAGCAATTTAGTCTCCCTTTTACTCAAGGTGTTCCTGTTCTGTGCCAGTACTAATTAAATCCTAATGTGTTCAGAGCACAGAAATTATATTGTCTCATAGTGAAATAACTATATCAAAGTGAGGGGCAGAGACTTTAATGGCCTGATCTGGTGAATTAACATAAACCAGCAGCCCTTGTCATAAAGCAAGTACATTTTTCATTGGAATTGACATTTCTTGATTTTTATAGATTACTAAATTTAGGGGGAAGAGGAGAATGCTGGTTCATTTTTGTAACTCCTTGGTCCTAGGATTGCAAAAGAATAGATGATAAATGTCTTGGGAATTAAAAAGCACTTAATAAACCCCAGAAGGCATGACATCCTTCCTCCCAACCACCCCCAAAATATCTCAATGGCCCATCTTTGTCATATGCCAAAGGAGTAGCCATGTTAGCCTACTTCCCCACGAAAGCTCATGCAATAAATAAATTTGTTAGCCTTTAAAGTGCCACAGGACTCCTTGTTTATCATCTTGATTATAAAACCTAGTGAACAAACCCCTTGGTTTGAAGTAAAACAAAACAAAAACAAAAACAAAGACAAAAAAACCCAAAACAAAGAAAAAAAACCGAAGTCTTATGGCACTTAAAGACTAACAGATTTATTTATTACATGAGCTTTCATGGGAGAAAATCCCACTTCAGATGATTTCCTCCCACGAAAGCTCATGCGATAAATAAATCTGTTAGTCTTTAAGTGCCAGAAGACTCCTTGCTTTTTTGCTTTACTAGACTAACATGCGGCCCCTTTGGAACTTGGTTTGAAGTGTAGTTGCCTGAAAAATTGTATATATATGATATTAATCCTTAGTCTGCTGATAGCTTTGATCTGGTCAGCTAGCTGAACACAGTAGATGGGTGCCTATTAGAAGCTAAAAGATTGTTTCCCAATCTTTGTTTCTTTAGACCTTGAAGGTTGTACATCCTTGTGCTATGGTCCAATTAAATCTAATTTGCTCAAGTAAAGCAGAGTTAGCTCTTGAATAGAAGGCCTGCAACAAATACCAAAAACTCCATATGGCAAGAAGTGATGCTGATGATTCAATGAAGAGAACTCCTCACTGAGAAAATACTGATCATTAATTAACCCAGCTGTTAAGATGACTGGGAGAGAAAGTCTGTCCAGCCCACACACAATGTAGGTTGCACTTTCAAAGGCCCAGCCTCCCTTTTTGCAGGCATGATTTGTCCCATAAAATTGTGTCCGTGTTGTCTTGCATCTGCAGTTGATTACAGGTGGAAATATCAGTACAGCCAAGCATACATTAGTGAGAATGGCTATCTCCCTGGGATTTATCATCACTGATATTTGCCCATCTTGGTCTTCCTTCAACTTTTAGATCCAGTAGGTTCATTGAAGTCTTGTGGATCTGATAAAAATAACCCTAGTTCTCCTTGTTCCCCAATTTCATCTTGCTTGTATTGTAACTGACAGACTGTTGGCTTACCAGCGTGCCACATGGTTGTAACAAGAGCTAGGCAGGAAGGAATTTTTCAACAAAACCTTTTATCACCAGAAAATGCCACTTCGCTGAGACTGAAATGACAGATTTGACAAATTTCCTAATTTTTTAAAAGAAAAAAATGACACTGAAATTTGTAAAACAAACAAAAAAAAAAACCAACAAAACACAACAACCCACACAACCCAAAGTGATATTTTCCAAAAAGCAAGAGTTCTTTTCTTTTTTCAGGTGAAAATGACTTTTTGTTTAGAAATTTTTTTGAGGATAAAAAAAGGTCAAAATCAATACATTTCAACTGATCCAAACTGAATTCATTTCAATTCATGAAAGTTTGAGATTTCAGTATTATGTCTTAATTTGGAAAAAGAAAATTTTCAGAGTCTTGAGAATTCACCCAGGATGGGAAAACCATTTTCTATTCAGCTCCAGTAATAAGCTATAACAATGACTTCTATAGATGATCAGTATGGATTAGATCACTTTGAATTTGTTGTCTGTCCATCATTTAAGCAAGCAGCTCTTCCATCTTGCCTTGGCTAAATCGGTAAATTCTAGGTGGTCATAAAACAAGGCTTCTGTTTTGTGAGAAACTGAGGTCTCAAAATTCATTCCAGTGCAGGCTGTGGGAGAACTAGATTCAAGTCTCTGCTCTGAATTACATTTGTGAGGATAGTATCTCCTCATCCCCCCAACTTTTGTGGGTTTTTTTTCCTCATGAAAAGTTTTAAAAATATATCAGTCTTGTACTGATGTGGAACAGGAAACATTGGACAAATCACTAAGTGTCCCCTAGCCTCAGTTTCCCATCTGTAAAATGGGAGTGACAGCACTGTCCTGCATTTCAAGGATGCTATGAGAATAAATTCATTGAAGTTTGTGAGGTTTTCAGATGTGCATGTGATGGTAGGGCCATGTGTGTCATAGAAAAGCTAAATATTTTCCTGTGGAACAGTTTTTTATCCAAAAAGTGTTGCTTCAATGTAATCAAAATGTTTCCAAAGAATGTATCAATTTGGTCAACACTTCTGACAAATAAATTATTGAAGTGTTTCAAAATATAGCCCTTTGACCATACTAAAATGACTTTATCATTTTGGCTTTTATATCAGAATTTACAAAAACATAGCACTTCAAATTGATCCAAATTAAATGTCTCAGTAAGGTCATGTCAATATTTCTGAAATACATTTTTTGCAAGAAATTTAGAAATTCTGAAGTTTTGTTCAAATTCAGGAAAAATGGAAATTTCAAAACAACAGAATTCCCATGGAATTCATTAATAATTACCCAAACTGCCTAGACCACACTGAAACTTTTAGGCCAGATTCTCAGCTGACATAGATCAGCAAAGGTCCAATGAAGTCAATGAAGCAGTTTGATTTATATGAGCTATAGATCTGACTTGTGACATCTGAAAAAGTGGGCTGAAAATCTCACAAGAAGATTTCACAAACAATTTCTGGTATAATTCTTATTCCAAGATGCCCTCTAGGAGGTGTTATTCAGATATGTTTGCTTCCATTAGTAGCTGGATTCAAATTCAGTGAGTGCAAAGGATGGGGAAAAGATAGACATGAAAAATAATTCTAGAAAACCTCCAGAAATCACCAGAAAATATGATTCAACTTTTGGGATGAAGAATCACACTAGTTTCTATTTTATGTAAAGAAGCTTGCCAATTTCTCATTGAATAGCATAACAACATGTTCACATTGTCTCTTAGATCTTCCAAAACAAGCAGTTTTGTTGCCTTAACCTCTTCCAGTGGTATTAGGGTAAGGAGGAAGGAAAGGATGGAGAGGTAAAAAGTAATGCCTTTTATTGTTGTTTCTTTTGACTAGAACAGAGGTTTATTTTGATGCAGTTCAATGCCTACACCTAGACGCCACTAAAAAGAAACAAATGCCAACTCTTGAGCTCAGTGTAATAACGACATTCAGAAAAAAACAAAAATTACAATGAAAGTTCAGGGCTGAGATTTGTCCTTGAAGTGTTGAAGACACTGTACTGCCGCATAAATGCCTTGAGGCAACAAAGGCTGCAACAAAAGATGGAAAGAGGAGGCGAGTCAGTCCTCTGTTTTCTTTGCTGCCTTTTTAACTTTCCAGTTCAGGGTCATTTTTGTTAATAATGTCATGAAAAGTCATTCTTCTCAGCAAGACTGGAAAATGTTGAGCCATAAGTTAGAACTTCTCATTCCCAACTAGTATGTAATTTATGCCTACAAATGCCAGGAGAAAAGGATGAAAGAATCATCTAGACTTTTTTATGTTGGGGGTAGAGGGAAGTAAAAGTTCCCCACCAATAAAGAGAAAAATCAGACAGAACTGAAGCTCTTCTCTTTTCTATAGGTCACTGCTTCAACAATGAAAGGGATAAATTATCTTTGTCTCATACAGTGCTCAATCCACATTCTATTTATGTTAAATAACTTGTCTTAATGGGATATCTAATGAAGAGTACGTATGTCTCATAATTAAACTTGATTTTCAATTTAACTCTCATTTGGTTGTTTTATGAATACTTTCATGGCATAAACAAAGAAGAGTCCTGGGCTCCAACGAGAGTTTCATGGCATAATTTGATGAACCATGAACAATGACTTTTGATAAGGAATCTAAATTTCCAATATATATTGTCACAATTCATGTAGTTCAGGAGTGGGTCAAATCTCACATTATGGGAAAGAATTCTGGGAACTCAACCAATTCCCTTTATGTGACTCAGTCTGTATCAAACTGTGAAGTACTCAAAGAAGTAACTCCAAAGGGGAAACCTCACTCTAGCATACATATAGCTTACTTGAATGTTAGAAAAGCTCATGCAATAAATAAATCTGTTAGTCTTTGAGTGCCACCAGACTCCTTGCTTTTTTTAAATGCCAGAATATATTATACCTGGTATTTACTACCACACTCATTTAATGATGAAACATTTGCATTGCCTATTAGCTTCACTGGTAATTAATTACTTTCTTCGGTAATGAAAGGGAACATAAAGCTGTGCTGAATGACAAAAAGTAACTGTTGTGATGCTGACTGATGGATTTGCAACAAAATCGGAACCCACATAGAGCACAGTCATGCCTTATAGTAACACATTTCTTCAGATGTAAGCTTCCGTGGGCTGCAACCCACTTTGTCACAGGCATCTGTCAATTGCATCTGCCAAAACAGGTTGCAGCCCACGAAAGCTTACGCCCAAAGAAATTTGTTAGTCTTCAAGGTGCCAAAGGACTTTTGTTGTTTCTGCTATATACAAACTAACATGGCTACCCATCCGATGCTTTGTATTAGCATATTACAGGCATGTTACAGACATAACTAGTTCACAAGACCTAGTTCCAGAGCTCCCAAAGTTTGCTTTTTTTTTTTTTAAACCACCACCTATATTTTTGCACCATTAATGGTACTTTCCCTTTTCATTTTTTATTAAAGAAATAGGTTAAAAAGATTTTTCAGGGCTGTAGAGGTTTCCCTTACAAATTTTCAAACTTTTGCACATATATAGATAACATTCTGTATGGTTTTCCTGAATTATTTCTATATCAGCTTAGATGATTTCCAATAGAGATCATTACTTGCAGGATACGTACACATCAGCATGGCACCCAACTGCTAAACACATACTGTATTTCCAATAAACATCTTATTTTTAGGGTACTTTCCCCAACTCAATTCCCAGATCTTCAGCAAGTCAGTCAGACATACAAAGCCCACTGAATTTTCCTTAGTGAGTTTGTAACAGGATCTTCGGTTATGTTTCCTGCACATTATTTGGAGGTGTACAGAATACATCGTTTGTGCAGTGAACAGATATTAGTTTATTTGTCTAATGCAGCATTACATGACTTTAAGCATCTCGTAAGCAGAAATCCATCTGAAAGATCCATTCACTTTGCAATTTTAGGGAAGCCATTTACATGTGAAAAGACTGGTACACTGGGTGTTTTAATTTCTCTTTCTACTATGATCATCATCTTAACAGTCTAGCAGGTATATGAAAATAAGACAATAGAAAAGAATGTTTGTTTTTATTGCATTCCTCATGCTATTCCCCTAGACAGGCTTTTGTTTCAAAAATGCACCACATTAGTGCCTAATATAAAATCTTAGAAAACACTACAAACCCCATAACTTTGTTACAAAAGCTTCCCTATACCCTATAAGGATTTTCTTAGTTGTCTGAGAAGCTACAGTACGATCCCAGAGCTGGCTGGAAAAAATGAGACTTTTCTTCTCCCCATGAAAAATGTGGACTTTTCAACGAATAAAAACCAAACCCTAAAATATTTCAACTTGGAAATGCTATAACAGTGCCTCATAGTAGTTGTAGTTTTGTTGCCTCATATGCCCATTCTCTTCTATTGGCCAGGCTCCCTAGTTAGCCTATATCTCCCGCAATATACCACACTGTCTCCTTTGGGTAATGACATAACTTGAGATTAAGTTTGGTTGGAGAGCCCCATCTAGAGAGGAAAAGGAAAGTATGAGGCCTCCCAACTATAATTCCCATGATACACTTCAGTGACATTTCCAAATTGAAGGATTTTTAAGTTTTCAGGCTAAAACAATTTGGTTTTTGGGCACAGGATTAGTGACAAAAAACTCACAAATTCTGTGGAAAGCGCACCCTTTCTGTTAAATGGAATTGTTTTGCTGAAAAACAATTTTTCACTGAAAAAAAGTTTCAACAGAAATAGTTCAACCTGCCCTAGATGATCCACCTTTTTTAAACTATCCCTAAACATAATCATGTTCCTTTCCCATTGCTCAGACTGTGTCACTGTTTCTCCTCTTTGCTGTATCAGACTCCATGCATTCCTGCCAAGTCCTGCATAATATGTACTCTACCTGCATCTTCCCTTCCATTTTCTCCTATTTCCCCTCCTCCCTTCATCTCTTTGTCTTCTCAGTTCTGGGCCTTCATTCTGGTCTCCCTCTACTGGTCCTGGCTTGCAGTGAGCTTCAGATGACTCAACCCTTGCATCTATACAGCATCTCAGTGGGTATGTCTTCACTGGAGCCTTAAGTCAACTTAACGAAAGCCATGTCCACACTGGGCTTTTTATTAAGTCGACTTAAGCACTTGCTTAAATTGAGTTAACTACTCCAGCCCTTAAAGTCGAGTTAAGCATTAAAGTTGACTTTATTAAGTCGACTTGACACGTTGACCCTATCTACACTGTAGGCTTTGGTAAGTCGACGTAGTAAAGGCAACTTAACAGAGCCCTCCGGTGCAACTGTAGCCTACTTTGTTAAGTTGACTTAAAATCAGTCTTGTTAAGTCGACATAACTGGGCCCTCTAGTACAGACATAGCCATTGACTTCACTGGGGCTCTGCAGAGACACAGAGGTCAACCACACAAAACTTACTGCAGGATATGGGGTTATACTCAGAAAACAAAATCTCTCCACTTCACATCTGCCAACAGTTTACTTGCTTCTCTTTCACATCCTTCTTTATGCCCACTTCTTTGTTGTTCTCCTTATCAACAACTTCTTCGCCCACTACCTTCCTTTTTTGGACAGTTGCATGAGTGTTATTTGTAACTATTCCATCACAAACTCCTCAAGGCAAGACTGTGTCTTACTTTTTGCTATGAAAGGCACCACATATGTGATTCCATATAATTTTTTAGTATATATAAATAATTTTAACGATAGTGTCCTAATGGCACCTTGGAGGGAAGTGAACTTTCAAGCTAAAAAGGAGTTATACTGCAGCCCTTATCTTGCTCTGAATCCATACAACTCTCATTGAGATCTGTGGGGCATGGGAGATCAGACCAAGGACAGAATTCTACCCTTACATTATATTTACTGAAACAATTAATGGGCCAAATTCTGTTGCAGTCAAAAGGAGTTTTGCTACAGACATCAGTGGAACCAGGATTAGACCCATTGCATATTGACTGAGTATCACTTGATTATTTAACAAATAAATGACAACTCGACCAGAGCTTCTGTAGTTTAACAACCAAAGGAGACAAGGGGTTTAAATAGAATTTAAATACACAGATAAAAATGATATCCTGCATCACTAAAAAAGTGTGATTCTTCAAAAGAATTTAAGGGAGTTAAGCACACAGATCCCACTGAAATTTAATGGACCTTGATGGTCCAAATCCCTTGGGCTCCTTTGGGAACACCAGCCTAAGGGGTACTATAGATATATGCCCTGAATGCAGGAGTGTTTAGCATATAATGCTTGCTCTGCTATATCTTAGAAATAAGAGGACAGTTATTGATTGTTTTTCATTCTTCTTTCTTATTACTTACTGTAAATAGCAGGGAACTCAGAAGCTACCAGTATTTATCACATGGTCATGTACTAAGTACCTTGGTTATTTCCTTTTCTACATAAGGAAAAATTCTGTTATGTTAGAAACCACAGTGTAGTAACTAGTGGCAGATGCTGGTTTTTCATACTGTGAATACTGTAGAGCCCCTATTTCATTCTCCTGTAATATGGCTCAGTCCTTTAGTCTTAATGCAAGTGAAATACCCACTGAAGTTAGTGGCAGTTTTCCTTAAATAAGGAAAACATGATCAGGACAATAAAAAGTATAATTTACTATAACACATGGTAACCATATTTTAAAGGGTTAGCAAAGTACCTACATGTAACTCTCAACTGATATTACTGAAAAGATAATTAATGAACACTAGTGTCATTATCTTCCTGTAATACAAGGTTAGGAAAATGAGGCCTGATCCAAAGCACATAGAAGGGAATAGAAATCTTTCCATGGATTTCAGTGAGTTATGGTGCAGTCATATGGAGACGTGGAGAGCAAAAATTTATTTTGTGCTTAATGTCACAAGTTCACTTTCTTGATTCTTATTCTCTTTAGCCCAGCAGTAGCATATATTTTCAAACAGATTTTTTTCAGCTTATAAAAAGTCTTCAGTAAGATATTTGCAATGATAAGAGCGTAGCACACAACTCCAATCTGATTTCTCCCCCTTGTATTTGTCAGCTTTTGCCAAAGTCTCCAATAACCTTTTCTTAGCTAAAGTTCGGAACCAGTACCCTGTCCTCCTCTTCCTAAATTTGTCTACCACCTTTGACCTGTTTAACCATGCTCTCTTTGAAGTCTCCTCTTCCATAGTTTCTGTGATTCCGTCCTCTTTTTGTTGTCTTTCTACCTCTCCAATCACTCCATCAAAGGATCCTCCTCATTTGCCCTCCAACCTCCTACGGAGCTTCACAAGGTTTTGTCCTTGATCCATCTCTTCTCCCTTTACAACCTTAGTAACCTCATCCACAAACACATGTTCAAATACCATCTTTAGACTGATGACTCACAGGTCATCTTCTCTATTCATCTCCTTCTGTCTCAACTAAAATCTCCGCCTGGCTCTCTGACATTTCTGCTTGGATGTCTAGGAGCTGTTTAGCCATTTTGAGCTTGAGCTGATGGCTAACCTCCCCCCAAGCTCTCTCCACTACTGCTTTTCTCAATCACACCACCAATCTGCCTGTCAATAGCATCATCTTTGACTCACACTTCTCTCAAGGGCCTCACATCCAGACCATGCATAAATCTCATCAAATCTTAATATCTCTAAGATGCTGCCTTTCCTATCAACCCACGCAGATAAAACTCTCATCCATACTCCCATCATCTCATCTGGCTTACTATAACATCCTTCTCTCTAGCCTTGAAAAATGCATTATTACTCTGCTTATATCTTTTCATAATGCTGCTCCAAAGACTGCTTTACCATCCTATTGCTATGGCCTTGTCACCCCTCTCTTTGCATCCCTTCCTGTTCTCTATTCCATCAAAAAGAATGCTTTGATTCACTTTCCAGGCCTTTCAGTCAATCCACACCCTATGCATCAGCTGTTCACACTCCTTTTCAATCAGACCATGCTGCCAGTCTCCCAATCCCATTCACTAGATCTTTACAACAAGAACCTTTGCACTTTCTCCCATGCTTGAGGAGCTCCCCAAAACCATCACAAAGCTTCCTCATTATCTTCCGTAAAGCCCTCCTTTGCCATTGTACCTCCAAAAAGCTTACCCTGCGGATATACTCAGACCCCAGCTTACTATAGTGACTGCTTGTGCTCCCCAGTCTGTCTGTATGATCTCTTCTTTCAGCTTTAGATTGAAGTGCCATGCCATCTTTCTTTTCGATGTTGATACAGCACCTAGCACAATGAGATCCTGTTCCATTACTACAGCAATATAAATAATAATTATCTACACGTGCAGCTCCACATGCACACACATCGATCAACTCTGTGGAGAATCTCATTTTAGAGAAGATTGTCTGCCAGACCTACAGCTGGAAAACAAATATTGATGTAATGGTGCAACAGATAGTTGCAGATTTAGTAATGCTGTGATTACAAAAATGCATTGTCTGAAAAGTGAAGCAAAGTAAGTAGGATTAGGAAGGGCAAGGACAACTGAATTAAAAATGCTCATCTTTTATTAATCATATACATTTTGCATAAGGAGATTATTTTTGCTAGCAGGGTCTAACACAACACAATTATTCTCCATAATAATTGTTGCAGTTTGCCTACCATATAACAATTTAATGCTATGTTGCTAAAAACATCATCTTCCAATGAAATACCGAATCCTCTAAGACTCACACAGGGATATACTTTCAGTAGTTTTTGGTGCTGGTTTTAGAAGCTAAGAGCTCATATTTTGACCCAAATGTAACTAACCAAATCTCAAAATCCTGCTTAGGCCACCGCTTAGTAACACACTTGGCTGTAAGTTAGGTGTTAAGAAGGATGCATCATACCACAGAGTAGCTATAGTTTTTACCACTAGGTTACTGACATTTTAGATCTACCATTGTGCACCTCCTCCCAACCCTCTGTCTGGTCGGCCAACTAATTGTCAGTATCTCGAGTGAAGGGTGGTGGAACTATAGCTTCGCTATTCCATTCTGCTTGGATCCCAACGAGGCGTGTGGGATGGGATCAGACACTATGCTCTCTGGAGGGTGGGAACCACAATCCCATTTGACACTTATGCAGGGCACAGCAGAGGGAAATGAGCTTTGCACTGTGCCCCCCACAAAGCAGCCAAGGGGTATCTGGCCCTAAGTAAAGTCACGTATGTAAGAAAAGGCTGGGTCTTTACACCCAAAAAGATCACTGTTGCTAATTCTGTCCCTAGCACCTAACTTCATTAACTATCATGACTGAGCTCATTCCATGCAGATATACCGTGAAAGTCATTTGCTAAACACTAATGCTCTCTATTTTTGTCTGAATCCAGGCTTCAGTGACTATGATTCTAATAAGTTCCAAAGGGGCAGCCATGTTAGTCTAGTTCCACAAAACGAACAGAGAGTCTGGTGGCACTTTAAAGACTAACAAATCTATTTATCACATATGCTTTCATGGGAGAAAATCCCACTTCAGACACTTTGAAGATGGACAACCTTAGAAGATTTTGCAAGTCAAGCTCGCCAAAGCCTGATGCTACAGATACTCCTTCTAAACACTGGAAATTTCTCTGTTCTAGCTCTTGCTCCTCCATCCTCCCCTTCCTCAAGTATCTTCTCCTGCCATACACTTGCCCTTACTTAGGTTCTTCAACCAAGCCCATTCCTGTGGTATCTGAACACCCACTGCTCCCTTTTCTGGAGTCCTCACTGGTTCCCCAACTTTAATGAGATCACATTATCCCTCTCTCTTTAGTCTTCTAGGTCTGGCACCGAACTGAATCATCGGGCTCTACTGTTGAAATCTCTCCAGATTTATGGACTTCTTTGGGTCTAAGAGGCTTCTTCCCAACTACTGGAAAAGCTGCAACATCCAACATATTGAATATTCCAATGAACTATTGCAGATTTCCATACTTCACAAGATCTTGCTCAGACCTCAGGCTTTTGGTGGTTCTGCAACTGGAGCTGCTGGGCAACTGCCTTGCTTAGTGAAATGAGAAATACACTTCAGTTAATTTTATATCCAGTTACACTTTTGGCCTTTGCAACAGCCCTTGGTAAAATCAACAGTCAGGTTAGCTGTGACCTCCTTTCATGAGGTGGACATACCAACTGACCTCCTAGATGAAGGATTTAGTGCATTTCTTTGCCCCTCACTCACTCTCCTCACCCCTCAGTATATCAGTCCCATTCTTAGTCTTTATTCATAAACAAGACACCCTAGGCTGTTTGTTTCATCTTCTAGATTTCACAGTCTCTTCGTTTAGCTGTGACTTAGTATGTGAACAGACCTACACACATATAGATGACCAGATGGGCAGATCAGAATATGTCACCTTGCAAATGTTTCTTTCATGCAGGAGGAATTTCATCTACTGGTGAGCTGCCTTAACAGCTAGATCTTAAGAACTTACATTTTCAAAAGATCCATAACTCCTTTTGTATGATCTGTACGTATGCTTTGCTGAGATCGTGACCACCACTGGGCTACTGCCTCTCACTAGAGGTATCATAAGCTACCTCGGTTGAACTATTAGGCATGGGCACCTCTATAAAATCCTATGTATTCCTCGTGCTTTCTGGCAGTTGATATCAAGGGTCCCTGTGTCTCATCAAACACTTGGGGCCTTGGGCCCAGTTCTGCCCTCATTTTCTCCTGAGCAATCCCTTGCCATGCTGCTCTTCTGCATTGACCAGCATGTACAGCGGCTGGAGCCAAGGCGACACCCACTCACTGCCTGCCAACCAGTCCTGTAGAGGACATAAGCAGGTGTGTAGTGCCCGCTTACTCCTCCATGCATGGTTCCCAGGTCTTGGTAGCCCATGGAGAAGGGTAGTGGTGGGAGGTTTCTTGCCCTTGTAGAGATTAATGAAGCTAAGTGTCTCTTGCTCATGGCAACACACACTTTATCTTCATAAACACAGTTTACCATGTTACCGTGTGAACAGACACAGAAGATTGTGCAATGCCATCTGTTGTATTTTGTGTCACATCAAGGTTTAATGCTGAGGTTTAATGGAGTTATTTTTGTACTCCGTGTTACTGCTACACAGGTTGTTAATTAAGAGGGGTGTGCACTGGACTGGAAGGCAACGTGCGTGAGACTCACAGAAATAGCCCTGAAGCTATAAGAGTACTGAAAACAAGTGCTGTTACTTAGAGCTTCAGTAAAGCAAGTTCATGGAAGGTGACATTGGCAGAGGGTTCCCTCCCCCCATGTTAATGCAGCAATATCATCATTAGAAGTTCTTCATTACTATCCCTTGGTCAAAGCTGCCTTCATCTTTCAGAGACAAGAGGTGGATGGGAAGAGCTTTTATTTTTAAGGGAGGAGTAGACAGTTCTTCTAACCTTGTTTGGGTAAGAAAATCTCATATGAACGGCTTATCTTCAGAAAAGAGAAATACAAGTGTGTGGGGAGCCACAAATGTTGTGGATAACAACTTCAGCGTGGTTCTTGGCTTAGTGGGTAAGGAATCAATTACTTGTTTTGGAAACAGAGAAATAGACACAGAACAGACCATGTTAGAACATTCCAGTTGCCAGCTATACGCCCACACTTATGGAATTGACAGGAATCACATCCAGAAAACTATTAGATGCCATGGCATGAGGAAGATGACAGGAAGAACATTAATGTGGCTGAGGGACTGGCCTGGGATGCAGGAAAACTCAGTGTAATTTCCAGGCCTTTGGAGCAGATTGCTTGTGGGATCTTGGGCAATATTCCCTTTCCCCATATTGCATAATTTGACTGTCAGCTCTTTGAGGCAGGGACCATCTCTTGCCCTATGCATAGACAGTGCCTAACCCAGTGGGCTCCTGTTACATGAATGAGATTTGTCCCTTTACAGATGTCTGCAAGGTCTTGCTCACATGACTAGTTGGAATGCTTAAAAGATACATACCACTTCTAGTAATGCTTGAAAAGCAGAGTTTTCATTGACTTGCACTGGGACTGTGACTGGCCCTGAATTAGCAAATACACTCATCGTTGGAAGTTAGCAACAGATTAATGGAAAAATTATATCTGAATTCTGCAGTGTACAAATTACACAATCACATCAAAGTCAGCAAGACATTACACAGGGGACAGGAATCAAATGTACTTGTTCTGCAGTCTATCTTAAATATTGTAATTTTACCATTTTGTACCATATTGTACCACAGTAACCATCTGACATCTCATCTAGTAACTCAGTGGAGTATTAGAAAAAATACACACACACGCTTGTCTAAACGTTAAGTAATCTATTTCTGAAGTGAAGAAAGCCAATTGTTCCTTGTAGAGGAATAAATTCGATGGGGCAGATTTTCAGCTGGTGTAAATCAGCATAATGCTACTGTCTTCTATAAAGCCTTGCAAATTTACACTGGCTGAGCATCTGGCCAAAAAAAACTGGTGAGATCATAATTGACACATAAGAGATCTAGCACACAATAATGAGGCAATTGTCCAAGGCACAACTGCTTTAACAACAGCCACAGTTTTTCTCCTGTCAACATGTTCTGAACTGCTAAAAGTAAAAAGACTACATGCAGGGCAAATATTTATGTACAGGGCAAATACTTATGGCTTTTATCCTAGGAAGATGCCTCGTTAATGACACTCCCTGAATATTTCATGCCTGGTCATTGCACTCTGGCCATTATAGCATGCTTATAAATGTCATGGTAATTGGTACATTAGGTTCAGTGGACTTCAGACCAGGCTAATTTAGACGAGAACAAAGAGCTGCAGTTATGCACATTTCTTGGTGATATCCAGTGACGAGTCCATGATTACTCAATTTATCTACCTTTCTGCTACAGAGGCCAACAGGAAAAGGAACACCCTAGCAAGCACTTTGCTATTACAATGTTACCCTTTTGTGTTAAAAAAAGAAGTGTTTGTATCTTTTAACTTCTTTATTAATAATCGAGTCGAACCTCTGTAACTACTTGGAACATTAAGGTCACATCAACAGCAAGAACTCTGAGCAAGAAAACAAACTCACTCTATCTCACTACAGTTTTTCACAGCATGCTTTAAAATCCAAATTTTAAAGCTTTTCTGAATACAGGGACTCAGACTTTGGGGCCAAAAGGACCATTTTGATCATCTAGTCTGTGGGTCTCAAACTCAAATCACCACAAGGGTTGCATGAGGACTATTAGGTTAGCCCGAGGGCTGCACCACAGAACCTTTTCATACAACAATATTGCAAATATTGATAATGATAGTGTCCTTGTGGGCCACTGCAAATAACATTAGGGGCTGCAAGTTTGAGACCCCTCGTCTAGTGACATGCAGAAGGTCAGACAAGTGACAGAACATCACCCACTTCTCCAATAGTAAAAGACCTATAACCTCTGGCTGAGTTACTGAAGTTCTGAAATCACAATTTAAAGACTTCTCGTTACAGAGAATCCAGCGTTTACTCTAGTTTAAACCATCAAGTTACTCACGCTCCGTGCTGCAGAAGACGACAAAAGAAAGTCCAGAGTCTCTGAACACTACTTAGTCATCTGCGTTTCTAGATGAACCTCATTTATTTTTTTTATGAGCTTGTAATTGAAAGGCTACAAACCAGGTTCTTATCTGATACTTCACTAGGACAAAATGAACATATTTAAACAGCAGTTGGGCCTGCCAACAGCCTACTCTGGCATGAAAAGATGACCAGTGATATTCTCCCTTCTAACATACCGGGTATGTCTTCTCGTGCACACTAACCTATTTTGTGGTTTATCGGCACAGCTACTCACAAGGGAGACCTGTCAAGGCAAGAATTGAAACATTTATGGGGAGAAATGCAAGTGTTGATCGAATTAAAGAGCTGTGTAAAGCATAGATTCCACAGCAGCCTTACGGGGGCTTTTCTCCATGGGCACAACCCCCATTAACCAACAGGCTAGAGCCTATTATGAAGAAAATTATGGCCTAGGGGGCCCATACAGAGATATGCTATGCAGCTGCATCTCTGTTAGAATCAGTGAAGCAGTGTACACTTCCATCTAGACTGAACTTGGCTGCGGTTGTTAAGAGTAGAAATATAATGACATTTCATTCCCTTATAATGGAATACTGGTTGCAACCTTAACTGTAGTAAAAAGAAGTCTCCTGGTCTTTAATACATTTTGACTTGTATTTAAAATAAATAAATTAAAAAAATAGTACACATAAGGTTTTAAAGTTTACTTACTCACTCCACCCCAGGATTCTTTTTCTGCTCTCCCAGAACTTAAAGAAATCCAAGGAATTTGTTTAAAATGGTTAGAAACAGGCAGCATTCCCACCACTGCCTCTGCATGTCACCAATCTATCAGCAGGCAGATTTTTACTTCCTCATGCACATTGTCTCTTAAACTTCCCTGCATTTATTTTCTCCCATTCTGTAAATTCCCCCGTCTTCAAAGCATCTGACAAAGTGGGATTTTATCCCATGAAAGCTCCTGTGATAAATAAATTTGTTAGTCTTTAAGTGTCACAGGACTCCTTGTTTGTTTTACATTCCCTCTTTAGGGACCTTCTCCCCTTTTGGCTTAGCGTATCTTCCTGCACCACATTTAATTGTTCATAGCAGGGGTGCCCAAAGTATGGCCCACAGGTTGCATGTGTCCTGCAAAGGGCTTTTCTGCAGCCTGTGATGAGTTTCTAGAGAAAAGTAAGGAAATACAAAATTTTAAGCCAGAGCACCAGCAATAGAAAAAATCCAGCACTGTGGCAGGGAGCAGCCCCAGCCCAGGCTAGAAGTTTTGAAACCTCCTGCTCTGAACATGCTCAGGATGGGACCTCAGCAAGTGGCACAGCCTCCAGAGCAGCCAGGTGAGGGGGTCTGGGCGGGGGGGGGTCAGCCGGGGGGAGCCAGCATCAGGGCAGGAAGGAAGTGATTAGGGAAAGGGGTCAGGGAGCAGCAAAAGCTGGCAGTGCAGGGCAGGGGGTTTAGGGAGAGGGTTGGGGACTTGGGAAAGCCATCGGCAGGGTGGGGGGGGGTTATAAAGGGGTTGGGGATGGGGTGAAGCCAGCTGTGCAAGGAGGGGGGTTTAAAGGGGGTCGGGGAGCAGCAAAGGCCAGCAGCGCAGGTCAGCAGGGTGAGGGAAGGGGGTCTGGGACACGTGGGAAGCTGGCAGCAGGACAGAGGGACTGGATCCGTCTAGCAGTGCAAAAAGAACCGGTTTTGGAATTCTGCAGCCCACGGGCCCACACCAGTCAGGCTCTGTGGCCCCCATGTATGAAAACTTTGGGCACCCCTGGTTTGTAGCCAAAATAGGCACTTGTCCTGCAGGCAGATATGCACATGTGGACTCTCATGACTGTGGGGAAATGAATTTACAGAAAATGTATCAGCATGGTTGCAAAGGCAGATCCAATTACCTCAGATGATATGCTCTGCAGAGCAAGAATTGCACCTTTAGTCTCTTTGTAAAGTGCCATGCGCACCCACATACCAAAGTGAAATAACAACAAACAACAACAAAGTCCTTAAATGAAAACATTACATCATCATGAAGTACCCCATTATCTTCAGGGAAATTGATGGACATTACATTAGTGGCAATTCTTGTTTACTCAATGAACTGTATATTTGAAGCTATAGCCAACAGTGACAGTCTGGAGGGGGTCCCATTGTGTTTCTGTCTGTCCATTACGCATTAAACAAAATGATAAACACAGACATTAAGAGCAGAAATTCTAGGCTACCTACTTTTGCTATAGCTATTTCCAGCTGAACGAAATGATGGAACTCCTGTAAAACAATTTCCACTATCTTGAGACAGAAGACCTTCACCATTAGTAAAATCTGCTAGTAATAGTTCTAAGGGAATGTATTCTTCTATGGCTAAGGGTGTTCTGCAAGGAGAAAGTTGACATCATTGCTATTCAAGATATATGATTTTATGATGCCGAGACCAAAAGCTTAGGAAATTATTTTCTGGGAAACTAAACAGCCTCATTTGAAATCAGGATTCTTGTGGCATTAAAAGTTACATATAAAGAGTAAGGCCTTGTCTACACTAACGGAAACACTTGACTAAGGCAAGTTTAAATATGGTTTAAAAAGAACTCATGCTAACAAAGCACATTTTGCATAACCACTGTGGAAGAGACACAACAATTTTACAGACCAAATATAGAAGCCACACTTGTTCTTAGGTTATAACAAAAATTCAGAGCCAGATTCTCTGTTCTTCTTGAGCTCTACTTACTGCAGACTATGGCTATGTCTACACTACAAAGGCTAAGTCGACTTTAAGTTGATTTAATAAAGTCTACTTAAAGTTGACTTTATTAAGTCAACTTAGTAAGTCCACACTTCATGACTCCTTGTTTTTTTGCTGGATTAGACTAATATGGCTATCCCTTTGGAAATTCACACTTTTTGAGTCAACTTAAAGTTGGCTAAGTTGACTTAAGAAAGGGTCCTGATTAAAAAAAGTTGTTTGCTTAAGTTGACTTTACTAAGTCAACTTAAGCAGGCACATGTTATTACATAGGGCTCCTTAAGTCAACTTAGATGGCCACGTTGCATTATGTTGACCTAATCAAGTCAACTTAATGCCTAAGTCGACTTAAAGAGTGAGAGTTATTAAGCTGACTTAAGGAAGCCCTTAAGTTGACTTAATGAACGCCACATGTGGCCAGGGCTTTGCTTATGTCAACTTAAGCATCTATAAGTCGACTTAAGCCCATAGTGTAGACATACCCTATGAACCCCACTACTTTTTATATTCATTCTCAAATATTATGGGATTTACCCTGACCTTGAGGTACATTAGAGCAGATTCAGGGCTGCTCTAACCTATGCTCTGCTGCAACATCCCCCTGGTGCCATTTCACTAGCCAACAGTAGCAGTAGGATACTCTGTTTTCTGAATATACTCCTAAGCTGGGAATTGTAAAAGGAGGCAGAATGGAGCTTTCCCAACAGCTGTGTGGTGGTTAGGGAGCTCTTTTATGTTAAAGTATTTCCTTGGGGATGGTTCTGTGAGGTTTTCAATCCATTTATGATGCAGAAGCTATGTAATAGGACTCAAGAAGAATCCTGGTTGGGGAAAAAAATGACTTCCCCAGAATGCTGATGAGATCTACAAGAGTGAGAACAGCCTGCAGCTTTCTTTATAATAAACCCACCAACTAATCCGTCTAGCCAAGCCTGCTCCTAGGGATTCTAAACTATGTGTTCAAGAGTTATTCTGTGAGATTGAATACTGGAAAGTGGGCCTGAAAGTAGGCAGAAAAAGGGGTGAAGTCACAAGTACATTTTTCTTGGAAAAAAATCCTTAACTGAGTTTCTCCATTTACTTGCCTGTGATCACAGTCCAGACTAGTCCCTCTGCTACATAAACTTCTGTAACACAGAACAGTCATTGCATCTGTAACAGTGAAGCCCAAGTGCGTTAGCTGCATTAAAACTGTGTCCCCAGCAGTGAGAGACAACCATACTTTTGAAAGCGAGAAGATTGTTTTGTCAGACAGTAACATGTTATTGTGTATACTACTATGGAAGCAGGCCTGAACATTAAACAGCAATGTGATTTCTTTGAGAATGTATTTTACATGCTGTAAATTGGCTTTGTGGGTGAAGTTCCTCCCATGCAGAGGGGCAGAAGACCTATGACCCACCTACATCCACTTCAAAACTTTTTAAGTCCAAAAAGATCCTTAAGAAGGCATTGAAAGAGCTTACATGGGCCATCTTAAATCTTATGATGGTTTTCACCCTGTATACATGGCCAAGGTGTTAGACAAACACTGAAATGTCTAGAATAAATCAATGGATTAGAGATAGGACCAAACCAAAACTCTGGAGAAGCTTGCATTCACCCCCCAGATCCAAAACTTCACAGCAATATCCTATCGCTACAGAGGCCAGAATAAGAACTGGGGGGGGGGGGTGCAAATAACTCCCTCCAAGCTCTGAAAAAGCTCTGCTCCAGAACTAGTGTCAGGTTATGGATGTGGCCATCTCACAAATTGAGTTTTCTACCTGAGGATATAGCTCCAAATACATGCCAGGGAAGAGCACTCACTTTACTCTTACCCATGTTGCTAAACAGTAGAGGGGCTGGACCAGGCTAGATGGAAGCAGGTGGTTCCCAGTGTGGAGTAGGTTGGTAATTACTATATCTAACACCACTGTAGTAACCATTCTATAAAGGTTATTCCAGGTTCTCAAATCACTGTAGATAGTTCCTAGTTTTATCTTTTTCTGCATATAAAAATTATTGAACAACACAATAAAGGAAAGGCATGATACAAACTCTTGAATCAACACTGTGAGAAAGCTGAAGAACTGATTGTTCATTAGAATATTTGCCTGAAGGGATGTAGAGGAAGTCATTGAACTATTTCCTCTATAATCTGTTACCTGAGTCTAAATGTTCTGAAATTTCATATCTTTGCAATGGGTTTTCCCTTTCATATTATGATTTTCTGCTATTTGTATTATTATTTGCTACCAGAGAATAGAGTGAGTCATGCAATTTACCTTGCTCTATATCTTTGAGACAATTGTGAGGGTTCTCTTTCTCAAGGGAATGCACCGATCAATCATGCAGCATGTTTGCTCTTTAGCCCACACATGTAATATTTCATTTTTTTATATACTAAATTACACTATGGCTTCATAGCATGAGATGCACTAAACTACGTGATATGCTGGAGGCCTTCTATTTCAGTAAAATATAAATATTGAGCGTACGACTTTCAGGCAGAAGGTCCCATTTAGGTAGAACAAGGGAGTCTGCTCATTTAGAAACTCAGTCTGATGCACTCCTTCAACAACTCCAAAGGGAAATCCATGTAGAGACTGATGATGCCATAAAGCCAAATATTCTGCTTCACTTCTCCCCTCTCGTAGACCCATCAACCTTGACATCTGCAGTGATTCTTTATAAACCATGTTCCACAGTGGGTGATCACTTGTATTGCTACTGCCGATATCAAGTAAAGAGAAATATTCAAAATAAAAAGATGACCTTCCAAACACCTGCTAGGTGAGCACAACATGATATACTGGACAGACAACCACCAGTGAGTTCTCTAAGAGAAGTGAGATGTACTAGTTTTAAAATATTCCTCTAAATGCAGAAGCATGTGATGTGCTCCCAGAGTTCAGTGTGGCTCGATACCTTGTTTGCTGCCAACAGATTTGGTCCAATAAAAGAGATTACTCTACCCACCCTATCCCACTAATATCCTGGGACTGACGCAGCTACCATTATGTTACATATCTAGGGTGACCACTTTTTCCAAAGGCAAAAGTGAGACACATGCAGTTGCTCTCCTCCTCTGTAATCCTACCACCTTCTCCTCCTCTTCCCTCTTCAATCCTTCCCCAAGGCCCAGCTTCCTAGCCAGGCCAGACCTCTGGGTCATGGTAAGAGCTACCAAGGGAGTCCAGGTCACTGTGTGGAGCCCTGGACCCTCCATCTGCCATGCGTGGAGGGCCAGAGGGCTCAGAAGCAGCCTCTAACCTGTGACCCCACTACACATGTTGTACCACCCTGAGCAGGTGGAGGGTCTGGGACTCCCCACGGCTCCTGGGCTCTCTGAGGGGTGGAGGTGGCTCTTATCAAAGTTCAGCTATGGCTTCCAGCCCAGCTCAGGTCATGGACTCGTGGCAAAAGGGAGCCACAGCCATCATCAGCATCCTGTATCAGAAAGAGGCCTCTAAGCTCCAAACAAGATATGGAGAGGCTCTGCAGAGAATCCAGGATAAATCCTGTCCCAGCATCATTCAGCCAAGAACCAGGACTTGAACTCAGCATTTCAGGACTGTTCCAGCCATTTCGGGTTGGCCAGTCACCCTATGTATATCTTCAGCAGTGTTAGCCAATATCATCGAGAAACCAGTGAAGACCATGAGGGTCCATAGTGGTTGTCTGAAATGGGTTAAATTCAACGTGAGTAATACCACTGACCTTAGCTCACTGGGACACAGCTGCCATTTCCCTTTAACCTCAGACAGTGCATTAGGGAGCAAATCATGCCCCACATCCCTTGCTGTTTAAGACCCAATGCGGTGGCACTGGTAAGGTCTTCTGCAAAGACAGGTGCATGTGGGAGCACCACGGACAGGTTGCATAACCCAGAGTGACAGACGCACAGATATCCTGAGCAGCAGCCATGGGACAATGGGCCCACATAAACCATTGCTACACAGTCCCTTGTCTGAGAGGGGCTGGACGTTCAGAGTTCCCTCCAGGCCAGTCTTCTCAGAGCATCTCGAGTCTCCGAACACCACAGTACTCTCCACACCAGTGCTTTTGTTGGTGAAACTTATGTTGGTCTGGAGTGAGGTGTTTTTTCACACCTCCGATTGACAACAGTTTTACTGACAGAAACTAGTGTGCACACAGCCTAAATGCTGAATCACAAAAGATCCTGAAAGTACCAGAAGATCAATATAAGATACTTATTTTAATTTTGCTTACCTTGAGAATGCATTTATTTTTTCTAGGAGAAAAATTGTTTCTAATGCTCTAGAATAGGAATTAGAATTGTTTAGAATGATCAGTTGCAGAATTCCGAAAGTTGGACTGCTGCTGTGTTTCAGCTATTGTACGCTTAAAAGATTTAAGGGAAGCATGGCTTAGCGTTCTGCACAAAGGAACTCCTGGGTTTTAATGATCATTGCACGGTTGACAGCATGACCAATCTGTGTTTCTTGGAGATATTTAGAGTGGGTAACAATATATTTTAATAAAAGTTGGCCAAATTAAACTCTGGCATAACACCCTGATGCATTCCAATTAAATAGTTATACTAGGAATAAATTTGACCCACTGTGTACAAATAAAGCAGGCTTCTTAATCCGTATGATGTGAAATTGCCCTTTAAATAGTATATTCTTATAATTCTTATTAACAATAATTTCCCATTTTTTCCAGCCATTTTTCTATTCTTTAGTTGAACAGGTTTGAGAAGGATAAAAATAGAAACAATTCTTCTGCTAACAACAATTTATTGTGCCCTTTTGCCATCTTGCTCAAGGTTGTTCCTGCAGTATTTTGAAATTATTTGGCACAAATCCCAAACAACATCCAAATACCTAGACTTTTGATACTGCAATAGCAAGATTCAGTATGCAAATAACCCAGTAGAACCTTAGTAAGAACTGATTCCTTTTCACTTGTCTAACTTGGACTAAATGAGAGTGCTGCACTGCCAGGGTAGCACTAGAGAGGGCAGATCTTTAGCTGATAAAAATTATATAGCCTCTGTTAAGAGCTGCAGTAAGGTATTGCCCAGAGAACATAAGAATGGCCATAATGGATCAAAATAATGCTTCCTCTAGCCTTATATCCCATCTGAGAATGGCTAGTGCCAAGTGGAATGAATAAAAGAGGAAATTTTAAGTGACCTCTATTGTCCAGGTCCAGCTTCTGGCAGTTGAAGACTTAGGGGCGCATGAAACACGGGACTCAGTATCTACTAGCCAGTGATAGGATGGTCCTTCAAGAACTTTCTAACTTTTTTGTGAACCTCATTTTACTTTTGGCCTCTACAACCCCTCTGGCATCAAGTTCTGCAGGCTGACTGTGTGAAGAATTACTTCCTTGTGTTAGTTTTAAACCTGCTACCTATTGATTTCATCAGGTGACCCCTGGTTCTAGTGTTATGTGAAGGGGTAAATGACACCTTCCTCTTCATTTTCTCCATACCATGCACAATTTTATAGACTTTTTTCAACCTCTCTCCCCTAGTAGCTTCTTTTTCTAAGATGACTAGTCCCATTCCTTTAAAGCTTTCCTTGTATGAAAGCTGTTCCAAACCCCTAAATCATTTTTGTTGCCCTTCTCTATATCCTTTATAATTTTAACTTCTTTGTTCAAATGCAGCAACCAGAACAGCATGGAGTATTGAAGATTTGGACACAGAGGCATTATGATATTTTCTGTCTTATTATTTACCCTTTTCCTAATGGTTCCTAACATTATATGAGCTTTTTTGACTGTAGCTGAACATTGATCGGATGTTTCACAGACTGGGGTTCCCCACCTCAATGCCAATATGGGGAAGGGAAATTAAAATGTGTTTTAAAAACACTGCATCCCAAAGCTACCCTTCTTGTTTTGCAGAGTAAATAGAAGACTTCACCCTTTGAAAAAAAATCAGGCCCACAGATCAAATATGCATACTCCATTCACTGGTGAAATTTAAGGCTTAATCTGTTTGTAAATAGATCAATCCAGGCAGCTTCTGTCTGTTTGGGGTGAGATGCAAGCCATAATATTTAAATCAAAATATGACACACCTAGAATTTTTCTCTCACAGACATAAATTTACATCAGGCAAAGAAAAAGGAAAAAAGTGCCATTTTCATATTTTTTTAACATATTGTCCATCAATTTATTTGAAATATCATGAAAATTGGCCCATTGCATGGAACACTTTCAGTACAATGTATTTGTTGTCAAAGACCTGATCCTGCAAACTGTGCTCTTTATTCTTTTAGATGTCCTCTTCAGACAGTATATGAGATACGTGGAAAAGACAATGTTTTCTCTTCTGAAATTTCAACAGTGTCAGTAAATGATGACACTGTGCCAGCTATATGGTTCTTTCAACATACGTTTATCTAGGCTGGACCAGGGAGTTAACATAAGCTCTGAGAAAGGGCAGCCCATATTTTTGCTGCCCAGTTTGGTCCCTGCTTTCCTCTCTGGTCCGGCATTTGGTGGGTGGGCTCACTCCACCATGCTGTTATTTGCAGTGTACCTAGTCAGAGTAGGGACCTAAGAAGCACTTTCCTTCTGTACCTTCCTCCCTTGCACACATATCAAGGGTAAGTCAAAATTTCACCCTGTATGATGAATAAGCAGTCCAATGCCTCTGAAAATCCATAAGATGAGGACAGATAGCAGGCATAGCAAAAGGCAAGAAATGGGACTTGCTTCAGCCATGTCTATTACTAGAAACAGCCCTTCTGCTGTGGTACTTGCTCATCCCCAGATGATGTTATTTTCACTGCTGAATAGAATGATAGCCACTAAAATAGACCTTCTTGGTGCCTGGCCTGCTAGGATTGACAAATGGCTGATCCCATCCTCACAGATGTTGGTTGTCTTTTACAATGACAGCGGGGCCAAATATGGAGAGACCATCAAAAGGAAACTTACAAGGATAGATGATGTGCCAACCGAAAGAACGCTTTGGGCCATCTCGAGGAACCCCTTGGGCCATCAGGTAGTCAAAAATCCCGAGATTGGATTGTTTTCCATCACCCAATATAAAATAGAAACATAACTGTTTTTCTGAATACTTGTCCACAGAAGTCATTCTGTTCGGATATTTATAGATTGGACATGAACTGTTGGGTCAGTGTTTCAACAGCTTAGTCATGCAAGAAAAAAGAGATGGGGAAACAACCCAAACCACTACATCAATGAGTGCTAGAAGGCATCAGGATTCTGCTGGATGGCCCATTATTAGTCTCATGATGTCAGCAAAGAGGCAATATCTGTAAACAAGCCTAAACTGAATCACTGCACCATGACATCGTGAAAGAAATAAATCTACCAGTGTTGGCTGGAGGACGTGGAGGGAGAAGACACATACAAAAAATGAACTTTAATAACTAAACCCAGTCCTGATGACTGAGTGTGTCCTAGTGTTCTGTTTTCAGTAGGGAGCAATCTTCAAATCACTTGAGCAGTCAATGGAAAAGAAATGACTGACTACAGACACTGTTTATATAAATAACTGGCAACAAAAACTGGTGTTCTTTTTCAGTAGACTGAATTCACAGAACAAGCAGTTTTAAAAAACAAACAAAAAAACCCAGACACCAAAAGGAAGAATGCAATTTTCCCCTCAAATAATGATTCTTCGTAACTACTTTTTGCTTGGTGCCACAACCACTCTGTCACCAGAGGATGCTGATGGCTATCTATAAAAACAGAGTCTAGTTTCATGTTCATTTATTTTTGGTACCCCACACGCCTGATGAGAGTCTGATGAGAGAAGTTAGTGGACAGTGAGAGAGAGTGTGAATTTAAAAAGTGTACATGTTACTCTGAACTAAATCCCTGGGTGGACGCACTGACTGTTTGCTGAGTTCCCTCACACATTTTAGCTTAATGCCCTTCCAAAGTGAATTAGACTAATGTGCACACAGATTCTGAGTGCATAGTAATAGTTTCTACATAGGAGGTTACTGCAGAGAAACTAGTGAGTTTTAACTTCATGCCCAAGCTTAGTGAACACTAACTTTCCCATACAGACAATTAAAAATGGAGCTTACTTCATCAGCTGCTCTGTATTTGAAAGGGAGATGGTGAGAGGAGGTTTTCAGCATTGATCCAGATTGGCTAAATATCAAGAGCTACCTGTGCTCATGGTAACAGCAGAAGGCCAGCACTTAACATCCCACTAAAAGCTTGTTTTGAGGGCTTAGGTAGATTTTAGTCCCATGTGCTGCTCCTTTGCAAAGGGGTTATTTCATATATTAATGAACACTTTCTCATACAAGTTATATGAGTAAAGTCAATGGAAGTTGTTTGAATAAGTGCTATCCAATGAAAGTGTTGCTTAATCTAGACTTTAATTATTACATAATTTTAAAGACTGAGAACCTGGCTGCCTGTATCATGTAATGTACAGCCCTTGAGCCATTGATTAGTCATTCTCAAATGCGAGGCTACGCTATCCACAGTCTGAAAAACAACTTTGACGTTATAATCAAAGAGACTGACAAAGGAGGTGCTGTAGTCATCATGAAGAGGTTGGATTACAAACAGGAGGCTGCCAGACAACTCTCCATCACCACATTCTACAAGCCACTAATGCCAAAAGAAACCACAACATCTGCTTAAGAAACTCCCTGAAGCAGCACAGGAACAAATCTACATGGACACAGCCCAAGAGCCTCAACTTGGGGTATTCTATATGCTACCCAAGATCCACAAACCCATGAATCCTGGATGTCCTCTCATCTCGGGCATTGGCACTCTCACAGAAGGACTGTCAGACTATGTGGACTCTCTGCTTAGGTCCTTTGCCACCAGCACGCCATCCATGCAATACCACTGAGATCCTGAGAAATCTAGTCCACCTGTGCTCTCACAACTTAGCTATTATACGTAGAAGCTCTCTACACCAATATTCCACACCAAGATGGACTACAAGTTGTCAGGAACAGCGCCCCTGATGATGACATGGCACACTTGATAGCCAAACTTTGTGACTTTCTCCTGATTCACAAATACTTCACATTTGGAGACAATCTATACCTTCAAGTCAGCAGCAGAGCTACAAGTACCTGCATGGCCCCACAGTATGCCAATGTTTTTATGGCAGACCTAGACCACCTCTTTCTCAAATCTCATCTCCAAGTACCTCTCCTTTACCTATGCTGCACTGATGACATTTTCATCATCTGCCCCCCACAGGAAAGAGTCCCTTAAAGAATTCCACTGGGATTTCAACAATTTCCACCCCATGATCAAGCCCATCCTGGACCAGTCCATACAAGAAATCCACTTCCTAGACACCACAGTACAAATAAGGGATGGTCACATTAACATCACCCTATATTGAAAACCAGCAGACTTCAATACATACCTTCATGCCTCCATCTTCCATCCTGGACATATTACACAATCCATCATCTACAGTGAAGCCCAAAGATGCAACCACATTTGCTCTGATCTGTCAGAGACATACACCTTCAGGATCTCTACTGAACATTCTTAAAATTACAGCACCTACCTGGGAAAGTGAAGCAAATAGCAAATCCTGTGTTTGGACATGCTATTTTGATTTGAGCTTTTCCCTTACTTCGAATTAACTTATTTGAAAATAAGGACTTTATTTAAAAAAAACTCGTTTTGAAATAACTCATTTCAAAACAATGATGTACATGTGGACATAGCCCTACCGTAATTTCACATATTCTATAATAAGCCTTGAGAGATGTGAAGAGTATAAGCTATAATCAATGACTGTCTGGATCATGTCCACTGGATTTAAAAGACCATACAAGGAATTCTTTGTTGTCTTTTAAAATAATTGTTGCACTTGAGAAGTTATAGGCATGATGTGGCACCAAAAAGGAATGTTGGACATTATAAAGGCCCTAGCCAGGGTAAAACTTTGAAATCTTAAAAGAAATTGCATAAAAGGGATAATTCCAGTTAATCAAGGCTGATTCTGAAAAGCAATCCATGAAATGAGTTAAATCCTCCAACGAAAAGAAACACCAAAGAAATTTGTTATTGATAGATGGCAGCTCCTGAATCTCAATGGAATAAGTAGATAGAAAGCTGAAAAAAGCAGAGAGCCATTCAGCAAATAGCCTGTAGAAATCAGAGGGTGGTTTTCTCCAATGAGCCCTAAAATCAGAGTTTATAAAGATGAGGTCATCATGTCTGACCCCTGAGCTAGCAGAACCCTTTGGACAGCCTCTCCTATCATTCAGGATCACAGGACTAAGTAATTTTTCCACCAGAAGAATTTAAACAGAGCTCAGTGAGCTCAGGTCACAAGACCAAGAGTTGACTTAAGCCATGAAGAAGCTGCAGAGTTCTCTGTGTAATAAATGCCTAGCCCAGCCATGTGGAAAAGATTCTTCTGCACCCCACTGTTCCCAGGATAAGAAGAACTAGTTAAATTTTCTTTGAAGATTTTACTGCCTCTTCTTTAAAATAAATAACTGTAGCTTGTATTGCTGAATCCACACTCTTTAATAAGACCTCACAAAACCAGATTTTAGATTTTAGCTAATGATACATGCATGCCCTCCTTTATAAGTCCAAGCCATTGGCCCAAGAAATCTGACCTATAACTTGAATATCAAAAATTATTGCATATTCACTTGTCCTTTTCAGATTGAACCATTCAAATAGCAGGGACGAAACTCTAGAAAGTGCCTTACAGACAAGTACACCCTTGCCTCCTGCAGAAATATGGAAGGTCTAATAAATATGGTCAGTACTAAAAAACGTGTCTCTTTTGCTCAAACTCATCCCTGGCCTCCCTATACTGACTTTGGTGGAGTTGCAGAAAGGCCACAGATTTATCATTAACATACAATTGTTTGCAAGATCCTCAACTAGCATTAAGCAGCTCACCCTCTTTGAAGCAGTTGAAATCAGTGGGTGCTCCTGATTTGCACTAACTGAGGCTGTGAAGCAGGTCCTCAAGAAAACACTCTCTTTAGATTGAGAATAACTCCATTTATCAAACTGTTACAGTGAAATTTTATTAATAAATAAAACTAGAGAGAAAGTGCAGGACCCTATGGTAGCAGGCTGACGGTCTAGCTTTCAGGACAGAGACTGAGGTGGGCAGAGTTTGGATAGTTGCTTTTGGTATCTGTGATTTGTCCTGTTTATGAGTGTAAGATTTTATTTCAATAACCATGAATGGAGAGGTAACTAAGCTTCCTAGAGGATTCAGTTTGGAATGGCACCTTCACAGGGCAGCAAGAGCTTGTATTTGGTTTGCTTAAGGAACGCAGAAAGAAGAGTCAAATGAGGGTTGGGGTATCCTTGCAGGAGATAGATGGTGAGCGACACATAATACAGAGCTGCTAGTGAGTGGTAGGCAGTTGGTTCACCTACCAGTACAGACTCTACAGGCAAACCCAGAAAACTTTCCAAACCTTTCATTCCTTCACTGCAGGGGACACTGACATGGCTTTCTTTGACAGCTCCTTTCTGGGGCTCAGTGGCTCCATCCATTTCTCCTTGGTTGAGACTTGTTACAAGAGATGATTGGGCTTGGCTTAAAGTGCCAGCTCTGAAACCCCACAAGATGAGGATCCTCAAGACACTGGGGTCCAGACTGAGCTGGAACATCAAAACCCAATTTTTAGCCCTGAAACCCAAGCCCTGTGAACCTTACTAAACTTTCTTGGGAGTCAGACTTGCTGCCATGGGTATTTTATTACAGTATAGCTATACCCTTTAAGAACCTAAGTCCCAGTGACTTTTACTGTGGTGTCATCCCTAGCCAATAAACACCAAACCCCCTCATGACATTTTTACATTCAATTCACAGAGATGAGCTACTCTTCAAAACAGACTAATAAATATTAAAAGCTTTGGTACCTTTACAGTTTTGCCCTAAACCAAAACAAAAGAAAGTTGCACAGTTAAACTTACACAGAGGGATAATATCTCCTGTGATGGAGTTTCACTATATATCAGAAAATGTGGTGCATCCAGAATGGAAAATTTTCCCCTCCAGGTTGTATTTGAAAGAGGCAAACAAAAAGATCTAGTTGGGTGCTGTACACTTTGAAGAATTCATACATGCATTTAAATCTGATCCACACAGTCAATGGATGAAGCTGTAAAATACATAACTTTCCACTCATGATTAGGAAGTAGATTGGATGGAAAAGGCTGAGCTGAAAAGGTGTCCATAAATTAATTTACTTTGCTTGTTCAGTTTCCATAATATAAGAATACTGTTTATTACAAAGTCCTTGCTCCACTAAAACACCCTGGGAGAAAGGAAGATTATGGAAGATAAACACTCAACAACATTCACCAGCACAGAGTTCTACTTTGCATGCCTGTCGTTCCTCTAATGATTGCAATTATAGTTTTCTCCCCATCTCGAAGATCCAGCCTACTGCCTCCTTTTTTACTGCAAGCTTCAGAGTATACTGGGATTGAGTCATCTTTGCAGTCACAGGAAGCCTTAATGACTGCAGCCTTTCATTATACATTTTCTCTGCAGAAAAAAAAAACCCATACGTCCAACACTTAGTTCTGTTAGTGAGTCTGTTTGATTCAGAAGAATGGAAAGTACAAATACGTGAGGAAACTCAGAAGGATGAAGAAGGTGTTTCTTTCAAACCAGGGGATCTGTGTAGCTACATGCCATCGAAATAAAACAAACAGCCAGGTGATCATGCTGTACGTTAACATCTCAACCTAACATTAACTAGTTGAATTCTTGGTCTCCTCTGAATGAGACTAAGCTAGGTTCTTGAAAGACACCATAATTACCAACTCTGGGTTTCTGACATTCCTGATGCCAGTGTCACACTCAGCAGAAAGCCCCCAGGGTTGGGATGCGTTCCCAGAAGACCTGCTGATGAAGCAAGATGCAGCAAAAGGAGAGAGAGAGGGGTGGGTACAACATGAGAGGGGGCAGAATCAGAGTTGGGGAGGACCCTTTTTTTGATACAAGCATGAATAGTTTGAACAGGGATCATGTGGAAGGCATGGATAAGAAACTGAGCTGGGAATCCCGAGACTAGAATTTTATTCTCCACTCTGCTGCAGGCCAGCTGCGCAACCTTGGCCCTGTCACACCCATCCCCTGCCTCTATTTCTCCTCTGGCCCTTATCTTATCTAGTCAGATTGGAGAATCTATTGGGCAAGGGCTATCTGTGGTGGCATAGAGCAAAGGGCATAAGGGCCCCATTAGTTATGTCCTCTATGAGCTACTAGAATTTAAAAAAAACTCTAGTAAATCCAGACAGCACTGGAGCAGTGGAAAAAGACTGAGCCAGCCACCTTCTCAGGATTCCCCTCCAAATAAAGATCGGCACGACAATGCCGGTACTGTGAGTGCTTCAGCTCTGCTTGTTTTTCAGCTAAATAAAAGGGCTCCATTTACCAGGGATGTGAACTGAGCACCTTGCAGGAACAACAGATAAGGGAAAAGAAGTAGAAGCCTATGGGGGAAAAATTCTGCACAGCAGAAGAGAAAGGAAAACAATCATTTTTAAAGCAACCATATTAAAAAAAAAAATCTACTTTGCCTTTGAGCCAAGCTGAACCCAGACCTACTTAAAAGAAACAGTCATTTTAATTAGCTCTTCTTGGACTTGTGAGCTTGTGGGGTTTTGGGGTACAGGGAATAGAGAAATAAATACATATAAACTTAAATGAAGAGTGAGCTAGCTCTGTTACAAGCTCTCTGCTCTGCTAATCATCACTTTCAACAATGCAAATCCACAGTGACCTCTGTTGTTCCTTTCATATTGGAGATTAAAAGATGGAGCACTCCGACTGCTGATGATGAGCATGCTGTGAGCGGGGAAATCAATGACGCCCTCAGTCCGATCTCTTTGCAAGGGTGTTATCAGCCATGAAATAATTAATTTCAATTCAACTCTTTTAAAGGAAGATGCTGTAAACAGAAAAATGCCCTTTCTTAGAAACATTCAGCATAGAGAGATTTGTTACTAACCTTTCTTTTCATTGCCGTAGATGCTTTTTATTGCAGAAGGAATATTAAACAGGGGCTTCCATACCCTTTCTTGCCCAGCCATTTCCTTAATACACTTAACATACTTCACTAAGAAAAATTAAAGTGGGTGCTTTAGCATCCATCAAACCACTTGCTATTACCCCACATTCCTGGGATACACTGTGCTTTTTCCAGGGTAACCACCCCCGGCACATTTTCCTGGAGGTTAGTGCTTGTCTTTTCTTCGGGGCTTGCCTCGTCATTTCCTGCAGTCACATTTGGAAAGTGGCTCCCAGAACATTTTTGGTACCCAGCAGCACCAAATCCCAGGAAGTCTGAACAGCGGGCTTTTCCCCAGACAGAACATGCCCAGGAGGGAATCAGCTGGTTCTCACACCAGCACAGAATTAGAGCAGAGATCTCTCATGTATCTCTGAAATGAGGCAGACTAAGAAGCAGCAGACTGAGAAGCAGTCACCTCTGCTACTCCACCTGAAAATAATCAGGGTACTGTGCCTCGTAGAGCTCAGTGGTTCTTATTTTGCAGTCACCCCTGGATTGGTGTCTCTATGTGAAGAGGTAATAAAGTTGTGGTAGTGGCTGAGGTACATCTGGGTTCTGCTGCTTGCAGTCTGTGGGGAAGGAAACTCAGACCGGAGCATCTGCAAAGGGGAGGTTAGCTTGACCCCACTCTCTGACCCTTCCTCTCTGTCCGACAAAGCCACCTTTCATGCTATATGTTCAACAGGTCATGCACAGAGTTTGGTGTCCCACTCTGCAGACAGTAGCTCCACCTCGCCCTCAACCACAGGCAGCAGAACTGAAATAACTGGAGCCTCCCTGGAGGGCAGAGCTGGCTCAGAGCAATAGTCCATCTAGTTTGAGCAGTCATCATTTGATTCTTCTCCCACTTCATCGCATCTCTGAAGGTTAAAAGTCAACAGCAGTACAACTTGGGATTCAGCCAAGGTCTTTTGTGTGTTGGAGTCACAGACTCTCCTAGGAGACTTTTCATTAATAACTGTGTTCCTCTATTAGCTGCACCAAGCTTCTAAGTGGTGATAAGCAGTTCAGGACAAAGAGAATCAAGGGAGCATTTTCCTCAAATAAGGAGCTGTATAATTTCTCTCTCTTTTGGAGGCAGTAGTCTGTATCCATGATTTAAAAACAGCAGACAGGCTTACTTCACAACCAATTCAATCTGGCGAACTCTACTTCTGTGTACCCCAGGTATTTCTACAATGCCTTTGCATAACACTGAAGCACTTGATATCTTGCATATAGCATAGATTAGTTGGAAGATCAGAGTACATTAAACTTTTTACACAGTGCAGGAAACTACCAACAGAGGAGCTTAGCAAAGGGCATCGGGTCCAAGCCTTGTTTATAAGTTGCAGGAGCTGTGTAAAGGGGCTGTACGGATTGTAAAGTGAGTGTAATGTCACTTACACAGCCAGTGGGCTGTAAACTAGCCTTAGCGCAATGAAAATCCCTGAGACTTCAATGGCTGCCTATTTAGAAGAATAATTCTTTGCACTGTAGAATTTCTGCAGTGGAATTCAGTGTCTTGTGTTATCCAGGAGGTTTGAAGATACAAAAGATCACTTCTGCTTTAAAAACCTCTCATGCAAAAGACAAACAATAAAGATACACGAAGGGAACTACAGCATTGAACGTTAGGGCCTGGACACAGGGATAGATATCACCAATGGTGATATCAGGTTCTTAAACAAAAGCAAAATCAGTTAACCGCTAAGCCTTGCAGAGCAGAATCTGGCTCTACCATTTCTATTGTTTTCCCTGCTCTTAAAATAGAAAACAGAATCCTCCTATTAAATAAAAAAGATGCCTTTGAGCAAGTGGATAGTGTCGTGAATAATGTTTTAGGGCTGCTTTCCAGAAAAAAAGCTAGAGTAGCCTTAAAAATTCAAACAGTGGGGTTCCCTAGATTTTTTTTCATTAGGGAAAAAACTTAGGAAAGGGACGACAAACTGAAGGGTTTATTTTCCAGAATTACTTTACAAAATCCACATTCAACACAAAGTTGAGGCCTTTCACTTCCGTCAGGATCCTAAGGCTCAGATATTGAAAAATGAACAGGACAATGGGGGCAGATTTGCACATTAAGCATCCGAGGCACAGCATCTTCAGCACCCTCTCACTCCTGCCTACAGCTGACATTCTTGTCTTCCATGCATGGTGGTGGGGCAGGGGATGATGAGGGAGAGAAAGGATGGCCGGGACAGCTTCAGTTGGGGGGGTTGGGAGAGGAGTTGGAGACGAGGAGTTGGAGACTAACTTGACCAGCTCCAGGTGGGGGAAAATATCCTCACCCCAGGCTCCAGTTTCTGGCAGGGCCTCAGGGGGAAGAGGAGGAGAATGAGAGCCCCAGCTGAGAGAAGGACGAATAGGGTGTAGACCCAGAATTTGGCATTTAAACTGACAGGGGCTGCCAGGCACAGCCCTGTTGACCTATGTGCTGATCTGCCACTGTTTAGGGCCCCTTGAACAACAGGCACCTCTAAGCAAATGCCTACTGGGCCTAACTGGAAATCCAGCTCTAAGTGGAATTACCTCCTGAACTAGCCCTGCTGCACGGGGAATTTCTGAGAATCTATTTGTGGATGAATAGTCCTTTGATCCACATCATCCATCCCAGATTTTTTCAGCCTCATGTTCTTTTGCCACATCTTCAGCACACTCAAACATGCATCTCACATTGAACCCCTTCAAATGTGTCCTGCAAATCAAATCTCTCCTTTTATAAGGCCTCTGACAAGCATTTGCTGAATTCCCATCATCTCAGGTTTCATTCTTTTTGGTTTATCTGGTTGGTTGGTTGGTTGGTTGGTTGGTTGGTTGGTTGGGGTTTTTTGGTTGTTGTGGCTTGTTTCTTTGTTTTTTGGTCTATGGTCTATCAAGACTATTTTCAGAAAACCACTACAATTTGAAGGACTGCAGTTTATCAACAACTGCAAAAAACAAAAGTAAGTTTTTAAGAGTTGGAATCTAGTTTTCAGATTTATCTCTCTTCTCATTCACCTTCCAGAATCTCTCTTCCACTCCTATTATATGGGTTCTGATGTAAATATCCAATTTTCCATCTTAGAAGCACTATTTTTCTAATTGCTGTATGACTGCCTTATTCACTGGATTCTTGCATGTTTTCACAAATCCTTGCATCCCACCATAGTTTGCCTTTTTCGCATTCAACCCAAGACTGTATTCTTTGCCACATTCAGAAATAATCTCTAATAACTTCATCTAACCTTCTTCTGAATCAACCAACAGCATTGTCATACGCACAGTGAATGTTATTCACCCATTTTCTGTTGACCTTAATACCTGTTTCTTCAATTAATTTAATCAAATATGAGCTATAAATGTTGAATAAAGTTGGTAACATTATACAACCCTGTCTCACTCTTCTACTGATATCTGTTAGATTTTCAATTTCTTCTTCCACAATAATCACCTTCTGATTTCAGCATAATAAGTTTTTATTACTCAGAGTTCATAACCAGCAGTCGTCACAGATCTGACTGTGTCTAGCAATTAGTAGTGGTAGATCCTGTCAAATGCTTTCTGGAAGTCAGCAAAATGTATGTTTATTGTTTTCCCCATTTCACTTGATCTTTCTAATATGAGCTTTAAGTTCATAATGCCGTTTTATCATGCCCTTTCTGCATTTGAAATTATGTTGTTCTTCATATATTTGCTTATCGCTCTCTTCTTCTATTCAGTATTGAACAAAAATCTTAGAGGCGTACAGTATTAGGCTGATGGGTCTATAGACTTTACAATCCAAAGAATTTTGGGGGAGAAGTTGGATACAAACAGAAATCTTTTGGCAAATTTCCTGTCTCAGACTTAGTTTTTATAACCTCTGACGGTGTTTTCAAAGTGTCATCCCTTATGATATTTTTTAAACCAATTCAGCCAATGTTCCATAATCATAAGGTTAGAAGGGACCTCATGAGGTCATCTAGTCCAACCCCCTACCAAAAAAGCAGGACCACTCTCACTAAATTATCCTAGTCAGAGTTTTGTCCAGGTGGGCGTTAAACATCTCCAAAGATGGAGATACCATCCCTTCCCTAGGTAGCCCGTTCCAATGCTTCACCACCCTCCTAGTAAGAAAGTTTTTCCTAATATCCAACCTCGATCTCCCCAGCTGCATCTTGAAACCATTGCTCCTTGTTCTGTCCTGTGTTACTACTGAGAACAGCCAAGCTCCATCCTCCTTGGAGCATGCCTTCAAGTAGGCTGAAGGTTGCTATCAAATCCCCCCTCAATCTTCTCTTCCGCAGGCTAAATAAGCCAAGTTCCTTCTGTTTCTCTTCACAGGTCTTGTGCTCCAGACCCTTCATCATTTTTGTTGCCATCTGCTGGACTCTTCCTAATTTGTCCACGTGCTTTTTGTAGTGGGGAGCCCAAAACTGGACACAGTATTCCAGATGCGGCCTCACCAGTGCCGAATAGAGGGGAATGATCACATCCCTTGATCTGCTGGTAACACTTCTACTGATGTAGCCCAGCATGCCATTAGCCTTTTTGGCAGCAAGAGCACACTATTAACCCAGCTTTTCCATTTGGAAGTCTTTTTATTGCTGCCATGATTTCTTCATCCATTAACAGCAAGCCTACTTGATTAATCTCTACATAGGATTTTCCTAGATTAAAATACCATATAGCTCCTTAACACATTTTTGCCATCTGTTTCTTGTTCTTAGGGTTTATGAAATATTGTCCATAAAGTTCATATCAGCCTCTTTCTTCTGAAATGGAAGGTTCTTATGTTTTGATAAATCTCAATTTATCATCTTTATTCAGTTGTTCAATTTCTTTGCATTTCTCATTCAACCGTGCAGACTTTACTAATTTGCATTTATTCTTTTTCATTTTAGTCTATGACATTCCATTTAATTTATTTATTTGGTCAATCTTTCTTCTTCTATTTTCCTTCTTTAGTTCATCAGCCCTGTGATTTTATGTTATCTGTGGGCTTTTCTCAGCTATTAACGTCTTCCTTTTGTGTTTATCTGAACTTCCCTGTTAGCCTATTTCAGGCATTCCCAAGTCACTTGCTCTTTGTTTTCATTAACAATTCACAACACTTCTTTCTGATAGTGACTTTATGTTTTGTTATTCCTCAAGGCTTCCAGGTACCATCTTATATAATGTCTGACTTTCTGTAACTTTTTCAATTTGATATCCAGTCTCATCAGTCCCAATCTATGACCTGATTCACAATTTGCCCTTGGCATATTATTAACCTTCCTACCGCCATTTCTGTACCTATGGTTGATAGTGATAAAAATCAATTTGTTTTTTGTGCATCCCTTGTGGTGATTCCCATCTATGCTTCATGCTTTTTGTTCATAATAAGAATCACAGATAACGCACTCATGTTCTTTGCAAAATTCTCAGAATTCTTCTGCTCTGTGGTTTATAGAATGGGAGTCTGGAGAGTTGGCATCTATTATTACTTCTCTTCACTCAGTTGTGTGATTTTGGGCAAGTCACTCATCTTTCTTTCTCTTCCCACCCTTTGTCTTTCTTGCATATTTAGTGTCTAAGCTCTTCGGGGCAAGGTCTGTGCAACATGTATTGTAGTGGGGAGACCAATCTCAACTGGAGCCTCTAGACAATACCATAAAAATAAAGTTCTATTAAAGGTCATATAAATGAGAAATGATTAGATTTCCTGTGCCTAATCTTCAGCAATTTCACTACAGGAACAATCCTCTCCTATGCAAAGGCCCATGCTACTTAAGTTCCTTTATGTTGAGGAACTAAGTGATACACAGACTTCATGTACAGAGGTAAATTTCACCCTAGCTGACCCTTTTTGGAGGGTGAAGGAGAGGTGATTACCTCAGAAATTAATTCATTCTCCTAAACAATAGGAATTAAGTAAATATACCCAAAGTTACAGTAAAATGCACATAGCTTTTTATTAGATTATTTATGAAAGTCACAATTGTTCAATGGAGCATAAATTAGCCTCTATTCAGTTTGATTTAATCAGGTTTATTGGCAAGCTCTTGACAATTTTCTTCTCCTCTTAGACTTTTCAAGTATCTTCAACAGATAAAAGGCATTTATGTTCAAAGAAATGAGATTTTTTTTTCTTTAAATGGAAGCACTAGAAATGGATAGAACAGATTCAAAAAAGAAGGGAAAAAGTCTCCAGCCATCAGATTGTTTTGAAAAGGCACATATGAGAAGTCAAATATCAAAACAAAGTCACCATAAATGGTCAAACATTGCCATTAGTTGCCATATTTTCTTTTTTTGGATTTAAAAAAGTGACAAAGACTGATAGAAATGCAAGGCTTCAAATCAAAATAAATCAAGGCCCATAAGAGATTTCTATCAGAAATCCTTCATGTGCTTCGCCCCATCGCACAAGCAGTTGTGCAGAGACAGCCGGCAGTACCAATTCTTATGATGCTAACATAAGTCTCATGGTTTTCCCTGGTGTGTGTCTTTAAGCCCCAGCTACCAGAATCAAATAGAGAATGTGAAGCAAGTGCAAGCTGCAGGCTCAAAAACGAAAGGAAGAGAACCGAATTTTCATTATTTTAAAAAGAAATGCCATGACTGTTAACACACTTCCCTGATTTTCTGGAGCCTGACTTGACTGCTGAATGACTGAGGTTAGCAATACCATGGACCCTTGTGTGCAATGCCTCAGTGGCTGCAGCTGCTCTGCAAAAACCTAGCTTAAAGGTCTGATCCTGCATCCAGTCAACTCAGTGGTCTTGAGCAATTTCTGGGTGAAACTCACCCCTGTGCAGTGGCCCAGCACCACTGATTTAAACTATTTATATTCACTGAGGACCAAGCCAGTACAGCTTAAATGAGACTTTTGTTCTGCCTAGGCTTAGGACTGGCTCTCTGTATGGGAGCGAATTTCACCCCCACATTCCCTTGGAATCTGCATGAGCCAAGCTGATGGCGCTCAGCAAATTGCATGAAATAGCTGGTTCCTCATAGATCAGGCTTCAGGTTTATAGCATAAACTTACATCATCACAGTACTTAGGCTTGTGGAAATCAGTGTAGCACATTGAAGTTACACCAGCTGAGATTTTGGCCCAGAATTGCCTTCAGAGCATGGCATTATAATTTGTGAGAGATTGCTACAAACAAAGGAAGTTAAGCATTCAGCAGACCTCTCTACTGGGGCATGGAAGAAGGGCTGTCAGAAATGAAGAGAATAGAATTAAAAAGTTTTCCTCCACCCCTATTTGCAGAAGAATTCCCAGAGCGATTCTTATGGGCTGAAACAGACATTTAATACAGTAAAGTTGTTTGATCTAAATCAGCTTGCTACAGTATATTATTCATTTTTTCAGAATTACTTTGATGTTTCTAAAAATACGAATGTGAAGTTGTATAATCTTATACGAAATTACAGCTTCCTCATCGTTGGGGGGGGGGGAAGGGAGAAACTGATGGTGCTGATGTACTTGACAACACGCGATCTGTTTTGATAACACATTGTATTTATAAAGTCTGTCCCCAGGCAGGTTACGCTAAAATGAATTTGGAATCAAAAGGCATATGGTCAGGCCGATTGGGAATAATTCTGGTACCTTTCTTTCCAGGTCAACGCAGAGGGAGGCAGTGTACAGAAAATCCAAAGCACTCATCTATAGACATTGCCTCAAAAAACTAGAGAGTCTTAATCTTATCCATCTCTGATTATTGCAGTTATTCCATGATGGCTGTTAGCATCACATATTTATGGATTAGCACTGTTTTCTCCTCATCCATTTTTGATTTCACAAGGCTGCCATTCATTACCATCTCATCTTGCCTGATTGGGTCCAGAAGAAAAGGGTGTAAAAGGATAGTCATTCTTTTATAAACACACAGATCTTGGGTTATACATCTGTCGCATACTGCTCGAATGTCTTATTTTTAATCACCCGAAATCATTGCCATTTCTAAAACTTATCTTAAGTATTGAAAATCTGAAAGCTTGGCAATTAATAGAGGCTCTGATCACACATACTGGTGGTATGTTATATGGGATCATAACGGTCCCTCGTGGCCTTAAGAACTATGAATCCTGAATACACTGAGGTGCATGTTCAGATGAGTTATTCCAGAGATGCCAGTGCCAAATTAAACATGCAAGTTAAGTATTTGAAAGATTGGGGCCACTCTGCCCAAGTATTTAGATAAGATGGACAATACGTTCTAGCCCTGTGTAAAGACCCTACTCTAGTGGCAGCAGCTTTGACTCTTATTGGGCAAAGGAGATGGCTGCAATTTTGGCTGACAGTAAGGATTGAACTGGAAGCCTCCAGAGCTAAAAGCATCAGCCTTTTATGCAGTGTGTGTTAAAACAGTCACCACTTTCTAGCTAGGGAGACTTTTACTGTGGACAGATAAAGGTAGAACACACTAACCCAGGGGGCACCCAGAGCAGAGTACAATCAGGTTCAACAGTGCCTAGTTCTGATGCATCTTGCACCAGTTTTACATTTTTCTTATAAACCAGCTTTACTTTGCTTCAACTCCAGGAATAACTTCAATCAAATAAACAATTAGCATGGTGTAAATGAAACCAGAATCAAGCCTTATGTTTCTAGTGCCAGACCTTTCTCATCAAAGCAGCCCTGGATCTGATTCTCCTTTCACTGATACTGTTGCACACCCACTGTCTTTAGCAGAGTTGGTTCCAGCTTACACTGGGAGGCTCCTGAATCTAACCCATTTTACAGTTGGGCAAACTGAGACTGATATAGGCACAATTACTTGCCCAAGCTCACATAATAGACCATTGGAAGAACAAAAGAACAGAATCCAGACCTTATGCATAGGCAGCTAGCCTTTTATTACCAGTGGTAATCATATCATAAATAGTTTCCTCCTCCTAGACTTGTAGTAGCTTTATATCTAGGTGACTGAAAGGCTTTTCTGGCCAAAATTATTTAAAACCTTGTAAAGACTAGTTATTTGCAGTCAGAGTAAAAGTTTGATAGAAAATTTTTGCTTTCACAGCATTAGCTGTCAGGTCATCTATCTTTAATGCACAGAGTTAGAACACAAAATATGTAGCTGTGCACCTGTGCGCTTTCACATGGCTATAACCTTGCTTGTAATTTTGTGTTTCATTAAAACTACTAAATACAGAAAGTGGAACTTTTTTTCCCCCTTAAAATATGAAAAGTCACTGGAATGATGTTAAAGATCTCTAGCCCATAAACCATGAAAAATTCAACAACCTACTCTGATGTATCCATGTTTTATAAAAACCATTGAGAAAGGATTGAAAACATTTTACGGTTTTCCGATCACCCCAACCCTGGCATTTTTACAATTAATTCTATTACTATCAATCACTTATAACCATTGCCTCTACTAAGTCAGCATTGTAGTCTTCATTTACATATAAAAAAGCTGACGTGAAAGAGAAATGATTTCTGCATTGCCACACACTAAGAACAGCAAGATATTTATAATAAAATGTTGAATTACATAACATTAAAATTTTTGCACATTGCTCCATTCTCATGGAATAATGCTTATTTACCCCCAACTGTTGTCCCCCAAAGGCTGTATGTATTTCTATTAAATATTTTGCATATTTTCAAATTTAAATTGTTCCATTTCTATGCAAAAATACCTCTCACATCAAAACAGTCAAAAATAAAATTGACTGCAGAGACAAAGAGCACTTGTTGAAATACTGCATGAAGCCTTTCGCTGCAAACACTTTGCACTTGTCAACACGGAGACACTCAGGAAAGCGAAGGCAAATCAACAAATGCATGAAGTCAATGAGCTTAAGTTAAAGTGACTTGCAGCGTGCATGCAGGAAGTCAGGTCGGACGATCATGATGGTTCCTTCTGGCTTTAAAGTCAGCGTGTGCAAGGCTACAGCTGCATCAGGGAGCTTACAGTGGTACAACTAAACTGCTACCATATAAAAACCCTTTAAAGGAGCTACTCTACACTGATGGGAGAGTGCTTGTCCATTGACTTAGTTACTTCAGCCCCCATGATATCTCTGCCAGTCTGAGGGCCCTTTCTGTAGCTGTTCATTTCTATTCTCTCTAACCCATTCTCTGGAGACTTGACGTCTCCCACTTTGTGGCTTGATCCTCCAGCCAATTCACACTAGTTTCTCCTTCTTTGGCGGAAGTATGCAACACTCTCTTGGGACCCACTGCCTCTTAATGGTGCCATTTCCCCAGGGACTGGCAGGGCAACCTGTGCCTCCCTTTCTACACTGGGCACCAGCCCAGGAACCTCCACAAGCAGTCAGAGTCCGCAGTCCTAAACCTCACTGCTGTAGCCCTAGGTCACTTCCTACCTTGTCTTCCTTCACCCACAGAGAGTCTGCAAGCAACGTCTCCCTCTGCAGCTCACTTTTACGCTGCGTCTCTGGGCTTCATACAAGCCCCTCCTGTTCCTCAGCAGCTGCACTTACATTTCCAGTTAGTCCTCCTTGCTCCCTGGCTCCTCCAAGGGCAACCTAGAGAGTTAATTGGACCACCTAGCTGCCTTAACGCCTTAATACCTTGTGTGGGGTGGACACTCCAACACAGGGGGTTAACATGCCTCAGCTTACATGCACTCTGTTGATTCATCTTATTGCCAGTCACGTTAGTAGCAGCACTGAGGTCAGCACCTGCAGCTCCCACTTAATAAAGCATTTAAGCATATAACTCATTTCAAGACAGGCTTAGTCCCAATGTTATAAATGTGTTTACATAGCTTGCTGGAAAGAACATATGCATAGATTTAGCTACAAATCTTGAAGGGACAATCTTAATTAATCCATTCACATTGGGAGAAGGTTGTTCCTCTGTCTTAAAACAGAGAACTGAGCTAACATGCTCGGGAATGGCGACGTTAGGGTCTCCCCCGCCTTTGTTTCTAGGAGAGAAGTGAATGCTCAGAGACTGGCTATTTAACCAGACTCCAGGTAGACGTTCCATCCCAGAGACTGAAGTCAATGAAGCTGTACCGATGCCAAACCCAAAGAGGGACAAGCCCAAAACCCATCTCCACAGACCACTGTCAATAGCCCAGGCAGCTGTGGAAATCTGGTCTGTGATATTTTCACTGCCTATGATAGAGGTTGGTAACACAGGACACAGGGGGGAAAAAAAAAAAAGCAAAGAGTCTTGTGGCGCTTAAAGATTAACAGATTTATTTATCGCATGAGTTTTTGTGTTTTCTCCCATGAAAGCTCATGCAATAAATCTGTTAGTCTAAGTGCCACAAGACTCCTTGCTTTTTTTGCTTTACTAGGCTAATACGGCTGTCCCTTTGGAACTTCAAAAGGGACATGGAGCATTTGCACATCTCTAAAAATAAATGAAAGCTGTTTTTGTAGTGAATTTGCTTTTACATATAAGTTTAGGACAATAAAGTGCATCTCAGATGTCCAAGAGTTTAGCCTCTAAATTAATTAGCATTGGCACTTAATTGCACAGTCCCCTAAATTTGCACCTAAAGAACAGGCATCTTAATTCAGAGGTCATGATCATACCCTCAGAACTGAGTAATCTTCACAGCAAAGTTTTCACAGTGCCTGAACGCAAATGCAGCAATTGATCACTTTGATATTCCTTGCATTCTCTCTAGATTTTTTGGTATCAGAACTAACTTAGTATGAAGCCATACATTTTAAAAGTCATCTCTCAAACAGCAACATTAAACATTTCATGGTGGAAATCAAACAAATCAATATATAGTACAGAATTCATGGTACAGCAAACAGAGCTAAGGGTGCAAAGACATTTATTATGTTCACCCATCTTTACACTCACTCAAAACCCCCTCATATTCTTCACAAAACTTGCAGCATATCTAGTCTGATATTTATAAATAATAGCTAGAAATCCATGGCTGTAATCATTTCACAGGCAACAGACAGCTGACACTGCAAGAGACAGGACTTGGACACAGTCTTTTCCAAAACCATGGATCCAGGTAACTAAAAAATACAGGTTGGGCAATCCACCCATTTCTCAACACTGGTTTAGGATCTGGGAGATATGGGTTCAGTTCTCAGCTCAGCTGATCTCAGCTGGAGCTAAGGAGCTGGAGAGATTTTCAAAAGTGCCACTAAGTTCCCAACAGCATCTTTCATTTCCTAACTACCAGTACCTTTAAAAAATCCATTTGTTATCCTCTTTGTGCCTCAGTTCTTCATCTTTAAAATGGGGATAAGTGAACTCCCTTAGCTTGTGGGGTTAGAGCAGGGCCAGCAGGGTAAAAATAAATACAATTAAAGACTGAGGCCCTCAAACACTACAGTGACATAGGCCATGTATCTCCACTCAGTAGTATAGTATTTATTACACACAGGTGAACATTTCTGGTTTCATCCAATGTGAAACAGTGGGACACAGACACACAGCTTATTTCAAGCTACATTACATTAAATAAAGCAGTGGGATTGCTTACAGTGACTTCGGTAAGAGAGGGATTACCAATTTCGCAGGCTTCTCATACTTAAAACAGAGAATGCTGTGAGAGCTAGTAATGTCTCTAGAACCTGAACAAACCTTTTAGGTGTGCTCAGTTGCAGTATCAGACAATTAGACATCTGATCTATTGTATGGGATAATCACTTATCTCACTAGATAACTAGCACACTTGTTATTCATAGTATATGCTACCCCCCTTGAGTCAATTGGCTCATATCAGATGCAAGCTAGAACCTAGTTTGGCTCCTAATTTCATATTATATAATGAAGTTTGAACTAACTTCTTAAGTGTCCTGTGGCATTCTAGGAACATGCCAATAGTTTTTTTATAACCAATTATATCAGTCGTGACTAAAAGGTTTCAAGAACACCAGACTCATTTTTACTAGATACTAGAATATATCTATCTATCTTAGGGTGCCCTAAACAGGGCTGGCCGCTCACATTGGCGGCATACCTTCCTATGCCCTGTGGGTAACACAATCTACATTCAGCCTGACAAACACATCGGGTCAGAAGCCAGGCAAAAAGTGGATGACTAGAGACCAAAAAAAAAAAGGAAGGTAACAAGGCTAGGATAACTCATTAAAGCATAGACATACTTTAATGGTCGCATTCATTACAGTGCACTGTGCTTGCCGATTACCTTTCCTCCCCCTCACCATTTGTTAGCAAAATAGCACAAAAAATTTGAACCAGGTGAGAGAGAAGGAGCTTAAAACAAGCTTAATTCAGCCACAAGATCAAGTTAAGGAAAACCTCCTGGTTCCTAGAACAACACCCACAACTCCCACTTTCTGTTGCCCCCTGCAGGCATCTAAGTGATGACACGGTCTGTTAATAAGCTACAGGGTGGAAGCCTCTCTATATCCCTGGCTGACGGTACCCTCAGGAGGGCACACCGTTGCCTAGCAATTACTGAGACCCGAGTCAGCCCTTTGCTGTTGCCCTTGCATGTCATATTTACCACATGCAAGTGGAATATGGGACACCCACAGGAGATTTAATCGGCTCTCAGAAGTTGCTAGGCAACAATGTCCTGCCTTCAAGGTATGTTCAGCCAGTGATGATGAAAAATTTCTACCTTGCCTTTTAATATATGTGGTGTGCATTTACACACACACACACACGCGCCTGTCAATTAGCATGCACTTACAATAACAAAGGAATGATAAATCAGATGAGATTGCAAATGGCTGGAAGGTCTTTTTGGTTTTAATTCTCAATTTTTAGCCAACACGATGATTAAAGAGCAGGTTCTAAGGTTCTGAAGAATAAATTTCAGCTTTGTTGTGGCTGAGGAAGACAGCATGTTGCAGTAGCTGTTATTTTTGTGGTGGAAGAAAGGGAAAATTTGTGTTTTGGGTTTTTTTAATGCTTATATAAAGCAGAAGGCATTTTTACACTAACTGCAGATTTGTCACATCCCCTGTACTACATCAAGGGTACAGTGCGTTAGCAAGGGAAGGAGAAGCTGGATCCAAAGAAGATTACAACAACAAACTTTCATCCAGAAAACAGCTATTGGAGAGGTGAGAGCAGAGATCCCATTCAAAGCTAAAGGAGGTGATACACTGCAGTAGTGATCCTTGAGTAGCCAAGACCTTTCAAGAGGTATGCAAAGTTCTCCAGATACTGTGTACTTAGGCAAGGAAACTTGCTTGTATAGACACATACCTTTTTTTTTTTTTAATTACACCTGTTCAGTTATAAAACAACAGTTTGCATTGACTTATGGACAATAAAACAGCCTTATCTAAAGCCCACTGACATCAACATAAAGACTCCACTGAGACCACAGTTGTCATGTTGACCAATATTGTCTCACCATCTCCTTGTACTCCACACTGCATCTATCTGCAGTCCCTTGTCTTACACTGAGGTTGTAAGCTCCTTGGCGACAGGGAACTTGTTTTGTTCAGTGCTTGTCTAAGACTGGTCCAAAACAGGATCCTAACCACTACGATACCCCATAGAGCAATTTCAGTGGCCTCTAGGTCCAGCCAACAATTACCCAATTTAGACAGCTGAATTTAACAGGTGGAATAGTGATAGCATGGAGTAGTAGTTACTGTGTGGCTTAAAGGCTGTACGTTTGTGAACTACTGGGCTGCAGCTCTTCAGTGTTATCTACACTGATCCACAGACATATGCTACCTCTACTCACTGTGCCTTTGTACATACCAATATCTCTTCCCATCACTCATGCCCAAGTCATTTTAAAATTCTCACCTTTTATATTTATTGCCCAAAGCATCCCATCCTACCTTACTTTCCCATCTTATTTCCTACCCTTGGATTTGTTCCTTTCATTCATCTTTGCACAATCTTCTTCCTTGCTGCCACTGTTTATAAATACTGGGAGTTTTTTTCATTTCTCCATAGCACTCTGACTCTTTGTCATGCTAAATCTGATCTCCAAAGTCTCTTTTCTTCTCCTAAATGCTACTTCATTTCATGTTTGTTACCTCATCTCTTCTTCTTATGAGCCCAAACAATTTCCTCTCACTTGGACTCACCAGTTCTGAACTTGCATATTTTCATTATTGATCATCATTTTCCTCCTTTATTGCTGTTATATTTCACTGTGCTGCATTAATACAAAGCAATATGCATGATTTAGACTGCCTTTTGACATACAGTTCCAAAGGGGTAGCTGTGTTAGTCTAGTTCAGCAAAACAGGTAAGGAGTCCTGTGGCACCAAAAGACTAACATTTATGTATCCCATGAGCTTTCATGGGAGAAAAATCCCACTTTGTCAGACACTCATTGTTATTAGACCACTAACTTGGTGATGTAATATACTAGCTCTATGTCCATGAATGCTATTTGGTGTCTAGCCCATAGAGAAGATAAGGGAACTGCTACTAAGGAAGGGAGCAGCCTGCATTTAAGAGAAGCAGAGCAGATTGGTTAGGCTTCTACTTATTTTGCTGCATGGATCTGTTTTCTGCAGGCAAGGACTCATTGCAGAAGGCTATCAGTGTCAAGATGTTGAAATTCTGCTATTATGCAGAAGGCTAATACAGTGCCTACAACTGCTTTTGTTCCACTTCAATTCCAGAAACAGGCCCTCGAGTCATGCATAGGTCTAGCCTTTTGCATAGGTGAGCAGTTCGCCAAGTCGTGTGCATGGCTGCATCAACACCTCTACCAGGAAAGCATGCAGCTATTAAGTAGAACAGGTTGGTAAATGAGCATTTGTTTACAAATAATTCTTTATTGGGGAAAAATGGGAATAATCATAATATTAATTGCACCAAGTTGTTCAACCCACTCCTTTTCTTTCTCCCTGCATCAATCATCTGTGAGGAGGACTTGAACAACAATGGAGAGGAGAAAGCTTTCAAACACTATGGCTTGGATTCTTCCCTTGGCTCTCACTGCAGCCTGAGCCTTGCTAAGAATAGCTCTCTTGATAATTAAATACTAATGTTCTTTTGTGAGCCCATTATAATGAAATAAATTGCTTCCAGGGAACAATAAACTTCAGAGAACATCTGAAGCATTTTAACAACAGACTGCATTTTGCTGCTGCAACATTCCCTTGAAAAGGAAATGGTAGTATCACAGAAACTAAAGAGTCTTCAGCACTTCTAATGTTTCTAATAAATCAGGGCACTTCAAAGTGTGATTTTACTCGTTTCCAAATATCCAGTGCCATTGGTGATGACAATTTTTATTATATGTGATTCTACTGCATTTTCAATGCAAAATGCTGGACATCAAAAAAATGAGTGAGTTTTTATGAGTAACTTTTTAGGTTACAAAACGTAGCCATGATAGGAGAATTTCTGTCCTGTATGGAAGCCCTTGGTAGTTTGGAACTTGATTCTGCAGTCTTCACATAACACATTTTAGTTCATGTAAGTCATCACCGAGTTGCAAAGGACTGGTCAGATGAGTAAGGTGACTTGCCAAGAAAGCTCCCATGAGAAAGGATTTCAGGGCTGCACTCATCATCTTAGGACATGGTCTAACTTGTAGCAAAGTCAATGGCCAGAGTCCTCTCGACTTCACTGAATGTCAGTCAGACACTTTGGGCTTGATTCTATCATTTTATAGTGCAAGTCACAATCAGGGCTCCATTAAATTCTATATAAATGACACAGATACAGGGATCTATACATGAATGTATTTATATTCTAAAGCATGGTAAATTGTAAGATCATTGTTACCTAGTAATTGCAAAGTGCCCTCTAGGCATACTTAACATAGCTATATAAACGCATACCGGACATGCTATATGGTTACCACGAGATCAGACTCCAAAGGGGCAGCCCTGTTACTCTCAATTCAGCAAGAGAAGCAGAGTCCTGTGAGATTCAAAGACTAACAGAAAAGTGTGCGTGCTTGATCAGTGCTTTGAAATTTAAAAGCCCATTTAAAATACAAATTTACATAAACAAAGCAGGGATAAGGGATATAACTCTCTAACCCGGTGGTTTTCAAACTGTGGGTTAGGACCCTGTATTGGGTCACAGACCCTCAAGTACTGGGTTGAGGTGCCCCTTGCCGCCACCACCAAAAGACTGGAATGCATTGCTCATAGATGAACAAGGAGACTGGTGGTACTTAAAGACTAATGAATTTATTAATTGCATGAGCTTTTGTGGGAGAAAATCCCACTTCAGTTTGTTAGTTTAAGTGCCACAGGGCTCCTTGTTTGTTTTACTGAACTAAACTAATATGGCTGCCCCTTTGGAACTTGCTCAAAGATGTAATTATTGGGTCATGGGCATAATCTTTTTGTTAACTGGGTCCCAAGGGAAAAAAGTTTGAAAACCAGTGATTTAGCTCATTCTCCTTTTATAAGTGAGAAGTAACAGATTTAACCCTTTCTACCTGGCCAAGATTTAGCATTTAAACTCTAGTAGAAAAATGTGCATTTTTGCCATGCTGCTTATTTAGAGTTATTGGCTTGAGCTTCTGGGGCTTAAAAATTGTAACAGCTACCTAGAATTGACTTCATTTATGTATCTGAGCAATAAAACATTCATTTTTATAGTGTGATTCGCATGCAGTGATTGACACATCAGCAAGTACAGTATAGAAATGTGTATGAAGCAGTTCACATTAAAAGACAGGCATTTTATTCAGAAAAGATATTTTGATTGTAGTTAAGAGTATAAAAGTAGGACAAATCATAGAAGATCGATTCTGAGGCATGTGAAACAAGCAAATAAATCTTCATTTTGCTATTCTTGAAATCTGGCACAGTTGCTTGTGTGCTGGGCTTTCTCCAAGACAAATAGATTATCACAAGAGCCTTATTTTTAGTTCTCTTTTCTTATATTTACATAATTTAAGATTCCAACATTCAACCAATTAAAACAATTAATGCTTATAGCTCTGAAGAACTTGTAGGTTAATTGTGCCTCTCCTTGCAGACATGATGCGAGTGATAAAACAAAACACTTTGGTAGTTAACTATTCTGCTCATTAGTTCATTCTGCATGAGGCAGACTAATTTGCTGCATTCTTTTGCTACTCGAGCAAGAAAAATGTATTGAAGCACTACTTGTTTGTAAAACCTAACCCCCTTTCTTTGAATCTCTCCTAGTGGTGGGAACCTCCTAAACTGGAATGAAATTGAGTTTTAGATTTTATGAAGCAGCAGCAAGGTGGCCTATGGCACTTAAAGACTAAAATTTATTTAGTGCATGAGCTTTCAGAGGAAAAAAACTCTCTGAAGTGTCTGACAAAGTGGGATTTTCTCCCCAAAAGCTCCTGCAATAAACAAACTTGTTAGTCTTTGAGTGACACCAGACTCCTTTCTTCTTTTGCTGGACTAGATTAACCCAGTTGGCCCTTTGGAACTTGGCAAGATCTTAGGAAGACACTATCATGCTCTAAATAAAGGGGGGTGCTTACAGCATCCATCCATTTGAGTCTCCCCATGAGCATTCATAGATTCAAAGGCCAGATGGGACAATTGGGATCATCTAGCATGAGCTCCTGTCTAGCTAAGGTTCCAGAATTTCTCAACACACACACACACACACACACACACACACACACACACACACACTCTCGAGTGCAGATCTTTTGGATAAAAGCATCCAATCTTGATTCAAAAATCACCAGTTATAAAGAATCCACCATGAGCCTTGGTGAATTAGCAGGCACAGCATTACATCTGAGCATTCAGCCTTCCTGTGAACACAGTTAAGACATACTTAAGTACTCTACCAGCTCAAGCCAGAGAGTTCTCAGGGGTTTGCGAGAAGGATCCCCGATGTAGTCTGCATCCAATGTTTTGTCATGCTAAAATTTCTGTTAAGAACCCAATATTTTGGCAAGGGAAAAAAGTGTCAATACCAGCCTTGCTACATGTTTTGTGCTAAATTATCAGTTCTACCACATTGGCTCTGTCTCAAATGATCAATATATTATCATCTCCTGTATATGGCCAGAGATGCTGTGTCCCCTTAAGTACAAGTCAAGATGCAGAGAGAAATACACCATCCTTGCCTTTGTATCAATGGAATCGGAGTCTTTCTACACCTCCATCAACTGTAACACAGGCAGTGGGAGCATCAAAAAGGAATAACATCCCCTGCACAGATTTTCTGTCTGGTTGTGATTAATTTTCACTTTAAAGATCCTTAGTCCTAGCCCCATTAGACAATTGACATTAAAGCCTTCCTGAGGAGTGAGTGGGTTCCGGCTTGTGGTCGTCAAGGGAAATGGAGAAATGCCCTGATCTAAGTCAGATGCCAACAACTTACATGTTCAGCATCTACAACAGTTTAAAATACTGCAAAATTAAATTAAGTTTTATTTTTATGGCCGTGCCAAGAGGCCCTAGCTGAGATCAGCACTTATTAACTATTCATTAACAGACACGGCTCTATGCAGCATTTGCTGTACAGGTGCAGAGTAGGAGATGGTCTCTGCCTGAAAGAGCTTCCAATCTTAATAGGCACAGCAGGCCAAGGTTTCTGGAGAAAGGCTGTTGTATCATCCCAATTTTACATCAGAGAAATTGAAGCACAGAGGGATTACTCAGGGGCATAGAGGAAGTGTATTGCAGACACAAGAATGAAGTCATTTCTCTAAATTCTGAGGGCACGCAGTGCTCAGGGGCAGACACTACTACCTACCCCTATTACGCCTAGCTGCATGCCTTCCTGGACCAGGAAGCTGATGATGATCCAGTCAGCTGGCACCATTGACACTGCTGAGTCCCCTTCCCAGAGCGATGACCAGGAGGGCGGCTTGGTGGATGATGACATGGTGCTGAGCTAGGGAGGACACCAGCACCCGGGCACAGGGCACCACACCAAGCCCAGGCAGTGTCAGCCCAGAGTTCATCCCAGGGACCCATCCCAGACAAGGGGACATTGCACCAGGCTCCTCCTGCACGTGCCAGTGAATGCTCCCTCCCTGAGGGCATAGTGGGGCAGGCACATGGGACAGGGACTATGGGAAAGAGGGCACAGAGGCACTCCCACAGGGGCACAGGGCCATACCACACCAAATCCTTAACATACTGTAACGTGATGAAGTCTGACTGTTTCTGAATTAGCTACTGTGTGCTTAGAACTAACTTTTTTCTTCCCCATCCAGAGCGATCATAACTCAGGGAAGCTGAAGTATAATCTTATCTTTCAATTCCATACTACATCTTTTATTTACCAGATTTCATTTGAGATATGGAGCTATATATTCATTCCCCCATCCCCACTATCCACAGAAAGAGCTTACACAAATATGGAATGCACATGATTTAGAAATAAAAACCACAGTTCTAAATGTATTTGTATGATTTCAACAATCCCTTAAGTACTGACAGTGAGCAAGGGGAGAATTTCAGCAGACCTTCCTACAGTTTCCCTTCAATATTTTTCTTTTTACATGCGTGAGGCAGAGTGAAGTAGTGTCGTATATTTCGGAGATGGTCCGCTTTGAAGCCACTCTACAGGCAAACCTTCAACCAAACACCACTTGTAAAAAATATTCATCATACACTGTTGAATGGCAGTAATTTCAGGTTTACCGTAAAGAAACAGAGGCAGTTAGATGAGTGCTGGCTTGGGGACCCTATGTTTTCCAGCAACAACATTTGTCATTGTTAACAAACAGCAAGAGGCACAGAATGGTGTTGGAAAACAACCTCCCAAAGCCAGTAATCACCTGTGTGTTAATAGATGGATACTCCGTAAATTCCATGTGATTTTGTGAAAGTGCAAGGGTGAGTTTATGCACACCGTACTGCAGAATCAGAGCCACAAACCAACCGCTCCTCTAGCCTACCATGTCTAATGAAATATTAATTAGCTACCAAAGTCACCAAACATGTACACAACTCACTACACATACTATTGTTAGTTCAGATTTATAGTTACAGGTTCAGCACCTTAAGCAAGAATGAAAGGAATGCAATTTCCCTTGAACTCGTTGTCAGGTAAGGAGAAATAACACTCACATTGTTGTTAACAGTATAGCAGCCATTGACTGAACTTGGCCATTGCCGCAGAAATTGATTCCTCTCTCTGACTAACCGATCACAGTATCAGCATTTTTCAGATAAATATGCATTAACCCATTAAACCAATGTATTTGTGTCACTATTAATTCTTAAGTAGAAACCAGACACTGATTACCAGTAAGTATCATGGAGAGAACACACCAGAATAATATTATATCCCATTAGCATGTGATAACCTTGGCTAATGCTACAAAAATTGTTATTCAGCAGGGTAACTCACTGTTGAAAACTCCACCAGAAGAAAACATAGTAACATAAGACAGTCTCTGCATTTGTCTGCATTATGTTTCTCCACAAACAAACAGACAGATATGTTCAGTCTGAATAACTTTTAAAGGAAGAGCGAGAAAAAAGGAGCGAACAAAAATAAGATCTCCATGACAGCACAGCATATGTGTGGATGTCTGTCTGATAGATCACACTGAACTGGATGTATGGTGACTGCCTTCTTTGCAGACAACAGAGCCCTAAAAATTTAAAGGTGCAGTGCATGCATGCATGTACACACATACAGAGACAGTATATCAGGTACCTAAGTAATGTACCACAATCAGATGGGGCTGCCATTTTAGTTCAATGGGTAGTTCATTCTCCTGAGAAGCCTAAGAGAGTCAAATTATTTGACTCCTTGCAAAACACTTAACTATATGTTTCTTTCTTTGAAGAATTTGCATGGTGGCCTCTGCTGATCCCTATGTACAAAAGAAATGTCACAGCTTCTTAGGACTTACAAGACCAGGTGATGATTGATGCAAGGTTGAGTTTTATTACTTCCTAGGTCTGTGTAGGAGAGATTAAATGAAAGGTTCTTGATGAGAAGACAAATTTTCCAAAGACAATGACAGCCTCAAAGGACACTTTATCAGTCACCAGAAAGAAGATTATCGCGTATCAAACATATCATATTTTCCATTAACATTTTATCCAGTCAAGTTCAACTAAAGAATAATGCATCAGAAGAATTTTTGGTGGGAAATTATAATAGGACTACACTAATCTGTAAGGTACCCATTATTACTGTGATCCAAAGTAGAAAGACTCCCGCTGATTTCACAATCTTAGAATCATGCGTATTCAATAGACACCTGAAGCCATTTGTCTTCCCTGCACATTCAGATAGAGCCAGGCAAGTCCCGGATTTTAACAATGAACTTGGGTGCATTTAGAGATCTCACAAACTTTTGAGAAAAAGTGACAACACAGGGGATCGCTTTTTTCAAAATGTACTGAAATAGAAATGATCACTGGAGCTTTGAATTTCTTGTCTCTTTCTGAAAATTGTAACTTATTTTTTAAAAATTGTTTTAAAAGTATTTCTTTTTGGGGGAAGGAAATGGGGAAACTACAGGACTGCCCATCCTGCATCGGGCCAATAATTCAATTAGCCCAAAAGCCATAATAGTAGCCAGTATCAGATTTTCCAGAGAATTAAGTATGTAATCCAGCACTGGATTATGAAAATCTGCCAACATGGAAAGTTTTTTCCTAACTCTATAAACTGAAGGTTGATTTTTGTTCTGAAGCATGACAACTTGTATCCTTTTCAAAAGGCTTGGATCTGTTTATGTTTTCCAACCTTTGTTATTTTAACTCTGCATGTTCTTGTTATTTGTGTGAGTGGGCGGGCGTATAAGAGAGAGCAAGTGAGCGAGCGAGCACACAAGCGACTTGTACTAAGGTGCACACTTCAGAACAGTTCTGCTTCAGGTCACAAGGTATAGCAGACACATGCTGCAAAATTCCTATTAGAAACAGAGTATGTCACTTCCAAAGAAGAGGATCCATACAATATTTATTATATTCGTTGATAATTTCTAAGTGTACTTTGAAAGTATGGTATATAAAAACTCAACTTTTCTTCCTTACATGATGCTTGAAAATATGAAAAGGGCACTTGACAGTAAAACTGGAAAGTGTTAAGAGATGTCAAGCCAATCACAGTGCTGGATTAGCCCTCTCATCCTGAATAGAAGATTGTGATTTTCATAGCTGTATCAGAGTCGAGTCTTGTTTCCCTCAGGGCAGAATGCAAAAAACTCTTGTTTTTGTTTTCTAGAGCATCCCTAGACCAATACTCTCTGAGATGCCCATGGATTTTATTTTACTCTGTCCAGGCCACCTCACTAACCAGACCCTTCGTTCTCCTCAGCTACACCCACTGGTTGATCTTCTGAACACAGTGTCCTATAAAATGAACCCCAAAGCAGCAAAAGATCTCAAAACAGTGATTTTATCCTCACAGCCCCCCACTCCACCTGTAAGGCATTCTGCTGCTGGGGACCAGATGCACAGATACGTTAAGTGATTTTACTCAAGATCACACACAAGTCTGCATCAGAACCAGAAATCAAAACCAGAACTCCCATATCCTTATCCACATTTTAACAGTGAGATCATCTTTCACCTCCCCTACTGTACAGAACAAGGATGAATAAGTGAAATATTGCATCATGGTGAAGAACATTTTAGAATTGTATAAAACAATGGAGGGGATCTATAACATCAGGATCACAGATTCAGAAGACATTTGCAAGGTAGCTAGCTATCTGAAAGCAAGAGGACAGTAAAGGGATAATCGTAACTTTAAAAAGTTTGAATATCTTAAAGAATTATTCACTTTAAGTTGCATTGCATTTCTCAAGAAGGCACTGCTATACCTATTCTAAAGTCCTCACCAAGCAGAACCCGAATATGTAGATTGATCCATTTGAAGTTCTAAAGAAATCCAAAGAAGAGAGCAACCGATTATGAACTTAGCAACAAAGAATGGTGATAGCTTCATTTCTGCTTTAATTTTGACACTCTTTCTTCTTTATGCCACTTTTCCTGGTGAGGGTCATGGCAGAATCCCAGACCGTATGGAGGATCAGACCTCACTTTCTTCCTCAACAGCTTCCAGCTCCTCCTGTGTGATTCTGTCATTCCTAGGTAGCGTGGAGATATAATCCCTCTAGTCTGCCCACAATTAACCTTGGGGACTCCTCCCAGTGGGACATGCCCAGTAGCGTTCTAAAGAAAAGCTACTAGTGGGCATCCTTATCAGGCACCCAAATCACCTCTGAGGATTTTTGCAGAGGCTTGCGTGCTCCAATGAACCCAAGGGCTATGTTGCCTGGAACTCAGGGTGGCCTGCTACTAGGTGCACTAAGCGAATGGGCTGAGGGGACAGGGGGAGTTTGCAGACTAAAAATGATCCACTCTTAGACCCTCATGAAGGCCCAAAACTAATTTGGGATACTGGACCCCATGCCTGCAGCAGTGTTAGGTGGGTGTCTTGTGGCTGGGCCACCCGTGTAACCTGGCCAAGCTCAGGCTTCAAAAAGGTGACATGGACCTACTTTGTGGGCCTACCACCTGGAAGGGGAAGGATGAGAGCCAGGTGTGATGGCACAATGGCAGCAGGAGGGATTTGGAGAATCAATGGAGCCGAAAACCACCAGGACTTCACCAGGCCAATCTTTAAAGCCATACTTAGCTGCTCCTCCATGGCTCTTTTCGGTCAAAGATTTTGTAAGGCTTTATATAATGAAAGGTCTCATTGACCTCATTTTACAGAAAGGGGACTGAGACACAAAGATGAGTGACTTTCCCAAGATCACACGGCAGGGCAGAGGAAGAGCTGGGAATGCCATACCAATCTGCTGACTCACTGTTCAGTGCCCTGTCTGATAGACTGCACTTCCTAGCAATTATTATTACTACTGTACATTATATAACAAAATAAAATCCCTTCTATAATGCTTTTCCTGAATAAATCACTAAGCTCTCTACCAAAGAAGTCAGTGTCATTACAGATAAGGAAACTGAAGCACAGATGGGTGAAGTGACTTGCCTGAGATCACCCAGGCAGCCAGTGTCAGAGCCAGGAATAGACACTACCCTCCCTGGGTTTCAGGGCATTTTACTATCCTCAGAATCAATCTTACACTCTGTACAATTACCATAACTTCAATGAAATTGTAACAAGAATAATTCAGAGCAGAGTTGGGCCTTTACAAATCTTCCTGCCTGTCAGATATATACTGTCAGATAAATAACTGTTCACAGTTTCATTTCTTTGCCAAGCTACATTGTAATGTCTTCTTTCTGTGTTTGCCTGGAGCTGTCAGTTTCTCAAGGATTTCTTCACGATCACAACGATGTAGGTTTTCAAATATTTGTGTAAGACTTCAAAAGTACACTGCATATTCTTTTCAGTCCTAAGGAAAAGCCCAGGATTCTGCACGTGACTGAAAATTAATTACTAAGAGAAAAGGGGGAGGTTAGCAGGTGTGAAATGCAATATTTTGTTTTCAGTGACATTAACCCCTCTTCATACTCAAGGAACAAACAGCTAGATTTAAGACTGCTACTGACTCCCTTTGCATCCTTTGGAAATCATTGAGAATGTGTGTTTACCCAGGAGTTTAATGTTGAGAGTGATCAATATTAAAAAGTCAACACTTCACAGTTAGTACAATTCTGGTTGGTCACTCCCTGTCCAAATACATAGCAGAAAGAGAAAGCCTCCATTGAGAGGCAATGAAAATTCTGAGAATGGTACTGAACAGATTCTGTATGAGAACAGGACCATGATTAATTTTTGGAGAAGAGACAGACAAGTAGAGACAGCACAGAAGTACTTAGAATAGTAAAAGATATACAGGTCTATTGAGTGGTCTTATTGGTCTTTCTCAGACAGAAGTAGGAATCACTGAAATTACAAGTCAGCACATTTAAAACTGCTAAGTATCTAATTAACCTGCAGAATTCACTCTCAGAAGACTTGTGAGGACAAGTTTAGAACATTATTGCATAGTTAATTAATGGAACTCCCTGCCACTGGATATTAATAATGCAATGAGTGCAAAATGAATGCAAAGAAATTAGGATATTTATATGAATAACAAGAATATCCAACTTTATACTGGGAATTATTTATACCACTACCTGCTTTGGTTTAGGAGTAAACCCTCCTTATGAGCATGCAATTGCATAAATTTTCCATTACGAAGATTTTATAGTTTTCTTTAAAGCTTTTGGCATTGGCTATTGTTGGTGACAGCAAGAGAGAGAACTCTCCAGAGACAACATTGCTTGGATCGAGCATGTTTATTCCTATGCTCGCGCACGCTCTCTCTCACACACACACACACACGCGCGCATTTTCCTACCTTTGTCCAAAGCATCTTCACTGTAACGTTGTTTTAGCAACCAGCTGACAGATCAAAGTTATGCAAGTTCATTTTCCTTCCTCATGTTAAACAGATGTCTTCTTGTTGGGTTGCTGCAAGGGTGAAGCAATGACTTTAGAAAATATTTCATTCCTGAATCTTCATTGTGGCCAGGTAGGCCATTTTCTCACCAGACCAGTGACACAATAGCATGTCATTTTTCATGCCTCTTTTCTGCTAACCCACAATATCTGGGAGCCATTTTTTCTCAGGAAGCTGCAAAAACCTGAAGTGATCAGTCAAGGTCACAGATCTCATTATTCTAGAATAAAACTAATAGTGACAATTCCAACAGGTCTCATTTAAAGTGATACTTTTAGGCCATGGCAAAGTTTCAACATTTTCAGTAACAAGAAACCTGGTTGATTAGATTTTTGTGACAGAATTCTGACACTGACTTAACAGCTACAGTTCCAAAGGGGGAAAAAATCCCTTTTGAGGCGAGTGTGGCCTAGAGAGAGGTTAGAGTCGGGACTTCAGGATTATTTTTCCAACTCTGCCAATGGTACCCTAGGTAAAGCTTCCCCTCAGTTTACCCAGCTGTATAAATGACTACAATACCTACCAATTTCAGATTTTTTTTTTATTAAGTTTAACTGATATTTTCAAATACTTCTCACAATATCTCCACTGGAGGCTCAGTTAAGTAGACTTTGAGAGTCCACACTGGAAACACCTGTCGACTGCCCACGTCCACACTAGCAGGTGCTAGGTTGACCATTCCTGGTGATCAGGAACTCTGGGAGGGGGCCTGGAGTCCAATTAGGTTGACTTAAGTGCTTTTCCCTGTCTACACTGGCTTAGGTTGACTTAATAAGGTCAATTTAAGCAGTAAGTCAACTTTAAGAGGTGGTGTTATTAAGACGACTTAAGGAAGCTCTTAAGTTGACTTAAAACCCCAGTGTGGCCACCAGGGTCTGTAGGTTGACTTAATCTTCCTCAAGTCAACCTAAGACTCTAGTGTAGATGTACCCCATAGAAACTAAGGGTCACATTTTCAGCTGACATTTATCAATGGAGTTCCACCAACTTCAATGGCACTATAAGCTAGCCTCAGATTAATTTCCAGCCCCTAAACTGGACAATGGATACATGTGATGTCATGAAACTACTTGCCTTTTCCTGACACCTCTTGCTGCTCGCCTTATTACTTGTAACCAGCATACATCCAATTTTCAGTTATTATTACTCATATGGCACCACAGAAACTCACAGGGCTTTGCAATGGAAATAAAGATTGCCTTTTCCCTGAAAAATATACTCTTACTTCTCAAACCTGCTACGTTTTATGCACATGCTTAACTTTACCCCCATGAGCAGTATTGTTGACATCAGTGGACTGATCACATATACAGAGTTAATCACATGAAGGACTGAGATCTTTGCAGGGTTGAGGTCTAATACCAGAACATAATATGGATGACACCACAGGCAATGCGAGGCAAAGGAAAGGTGAAGAGAAGGATAAGGTATTCAACAGGACATTTTGGATGCTGGTGCACACATCTCAGGTTAGGCTGTAATTAACCTACGTTGAGTAAGAGGCAATGACACAGTGCAGTCCTTGTCTCCACCTTACTCCATGGAAGACTGATGGTGCATAAGGCCTTTTCTGCTGTACCTCATTTTTTGCCCACTGCACTGCCTGGCATACTGAAAGAAAGAGCGGAACCTCTTCCTACTCCTCATGCATTTCCACTCACCAACACAGGAGAGGGAAAAGCATAATGACTGCATGGGAGCAAAGAGGCTCCTTTGCCTTCCCTCCTTTCCCTTGTGGGATATGAGAAAGGACTTAAAGAAAGGAGACCTGGGGGGATGTGGTCAGGAATGGAGTTCCAGGAATAGGTGCAGAATGAAAGAAGGAGACAGAGGTAGGCAACAGGCAGCACTTTTCTGCCCACAGTCCCTTCCACATCCTTTAACTTGGGTTTATAGAATCTGAAATAAAGGACCCAGAAGGGGACACAAGAAGAAAAGATACCCCAGGAGTCAACCTCTAGGATTTGGAAATACAGCACATATGTACGGTAATTTATGGCAGACCCTGTAGATCATTTTCTATCAGTCACAAAGGCCACCACCAGGGATCTGAGGTAGCTTTATAATGGCTTTTCTGCACCATCTGGTATAAAGTAGAGGGTGAATTTAAAGTGGATTGCCTAGTCCTGATTCACTCTCTGCCTGGACAGATGCTCATACTCAGGAATAAGAGCATTGTTTCATTCCAGATTCAATTAATCCATTTCCAAAATAGATTCAGCTACTTCAGAAGGTGTCACTCATTCCAAAATAAAAGCCTCCGTCAATGGAGTTAATCCGGAAAAGCTATTCCAGAAAAACTCCCCAAAATTGACATACACCAACAGAGTAAAGGAGTGATCAAACAGCTGTCATTAAATTACCTTTTTGCTATGACTTCACTCCCATTTGCTTCAGTGGGTCCTGAGGTACCACAGCAGCTCTGAGAAACAGAACAGTTATTTAAAACAGTGGTTTTCAACCAGTGTGCCATGAAAACTGTCCAAATGCACCATGAAATTTTGTACAAAGGTATCAAAAAAAATCAATGTAAAACAAATATTGTTTCATTTAAAACAGTATTCCATCCAACCAAGATTAAAACTTACAAAAATTCATCAAGTTAAAAATGAGGCATCAGTCTTTCGACTCTAAAATTTGAATATTCTAAATGCAGGTGACCTAAGGGCAAAATTGAGAAGATGTATTTTTTTCTTCAGTGAATTTGAAAAACATTAATACATTTGATCCTTTCTTTAGCTAGTTGTATGAACTATGTTGCAAAGCCCTCTAGTAAGACCATAATTGTAGTAAATGTAAGCAAATGTGATTTTTATGAGCAATCAATTCAGTTGAAAAAAAGTAAGTGCACTGTAGAACTGTGCATCTCATTGAAGTGTGACAATTTATTGAAAAGGTTGGGAACTGCTGATTTAGAGGCCTTCTTCATATCCTGCACTGAAATCAATAGGAGTCTTTTCACTGACATCAGTGTTGTCCATTTTACCCTGCATAATTAGGTTCCTAAAATTGTGTTTAACTTTTGGCCCCCATTTTGCAAAACATAGCCTCTACAAGATGCAAAATGGAGATGGAGAAAGTGTTATTTTATTTTGGCAGCTGGAATATTATGTAGCCAGTAAAACAGCAATGAGGGTAATAGTCAAGTTGTGAACCACTATCCAGGATATTAGTAACACTAATTGCACAGGCTATCAGTCCTTGAGCTGTTTACAAAGGATTTGAAAATCTTGCACAATGGTTGTCATAAGTGTCTCTCCTCAGAGTTGGAGAAAAGAAAAAATCTTTAACTTAAAAATTCCCTCCTAACTTCTCTGCTGAGACACAAGCTTCAAGAGATAAACAAGCAGGGTAAATGTGTGCCTCAACAGAAGTGCTGGGCTGTAACATAATGTGAATATGTTAGAAATATGAATAGTAGTTCTACCAGCACAGATTTTAAAGCATTTTAAAACCCAGTGATGGAAATTTCTGTCAGATTCCTGTGATTTTGTATGAATAGGTATTATTTGCATGCTTGTATAATAGAATGTATATTTACTGCAGGTAAGATGATTGAAAGAATAGCTGCTGTTCCTGGTATTTCTTTATTGCATTGAGGGCTCATTTGCCTCTCATTTATACCCATATAAATCAGGAACAACTCTATTGAAGCCTCTGGAATTAGCAATGTAAAGTTGACATGAGAAGAGACTCAGGCTCTCACTTAAAATGGTGCAAGGCATAGGTGTAAATGGCTTCTACAATTTGAAAATTATCTTCCAGCTGTGGATATGTAGAACCCCACAGACCCACGGGTGCAGATAAACACAGAGCCATTGCTGCTGATTAACCTGCGGATGTGGATGCTATTTTTGTGCGCCCAGGGTGCGATCCATTGCTGCAGCTGTTCCTCTGATCTGTGTCAGCAGCACCCAGGGGAACCATGAAGCACTCCAGCCAATCCTAGCTCAGCTCTGTGGTCTGCCAGCCAATCAGAGTCTCAGTCACAGCAGGCTGAGGCTTGGAGTGTTACCGCTCGCTGTCAGTCAGCCAGCATGCTGGCCTTTGATTGGCTCATATCCCATGACTTCCCTGCCCACTTCTTACTTTTCTTGTTTGCGGTTTGAATGCCATGCTGTCAATCAGAAAGTTCACTGGTGGCCAAGGAAATATGATTGGCAGTACAGTGTGCAAACAGTAAACAAGTGGGTGGGACCCATGCAGGAAATGAGCCAATCAAAGGCTAAAATGCTGCCTGTGAGCCCAAGCTCAGTTGCAGATGTGGTCACAGATGTAGATAAAACGGGGCATATGGATCGTGGACTGGATAGAAACTACCACTGAGCAGATACAAATCCACATTTATGTATCTGCGCAGGGCTCTTTGGATATGGACAACATAAAAGACAGGAAGATTAGGCTACATGGGAGCCAAAGTGTAGGATATTTTAGAAGATAAGCCTACATGCACTTAGAGACCACGTGAAATGTGCATACTAGCTAGACATAACAGAACTTTAGGGTCTAAAAATCAAGCAGGGCATATTTTATACTCAAGTTGGCCAAACAATGACTATGTCTACACTTACAAAATTAATTCAAAATAGTTAATTCAAAATAACTACTTCAAATTTAAATCGGTTATTATTTTGAATTAGCACTACCTTGAAGTTCTTATTTTGAATTAGGAGTCCAGCAAAGACTCTATAATTCGAAATAAAGCGGGCTTTATTAATTCAAAGTAGAGAGCCTTTGCTAGACTCCCTCATTCAAATTAGGGGAAGGCAGGCAAAAGAATAGGGAAATTAGTTTGAATTAAGCCTATTCCATGGCTTTAAATGGCTTAATTCAAACTAAACTTCAAAGTAAGCGATACTTCAAAGTAAAAGGAGGTTTTCAACTTAGCTGTTCTTTATTTCGAATTAAGGAACCGCTTAATTCGATATAATAAAATGCCTCATTTGCTAGGGAATAAGTTATTTCAAATTAAGCCTCTTTAAATCTAAATAACTTGTAAGCGTAGACATAGCCAATGAGATGACGGGAGCACAGGTGACTATGCATATTGTCCAGTGCCCCTGATATAAATGGAAGATGACTCCATACATGGTGTTAATCATGAGGGCTGCTTAAGTTTGGGATTTACCTCTGTGACTCACCTGCCAGAGCCCAGATTTCTTGACCTTCTAGCAGCCTGTCTATGTGAAGTAATGACAGATTTCATGCTCCACTCGGTTGCTTGGGTACCTTTCAGAAGCTGATGCAATAGTTCAGGCATGCACTAACCAACAGGTGTTATCACCACACCTTGGAACAGAGTCCTCCTTGCCCTGCCTTTGATTGTTTAGACTTCTCTGAATACGAGTACCAAAAGGATAAGGAAGGCCAGTAACAACCTGGGGTAGCAGTTGACTCCCTAGTTCTTACTGTTACCAGGACAAATTGCCTTCATGGTATCATTTTCCTGTTCACAGGGTACAAATTTTCAGAGGAAAAATTTTCAAAAGTGACTTAGGTGCTCAAGTTTCATTGGTTTTCAGTGAGACTTGCCTAAATCACATAAGTAAAGGCTGCTGAAAGTTTTACTACTTGTGCCTAATCTGGTGTCCACTGAAATCCAGGGAAGTCTTTCCATCCTCTGGGACTGTGTCCTTTAACTGCAACCAAGTTGCAGCCAATTGCCCAAATCAATTGCATGGCATTCAGCTTCAATACCTCCTGCTGTCCTTAAGGTAGAAAGGGCTCCTTGCAGTGGCAGAGGTCTTTGATGAGACCATCAAAGCTGAAATTCAACTAGCAAAGTCATACTTTCAACTTCACAGGTACTTTACTGTTTAGAAATACCAGATGGCAGCATGGAGGCCTAAAGGGGTGCTTTTAGGGGGTTAAAAGTTCAGTCTTTCTTGAAATAAAGAATTTGCTGAAAAATTCACACATTTATCTGCCATTTTTATAAACCTTACTTTATCACAGAGACTTTGGTCTTCCCGCTGCAAAAGTTCAGACTATTAAAGCAGTGAGCCAGACTGTAAATGCTTGGGAAGTGAAATTTTTTCCTAGTCAGAGCTAAGTTATTCTTTTAAATAATTTTTCAAATTTAACTGTATCTCTATGTGAATCAGCTAAATACCATGCTTCATTTCTGTGACTGCAGTCCTTTGAATTACACAAATCTGTCCTCGTGACATATTTTGATCCCTCAGCTGATTCAATAGTCATAGGAGATGCTAGGTATGCCTTCCCGGTGCTGTCCTGGGACAGGAGATCAGAAGATCATTTCATATCTGAGTCATATGCAATCCACCAACACAGCACAGAAAAGCAGTCTGAGGGTGAAGTTTGAACATGAGAACATTTCCCTTTGTTTGTGTTGCACTAAGGGTCACAATTCATCACTGATCACTGGAGAATAGGAGGAGCCTTCTATGGGTAGATTTCATATCTTCCTTGCAGGATGCTGTTACAGGAAAACTAGCTGCTGTGACAATGTGATCTTTCCACTGCAGAACATCTACTGTTTAAAAAAAAAAAAAACCTACTAAAAAATTGCATCCCCCTCCATTCTCCATCCCACTCCTCCAACTGACCCTTCTCTAACCAACATTTAAGCCATCTCTCTGGTCGGTGAGGTCTCAGAGCAGTGGTTTTGAAACTTTCTTCCTCAGAACCCAGTCGAAAAAAATCATTTATGCCCATGACTGAGCAACTACATGTTTGAGCAATGCACTCCAGTCTTGTGGCAGTGGCAGCAAGTGGTGCCGCAACCTGGTGCTTGAAGGTCTGCATCCCAGTACTGGGCCCCAACCCTAAGTCTGAAAACTACTCCCTTAGAGTATCCAAACTATTTCCGAGTCTTCTGCTCTTCCTGCTTTGTTTTTCCTTCAGTGCCTCAGTCACACCCACGAGCAGTTTTAATGTGATAGAAAATATCACTTGGGTCCCCATGATTTCTGAGGCAACAGCTAGCAATTTTTTCCCATTTTACAAAACCTTCCACTTTTCTGGGTGTCTCAGCTTCAACTTAAAAGTAGTTTTCTAAGACTTCCCTAGCACCCAGCAACATAGTTACAGAGGACCTCACAAGCTTAGTTGACGTTAGCCCCACACAATGCCCTTGTAAGGAAGAATTATCCCATTTACACATTGGAAACTGAGGCACAAGACCAGCGCCACCCTGGAAACCAGGAATTGCACCCAGCTCCCCTAAGTCCCAAACTAGCGTATTAGCCACTAGGTCCCCTGCTGTCTTCTGTCCTGATACTCAACTGTTTCTAATTTAAAAGTGAAAAACAAGCAAGGAGTCCTGTGGCACTTAAAGACTAATAAATTTATCTATCACATGAGCCTTCATGCGAGAAAATCCCACTTCACTCATGTGACGAATTTGTTAGTCTTTAAATGCCACAGGACTCCTTGCTTGTTTTGCTGAACTAGACTAACATGGCTGCCCTTTTGGAATCAATTTAAAGGGGCTCCTATAGAGATCACAGGCTCATACATATGTCATATTCAGAGATTAATTTGACCTATTCCTACAGTAGTCACCTTTTGGTAACATTTTAAAACAGATGCCTCACGATTTTTAAAAATTTGATCCAGACAAGGCTCTGATCAATTTTCATTTCTACCTCTGACACTTAACATTTCTCCAACATGAAGTGTCTATTGCTCAGCAGCGTATAGCAGGCGTCTGCAACCTCCAGCTCTTTGGCTGCTGCCTTGTGTCTCTGGGCTCCAGGCCCCCCTCTCCCCAGGGGGACCCCGCTGGTAACCTGCCCCAGGCTCCCCCCACCACCAAGGGGACCCTGTGTGGGGCCCTCTCCTGGTTCCCAGCTCTCCCACCCCCCGCCTCAGAAGGCTACACCTATTGCAGCTCTTAACACTTGGTTATTGAATTAATTTTTTTAAAATGGCTCTTATCTTTTAGGACACTGACCCTGGGCATAAAGGTGCAGCCTCAGGCCTGCCAATGTGGGGCGGGGGGAAACTGCACAGAGGCCAGCAATTTTAAAGGACCAGGAGGATGAGAGGACAGATATGCATCCTGCTCTCCTTCACACCCCTCACTTTCCAAGACCCCTGCTGCTCACGGTCTTCGCTCCTCCCCTGAGCTAGGCGCATTTATTAGGTGCCGTGGAGGGTCCTGGGTAGCTGAGGAATAGTACGTGCTACTCACCTTCCTGGCTTAATCAGCAATGTCCCTATGGAGATTCGGGAACCAGGAACCTGAGCAGCAAATATCACCTTCTCAACTGCGGGGGAACCTGCATGGCACATAAGAAATAATTACAAACTTTCAATTAATGCCCACTTGGACCTCCGTGGTTCCTTTCTAGGAGGGCCATTGACTGGAAGGAGCAGCTCACTCGTTAGCAATTTGATATAAAGCCAATGTTTCCCGGACCCCTCCCTTCTGAATAGCTGCATCGATTTAGTGACCTTTTAAAGGCCTTCCACAGACTGAGCTGCTTTCGAGTCCTTCATGCGTTGGACCGCTGCTCAAAATGTCTCTAGATAGTCTGGACGAGGGCAGCATCGAAGCCGGCTTCCTTCTGTGGTGAACAGCAGAATTAAAACTGAGGTAAAAACTTCCACTGCATTTGAGACACCTAGGACTCTTTCCAAGCACCGCTCCCAGCGATGTCAGCTGCGGGTTTTAACTGGTCGGCATCCCCGCCCGTCAGACCTCAGAGCCTCCCCCAGGCATCTCCAAAATGAAGCCCACCAATAAGTCTGGTTTGAAGTAATTGCCCAGCATCAAATCTGTGGGAGCGGCTGAGGTAGAAATATCCCATTCTCCACAGCTGAATTTCGCTGTCTTCACTGCAAGACTTTTTCTCTTCCTACAACCCCGGCAGAACGACTTAGCCTCCTTTATTACCAGGCACTGCTTCACCCCCGGAGCAAGGGCGTCCTGCACCCTGAACGAGGCCTGAGGGGAAAAAATCGTAGGTGTGAATCTCCCCCTTCCACACTGCCTGCTCCCAGGCCCAGCCTCCTCTTCCCACTCCGACTTCTTGCCCAGTCAGTCCCAGTTTTAATGCCGTGCCTTAAATCTTAGATTTCTCTTTCCAATTTACCCGCCTTGCTCAGGTTTTTGTCTCCTCAGACGGCTTCCTCCACTTTGGGGGTGGGGGGAGCACACAAGAGAGACGGGTACTCTTCTCTCAGCTCCTCCGCCAGCCCTGAGCCGTCATTTTGGGAACTCGAGCATCGCCTCTGGACCCCAGGCCGCAAGCTGCAGGCTCGGTTGTCTGTGAGGATGGCGTGTTCCCTGTCTAGCCAGCCCTGGGAACAGGAGGCGCCTCAGTAAGGACAGTCTTCACCGCTGTTCCCTCTAAGCTGTGAGAGAAACCTGCACACACAACAAAATAAAGCCCACCCCCCCAAAAAAAATTCAAACAGTGCTAATATTAGAGCACAATGAATTTTTCTTGTGAACAGAAAAATTTTTCACACCTATGAAAAAATTAGGGGGGAACATTTGGATATTTTCGCTGCTAAAAATCAATGAAGTCTCTACTGAGCTTGTACAATTTTTTTTTTTTTCTAAAAGCTTAACAATTGACCATATTTGGGGGGGTTTTCACAGGGTGAGCAAAAGGCAAACCCTGGCCACAAAGGGATGTAAGAACTGTTCAGAGAAAAGGGAGCGCAAAAAAGTTTTAACATGGGCAAAACTATGTATTTTTTTCCCCTATCCTTTTTTCAGAAATGGCAAGACTATTTTGGCCAATATTTCCCAAAGCAATTCAGGCTGAGGCAGACTCCTGGCACAGAAAAATATGAGCCCAAGGTTAAAGTCTAGCTAAGTTATAAACACCTAGAAAACGGTCCTTAAGAGGGTAAGAACCAAGCCACTTTAATAAGTTGGTGCTACTAGCTCTGCCTATAATTTTTTTTTTTTTTTTGGACTGGCAAGTTGTCTCAGCCAAGTATCTAGGAGAAATGAAATCTGAAGTCACTGTATTTGTTATGACTGCACAAAGGACAACAGCAGCTAGGTTCATTCAGCTCACTGCAAAAATGTGGTATTAAGTGAGTCACACAAAAAATACAGATTAAGATATTAAAGCCTGCTTTTTAGTCCTCTGTGATTAAATGAAATGTGTGCACCAACAGATTTTTTTATATATAAAAAAATTAAATATCAGCCTTTTTTGCTCAAAATACAGGGTGGCAGCAAATGGATTAATTTTACAAACATACAGGGACATTGTATTTGTCTACCAGAAGCCATAACAAAAAACAGGAAAGTCACTTCTCCATTTTCACCTCCTAGGTATGCACCCATTCGGGACATCTGGATCCAGAGGAGCATGTTACTGGGCATTTGTTGGGTGTTTCATATTCCCAGGAAGCAGGTATGGTTGACAGCAACTAAATACTACAAGTTTTGCCTCCCCTCCCCCAAAGAAGATATATTAGAACTGGAAAATGTATAGAGAAGGGCAACAAGAAGTACCAGATCTATGGAACAGTTTCCATGAGAGGAGAGATTTGGAAAAAAAACAAACATTCTTTAGGTTGGAAAAGAGATGACTGAAGAGGGGACATGACAAATCTATAAAGTCAAGAATGGTGTGGAGAAAGTGAATAAAGTAATTTATTTACCCCTTCATATTACACAGAAACTAGGGTTCCCTCAAAGAATTTAATAGGCAGCAAGTCTAAAACCAATAAGTACTTCACATAATGCATAGTCAGCTTGGAACTCATTGCCAGGCAATGTCGCAAAGGCCAAAAATACAAACTGAATTCAAAAAATATTTAGAGAAAATCATGGAAAATAGGTCCATCCTAGCCAGGATGGTCAGTGACATGTCCCCATGCTCTGGATGTTCCTAAACCTCTGACTGCCTGATGCTGCAACTGGATGACAGGGTGGCTCACTCAATAATTCTTGGAGGCATCGGGCACTGGTCACTGTTGGAAGACAGATACTGGGCTATGTGGCCCATTGCCTTCCCCCCCGAATGACCATTCCTGTGTTCTCTAAAACGGAGTTTATAGCAGCATCAGGAATTGAATCCAGCTCTGAGTACCTGCACAGTTGTGTAACATGAAGAGTATCATTCCTCTTCATGGTTGAAGTTCAGTGCTGTACTTGTAACACATGCCTAGCTTTAAGCACATACCAAAGATCGGATTTTAGAAGTGTTGCAGACGGAACAGCAGGATGGTTTGGCAGAGGGAGGAGAATGAAAAGGGAAGTGAAAGCAACTCAAATGTTTCTGTCTTAAGAAACAGACAACATAGTGAAGTGTCCAAAGTAATCCAGGAAAGGCAGGGGACAATGTAAAAGGAAAACAGAGCTCAGTTTTTGCAGAGTGTAGTTTAAGAGACTAGAGGGAATATCAGAGAGCTAGCAATGAATTGAGCCTGCCAGGAGAGGTCAGGGAACCCACTGAGGCTCCATTGCTGATCCAGGATCAAGCCCACAAAGAAAAAGTACTTTGATCATTTAGCAGCAGTATTCACTCATTTTTAGCTTACTTGTAGTTTTCTTTTAGTCTCTGGGCTTGAGGAGACGGCTATGTGATGAGCTTTCAGTAAGCCAGGACTAGAGCCCTTGGTATTGCTTTTACTGACAAATTCCAATGCCAGAGCAATTTCTTTAAGTGCCACCTGCCCCTGGTCCCTGTAATGGGCTCCAGTAATTACAGCTGACATTGCATTCATGATTCAATTTTGAAATGTAAAGATTAAAAAAATAATGCCTGAAGGATGGAGTTTAAGTTTCTCAAAGGGTATGTTGTGTTAATGGGATTTCTCTTCCCCTAACTCTTAAGTCTTTTTGCAGTTAATTAAAGGAAAAGTTGGCCACACTTTAATGGGAGCATTACGATCCAGCCTGAAATAATTCTGGATTAAAAACCTCACATTTTACAAGGTGTTTTTTTTTTTCTTCCAGCACTCTGATTCTTAGTTGCCAAAGGGAACACAACATAGAAGTTACAAGAAACAAGGTCATCTATTTTGTGTAAAATTATTTTCATGCCAGCTCCAGAAGAGAGGTTGGAGAGGAAGTGCTGTACAACTGTAGGTATGACAAACAAAGGAAAACTGTTCCACCAGAGCCTCTTTTTTTACAAAAGCTGTGCCATACTATCAACAAATGAAGTAGCCCTGTATGCTGTCAGCTGACACAGTGGTCACACCAGTTGTAGGGAGAGCAGGAGCTATTACCTGCAAAACCCAGCCTTGTTCAGAATGAGGCCATTGTCCTAATGTAATTAATGGCACACCTGAACAAAGTTCCACATTGCTATGTACATTAAAATGCACAGGGCTTGATTCTTTCATCACCAGTATAAATCAGGTATACCTCCATGACATCCACTGGCAAAAGCAACCAAAGAATCAGGCCCACAATATTTAAATGTATGGACCATTTTCTTTTTTCTAGTCCTCACTGGAGGTGAGAGATTTGTCAGATGGTTCAGAGAATGATTTTGCAATGAGAAAACAAACATGAAGAACCACCTGCTATCCCACAATTCCCAGAAAGGAACAAGTCAGGGGGTCAGGGTGGGGACAGAATAGACAGTTTCTGATTACTGAAATAAAACACCTGAAAACTTAGTTACAGCCTGATATTGTACTGTGGGGTAATGGTAACCATGTTGGTCCTGTGATGTTAGAGGGATGAGGCAATATCTTTGATTGGGCACACCTCTATTGGTGAGAAAAATATTTTTGAGCTGTGATGGTGGGGGTACTTGGCCTTTCCCAGGCCTGAAGAAGAGCTCTGTGTGGCCTGAAAGCTTGTTTCACCAGCAGAAGTTGGGTCCAACAAACAATATTACTTCAACCCATTTGTCTCTCTGATGTTGTACTGCTATTTTACTTTTCTTCCTTTTCTATTTTCTCAGCTTATGAATATCCTAGTATACACACCGAGATTCCAACTTCACAGCATCAGCATTAGTGTCTTCAGTTTAACTACAGGAAAGCCTTGACCTCTAAATCTGCAAACCATAGCTAAATGTTTTTCAAGTCATGCTTCACTTGTAGTCCTGCTTTATCCCTCTATGTGTTCTGCATGACTTTTACAAATTACTTCCTAAGCTTCAGTTGTTTCAGGATTTTATTTCCTCCTCCCCACTTGTCCCTCTATAGTTATATTTTCAAGGAGGAGTTCCCATAAATTCATTTGTAGCTGCTCTGAAGACAGAAGTGGGATATTGATGCTGAAATATCAGGGGGCTTTTTTGTAGGCAGTGGGGCAGACCAATACAATGGGGTTTCTTATTTCCATTAGTACCTTTTAATATAAATCCAGGACATTTATTAACACCTTTGTGAAACCAAAGGAAACACTAGACTGTGTAAAGAAATGCACTGTGAACAGTACAATCCTAACAAGGGAACGTGGCATGGTGGGACAGTTGCACAAGAAGCGATAAAGAAAAATAGTACAATTGTGTGAACACTGCTGTATTTCACTTGCATAGGACATAGGAACCAAATCAACTATATTTCTGGCCTCAGGATATTATATGGGACTTGATCCAGGTAATTCACAAAGGGGTTCAGTTCAGAAGACCTGATTCTTATCTGGCAACACTGATTTATGATGGTGTGAGAAAAATCAAAATCAAGTCCATGCCACTTTAGCACACCGTAAATAATTATACACCCAAACCTTCCACCTCCACCAGGTACTCCTAACACACCTCAGTCCTGCAATCATCCTACACCTCTTCATTGAGTCCATAGAAATGATCAGCCTCAGAGACTGAGGAAGCAAGCTATGGCCACTACCCCACATCTCCAAACATTCAGCAGAGTTTTCACAGGACTATGGTGGTAACCTGAACATGGATGCAGTAGAAGGGAAACACCACCCTCTTTTGTTGCCTGTGGCTTTGCATGCTGTATGATTTGAACTTCTTTAACAACCACAGGCTGTCTGAAATGCCCCATGTTTATTTAGGTGCCTTGTTAACAACCACCACCCAAAGAACTGGTTGACAGAAATGCGAATGTTTCCTTTGTAGCTAACAGTAGTGGCGTTTTTGAGAGTCCCCCGAAAGCCAGGTGGACTGGTGGAGGGAAACATCTGTTTTCCAAGTAAGAGGGCATCAAAAGTGGATCGACTACTGCCCTTTGCATGTGTTTAATGCTAAAAGGATGAATAGGCTACCTAGAGCAGCAGCCAGGGATGGCAGCATGTGACAGCAGCTGCTCAAAGGGTACCTTGGAGAGGAAGGGAGAGGATAGGATGGGATGGGATGCCAGCCTGTGCAAACTACTCAGATACCATGCTGAAGGTCACAGTGTAAGAGCCTGAACAGAACAGAGTCAAACCTTTCCAGGCTAACACTTGAGTTGGGATTAGCAACCCTGAAGGATTTCACACACCCTTAGGGGAAGTAAAGGTCAGTCACTAAGTTACAACAACATGCAAAGAAGCCAATAATAAAACGTGTGTTGCCCCTACAGGGTGAACAATAGAGAGAAGGGCAAGACATCCCTTTATGTACAGCAGCATAGATCCACTGAAGTCAATAGTACTCTGCCAATTTACACTAGCTAAAAGATCTGATAATTACAGTTTGTGAAACAATAAATAACTTACTTCCCACCCCAAGAGAGAACTGACCTCTTCTAGGAGACAGTGCCATTGCCACATATGTTAGCAGTTTTGAAATTGCTTCTCCCTGCAGTTTTCATGTACATCTAACAAAGATTCATCTGAGGACGCATCTATTCCTTATAACCTTTCTCTGTTCAGTTGTTTCGAAGGGCTTTTTTGGGAGGCAGTGGAACTGGAGTTGACTAGTGATGAGAACAGGAAGAATCCTGGAGCATTTAGGTTAGAGGATATTAGATTTATCGGAAAAAGAAAATTATTAAAAAGGAAAGGTCAATATAAGGTCTCCAGCACAAAGTCCAAGGGTAAACACTCCACATGAGCAAGTATTTTGCCTTCGAGCCCCCTGTGGATGCATTCATTCAGTTCCTGTGAGGCTGCATAACATGAGATTCTTTGAGTAGTGTTCATCCATAGCTACAATGACTTATCAAAGGAAAATAGGGCTTGCTGGTTTGTGTCAAACAGGTCTGACACACAGCCAGTAATCTCTGAAATAATCTTTATATGCTGCTCTCTAAAAATTTTAACCAAAACCATTCTTCCTCCTTGGTAATCAGAAGAAATTCTCTCTCTGCAAACCCTGAAGTATCTATTGAACGGTTCAGGGCTTCTCTTAATTAGCATCTGAAGTCCGGAAAATGATTCATGGTGGTTTTGTGACTCTAACTGCTAAAAAGTACCAGTGACTAAAAACGGATATCATTCATGTAGAAGTCAAACCTGTATTTGACTTTTTAACCCAGCATGGAAGACAAGCTTTCTCCCTACTGATCCTTTGCTAGCTACAAATTTATTCAATTCATGAAGGCAACAATTTTTTTAAACTGAGAAAAATTTTTGTATGCCTCATTTTCTGATGGGTCTTAAGCCGGGGACCTAACCCTGGAATCTCTCACGAATGGTATTATCATGTAGGATTAAGAGAAGGTGAAACAGACACAGATACATCCAAGTGGGAGTTTCTCATCACAATGACTTTTTAAACAGAAATTAAGTTTTTGCACATTTGAATTTTTCTGTGGAAAAATTTCATTTTTTTCCAAAATTTGATTTTCCTTCAGAAAAACAAGCATTTCATGGTGGGCCAGTTTGTCCCAAATTGAAGTATTTTCATTTGTTGAACTGACCTAAAACCATGTAAATTTTAGTCAGTTTAATATTAAACTCCATTTTTTTTTTTTTTACTCTATATTCTGTCAGAGTATTGCTTCATTGTAATCATAGTATAACCCTGAAATACTCATGTTTTCCTATTGGCTGAACTCATTTAGTCGGACTACATCTCCCACAATGCAATTCACTACACTTCTGGCTTAGCAGTGTGGTGATTCATGGGAGTCACATGTGTGCAAAAGCTTAATAAAGATGTAGTCCAGTCACGCTCCTTCGTCCATACAAGAGAATGGCTGCACCTGCCCTGAATACCTCAACAGGGAAATACAGTTTAATGTTGAACCAACTCAAGATTGTTTGGGTCAGTTCAACAAACCAAACAAACAGGCCCAACATGAAATGCTTGTTTTCCTGAAGGACAATCAAATTGGATGAAAAACACCAAAACAAACATGTTCTGTCATTTCCCAATCAAAACAGTTACAGGACATTTCATTCTGTGCAAAAAAACCTGATATTTCACCTTCTCATCCCACTTTAGGGCAAAAAACCTAACACTGAACTAGCAGCCTTTCCTATGGAGTGGAAATTCCTATTTTTATTCAGTTCTACACACAGGAGAGAGTTAGAGATTTCTGGAGTGACCTGTATTTAGCTTGTTAAGCATAAACATGAAACATCCAGTGATCTCCCCACTTGTCAAACAACTTAACTCCTTCCATGGTGCCTAGAATCACTACTTGGGTTAGTTAAAAGATTTTCCAACTAGACGAGTTTCGGATATAAACTTAGGTTTTTGACAAACCAAAAAAGGCATTTTGATTTAGCTTAAACTGGAAAACAGCTCAGAAAAGCCCAGGAACAGACTTAGTATCTCATCAACACTGCAGTAAGAGCAATTCAACTTTACAAGACTCAGTGTTACTCAGCAGCATTTAACCTACAGGACAGATGGAGATTTAACACTCTATGGCTATAAATGTTACAGGAGAAAACTGATACAGAAATAAAAGAACCTCATGACAAACACTAATTATCATCAATTTAATTCAAATGTGAGCCAAGGCCCCCTCTGTTCCTTGTATTCCATTTTGCCAAGGACAATGGCACTGTTCCTTTGGTCTGAAATTATCTTTGTCATCGCCTTATTTTTAATAGAAGGAGAGAAAACAGAAGTAATTTAATTCAAAGTAATCAAGGAGAAGCTATCCAAAAGGCACTTAACTCCAATTGAAAGTCAATAGAAGTTAGAGCAGTTGGACACCATTGTGCCTTCAAAAAAACCTCCCCCCTACATTAATAAAGAATTCCGCCAAACAGCCTTTTTTCAAGTTCACACCAACTGATTAACTTCCTTTCTTGAACCGGCATTAATCAAAAGACATCAGGAAGTCCAGTCACTCCCATTTGTGACATGGAAAATGTCCAAGGTCTATTTTCTTTCATGAAGTTTATTTCGTTTTGACAGTTCTATCCAAAAAAAAAAACTTCTTTTTTTTTTTGCTGCTGCACATCAATTTGTGCAACAGCAGACAATTAAGTTTGTACAGTTAAATTGCATAGGCAGGATATTTTAAAATCTCAATATATTCTTAAATTGGCCTTTAGTACCTTTAAACCTTGCCACCTCAGACTTCAAGACACTCATGTCTTCCTCATATTGCAAAGGAAACTCACAGCATACTTGTGACTGAGATGAAATGACAACAATATTGGGGAATAAGGGTGTCTGAACACTGGAGTGTTACAACTTGGCTACTTTTATTCACATATATAAACAAGGAAGTTCATATGTATTAATATACAAATTTTGGCAGTAAGAAATTTGCCTAGATTCTGCAGCTATCTGGACTTTTGGATTTAGAACATACGTTAGTAGTTCATTCAATTTCTCCGAACTTTCAACACTGCCCTCTTATGATGCCATCTTCCTTCTAAAATGGTCGTCACCTTAACAGCTCACTATTGTGGTGGCTGCCTTTCTGTGCCATACTGTTCACAAGACTAACGTAGAGCCTTGCGCAGATACAAGTATGTGAATCAACAGCCAATCTGCATTCACAAGAAATGGTCTATTCATCTATAGTTTTAATCCAGGGGCTTTGTGTTTCCACAAGAAATGGTCCGTGGATATCCATGGAGTTACAGGGCTCTAGACTAGTGTTCCTCCTTCTACTAGTGCTCCTGCCAATTGAACTCAACCATTGCACATTCATTCTAGCAGCTCTTCACAACTCAACTTACCTGAATGCCAACAAATTCCTTTCACCACCACGTGTCTGGTCATGTAAAGTGACTTCTAGCATCGTGTGTTCAGTGAAGCTTGTATTAGATCTGTGTTGCTGGTTCTCTTTCAGAATGATTCAACAGCAGACTGGAATCATGCAACTGAAATCTTTCCATCTCAAATATTCTTTTTTACATACCTTTGAAATTCTGATATTTCTTTCCCTTCTATCAATAGTCTTCTCTAAGTTCTCCAGAACTTGACCACCACCTGGATCCCACAGAACTGTATGCGCTAATCAATAGCTTAGGGATTGTCTACATGGAGAGTTAAGATGACTAAACTAAAGGTGTAGAGCTAATACACATTCTTCAGAGTGCATTAAACGTCCACGCAGATGCTCTCATTCCAAAGTCAATGCGCCTTAGCTTATGGTAACTTAAGTGTCCTGAATGTCCCTGTGCAGACAAACTCTTACTGTGTAAAGCTGTATAAGAATTTTTACTTTATACTCTGTTTTTTGTTACACTGACAAATATGTATGTTGACACAAAGTGAGATATTGTATGATAGAAGAAAAGTGTTTCCTTTGGTTTTGATCATTTTAGATCACACCTAGAGCTATGTTTTGAGTTTCTAGCTCAAGTCACCAAACAAAATACAATTGAAATTAGAGATTATTCAGATTTGCTTTACAAACATATTGAACCACACAATTCTCATTATTTTAACGCCTAAAATGAAGCAGCTATTATAAATGCAAAAAATAACATTTTACAGCAGAAAGAAGACCTAAGCTTCCTGGGTGTCTGTCAGAGCCTACTCCAGCTTTGGGGATTGATCCACTTCCAAAAGGAAGCAACACAAAACATCCCCATGGCTGAATGAGGAAGAATCAAAGTGTAAACACTGAGGTAGTTCTCCAACCCCTTTACCAAAGACGAAAAAACAAACATACAAAAGCTGTGGGCCTGAACTGCTTTGTTCTTACAAAGACCTCTCATATCTCTAAATTTATTCCAACTGGTTTGTCAAGACAGCTCTCAAAACCTATCTTCTTGATTCCACTGGATAAAAAGAGGCCACTTTTGAAAAAGAAAATAAATTTATTTAAAAATAAGCAAAAACCTGTGTGTTTGTACAAACTGGCACATCACATTTGAAAGTGAGGCAGGAGGGAAAGAAAAGGAAAAATAAAAAAAAAGCACCTTTTTTCATAAGTAGGACATTCTTTTCTCTTGAATCCATTTGTAAAGCCTTGAGGGAAGCAAATAAGTGCTGAAAAGGGATTATTATAGAAACTAAAGTACAGTACTTTAGCACAGCACTCTAAAATAGAGTAGTGCTAAAAACAATGGCTTGCTTTCAAAATTCTTGAGTGATTAGCACCAGAAATCACTCTCGCTCTATCCCCTTTTTGAGTGTGGCAATATTCTTTTAAAAAAGAAAAAAAGGGGATTTGAAGCAAGGTTGTCATAGATTTGTAAGAAATTGCCTCCCCTTCCCCCCAAAATAAAGGAAAAGAAAAGTTTGTAAAACTAATGTATCTCATGGGATTACCATTGGAATAGATTATGGGCCAAACCCAGAGCCCACAGAGTAGTGTCACTTTAATGGAACTATGCTTATTTAAAGCCAGTAAAAGTTTGGTAGGTCCTGTTTTATCCTCTTTTCCTCCCATCCTAGCCTCCTTCTTCCTTTTTCTCACTGTAGCTAAATTACACAGGTAGACTGAAGTAATATTTCAAAGGGGGGGGCACCTTCCTATGCAGGTACAATGTACATCTCTAAATTAATTGTTAGTGCAAAACTGAGTTACTATAAATGCCACACCACCTGATTACAGCACAAGTCAGGCAGTTAGGTGCAAAACCTTAGATTTCTTGCTTGCAATTTATTCTGTAGACATGATTATCTGGGAACAGATTTTTCAGAAAGATGTAAGCCCTTTGGATCAACAAGACTAGCAGAAAGACTCAGGGGCTACTGTTGGCTTCAGTGCTGCAAATACCTAATATTGATCTCATCAAAGCTACTGGCCCACTGATGGAACGTCTTCAAATTCCTCTGCCAGCATAGCAAATTTAGGCTAACACATCTCAGTACCTATAGTGCTTAAAAGAAAATCATTCTGGCCCCAAATCAGAAATTGCTCAAATATCTGTTTAGTTTTAAGCATATGCTTAAGACTCACTAACTTCTGTGACAGCAGCAGTCCATAGGCCAGTCCTTAAACACATGATGGCCTTCAAGCATATGCATCTGTGGTGACTTGATAAGACTCTCTGGCCTGAAACCCCAAACAATACCAAAGCCAACCCAAAATCTAAAGTTCAGTTGTGAAGCTGTTAGTTCTTTTCCCTTTGAATCTTCCTTAGTGTCTCATTAACGTCAACAGTTATTTTTGCTGTTTGCCTGCATCTCCTTCCTATTGTTACGGATCTCAGTACTAGGTATGAACAAGTTACCTTTAAATTAGATGCAGAAAGCTGTTTATCAGTGAAACATCATCAGCTTTATATAGGTCAGATGGACTATTAACATCTATAAAAAACAATTCTAAGGCCAGAATGTCATTTAAGAGTCCTATTCAATTAACATTCACTTTCCATGTCTTAGGTCATGAAGCATCAGTAGCACATTCTGTTCTCAGAAAGGCTATTATGATCCTGCCCGAAGTTGTGCATGACTGCTGCTGTGAAGCTCAATTTGAAGAAATTGGTGAACTACAGTAATGCTGGAGTCTCTGTAACATCAAAATCTTTAAATCAAGATTGGAGAACTCCAGTAACTTGGCCAGAGGTCATGCAAGTCCTACAGGAGTGGGTAAGTGAGTTGCTACAGCCTCCAATGGCAGCAAGACAGACTAGATCAGTGCTTCTTAGCTTACGAGTCGCAACGCAAAAACGGGTCACCTGCCATGCCGTTTAGGGTGGGTCACCATGATCCTCTTTGATAAACTGGAAAAGGAAATACATTAATTCAAAACTGAACCATGGGTTGTGAAGCTGACTCCCAAACTCAGTCTGGGTCCCAGCCAAAAAAGAGGTTAAGAACCCCCTGAACTAGAGGACCATGATGGCTTCTTCTGGCCTTAGAGGGAATATCTAAATTGGAACTGAAGACCCGCATCATGGCCACAACGGTCTTGGGTCAGCTGACTCGGGCATGTGGGGCTTGAGCTATATACATGTTGAAGCTCGGGCTGGCACCCAGACTCTGGGACACTGCCCATTCATGCTCCCACAGCAGTTTTACAGCCCGAAGTCCTGTGCACCCAAGCCAGCTGACCTGCACACACTACAGTATTTAATTGCTTTGTGGACATACCCAGAGTCCCTGAAGATCATCCAACACTCCTGTGCACGCAGAAGCCTCCAATACGCCTCAATTCTCAGTGAAGGATAATTCCCTCATGCAATCCACCAGCATGTCAGTGGAACTCATCTGAGCCTATGCAGCCTTCCCACGAGCTACCCAGATGCCAGGGTGGTGAATGATTTCAAACAGATGGAGATTTGCTGAATTATTAGTTATCCTTATTTACATCTAGAGGCCCTGACAAAGACCAGGACATCATTGTGCTACATTCTATACATATACCCAGTGAAAGATGGTTCTTGCCCTATAAAGATCACAATCTAAACAGATAATGGAGACAAAGGGTTAAGTGGAGGAAAAACAAAACAGTTTTGCTTTGTCACTGGACAGTTAAACTTGAGAGCAAAAATTGAAGCTGATCTGGCATGATGGGGATCTGTATGATTGTGATAATTTTGAGTTTGCATAGCAGTTAATTCTGCTCACTGTCCCACTGAAAATTGGTGGAGGAAAAATGCATTAGTGACCCCTCTGTCACCGGTGATCTTTGTCCTCAAATCAATTCTCAGTCTCCAAGTGGGAACACACTCAGGACAATGCAAAAGTGGAGATTTTCAAAGGTGCAGAGAGAGTGATTATGTGCCTTGACAGTTACTAGGAAGTAGACACCCAACTCCTGATATGTTCCTTTGAAAAACTCTCCCAATGTCATTTTGCTGATTTCCCAAAACTTCCCAAAGTGTTATGCAGAAGGGGCTACACTCAAAAATCAGAACCGTTACTAATATTGACCTGCTATTTAACGGCATTTTCTGTGGGGTGTTAATTTTAACTTGATTCAAAGTCTTTACTACCCCATTTGCTGTAGCCTAGCAATAGTCTTAAGAGGTTAATAAAGCTATAAGTAGGCATTTATTTTTATAATGTAGAATTCCATTTCTGCTAGAGCCTTTTAGAAGCCAATTGGTAATGTCTCTTAATTGCAAATTAAGTACTGTACTCATTTGAAACATTTATGAGTAAGTGTTACCAAAATGCCTTATTTAACTGTACTAAAGATAATTTTTCTACGTGAGTTTTATTCTATTGTTCAGTACAAAAGTATCATGGTTGCTTTCAACTACACAGTTGCTTAGCAGCTCAGATCCAGAAGCATTAAAATAAGTTACTCTATGCCTATTAGTTTCTTCCAGTTCCTCACATGACACTTTTCTAATAGTCTAAACTCAAAACAAATCCTTCAGTCAAACATTAAGTTATTTTTAATGAATCATTTGGCAATTTTCCTAGCGTGTTTGTGGAAAACAGTGTTCACCCCTGCAGCAGAATCCTCTCTTCTATTTCAGCCAGAGGGGGGAAAAAAAAAATCTACTGACAAAAGTGTCAGGTATGCTATACAGACTCCTGAGAACCAGAGGTTTGTCTCAACAGGTTCAACTGAACACCATACAGACCACTGTAGGGGCTGACTATAGGACAAGGCATTAACAATTGAGATGTTTCACAAGAGGAGGGATGTCCCATGTCTTGGCCAAAATTTTCTCTCCATACTGTGATATGCTGTAGCAGTTATAGGTTCCAGGGTGGCTGTCTCTCCAGGGTGAATGGATGAGGTTTGTGAAGAATATTCAGTGCCATAGGGATGAAAGAGGTTGTACAACTCTAACAGATGGTTACTTGATGGTTTCTATGTGCAATCCCCAAATTGTTCAGGCTGAAGTTCTGTTCTCCATCCTCATTGAGTTGTTCAGCTGCAGGACAAATCCCTTTTGCGTAGCCTGTATTCACTCAGCATGCAGAACCCCCACTGAGACAAGAAGTGCTGCGGAGAATCAGACCAGCAGCTATTGTTGGAGACACTATCAGCTGTCTCCAGCAATAGCCAATGCCAGATGCTTCCAGGAAAGGTTCAAGAAACCCTATAGCAGAGAAGCACAGAGTAATAAATTCATGAAGGAAGGCTCCTATTAATCCTTTTCAGCTAGAAATTAGAGCAAGTTAAAAATTGGAATTTCCATTCAGTAAGCAAGGAAAGTTGTGAACAGAGTACTTCATTTATATCAGGATTAACAACCCCTACACCTTGAGGACCAAAGTTAAATTAAGGCCCTGTTGTACTTGGCACAATAGAAACAGACAGTACAAGACAATGTCAACTTTAAAAATTTATTTTAAAAAGTTTGCAGTTGAAATGTATTTGATAGAGTTTAAGCCCAGGTAGCACTATTACGTGATCCCATCTGACCTTCTGTATATCACAGACATTAAAATTGCACCAGTTGGCCCAGTAAGTCCCAATGAATTTAGTTTCCTCAAGTCCTTCGCTCTACCTGAATAGTTGTGTGCCAGAGGTAATGAACAGGACCCACCAATAACTCTCTGATACCTGAGGCCCCTGCAATGGCAGGGAACTGATTAGGTGAAATCCACAATGATCCTATCAGATGAACCATCCCCCAATGCTGCAAAGAGAGAGGCAGGTCAACCTACACCAAAAGGTCCTTCTTTCCTGATCTGACCCAAGGGACACCACCACCTTTCCTACTCAAGCTGTGGTAACCAATTTGATTCTGTACTCATGAGCAAGGTGAGTGAGCAGCCAGTAGTGGAGTTTGTGGCATTTACTGTAGACAAAAGATTATTAGCCCATTCCACAGATGGGCAGCCTTTGGAGATTGAATGACTGGCCCATGCTCACAAAAAACCATTTGTGGTAAAGTAGGAAGGTGACTCTTGATTTTCCAAGTTCCAGTCCAGATCATGGCTCCTTCTCAAGGTTAGTTTTCTGCTTCAGCTGGTTTTCCAAGACTGCTTCATCTTTGTTACACCAATACCCAAGAACAAAACGTGTCCATCCCAGCCTTTATTTATTTATTTATTTTAAGAAAAAAGAAAAAAATATTGTTTATCTTTCCAGTCCAAACCTGGTCTCTTTGGAGGACTAGCACACTGGCGTGATAAATGTTTAACATTGAGATAATCCAGTCCCAGTGACAAGCAAAACATAAGAAAGGCAAAATGCCTCTGTGCTCTACCACTGCTTTCTGAATAGCAATTAATGAACATGCATGCGGCTTTTTCACAGCTGCCACAAAAGAAGTTGCTGCAGAGATAAGGCCTCTCCTTCTCAGCCAGCACCACTGATAATTAAGTGACCTTGTCAGAAAGTTTAGATGTTCAGTGATTCAGCTGGGGATATTTGGATAGAAAAAGGAAAGAGATAAGAATTGCCTTCGTAGGTACATCTGATGTTGAATCAGCTATGAAACATCCCATCTTAAGGAGAGAAGGGGGAAAAATGATACTGAAAAAATACATTTTCAGATACCAATGAGGCTGATATGACTAAAAGCTTGAACCATACTTCTGTGAATTTTTATATATGGAAATCAAATAAAATTAGGGCTTCAGGCTGCTTATTTAACAGCTGTACAATAGGATTAATGTGGTCTTGATTAAGCAGTACATATCTGAGGCAAGATGAATATTTGTATTAGTAAATAGAAAATATAAAAGTGAAATTGCCATTGCTCTATGTTAATATCAGCTGTAAATTTCACACTCAGTTTAAACAAATGAAACACCACCTGATGGCTGCAATTAAATTCATTATTGTGTTACAAAATATAGGGCTTTGTGGCTCTACATCCTAATGATTAAATAGGACAGATGATGATAAAGCTCATCTGTGTGGTTATTTTTGTCTTTGTTAGGTCATGCATGTAAATCTTTGCTGCCATGAATAAGCACTTATTTTTGGTGGTGCATGGCTTTTAGTTAATCAAATGCATACTTTTGAGAGGGGAGAGGGTATAGACAGAGCTGTCATCTGCTCAAGATAAAGCTGAGAAATTTATTTAGCCTTTGGATAACCCTTGAATTTTTCTTTGGGACAATGATAGTTTTGCATAATTCTGCAAGATGAACACATTTGGTTGTTCCTTTGAACTCCCAGGGTAGAACGGGATGAACTAGTCACAGCAAATTATTCATTTGACACATTTCTTCATTTCTGACCCACCTCCCACCTTTTTTCTATTGGACATATTCCACAAAGAAATTTTGATTTTGTTGCCTTGGAACTAAAACTGTGAAGAAACTTTTGCCCAGTTTTCCTTCCTACATTGAAATCTGCTTGATGCATGAGAGAATATAGGATTCTGTCATGGTCTCTGATTGTCACGTTGGATCACTGACAGCTCCAGTGTAAATTGCATCAGTCAACGTCTTGCTTCAACTTAAAATAGATAGCAGTCCCCAAGAGTTGGCACAGCATATCATGCTCTGGCCACATCCCTATCTCCTACCAATGTCAGTCTGGAGGTGTGATACAAAAGTCAACACCATCACTAGCTCTGGACCAACCGAGCGCTCCCTCCTGCCAAGAGAACTCCCAGCTGCTTCGTTTTGACAGTTTTTCGCTTCATTTGACACACAAAGGTTTAAAGGACAGTAGAGTTCTGGCCATTTATACGAAATATTAGTCTGTTCCTGGGTTCCTTGCTATTCATGGTGTATGGGAACGATACCAGTCACATGTTTCTGGTCTCCAGTTGGATGACTCAGTTTAATAAACAGGAAGGAAATTAGTTTCAGAATGGGTGTACAAACATTGCCATCCTGAACCATTAGGTGAATACATCTGGACATGACACCATGTCATGCAAAATACTTTTCCCATGTAGATTCTCATGAAGAAAAAAGTCAGTCATGTGAAGAGTCATGGAAAATGAACATAAGGACCACAACCACCAGAGTGAACTTGGTGATTTTTATTCATGACTGCTCTCGTGCAGAGCTTGCCCAGCTCTATTTAAAAGGGTTGTGTAGACGCATGTATCACTCCACTGATGTAAGGGCGCACATCTGACCCCTTACTGGTAATGCTGAAACACTAATAACTCAGAGGGTTACATCCAGAGGAACTTGCTCAGCTTTCACTTCATTCATATTCAGTAAAACTTGCCTGACACAGCAGAGAACAAGATCCCAAGGTATTATAAAAATCTAATGACTTGATTTTTTTTTTAAAGACTTTAGGTTAAAAATACACCTTCCTCCTCCCCCCAAGGATGAAACTAACAGCACTTGCCCCAGTAGAGCAAAAAGCAAGCAGGCAGTGGGCAGGCATCCCAGCATACTTGTTAAATTCAATGGACTTTAAATGCTAGCCCAGATATTCCAGCCAAGGTATGTTGCTCAACAAAGATAAGTGTGCTGCAACATGTGGTCCAAACAAAGACTCTAGACACTTGGGGCCTAATTCAAACCCTGCTCAAGTCGATGAACTTTGAATCTAGCCACAAGCGCTTCAGTGGTTGTGAAAGGTCACTGAAAAACGAAGTCCTCTACTCATATGTCAAGCAGCAGAAAAACTAACCTGCACGTATCTCCGGCTCAGGAAGCCTCTTCTAAGGATAAAGTGGTAGCACAGTTGCCAGCCCCATCAGTTCCTGGCCTCCTTGCCAACAAAGATACCAATTACAGTAAGGAAGGCTGGTGATGTGCGTAAGGTAGAGCCTGCTGACTGAATGAGAATGAGACAACCAATTCATTCTACGCATGACAAGGAGCAGCCATCAAGAAGGGAGCACCTTTCGGTCACTAACTACCTCAGCTGGATTTGAGCCAAGGATCAGATAATAAGCTCATGCATAGCACTTTTCTTCTTCACAGTGCTTTGCCAAGATTTATTAATGTTTACAACATTTTCCTGAAATAGTAACATTCCCTTCCTCTTTGAGAGGTGGGAACTGGGGCAGTAAATACACACTACATCCAAGGCCAGTGACTGAACCAGTGTCACAACTGGGTTCAAACAACAAGAGTTCATGGCTCCCAATCCTCCTTTCAGAGCATAGGACCAGGCCCCTCAAGCATTTTTAAAAGCAAGAGGTTTCCGTTACTGATCCCTTGAACCAGTCTGCCAAAACAGATAAAAATACACAAATGCAATAAAAAACAACAGGAAAATAGGAGTTGTAATGCTTCCTACTCGGGGGATATTTAGAGAGATAAAGAGCTTGCCATTAAAAGATAAAATGTACAAGCAGTCCTATGGCAGTGTCTTAGACACACAGCATTCTCCAAGCGCACAGTTGGAAAAGGCTGACTGTTTAACAGACCACCGGAGACATCTTTTGGCAGCAGGAAAGTGGTAAATGACTTCCCCTACCAATGGGAAAGTTGTGTAATTCCTATGTTTTCATGTTTAAAAGGTATCCCAGTCTTTTTTCAAAATCCCATGAATCACAGCCTCAGCTGGTGTGTACTGGTGGAGCTCCACTGACTGGTGATTTACACTAGCTAGGATCCGACAATGAGACTGCTCTAGAATAGCAATGTGCAGCTGTTATTCATGGAACAGCACCTGGTTCATCATCTTTTAAGTGCTGTCTGCAGAATTTCCTAACGTATACAGTGACATCCATAAGATCTTTGATGTAAAGAGAGTTTTGCTATGCTACCTCTGTGTCTACTTCTGCATGGTATCTCAAGTGTAGACATTCACATTTGGACTTAAAAGCTTAAAGAATTCAGTTTGAACCGAACTGGGTGTAAGAGGGAAGCAATAAATATTTGAATCAAGAGACAAGCACCATGGAATGAAATATCCATTTTCCTTCCTTGTATGGGAAAACACGATGGACTTTTCCTGTCAGTTTACTGGTTAGCCAGCAACCAGTCACATATGAGAAAACTGTTGCAAAATGCTCCACAGCAGGGAGAAAACATCGTGCTGTCCACTCCTGGCTCAACTTCCCCCAGTCACACACTGAGCACATAAACTCTTCTCATTGCAACTCTGTAGCTGCTGTTCTCGTGTCATCTGACCACGGCAGCCGTAGAAAACCGTGTGGAGCATGCTCAATGCAACCACCCACGTAATTTCCAGAAGCTTCTGGACCTGGGTCACCAGATCTGCCCAGCAACATAACCTAGCCTCAAAGAAATCCCTAAAAGAGATAGCTCCTTTAGGCCTACAGGTTACAAAAGCAGAGAAGTTTACACTCTATATTCAAAGGAGGATTGTTTGCCCAATGTAAGCTACTGATTCACAAGCTGAGAATGCAAAAAAGTGGTATCCTGATCAACTTGGGAATCTTTTGTTCTTTCCCCAATGAGAATCCACTGACAAATATTGTTAGGTTGCTGGGTCTTGGGATGCCAAGACAAACAAAAACTCTTGTTCATAAACGCTGTGGGAGCATGCCGCAATACAGTAAACATATTAGGGCTAAAGCACCATAGAACAAATTGATATACAGTGTTTGAAGCCAGTGGAGCTCTGCTGATTCATACCAAAGGACGTGACTTTTCATGTCTAATTAATTATACACCTCATCATTGATGTATGTATTTTAACAGCTAGTCATTTACTTATCTTGGCTTTTCAAAATATTCTAGCTTTTTTTTTTCCCCTATTTTGTAAGATCTTTAGGGTCGAGTGTCTACAGTAGAGTGCAAGAATATTGTCACCACTTCACTAATGATTTCTTTTTAAAACCTATCTTTGCCAATTCCTTGGCCAATGCACAATGGCTGAGCAGAGTTAACTCAACAGGGAAAAAACCAAACAAAGTGAAAAGGTCTGACACAAAATGTTAACTTTCTTAAAGGGCCCTTCCTTCAATTAATCACCGCTCAAATTAAATTGTTGCCTTTATTACTAAAGGCTCAGATAATTCTGTACCTAATGAGCTACATTTTTGAGACTCTACTGAATTCTTCACACAAACAGTGGCTGAATCTCTACTTTAAATGAAAAAAGTAAACAAAACCTCAGCTGAACCTCAACTATAGAGCAGTGACCAGAATTTCTTACTGATGTTATTTGTGAGTTGCCCGTGGGACTGCACAAAATACTCTAGAAACTGTCTTAGAAGTGCTGGTGCTCACTGTATACTTCACATGCCATGTCTCAATAATGTTATAAACACAGAAGCCCAGGGAATTCCCTCTGGCAAATAAGTTTGCATTGCATTCCAGCCACTCATCAGCTATTCCCAGTCCACTGAAGGACAAAAGTTCCCTTCAACATTGCTAGGAAAGGATTAACAGGAGAGGAAAAAAATCTCTCTGCAAAATATTTAAGGAAAGTGATTCACCAATAACAGAAAGAATTTGCCTTTTCTTAAATGCAATGACTATAAGCCACACCTATCAAATTAATAATTGTATCAATTTTAAAATTATGCATCATATCTTTGAGAGATAAAAATCAGTGTGGCATAATTAACCAGCTCCCTTTGCTAATAAAGGGTCTTTTGTGCTGTCACTAGTTTTTAATATAGTTCAGCTTGAACAGGAATTTTGTGCGGCTAAAGGAGATACTAGCTGAAGCAAAATCACCATTGTCCTTTTAGCTTACAAATAATTCTGATTTGAAGGCTGCACAGTGCATCTTAAACAATAAGCGAGAAACAATGGAAATGATTTAGTTTTAGCATTCAGCGCTGTGTGGCTGTTTTCATGTAGACAAAATAATGTGTTCTTTATTTTTAAAGGCTTAAGCCCAACAGTAGCAGAATTTCATTGCCAAAGTGTGCAAAATATTAGGCAGTGTATGTGTTGCTCATACTCTTAATATTTGTGTTATATTTATTAGATGCTGAAAGTGAGCCAAAATATTGTGAACTGTTCAGCCCTATTGTGCAAAAGGTGTACTGAATGTATTTTCTCTCACATCTGTGCCCTAGGCAGAAGGAAGTAGAGTAGTCAACTTAATCCTCAAATCATCCCATGACTTAATGCTATAATAATTTAACCTGGGAACTGCCACTCTGGACTTTGTAAGACTCCATTAAGTAAAGGCACTAGGTTAGAGTAGGGGAACAGACATCAGGGTTTTTGGCTTATATTTCACTGAAACTGGAAGAAATCATGAGAGGTCATCAAGTACAGTTCCCTGCACTCATGGCAGGACCTAGTACCCTTTTAAACCATCCCTGACAGATGCTTGTCTAACCTGATCTCAAAAAGCTTCCAACGATGGAGATTCCACAACTTGCCTACGCAATTTATTCCAGTGGTTAATTACCCTGACAGTGAGAATTTCCAGAGGTGTAGCTGTATTAGTCTGTGTACAGGAAAAACAAATGAGTCCTGTGACACCTTGAAAGACAAAACAGATTTCTTCAGGCATAAGCTTTCATGGGCTCCAACCCACTTTGTCAGATGCAAATTCTCCTAACAGTTAGGAATTATTTCTTAATGTCCAACCTAAACCTCACTTGCTGTAATTTAAGCCTATTGCTTCTTGCCCTATCACTGGTGGTTAAGAGGAACAATTTTTTTCCCCCTCCTCTGCCACTGAGCATTGTATGCTTAGCACAACTGTTTAACTTCAGTGGGCCCAGCCGGCCACTGCCTTGTAGCTTGCATCATCATTCAAGGTAGATGTAAAATGAGATCACATCACATTGGTTACAAGTTTCTCAGCTTGTGACATATCAGCATCAAAGCTTAAGCATGCAATTTATACAATATTGCATGGACAGTGGTAGCTCCAACCCCCACCACACCCCAAATGGCTAAAACTACCGTAATTAGTTTTGTTATCAAGGAGCAGAATGTGTATCAAATTCAGGAGGATAAGCAAATGGTAGTCTGAGGAAATATGGATGGAACTCACTGTTAGCATCTGGATATTCCCAAGCGATTTAAATTGTGCTTTCCAAAGTCTCCATTGTAGCAAATGGCTGCCCATCACTGCACCTGCTGGTTGAAGAACCAAGTTAGGGAAAGGCAAAGATAGGGTTTGGTTTTTCATGACTTTACCAAATCATGAACCAGGTTAGTTGAGGTTCAGAAAATGAATTTTTGGTTGACTCAAAACTATTCTCCATTTTACATGAATTTGCTGGCTAGTATCAGATAACTTGACATTTATGTGCAAGCCACACAACAACTACTACAATGCTAATGAGTGTTAGTCCAGTGGTTAACATACACATCCATCCTGAGGAGACCCATGTACAACCCACCTCGTCCCCACCCACCTGACGTAAAGCAGTGATTTGAAGGTGGTTCTCTTACATCCCAGAGGAGTTTTCTAACACTAGGGCTACACAGTTAGTCTCTGCCTCTACCCCAATGACTATTATACAAAGTAGATTCCTGAGGAGAAGAGAAACCAAACACTCTGGCTTTGCCTAGGAAAAAGTTACCCATTTCTGATAAAAGGTGACAGCACGCAACCATGCACAGTTAATTAGCAAGTGTAGTCTTGGATTGTTTTGAAACCCCAGATTCAGCTCCAGTTAGTTTGTGGCTAGTTATACTTGCAGTTAAAACAAGTTGAGCTTTGGTTTGGCTGTACATGTTGCTGACACATCTTGTCAGTGATGGGTAATTTTCATAGGGCATTTGGGATCTTGGGGAAACCACACAGACATGCACCAGCAAATCGCACTTAGTGCCTGGTAGAGGTGGATGAAAGCCTTGTAGCAGAATGGAGAATTACCCACATTTCAAGGGAGTTCTTTGCATTGCATCAAGAATCCAAGAGCTGATCCACATGCAAGTGTATAAAGTGCAAAGATTTAAAACAAAATGTACTAAGTGAGGCTCTAGATAAAATCTGGATTTGTGTTCCATTGAAAAGCGGCCCAGTTATCCAGGAAATTTCAGTCAATTTTAGAATGAGAACAGCAAAACCTAGACCATTTTTCATTTCAAGAAGGCTCGGAGGAAGTTTATAAAAATCTCCCGCCCTATGGTTTTGAGATGAAGTTAATCATCTTGTTAAAATAATAAATCAAGCAAAATTTAAGGGGCAGGGGCAATATTGCAAAAATTGAACTGACAAAAAGAATTTTGGTGCTGGGTTCAACCAAAAACACAGAACTGATTCATTCTGAATGGCTCAACAGGTTATTTTTAGATTGCTATTGTTTATTAGCCTCTATTCCTTGTATTTCATTTTCACTACTTGATGGAATGAGTACATTTCCACCCCTCCCCATCAGTGTGTTTTTCAACTCATTCACAGACTTAAATGTGAACTATTTGACACAGCAAACAGAAAACTGAACCACACCACTTCACCCTAAGCGAGCTAACACATTCAATTTATACTGTACCATTACCACTGGATGGCATTAGTCAGTTGTACAGCAGGAGTGGATGTGAAGAGGGATAATTAAATCTGAATGACAAGTTCCAGAGGGGTAGCTGTATTAGTCTAGTTCAGCAAAAACAAACAAGGAGTCCTGTGGCATTTGTGAAGGCCTAACAAATAAATAAATTTGTTAGTCTTTAGAACTGCCACTAGATTCCTTTTTTGGTTCACTAAGCCCGAGTTGTTTTTCTGATTGGTACAAACACTGTAAAATCTAGGCATCATTATAGGACATACCATTGTTATGAAAAGCTAATTTCACAGTGGTAAGCAGCATACCCAGCTTTCATGGAAGGCTTAAGGGATGAAAAAAGCTACAGGAAAACTATAGCATGAGGTTTTTACATGGAACGGGCATGCTACATTATCCTATCATTTTATCCTTAAGAAATAATACTCCAGCTGAACTTCTTAATTACATATCAGCTTTTCAGCTACTGTCACCATAGTATCTTGCACATGGACATGTTTAGCAACCATTGGAAACTGAGTCAAGGTCAAACTGTACCTGGATCAAGCTTCCCCCTGTGGGGCTTTGGGCTCTTGTGTTTTAATCTAGACCAGAGGTTCCCAACATTTTTAAGGCTGGGCACCCCCTTCTGAGGGGGGGGGGAGTTTGCAGCCCCCTTTGGGGAGCCAGGCCCTTCATGTGCAGAACATGGCCTGCATTGCTATCAGGGAGCGGGGGCCGCTGCGGCCATGGCCCCCTCCCCAGTGTTCCCTGCCTGCCAGCCTGTTCTCTGCCCCCCTTCCCTGCCGGTTCCCCATCCCCAAACCCCCCTCACGGCCCTTTCCTCCCCCTTATCTGGCCACAGGGGGTGGCCAAGTGCCCCCAACGCCAAAGTTACACTCCCTGGGCATGCAAAGCATGCTCACGGCGGGAATTTTAAAGACTCCTGGCCTGGGAGAAACTACTTGCTGGCTGGAAACCTGGGTCTCCATGCCAACCAGAGATCCCGGCAGCATCTGGCCCCAGCTCCCAGACAGTCTGCAGACCCCCTGGAGACACTGTGGCCCCCAGGTTGGGAACCACTGAGCTAGACTTTTCCCTCCCGCTCCAAATGCCAATCTATTCTAGACACACGCAGCACAGTAATGCAGCTGAAGGATGAAAAGACATTGTTAACCGTCTCAGTTCTGCACACTATGGTGTCTCACTCACTACTCAGGTCATGCAATACCTAGGTAGGATGCTGTGCAGTATGGATAGAGGCCCAAAATGTCCCTCTCCCTATCGTGGTTCAACACAGAGAGGGCCACCCACCCCCACTCAGTTCTTCCCCCTCCCTACCAGGGGAAGTGACCATCAGCTGCATCTATGGCACAATGCCCCCATCCTCTGGTCCATCCTTACACAGTGAGGAGGAGTTGGGGGCAAGCAGGGGAACAGATAGGGCTGAGATGGATGCATGTCCTTTTTCCTTCCCTCTAGGCACACAGCAATTGCTCAATTGGGACTACATTATCTTGTATTTGCAGGATGCAGCCCACGCCTCCTGGGTGGCGGAAGAAGTTAAAGGCAGCCCCTAATAGCCCAGCCTCTACTGGTCAGGCAGCAACCACCCAGTCCAGAGACCAGGCACAGAGCACCAAAAACAGCCTAAGTTTGGCTTGGCACCATGGTCCACTCCGCATGTTAGAGAGAAAAGGATATGAAGGTAAGATGGACTCTGAATTTCTCGTAGATCAGTGGTCCCCCCTCTTCTTCTCTTGTAGGCATGTGCACAAGGAGCATGGTGTTAGGCCCCAGATACAGTTTCAATGGTACCACAAGCCCTGGCAGCTCAAGTGCTCACATATCAGTACTACGGTAGTAACACAATGGTGAATCAGAAGTCACTAGCATCACATTGGTGTAAAACGGAAGTGGACCTTTCATTGGGGTTTTATGTGAGCACTGCCAGCTCTGAACACAGTAGATCTACTAACTGGAGTCAAAAGCCTATTTTCTGGACTGCAGTGGATAGTTATGAGCCACCATGAGAACAGCTGGCTCTCTCAAGCTTGATTTCCTATCCTTTCACATCTGGGGTCTCACATAGTGGTGAGAACTCATGATTTGATCAGGAGCCTCCTACAGGATGTTTTCTTACAGTCCCAGCTCCTGGAGTCAGGTGTTGTCATGAGAATCAGCCTTTGCTCTTAAAAGAAGGAAATGAAGTGCTAGGTTTAAAACAGAAGGCTACATAAGAATTCAAAACAATTTTTTTTAAAATGTCATGCTTTTAAAAAACAACATGATTCTGAGGTTTCCAACTCATGATTTTTGAAACTCTGAAGTTGGCAAAAGTGGGTACCCATCACAGAACCAGATCAATATGTGGTGCTTTTTGGTCTTATTTTATGGTTTGAAAGAAAAAAAAAAAAAGACCTTCAGAACCAGCTTAAAATGCCTAAACAGCAAATAAATCACCATTTACATGGCACCATGGGGCAGAGAATTTTACAAAACTAATTTAATTTTGTCCTAAGTTTAACAATTCTTAAGTTTTGCCCTTAACAATGGTTCAAGCATTAAAACATTATGACTTTGAAGGCATTTTTTGCTTCTTTATTTCCTGTAATGGATAAGACTAACTCGACAATGTTTAAGCAAGTTGTTTGTTAGGTTTCCCTTTTTGCATACACTTAGTCATGCGGCTCATAAGGCTGCTAGCTATTCATTTGTTTCAGATGTCAACTGCTGGATGCTGTTTTTATAAACAATTCTTAAATACATGGATTGGCCACAATATGAAAAATACTGACATCAGTGTGTGTTCCCCTACAGTTTCACCCCAGAGGTTTTACTCAAGTAGTCTTTTCATATAACAAAGCACACAGTATGCTAAGCACACACTGAGCATGTGGGAACAAATTCAACATAATACACAACTATTTCAGAGATGCACAAACAACTGCACCTTGAGCAATGACAGCTCTTCTAAAGTCAAAGTGATGGTTAAGGCACTAGCCAGTAACTCACATTTGCTAGACATATGCTCATTACCAGAACTGGTTGGAAAATAAGGGGCAAGGGTCTGTGGAAGGTTTTTTATTTTAATAAATAACCTCTGAAAACTAAGTTTTCAGGTTTGGTGTTTTCAGGGTTGTTGTGGGGAAAGATGGATGCTGGACAAAAAGCTGAAATTTTCCCTGGCAAGCAGACACTTTCTGAAAGAAAAATGACATTTATTGAAAAAACTCAACTCTCCATTAAAAACAGTTTCAATGGATAATTTTCAAATCTACTCATTATAAAAAAAGGCAATCTTTGGAAGTTCTATTCTGCCTTTTTTTAAAACCACCTGGCAGCCTGTGCAACAAAGATTGACAGCTGCTGCTTTGGAGCCAACATCAGTTTTCTTATATGCTCAGTACGTTTTTGAAAGTGCTTCTCCAGGTTATCCAATGGTCGCTTGGTTATTCAGTGAAGAGCTGTAGCTACAGCTGGTGTGGATCATTTTATTGGCATTTGTTCACCATGCAGTGTTGAGCTCTGGAACAGCAGACAGATACCCAAGGAATAAATAGCTCTGAATGCTATATTGAATAAGTCTTCAATAAATTTGTGCTGCAACAATACAAGGTGATTACAAACCACATTGCATCACTGTAGAGGAACACAAAATGTTTGCCTGCGTCCGATGGTTCAATGGATCTCACTATCCAGTACAAACAAGGGCTTCTCGAGCTGTGGAAGTGGGACCTTCCCCCACCCTCTGTACAGTTTTGATTGCACCTAAAAAAAATTAAAATCACTAAGGAGCCTTGTGACAACAGCAAGAAACTTCAGTCATCACTAGGTGGAACTTTATAGGAAAGAGACGAGAAACTTTGCCTGTCTAAAGATCCCCAGGGCATATTTTCATTTGTGTATCCTCAGTTCTCCTGGGATGACATTTCTTTAAAATTTAGGAACAAACTGATCATCAAGTAAAGTGAATCCTGGACTACTAGATCAGAAGAACAGATCTCTAGCTGGTGTGAATCAGTAACTCAATGAAGTCAGGAAGGATTTGTCCCAGAGTTACTCTGCATCATGCAATGGATTTTCCTCTGAAAAGTCACCTTAGATTCCTGCTATTTGCAAAATGCATCAGAAAATTTCTGATCCATTACCCCTTTACTGAATAAATATGGTACATTGGTAAATGAAGGAATAGGAATAGTTACTCAATATGGCATAATGGTTCCATAGTCTTTATTAAACTTCTTACTTTAAATCAGAAGTGAGGGTATAACTAATACAATATTGTTTGGACATTCTCATTGGTCTTCACACTTGGGATTCATCATTTCTACAACAAAAAGTGTGCTGTATGTACGGGGTTGGACTTGATCTCATGAGGTCCCTTCCAACCCTATGAGTCTATTCTATATTATATTTATATTTAAGTATGCCTCTTAACCTATTGAAGACTCCAAATGTATTTATGAATCACATTAACAACAGAATAAGGATCTAATGAAGAATGAAAACATTTACATAGTGAAAACAGCAGATTTACTATAAATTATTAATAGCCTAATAATGACAACATGAAATAATAATTAACAAAAGCATTGCCATTATTGCCTAGCCATCAAGAAACAACACAATTTAAAAGAGAATCCCACAGAACTGGAAATATCCCACATTATTCTCCCATTCGTGGAAACATTTTCATTCATTTTAAAAAAACTCATTAGCAAAGCCATACGCAGACAGTTACTCAACCAAAGCAACATATTGGTTGTAGAACAATTTGAACATTATAATAAAGTTTCTCATCTTTCTCTGCAGGAGAGAAGGATGAATCCATTTATGGGAGTAATTTCTTCCACAGTGACTTTGCGAGGTGATTTATTTGCAAAGGAGGAAAGACAACAACAGTATCTCAAATTTAGATAATGCCTCTCAGTCCTAAAGTGCTTCCCAGGATATACATATAGACACATAAGATTGACTTTGCCTACCTTCGAGATGATCAATAGTACTGGTTTAGCAGCACACACAACATTTTAAGGCAGGAACATCCAAGCAAAAACAGAGATGGAATTAGAATGCACCCTTGATAACAATACTGAAATTTGTCTGAGAAACCAAGGGTAAAACTTACGAAGTCCTATGGGACTTTTAATTACCCTAGGACAGCCAGCACCTCTGTACTGCATCTTATGAAATTTTTTGAGGGTGTCTATGTGACTTGAGAAATTGACTCATTTTCAAAAATTATTTCAGAATAGGACTGGGAGAATTTCTTCCATCAAAACCTTTTCCCTTGTGAAAAAATGTAGGTTAGGCAGAAAACATATTGCATGGAATCATGTTGATTTAGTCAAATTATTAGGTTAAACAAAAACTGACAAAATTGAAGTGTTTCATTATGTTCAAATAAAATGTTTTATTTTTCAGTTTTAAATAACTTTCAACATTTTCTTTATTGCTATTCTTTTTTAAAAAAAGAAAGCAAACACTATTTTAAATGGTCAAAATCTAAATGAAGTTTATGTAAAACAAAACTTTTCAAAATTGCCAGCAAACCAAGAAAATCCATTATTTGCCCATTAAATAGGAATGTAAAGGATAGATTTTTAAAAGATATTTAGGCATATATTGGGATTTTCAAAAAACACGCAGTTGCCTAATATCTTTTAAAGGCAATGGGAGTTAATCCCATGGTTCCTTTTTTGGGGGGGGGGGGAAATCAACGTTATATCCCCAAATACCTTTTAAAAAATTGGCCTACGCTACATAGATGCCTTAGAAAAATTTGCCCCCATCCAGAATTTTACCCCAGTGTCCTGCTCCCAGCAACCTAGTAGCTCATCACATCAAGACCAACCACCCTCTGTACTAAAACTCAGCTGCAGACATCCACGGGGCATTGGCCATGCCTCTAGCAGCGACCTCCTTGGTTTCACACATTTGCAATGGTTTGAAGAATTCTTCTTTAATCTGAATTTTCTAGGTGGTTAATTCCTACAAAGGCTCATTCCCCTTGGGGGGTAATTTGCAAAAACTCATAAAACTAATTTAAAAAGACCCTGAGTTATAAGTGATCAAAAAAATCAAATTACACACATACATAGAACACACACCAGGTGTCCACACTTTTCTAGGCTAGCTGCTATATCTCATTAATAAAACAAAAATATCCACAACGCTCATTTGTTCACATAGTCTATGTTCCTTCCAAAAGGGTCAATCCAATGGTGAAATAGTCAAAGACTCATTGTCTTCACTGTGCTTTGGATCTTGCTTAACCTTTAAAAACAAAATGGAACAGGGGTGGGGGACACCCATTTTGGTTTTGGTTTTTATTGACTTCAGCAGGGACTATTTGAATCTATTTTTTTCTGCATGAGAAACATACTGGTAATCTTCCATTTACATCTTCCAGACCTGCTACTCAGCATGCTGCTAAGTCATTGCAGTATTTGCTATCCACAACTAAAACTAATTCTAGGCTGGGACTTTAGGTCATATTGGGACACTGTTAGGCAAAACAAAATCATAGCTGGGTACATAACGTCCACGGAAAGTACTGACAATGGTTATTTGAGGATGTCTAATTTAATAGCATGTTTTTATTCTGAGTTTACCAATTTATTCCCATTGATAATGAAGATTGAGAGAAAAAAGTGGTCCTTTTCAAGAGAGGAAGTAAAAGAAACACATTAAGTTGACAGGGCATTCTGAACAACTGTTTATGTCACAGGAACTAGAAAGGCAGAGTTTAAACCTGGATTAATGAAAAGAACAATTTCTACCACCAGTGTGTTTCAGTACATAGGGTAATCCTTTGTTTTACATGAGCTTTACTGACCTTGACCTCTGGTGGTTAACATCCAAGTACATCATATTGTGTGCATAGTGGATAATCAATTGGATTCACTGTTTGCTTTAGGACTAAATGAAAATCAGAAGTCTTTAGCAGGCTTCCCTAGTTTGTGAAATGTGCCTCAGTTTATTTCACAGTGTATTTTTTTTTTTTAAACTCAGGCTATTTCATCTACACATCTGCCAGCAATCTGTCCGTTTCAGCCACTCTAAAGCAAATGCAAAAGCCTCTGCATTATTGGAGTATGAAGCAAAATATTCTGGTAGGAAAAGAGTCAGCTCTACACTTCTGAGGGTCCTGGATTTTCTTTCACAAGGCACTATATTTACTCTCACCCAGTCAAGGCAAAACCATGTTTGAGCATTTATTGCAACATGTCTGAAAAACTTAAAGTTCTTTGTTTTCAGTAGAAATGGCCACAGAATAACCACTCTGTTTCATGGCCTCTTTTACAGCTTCAACATTTGTTTTTGCTCCAGTGTGGAATGAAAAACTTTCTAAAGTTTTCACAAGATCAAATTTTAAGAAAGGGTCAAGTTGTCATTTTGGGTCTCATGTATACCTAACAATGGAAAACTTTCACAGACTAAAGATGAAAGCTTTCTAAAGAGTATCAAATGATCTGTTGGAGAAAGAAAAGTAAATATTGAAATATAAATATTTTCAACACACCATTAGTTATTGCATCCTTTCCCTACAAAATACATATATCAGTGCATTTTTAGCAAATGTAAATAAAAGATGAAGTGTTTGCTTTGTTAATGATGGCTCTATATGGAGAGTAGAGTCAGATGTGCTAGACTGGACCTTAAGAGGTCTAATCCCACTCCTTGCACTCGAATTCAGGACTACATATTATTCTAGACCATTCCTCATAGGTATTTGTCTAATCTGCTCTTAAAAACTTCCAGTGATGGAGATGCCATAACTTTTTTAGGTAATTTCATTGTTTAACTACCCTGCAGGTTGTGAAGTTTTTCTTGAGCTAACCCAAACCTCCTCTGCTGCAGTTTAAGACCATTACTCCTGAGGTTGACAAGAACATTTTTTCGCCTCCCTCCTTCTAACAGCCTTTCTATATACTTGAAAACTTATGTCACCCCTCTCTGTCTTCTCTTTTCCAGAAGAAACAAACCCATCTTTTTCCTAATCTTCTCCCATCGGTCATGTTTTCTAGACCAATGATCATTTTTGTTGCTCTCCTCTGGATTTCCTCCCATTTGTCCACATCTTCTCTGAAATGTGGCTCCCAAGAACTATACACAATACTCCAGCTAAGGCCATATTAGCACAGATTAAGGCAAAAGAATTAGTTCTCATGTTTTGCTTACAACACTCCTAATACACCTGAGAATTAGGTTCACTTTTTTTGCAACTGTTTTTCACTTTTGATTTATCTTCCTATTCATTACAACTCCCAGATCCCTGTCTGCAGAACTCCACAGATCTTGAATCTGTACAGGAATAGCAGCTATATGAATGAGTTTAGGGTAGTAAAATGTGCATGTGGAGGTACTGGCTTCGGATTGACAGGAATAAAGGGAGGTACTGGAAGAAAGTATTGGAACGAATACACATAGGTGTACACCATTAGTGGATATTTTGAGTCAAGCCACTTGATAGTACAAGGGACGGGGTAGTTTTTTTTTTTTGTTTCCTTTGCTAATGGTGATTTCACATGAGAAACTGTCACTGTAGAAATTCAAGAATGAAATTCAAGCAGACACTAGGAAACATGCTATCAGTCAGAAACCATCATAAGTGTCTGGAACTGACTATCAGACAAAGTTGTTGAGGCAAACGGGGTCATTAAAAAACCATGAAAGCATCTTGTGGTTAATGGAGTACTAAAGGAAATGAGCCCAGAGAAACTGAATGGCCTTTACTCAGTCCCCAAACATTATTTCTTCATGTCCTTATGTTCTGAATTAATATCTTGTTTTCTAACCAGTGTAGCGTTTCTGTTGTGATCACATGCCACTTTGCTTTAGAAGAGTCATTAGACAAGATATTTACATCAATTACCAGGCAACCTATTGTCACAGCACTGCACCTAATTCCCCCAAATTTAATTTCTCACTGTGATGGAACACAACAATCAAGCAACTTCCAAAGAAATGTAAAAATGCTGCACCTCCACACATCAAAGTACTCCAAGAGCTGCAAAGCATGTTAAGCAGTAGCCACACTCACTCTGACCTCAGGATAATCAGTTAACCACAATGAACAGAAGGACCAAAACGTAGACGACTTCTCAAAACACCATATCCCAAGTTCTCCTCTGAACAACTAAAGTCAATGCGATTTCTCCAGCTCAGGTGCTTAGAGAGGAAAAATGGGCACTCTAAATAGGATACGATAATACACATACATGATTGAGCATGTGTCATAGTAGCATTTTTGTAAAAGTTATCACATCGTATCTAACTTTTCAAATATTACCACTGCATGCTTTATGAGTCAAGCACTGGCTGATATCTGTGTTTTCAGATCAACTATAAAGCAGCCAGTTAAGAAAATGGTTTGAAATCTGAGAACCAAGTAAACTTCCACCAATATGAACAGATGTCCATTTTTCTAATGGAGCATCACTTTTTAAAATCTGACTTGATAGCGACACCAGAAGGATTAGACAAACTCAGTTCATATCATCCAGAAAAGGGTCCCCACTGGGTGGTAGCATGTACTTGCTGGTAGCAATCTTCTGGAGCTAAGAAAGGGAAGAACTTTTGCTATCCTCACATCTCCGAGCACTTTCTTCCCCCAAGGTTGGATAACAAAGGGAGTGGGGAGAGGGTCTTTGATATTAGAACAATAAAAATGGAGTGTACTTTTATCATGTTTTGCCTGGGGACATTAAAATTAAAGCCAACATGCAATTTATTTCTACAGCTAGTCTTTACACAGAACTAAAACTCCAGCTATAAATGAAGCATTACTTAGACCAAATGATAAAAATAGAAGGGAAATAATTTACATCACAGTTGCGTGTGTGGCATTTAGCTGTCTAGCTCTGATTGCTCATCTCTAGGTGAACGCTCAGAATTCAACTTTTTAAAGTGGGGGTTGATTTTATTTGCTTGTTTATTTTTAACTCTGAACTTGGTATTTTCCATCTGGGTATATACTGTTGCCTATAGCGTTAGAACATCTGACAGACATGACACAAGGTGCCAGACCTCAATCACCTCTGAGGGGAAAAAAAAACACCAAGAAAAATATAACTCAGTAATTTGACAATTCTGGATAGGGTATGTGCTTTCACAGTCTCCTCTGGACAGTCCTTACCCTCACCCTCCTATTTCTCCCCACAACAGCTTAAGACATTTAAAATCAGAGATGTGCCTTCCAGGCTTATACAATCTGATTTAGCTGTTATGCTTTCCATCTCTTGTTCAAAATGTGGCTATACAAGGTGGAGGGGCAGAGGAAGAGATGGACACAGCACACACAAGTGCAGCCTCAACCCCACCATAAATAGAGGCACTTAGGCTATGTCTCCACCTAAAACCTTTGCTTGGACTTGATTAATCCAAACTAAGTAGTTTGAAAGTTAGTTTGAACTAGCTGCACTTTTTTTTTAGTTTGATTTTAGTTCAAAAAATGAAAAAAGCACAGTTATTTCAAACTTAAAAAAACACTTAGTTCAAAGTAACCACTGGTTTGAACTTATTCAGTTTGAACTAGCATGGCTACATTGTGCTACTTCAAACTAAATATGCAAATTAGTTCAAACTAAGCAGTTTGAACTAACCACCTGAACTAAAAAATTTAAAATAATTTCAAAACAAGGCTCCTTAATTGGAATTAATTTGCTTGTGTAGCCATAGCCATAGATACCCTGATGTGGTAGCATGGGCTCACTGCAGCTGAAAACAGATAGGAACAACTTGAATCCATGACGCAGCAGACAATATAGTGGTGCAGTCTGCATGGCTATCCAATTGATAGAAAGGGGGTGATCTCATTGAACAAGGTGGGTAGGTGCAGTACTAAAAATCTGAGCCATCTAGTTATTCTCTAACGATGGCAATAAATCTCAGCATATTCCAGCACATTGCATCAGAGCTATCGGTGTGCATAGAACTTCAAAGCTATTGTAACACCCTGAAACAGAGCTCAGGGTCAAATCCTGAATGAACACACACAGGAGATGAGGAGACAACAACAAAATGGCCTTTGTAAAGTGCCCACCATTTATTTATTTATTTTGACCGATAGTGGCAGCACCTCACCATTAGTTAATTATAGACCTCTGCTTAACCCTCTTTGGATACCTTCACTAATGTTACGTTTCCTTTACACAATGGCACTGGAGATTAATGCTTCATTCAGAAAGTGAGTAGGATCAAATGTCTTAGCCTTCTTTGTCCTTGGTACAAGCAAGATAAAAACCTATCTACCTGTAAATAAAGGCTTTTGGCTGCATGCTATTAGGAACAGATGCAATCTGGAGAAACTCTGAACTGCAACTCATTTTGGTTTTAATTAAGAGGAAGGTGCCAGCAGGGAATTCTCTGTGAGGAGCCCAAAGCTTTGGCAGTCACTCCTTCCCCTTGGTCTAAACTAGCATGAAATTGTTAATCTTCAGGCTCTTTCCCCATCCTCTGGGGAGGGTAGGAGCACAGAGGGAATTAAATAAAAGCTGAGGCAGAATAGTCTGGTTAATTTGAGTATGGTTAAGAGCAGGGCCAACTGCCACATTTTCTTGAAAAGCTTTTGGACTTTATTGGGTGGAGAGGTGTATGTTTGTCGTGTGGGTTCCAGAAACCAAGGGAAAAATGCCCCCCACACCGCTTCCTCCTTTGAAGAAATTAAGTAGTGGCCACAGACAGTCACTACAGTCAGACTTCACAGATCAATAGCCCGATTTGACATGGGAGCAACTCTGATACTAAGGACATGTGTGCAATTACACACACACACCCCACGCACCCACCCACGTATTTCAAGAACTACTTATACACAATTAAGCCTCATAACACATGCACAATCTACCTGGGAGGCAAGTTAATAAATATTACCCCTATTTTTTCCGGAAGTGCCATCAGGGTCAGTCTTGGGAATAAACCCAAGAGTAGCAATTCGCTTTTCTCTGCTCTAGTTCTTGAGCCCTCACTTCCTCCGAAGACCCCACCCAACCCATACATGCAAGTGTCCCTTTTTAATGTCCTCCCTCTGGAAGATACAACTGGAATTAGGCTCTTCAGAAGTCTTCCATCATCGAAATGTGTTTTTACAATAGCTGTAGAAATGAGGCTTCTTTTAAAAAAATGTACTAGTAGTTTTTAAACTACTAAGTGTTTTAACTGTGCATATTTCTTATAGAGAAGATCTGATTTTGAAGGCATGGGTTTGAAGTTGTGCCCTATACATAGGGCATCATTATTTGTCTTAAATCCTATTCATCATGAATAAGTCCAGACAAGTGCACCCAATTTCACCAGTGCACATTTGGGTTAAGTCTCACTGGATTTATACTGGGTAGAGTTGACAGCAGCATCTGGCACATTTTAGAAACCTGCATCAGGGTACGATCCACAAGAATAAATATCAAGGATAGGCAACTGCACAGAAGGCCTGATTCTCCTTTCACACCACTAATTCCACTGATTTAAATTCTGGGGTTTATTTATACCTGTGTAAGAGAGACAGGAGACTCAGACCAACCACCTCTCTTACTCTCCAGAGACTAGCATTCTAGCAGTTATCAGATGTTACCTCCCCCACTATTATGACTTTTCTTAGCTACCAATAACTCCCAAGCCCCTTTGCACCAACTACTCCCAGGGGAAAAAGGCAGAATTATACACTGATTGCATCAATGAACATCACTGAAGAGCACCCTGAATAGCACTGAAAAGGCATAAATACAAACCTTATTTGCTCCAATATATGCCACATGGTGTGATGTAGGCAGAACAAGGCTTGAGGTCAGCAGTTCAGAAGTGCTGTGCACAATGTTACTTGGATAAAGTCAGAGAAATGGTGTTTACACTGACCCAGTAATCTGACACATAGCTTCAACTCCTTGCATTGCCTGAGCTCTGCATGAAAACAGATCATTAGCAGGTTAGTCTGTATCAAAGCTCTCTGTAAATGCACTTCTGCAAAGCATCAAGAGATCAGTCAGGCTTTGAAGGCACTGCCCCAGTGGAGGGGCAAAGCAGAAATGTACTGGTCCCAGTGGGTGCTTCTAGAAAGATTATGCCAAAAGCAGAGATGAAACTAATTTTTATTAATTATTCATCTATCACTCACAGACAGCGCTCTGTGAAGTGTGTAGAGGACGGTGAATTCATCATTGTATGGTCTGGGTCAGAGAGATCCTCTATGCCAGCTCCTTACAGGACCGCACAGAGGGCAGGCTGGGAGCAGGTCTGGAACCACAGTTACATGGACCCCAGCGATCAGGCACCTGAGGCAGGAAGCACTTGAAGAGCGACGGTCTCTGGTTCTGACCATAGGCTGGAAAGTGGCCCCAGAGATGGCATTACAGCCCCACAGCATGCATGTGGTACAACTGAGTTTCTTCACAACCCTAACAAAAGTAGCATGCAGGGTAGGGTTAATATAACCCTGGAGCAATAAACAAACCTAGCCTCAACAGCTGAGCCGTATCTTTAAAGAGGGCCTTCTACACTCCATTTTCTTTCCCAGGCGCCAAGACTTAAGCATATCTTTGTACACAGCAGTCCCTGGAAACTTAACTGTGTCTTGGGCCTGGTCTAGATTACAAAAGTTAGGTCAACTTAACTACGTTATTCAGGGCTGTGAAAAACATTTCATGGTCCATGCGATGCAGTTAAGCCATCAAAAGACCCAGCATGGCCACTGAGTGTGAATGACGAATTCTTCCATCAACCTAGCTACCACTTCTCAGAGATGGGGATTAACCACAGCAATGAAAGAACCCATCAGTCACCGTAAGAAAATGTCTATACACTATGGCTGTAGCATTTATAGGATAGACATATCCCGGTAGCTAACGAGCTACACATACAATGGTGTAGGCCACATGACTTTGCGGAAAGGAAAATGAGAGGGCTTATCAGACTTTGCAAAGCTATTGAACCTCTTAGTGGAACATAAGGAAACCAAACCAAATTACGTTGCACAAGACAAAATTTACAGGCTTACTTCACTTACCATTCATTGCTCCTTTCATTCACAAGGAGCAGGTGATCAAAGGAGGTGAGCGGAGTGCTTTTTCAAAAATGAGTAAATAAAGATCTGCATCACCTGACATTTACTAAAAACAGCCAGATAGTGTAGTTTTGTTCTGTCTTCAAGAGCAATGACGACACAGCGAATAGAAGTCAGAAGTGGCATTTACTCATAGTTTTAATTTAAAAAACATATGCAGATATTGCATGTTAGATGACTTTGGCTCAGCAGACTAATTTATTTTACTCCTTTATGCTACATCTTCAATTATGCACATACGATAAGATGTGTGCAATAAAGAAAATGACTTCAGCCTTTAACTCTTACAGCTTCAATAATTCCTGCTATTACTAGGCCTGACCCAAAGCTTGCTGAATCTTTCCAGGGATTTAAATTGGTTTTGTATTATTGGAAAATAGTGGCATATTGAGCACTGAGTCAGGTCCTAGGGGATGCAGTTTGTTTTTCTTTCCCTTGTTGGCCTATGAATGGATTAACTATATCAAATGAACCAATTTACTGGTGTGCATAGTGAGAATAAAACTATTTGTCAGCATTTCAGAAAATGAATGCCACAATAATGATGAGATCCTTTTATTTTGGAAGGCATATACTGAACTAATTCATTTACCATTATTGGATCAGAGTAGTCTAATGACTAGAGCACTGGGCTGGGGGTCAAAATGCAGATCTATTCCCATTTCTGCTGCATAACACTATGAAAGTCACTTTAGTTTCTTCCATATGCAAAAAGAAAGGTAGGAAGAGTGGTTAAAGTTTTCAAAAGCCACCAGGTATTTTAGGAGCTCAAGTCTCAGTGAAAGTCAGTGGAGAAGTCTTGTTGTCTTTTAGTAAGAGTTGAGCTCCCCAGTTATCTGTGCATGTCTGAAAAAATTAACCCAGTGATACTTCTTTTCCATGGTAAACTGTTTTAGCAGCTATGGATAAGAGTAGGATACAGAAAGTATATATCAAATACTATCCAATAAGTTACTAGTTTCAGGTTTAAAACCATCATCCGATGTGGTATTTACCATACACTTTTGTCGCCACCACAGGAAGGTTTTCTCCTCTTAGTTTGGTGGATATTTGGTTTTATTGTGTTGTTGCTGTTTTTTGTATATGTAGTTAGTTGTATGTGGTATTCATATCCTTAGTTTTGGATTAGTTTAGAAGTTTAATAGCTGTTTTTTGCCTGGTCCAATGTTCTCACCAGGCTTCATGTACTATCCCTTGTATGGAGAAACAATCCCCACTAGCAACCTGCATACTCTACACTTATTGTGCTTGGGGGAGGCACATATTAAAGAGCTCCATTTGCATGTCCTTCAAGAAGATATAGGTGGCTAGAGACCAACATAAAGCTGCACCTTATGGATCAAGCCACAAGACCTGTTTGGCAGCAGGACCAGATCATCTGGCCCCTCAAAGGTCTTCAATGCTACAGTGAGATTCTGATTCTTCACTGGATAAAGGTGGCTCCAAACTGACCAGTCATGCCAAGGCTCAAAGAGCATCTTCCTCCTTTTCCAAAAGGAGTGCTGGTCAGCACCACAATTCCCTGAGCACTCAGGAGACAGTTAGCTATCTACCCAACTGCCAGTAACAAGGCAAGCTCATTCCAGCACTGTACCATTGACTCCAGTACCATTCATGGGGTGGCCATTGAGTTTGGTGCTGACAACAACATTGGACTCAACACCAACCATATCAACTCTGCAGACTTAGCAAGCAGCTACAGATTTATTTTGTCTCTCTATGCCAGATTTTCCTCTGATGTAGGTGGTGTCTGCTGTAGTGGGGTCTTGTGTGATCCCAGTTTGTTGCAGCTGTCATCTCTGGTACCACTTAAACAGATTGGAGAGCAGATCATTTTCTACGTCAGCACCAAGAGACCTGTTATCAGTGCTCATTCCATCTTAAATCCCAGAGACAATGTCAGCTTCTATAGGCCAAACAAAGAGCTGCAGATTCAACATTTAGTCTCTATTTGGTACCAAGTGTTAGTGCTGCCTCAGTGACCATGCTGGTAGTCAAGACACAAACGTGCCTGCATTCAACTGATGTGGCTCCTCCACTGGGCTTTGGATGAATCAGAGCATGTGATTCAAAGGTAAACTCCTTCATTCCCTTCCCTTTGCAGGGTTTCTCATGTCTTCAGTTTAAAGTCATTTTCCACTTCTCCATCCAGGCTCCAAGATCAGAAGTCTTTAAGACCTTCATGGGACCATCCTCATTACCAGGATTGGTACAGTTCTTCTAGTAGTGACAGGGGGTCTTGGCCTACTCACCACCAGCGCCATACTCCTGTCCTCAGTGGCATTCATGAAACCCTTGGGTTGCTTCTTAACCGTCAAGGGATCAATCCGCAGCTCATTCCTTGATGTGATTGCTGAAGCAACCTGCCATCTCACCTTGGCACGAGATACAAGGTGGCTGAAGACAGGTACTGAGATTGTGCTCTCTGACCTGCTTCATTTTGAGCTTTAATTGAAGGAGCAAGCAAGATTAAGAGTTCAGTTGTGGAAAAATGGTAAATAATGAAGATCTAGGTCATTGATATAGAGCAATCTAGATTATGTAGACTGGAAATTATGCATACATTAACTGAGTGATCTTTATTTAAACAGGGGTCTTAAACACATGGCCCACAGGCCACATGCAGCCCCTAAAGCTATCTCCTGTGGCCTGCAACAACGCTTGTCTTGTTACCGTTAGTTGCAACATTGGTGTATGAAAAGGTTTCAGTGGTGCAGCCCTCAGGCTAATGTACTAGTCCTCATGCAGCCCTTGTGGTGATTTGAGTTTGAGACCCCTGCATTAAAACAATTTACCAAGTATCTTAGTGGATGCTCCACCACTCAGTTTTTAAATCAAGATTGATTTTCAAAAATAAGATCTAGGAATTATTTCGGGGAAGTTCTTATGGCCTGCACTACACAGATTAGTTGATCACTACAGTCTCTTAGGCCATAGAATCTGAAACAGAAAAACTTCAGAATTAAGACTGTCACTTTACCTTTATTAGCCCATCCTATTTTCTGTTAAACTACTGACAAGATCTTAGAGCAGAACACAGTCCTATGTGCCATAATATATTTTTAAAATAAATAGGCACAATGAAGTAAAGAGGTAGTAGAGGGAGCCAGTCTGAATTTCTCTGCTTTTATCAGTCATAACCTTGGAGATATTTTATTTTCAACATCTCTTCAATTCATTTCCACTCGAGTATTCTTTTTGAAAATGTAATGTAAAATAAAAACCCATTACCATCATCTTATATTCAAAACCTACTGCAACTTTCCAGCTGAAACGTAAGAAGCCCACCAGCTGTTTCATATTTTTCTAGTCATTAATTTCCATCATTTTAAAGGCTGTGAATCAAGCTTCAGTATATAACAAAACAAGCAGAGTAGGTCGACAATGATAATTTGTCTTGCAATCTCTAGGGGACTGGCAATTTTTTATTGTGATAGGAATCCTACAATAGTCACCATAAACTCAGTTAGAGTACAGTGCTGCGTGGTTCACAGTGGGTAGTCAATGCAAAGCAAGCTACTAAACTACAAGGGTGACATGCTTTTATGCTTAAGGAGTTTTGCAAACTGGGCATCCCTTCTCAGAACTAGAAATTATTTGGAATTATTACTATTTCTTTTACAGTAGTACCTGCAGCAAAGAACATGGCTGCAAGGTAGTAGGCACTGTTTGTAAACATCACAAACCGCTCCTTGACAGGAAGGATTTACAATCTGAACAGAGAGTATGATAAAAATCAAATATTGTTACTGTCATGTAATAGATGAGGAACAGGAAAAAGTCCATGGCACCAAATCTCAGAGCCCAGGTCATTTAACTCAAGCTAATGGAACTTGGGATAACAGGGCTAGAAATAGCAGCACAGATGTAAAAGTGCAGGCTGAAGTCTCGGCTCTGAAACTATGGGGAGGGTCTCAGAGGCCAGGCTCTGAGTGGTTAACTCTACACTGCTAGATCCAGAAGACACTATCCAGCAGGACTCTGTGCCATGGGTTTTTCTTTGCAGTGCGAGCATCCCCAAGTGACTTGCCACAGTCACAAAGCATTTGTGAAAGAATCAGGAACTGCACCCTAATCTCCTGAATCCAACGCCTTAACCCAGTGGTTCTAAACCATGTAATGTGTAGGCATACATTATTGTGTGGCCACACATCAGTAAGCATGTCACAGAGAGCCGGGACAATGGCTGGATTTAGCCCGGGGAGGGTCAGGTGGTGTATCGTGTAAGGTCATGACCTGCCACCAGCTGTGTCATGACTCACAAAAGGCGGAGAACCACTGCCTTGACCATAAAAACTTTCATCTAGGAATCACTATTGATTTATTCTAGTTTTGCTACTCTATTTGTGGAGTCCAGGACATATTTATAGCAATGGGACAATATACTATACAATATTGCTCTATTTTTACTTGGAATGCTCAAGTTCTTCCTGTGATTTCAGCATCTGACACCTGCCACTCAGTACTTCAAGTATTTCTTATGTCAATACCTTACTTAGAGCTACTTGAAACTCAAAATGACCGCTTGTAACACTTGTTTTGAAGGCTGTAGAATCTTATAATGTTGGAGTATAATTTCTATTGTGTTTATATTGGTAAAAGGTCTTTTTAGGGAAACATACTTTGCCTCATAATAGCTATTTTCAACTCAATTAAGTAAAGCATAATCCAGCCATAGACCATGAAACTCAAAACGATAGACTCCAGTGACTAGCATGAAATTCTATGCAATTTTAACAGAAAAATTCTGCAATTTATGCTCATAAATGACCACTTTCAGTCCTTATATTCTTATTATTGTAAATAGGATTCCACAAGCCTAAAAAAAGAATAGAATTTAGCTGCTAATTCCCTCTCATCACAGTTGTTGCTCTAATTAAACTCCCTCTTTGGGCAGGAAATTACCTATTGAACTATACTGTCCAATCAGCTTTTGTGACTAGTACATTGAATGTAGCCTGTGAGACAAAATATAATGATTGATTAATTGCTAGCAGTACACATACCTCACAGTATCTGTTTTGCTTTAGGAAAAAAGTACAATCCCCACATGTACAATCTACCACAGCACTAGTGCTATTTAGGAAACAAATTGCAATTGTATGCTGTAGTAATCATTCAAGATTTTATCGATTATATGACTTCGAAGGTGAAAATGTACAAATGGACTATATAATAGAAACATATTGAGCATCTATTGATTTATGCCAGAGGACTTGGCAACCGGCACAGTGCCCCCGGCAACGTTACACAAGTCAAAGTTGAAAATTAATGCTTCAGCCCTCCATTACAAACTAAATTTTTTAACAATTTCGACAACCCTGCAGTCTATAAGTGATTAATATTCAATGGCCAGTGTTTTCCTGTTTATAGGGTGTATAGACTTTCAAAAGTGCTCAGGGTCTTAATGAATACTTTGTCAATATGCAACAGTATATGACAAAATGATGCGTATTAGCTTAAGAATGCAGAACTTGTGTTAATTAAAATGAGGTTTGCAGACTTCTGGTAACCAAAGGCATGTATCCAACAAAACTATTCTCAAGAGAAAGGCTTGACCCTTCTACTAAAATCTGCAGTATACTTTTATATTTAGCAGAGCTATGAGCTCTGTTCCATGGTTAGTCACCTAGACCAAGATTTTCAAAATAAGGAGCATTAAGTTAGGTTCCTAAATCCACATGAAACCTCCTAAATAGTATGACCTGATTTTCAGAAGTGCTGAGCAATGAACAGTTTCCTATAATTTCAGAGGCAGAAGCTATTTGGTGTTCACTTATTTAGGAGTTTTAGGCGCTACTTCAGTAAGATCCTTAAGTGCATGCCTTATTTAAGTCCTATTATTTAAAAAGGGAGCTGTGGCTTAAAGTAAGGTATGTGGTTAAATAACCTGATGAATTGGGGTCCAAGTACTGATCTGGGAGCTAAACTACAGGGGGTCCATCTTTTAAAACTATGGCCATCCTGGCCAATGAGATCTCCTGATTTCCCCAGTTCACCTTCTTGAGTTAGAACACTCATTCTAATTAGATTTTTGAAGAAAGTCAAAAACAGAAAACCTTCAGTACAATACATATCAAGGGACTGACAGTTTGTTGCCTGGGGTAGCGCTGTTTTTAAATCATCAGGCCTTGCCCTAAGTATCTGGAGGCAAGTTAGAAAAAAACAAAAACAAAAATCCAAAAAACCCACAGCAGTTGAGATTAATAAGAGTTGAACTCAACAACATATGTGAGAAGGAAAGCTCTCTGCACTTCCTTAAGACTGTCCAGCAGGATGTCAAGTGACACCACATGCATCCAAAGAAACACCAAAGATAGAAGCATTATTTATGACATCAGAGCAATCTGACTCGGCCAATGCATGCCTTAAGGCAGGATGCTATTTTGAGCTACTTCTGCTGCTACTTTTCCTTGTCAACCCTTTCGTGAATGTCACTTACAAATATGCATCTGTTGTAGAATCCATTTCCATCCCTCTACAAAGAGAAACCTTTTGATCCTTTTAGAGCTTGCAGATCTCCATGAGTCCTCAGGGATACAAATTAGAAACGAGGTCAAATTACAAATGGTGAATATAGAACAAATAACGCAAGTACGTAGAGGCAAAATTAAAAAGGCCAAGGCACAAAATGAGATTAAAGTAGCTTGCAGGGCCATAATGAGGGTGGGATGAATGGGGCTTTGCCCTGGGCACCCCAGAAGGACTCCATTTAGCTGCTCTATCAAAGGACACATTCTGCACCTCTCGCTCCAGGTGCCACTCATTGTGAGGGGTGCTGAAATATCTAATTACGATGCTGCTAGTAGAGACATAAATGGTAAAAAGGAAACATAAATTAGACGCAAAAGCAGATCCATCCCTAGGTGGTGTGGGTCTCAGGACCTATCAGCCTGTGGGAGGTCCCCATCCTGGGAGGACATGGTGGGCTGGCCCAGAGGCAGGACTTCGTGCTCCTGCCTCTTCTCTGAGCCAACTCCTCCACCCCCGGTGCAGGGCGGACCTGCACAGGGGCTGGGCACCTCTCTCCTAACCCACCTCTCGGCTGTCCCACCCTGCCCGGGGAGAGGCAGGAGAGCAGAGCCTGGCCACGAGGCAGGACTGCCCCATCCCTGGGCCAGCAGTTCCCTGCCTTGGGGATGGAGAGGGCCAGCCCAGAGCAGACACTAGGCTCCAGACTCTTGCAGGGCCCACAAAACTGTGGGGCCAAGGGTGATCACCTCTCTTGCGCTCCCTCCCCCCAAGGACAACTCTGAGCAAGAGGAACAACAAGGTCAAGGTACGCCCATTGCTCAGGGAGGGGAAAACAACAAAAAATGTGAAAATGGTACAAGTTTATTTCCACTTTACAAAAAAATTAGTAGTGATTGGACATCCAATTTAGCAAATACGCACGAAAATAAAGTAGAATATGAGGCTAAAATTGGGAGGGAGAAGGAAATCAAGCTAGAAAATACTTAGGTACATTAGAGGTCTCAAAGTCACCAGGGCTTGATGAACTATGTCCTCAAATATTGAAGGAGCTGACTGTGCAGATATCTGAGCTCTTAGTGATCATTTTTGAAAGTCATAGAAGATGGGTATGATTCTAGAGGACTAAAAGGCTATGTCTCCACTAACCACAGGGAGTTCAAACTCGTTAGTTAACTAACTAACCTTGGGCTTCTAAGTTTGAACTAACCTCACGTTCTAGTTTGAGCTAACGCTGAGATCAAACTAGAACACATAGTTGGTTTGAACTAAGCACTTGTCTGTGGCTACATCAAGCCTAGTTCAAACTTAAGCTTGAACTAAGCGCTTAACCCTGGACTAACCACCAGTACTAAAGTTCAAATCAGCATTTCTTAGCTCAAAATAAGAAATTTCTTAAATTACTAAAAGGTAATCTGAAGTAAATTATGCAATGTGTACTTTGGGCAATAACTAAGTTTTAAAGGCATGCACCTGACTGAAAAGATTTTTCATTTGTATCCTGTAATTTTTCTTCACCTATCTGTGACTTGAAACTAAAACGTAAGGTACTTTGAAACATTTGAGAAGACTAATTTTGTGTAACTTGAGGGAGAGGCTAGTTAGAAAAAACAAGAAAACATGCAAGGGTTGGGGGAAAGGATCTTTTTTAAAAAAAGGAGTATGCTGACAAAGCACAACCGCAGCATCTGCTAATCTGTGGCTAAACAGTAAGAAGTATTAGCAGAGGACACTGCTGTAACTCAGACAACTAACCATCTGGTTTACTATCAGCCAGGTGCCCTTATGTAACCAGGGCCATGCAAACCTGCAGACTCTGTAGATTTCAGGCCCCAAAGCAGTGCCAAGTGAGGTCAATAGAAGGACTTTCATGGGTTTCAAATCAGGCTTAGGGGATTTTTTACATGGTGCTCTCCAGAATTCAAGCTTTATTTAATAAATAATGAGTGGGTACCATTGCAGCTAACACAACACCTAGTACAGTGTAGTCCTGCCCCCTCATCAGGGTTTCTGGGTGCCACTGGAATAGAGATGTTAAAATAGTCATGACTATTTCATGCCTTCTGCTTCTGAAGATGGCATTAGAGGTACTATATACAGGCTTTCCCCCCAGTAATTCACACAAATTTAAAAGCAGCAACCTAATCCTATAAGCAAATCCAGAGGCAAACCCTAACTTGTGTGCAGACGACCACTCAATATTTGGATGCAGAATCGCGTCTCATTGCTTCCCTCCATTTATTGGATGAACAGAAGTGAACCACAAGTCAGCAGACTATGCTATAGGAGCACAGAAAAGGGGTGGCAAATTTGTGCCATGCCCCTCCTTCTCCCACCCCTAAATCCCTGGGATCCCCTGAGGCCCTTTTCATACAAGATTGTGTGCTCCCTGATATTTAAGAACAGAGAGCTTTCTGGCACCAAGTAGAGTTAAGAGTCTGTCACATTGCACAGCCTGTTCCTCTGCAGACGCAATAGATATCTGAGAAGAAAGTACTAGTCCAGTAGCATCCTCCCCATGGTTATGACTTCAGAGTGGCAGAGGGAGGAATCCAATGACTGCATGACTTATGTGAGGAGACGTGTTTCCAAGGGAAGGGGACCCAGCCGAAGGGGACACAAATCTGGGAAGCAGGACAGAAGCAGCGGGGCTGGTAGCAGAAATCTCTGCGGAAAATCCAGATTTTGCAGATCAGGCCCATCACCAAAAGGAAACCAGAAATGGAAGGCTAGTGTATAAGTCTCATGTGCAGCTCTCTTCTTGTCATAGCTTGTAAGCCCGGATTTCAGGGCTAGCTCGGACTAGGATGTTATAATTGACTTACCCCACAGGGCACCTTTCACCAGCCTCACAAGATGTTTTGGAATTTCAGGCTACACCCAAGATCCAGTGCTCTTCACAAATAACGTGCAAAATGCAGCCACACCTGGGGCAGAACATGACAACCACTGTAACAGCATAAGCAGCAATACTGCATTTATAGGTAAGTAAAAAATACTTTATCTGGTTAAAAGTTTCAAGGGAATTTAGATTGTGGGAGTTAATGAGGATGGTGAACCTAGCCAGAGAAAATAAGAAGCTCTTTGCACATTTATAGATGCATTTTCAAAGTGAATCCTCCTGAAAATATTCCATTGCTTTTTAAAATGTCATTTCCATGTGTGTTTGAACTTTCTAGGACCTGATTCACTACAGTACATAAGTGTGTTCTTAAACTGGGGCCCTAAACAGGACAGGAACTAGCAGCAGTAAACTAGACCAAGAAAGGCAGTTTTCATGGTATTTTCAGCCACAGAATGGATGAAGGTACTAGAACCTCATAAAAGGCACTGTTCCCAAGCCAGCCAAAATGCTCAGAGTAAAGAGGCAAGGACACTCTGGTCCGAATGCCTGCAATCTTGGACGCCTATATTGCCATTTACATTGGGTTCAGATAGAGGCTGACCCAATCTTTCTGGTTTCTGGCCACAGCACTCAGGCACTTCTAGCTCCTGAGAAAAATGCCAGGGGACCTCTGACAACCAGAAATAGTGAGGAGCTCTGTTTTAACAGACGCAGGAATTTCCAGCACCAGCCATTGAGCTGGCTCTCGGTTCTTTCAAATTTGCTTCTAGGAGGCAAGGGGGAAACAGTTATATGGCAACTGCCTTAAGATGTGAAAATAATCTGTTTCAGTCATGGCTTGCCAGAAGCTATTTGACCAACTTCAACTGTTAGGAAGTCTGTTTCACTCTTCTTTTATGTTCTCTGCTGCATCAATTGATGTCAAGCGTGAGCCACAAGAAAGTTTAGAAAGCCGCCAAACAAGCTGTAAACAAGTGACTGAGGTAGAGGTAAAATTTTTTATTGCTGGCAGCTTGCATCCAGCTCAGATTCTGGTGTTTTAAACTGCATCCTGCAGTTACAGTCTGCATTGATTTATAGTGTTTATGGCAACCAATATTAGATGACTATACAGTGTAAGAATGTCACACCTGCATTATAATCACTATGTCTTGCTCCATCTGTGTGATTTACAGCAAAATGCATTCTGCAGTCAAGTGCTTCCCCCCAACCCCCTCCTTCTCAGGAAATCTTACTCCATTTTTTTGTTAAATGATGATTGCTCATGGACTGGAAAGGGTGAGCAATGGCAAATGCAACAGAAGCAGAAACCCCAGGGCCTTTTTAATGTTATTTTTAGTATGGAATAACTTCACTTTTCAGATAGATACACACAACGGGTGGCAGGGGAAGGGGGCAACCACAAACATGCAAGACAGACATTGAAATATAATATGGATCAATAATCTGTACTTTAGAGCTGATTGAAACCTAAAGGTGACTAAATCTGGAAGCAAGAAGCTGTGTTAATTTATAGTAGACAATGTTATTAAAGTATCTATATGCCTTGCTGCACAGGAAACATTACTGACCATAAACAGCATGTAAATCTACAAGACAGCATTGCTTTGAACATAGATTGGCTAGGCTTTGAATTTATTTAGTCTTCCCAGCCCACTAAACATCTGCTGTTCTCAGTGGGATGGGAACTCAGGTGGGCCCCCCTTCTACTGACTTTTGCAGCCAGTGCTCCCAAATTGTAGGATTGTTGGGCTATCAGTCTATTTTTTAAAATTGCATGAGCCTCCTGTAGATAACTGGGAAAGCAGATGCTGCTGGAAATTTGCTCTTAATCATCCAGCAGAAGGGGGAAGAGAGATCTCCACTGCTAACAGGAATAATGGAGAAAGTTTAATTACACTATCATCAACAAGCAGAGAGCATGTGAAAATGCTGGGGCGGATTCTTCACTAACCATCCTTGCTCTTCAAAGCCCTCCAGGGACTGGAAGTTGTGTCAGGCAAATAGGCTTTAGCTGTGGAGGTGGAAGGACTGATTGAGCTGTCTGAGCAGGAGACTACAGTGCTGGGCAAAACAAGCAAGGAGTCATGTGGCACTTAAAGGCTGATAAATTTATTTATCGCATGAGTTTTTGTGGGAGAAAATCCCACTCTTGATAGTTTAACAGCTGTGCTCAACCATGTCAATAACACATCAAGACTTCAAAAAGAAACAGCAAAATTCGAACTGATATAAAGATTTGATTGTAAAAGCAGGATTAAATTGTGACTATGCACTTTTTCCCTTTACAACAGGTGATTTGATCTCACCTTTCCCCTATGAGCTGTTTCCCAGTGTTTGAATTTTAACAACTGCTTTGATTTGCTGTTACATTTTGACCTGATCCCATGACTTCCACTTCCCTGCATTTATTTTCCTCCCATTTTCTAAGTTTCCCCATCTTCAAAGCATTTGACAAGGTGGGATTTTCTCCTGCGAAATCTTATGGGATAAACAAACATTTAAAGTACCACAGGATTCCTCACTTTTGCTGAACTAGACTAACATGGCTGCCCCTTTGGCATTCGGCTGCTGGAGCAGTTTACGCCACTGCAGAGTCAAGAAAGCAGTGGAATAATCTAGCTTCAGACACAGACTACCCAGCACATTTCCACAGAGGAAGCTAGAGAGACAAGAAGCTTCTTTCCTGCACAACTCCTTTGACAACAAAACACTTTTTTCAAAAAGAATCACTTGTCTCCATCGTGCCTAACACAACATACGGCATTTGCACAACAGAGAGCAGGTGGGAACAGCTCCCTAAGTAAAACACTCTGTTTTAATTGACAAACATCCTACAGAGTGAGAGAAATGTCATGCTCAGTACAGGGTGAAACCAATTAAAGTTTGCACAAGTACTCTCAGCAGAGCTAAAATACTCAGCGACAATGGCAAATTGTGATTATAGGCATTTCACGACAGATGAGCCATTTGAAGAGAATGCAAAATTCTAATCTGAAACAAAGAAAAATGCGTTCAGTTGCCTTCTGGAAGATTGTTTAAATTTTAACTACAATTTACACTCTCAGTACGAGAATTCTTTTCTGATACTGTTTATACAAAATTCTTAAGAGAAAAATAGTTCTGAGAAAATACAAGAAAAAACATACATTATATGACGAAAAGATCCACTATTACACTAGACAAGAAATATGTATGAAACCCTTATTTCAAGACAAAACTAGACCCTAAATAGTGGTCAGGTCGAAACTTCCCCAATAGGCAGGTTATTTCATAATTGTCCAATGGGAGAGTTCCTTGTACCAACCCTGGAAGCACCTCTCGTATCAAGGATGCTTCATTAGATGGACCACTGGTCTGACAGATTATTGGAATATTCATGCATACAGGGGTAGTTCTCAGCCTGCAGCCAGGGCCAAAAGCAGCCTTTGGAGGCTTTCAAAGTGGCCCATGGCTCACTTTCTGCAGACTGCAGAAGAAAGCTGCTGCCTAACAATCCAGGCGGAGTATGTTTCTATGATGCCAAAAGACCCCCACAGGCTCCTTACTGCCACTAATGTTATGGGAGATCAGTGCCCCCTGTCCCTAGGTGTTGGGATCCCTGCTGGGGAAGGCAGCTTGCTTGCAGCTCATATGCCACGTCTCCTCGCTCATCTCTTTTAAGGAGCTTTTAGTACATTCCAGTAAAATCCCCAGGGCCAAACAGTGCCAGCACTTAGTAACACAGTACTTTGACAATGCAGTGGATAACAGGCTTGAGGGTGGAAAATCACATCAATGACACCTTCCCTTTTGTTTTCCCCATCCCCCTACCCCCCAACCCCACTATTCTTTGTTTAGACAGAATTTGAGATTTTTCAAGGACTGTAAGGCTAGATTTTCAACGGGCATTCGTTCAGTGCCAAACTCCTTAAGACTCCTCTGTAAATCCCAGCCTGATGTCTTAGAGAAATTAAACTTCTCACCTGGCCCATGAGCAACTAGTTAGAAAAGCACCACTTGTCACACTCCCTCACACAGATGAATCATCTCTTACAATTACTTTCCAAAAGGATCCCAAAGCATCTGCAAAATCTATAGTGTAGTAACAACTGCACACTAAAACCTGGTCACCTGTGGAACGGAAAGGAGCAGCAGATTAAAAGCACAGAGCAACACTACAGAACAAATCATGACAGGAAGTGAAGGACACTGTGTCTAGGTGAAACTGCAAGGCAGTATAGCTATGCAGAATAAACAAACTGCTGACCAGCTGCTTTGTTTGCCAAAGTCTGCTGCTTCCCTTCTGTCCATCCTCTGCCAGCAATATTCAAAACAGTAGGTGGCAGAAAAGGATTTTGCACATACGGTTGCAAAAAAGAAAGAGCCACACAGTCTTCATCTGACCAATAAGAGTCTTTGCAGGGAAGGGAAAAAACAGGAGACCAGGTTCATTTTGAAAAATACTTAGAAAACTGCTATAGTTAAAACTGTTCTCCATTAAAAAAATATATATAACACCTTGAACTCTATCACCCCTCCTCTTTGAAATTCATCTCAGTCCCTTTGGTATTTTTTGACATTCAAGATTAAAATGTTTTCTAGTAGCAGAAAACAGTGTCTCAAAGTAAGCTTCTCATTAACAATAAATTGTTTCTTCTAATCTCTTGAATTTTAACTGCAGGTTTTGACCATAGCACCTCCTACAGGAGGCAATAACTTTATTGCTATTATAAACGTGTTTCATGTAGACATGCAGGGCCAGCCCAAGGTTTTTTGGCACCCTAGGTGACTACGATTTTGGCGCATCTCCCCCCCACCCCAGCAGCTCCCTCTGCAAGACTGGCCACATTGCGGCTGGTGGCAATGCCGCTGCTTCCCCAGTCAAAGCCAGCTCCCTGCCTGTGGCCCAGTGCTAGCAGAGCAGGGCAGGAGGCTTGCTGGCCCCTGCCCAGCCCTTCGCTGCTCCCTCCTGGTTGGAGCCTTAGGCAACTGCCTAGGTCATCTCTATGGACAAACCGGCCCTGCAGACATGGATAGAGATGCCATCCTGGACTGGCTGTTCCAGGATGTGCATCTTGAGACAAACTAGCAATGGCCACAGGTGCATACAGACTTCTTGTACAGTTGTCAATGGTAGAAACTAGAGATCCTAACAGATTGGGACCCCATACTAAGTGTTGTGCAGATTTAGTGAAATAATGCTTGCCCTAAAGAATTTACAAGCAAAATTGGTATAATGGACAAAAAGTATAAATCCCCATTTTATGGACAGTGAACAGACATTCTGGAAGGAAACATCTGATGAGAAGAGAAATCTGAAGATTAGAGTTCTTACATTTAGCCTGCATTAAGCTATGGCTGTGAAACGTGGACATTTCAACAGTCAAAAGAAAGGACCCACACTCCTTTGAATTATCAAGTTATAGAAGAATTATGAGAACACCACAGATAATGCATGTCAACAATGAAAGTATTGAAGGTTATTTTAACTCAAATACCAGCCAGAAACCATTAAAGAAATATTTAATTCGAAGGAGACATTTTAGGAGGTTCATTGTGTGATGCATGTTTACAGGTATTTGAAGTGAAGGTAGATAGCAGAAGAATGAAGCAGAAAGAGAAGCTCTTGAATGGACCATCTGCCTCTTGGCTGTGTGATGCACATTTATGGGTAATGGAAGGGAAAGCTGATAGCAGAAGAACGCGAGGCAGAAAAAGAAGGTCTTGGATGAACCTCTTGGTACTTGGCAGATCAAAAGAACTATTCATTCACAGAAAGATTAGCCAAGACTTGTACTGAATGGGCTAACCTGGCAGTAAACCTCCTATAACAGACACACCACATAAAAAGAACTGAGGTTCAGAGAAACAAATTGGGGTGGAGGCTGCCTGAGCGTGTTCACAGTCAGCACAACAGGAGTCTTTGCATCTCTCTTTCAGCGCTCTAGCGACTGCTAAAGCCCCATCACTTTTCCAAGTGAGTTCATACTAATGAAACCCAGGCAGGTGAACTGACAGAAGCCTGGAGGGGACAGAGTGCAACAGTAAGTTCATCATTTGCTTGGCACTTTTCTGAATGGGAGACAAGGAGACAGGCAGCCGTTGAACAGACACGAAAAGCCTTTAAAAAGCAAGAAAAGTTTAACAACCTTTTTTCTTAAATCTGACATTTTTATTCTGTGCCCTCATTTTAAAAAGGAAAAACAACAATAAGTCATATGATTTGGGGCTGTTTCACCAACAAAAGCAGCCTTGGAAGAAGTGTCATATCAACATCTCCTGGTAATTGAACGAGTTATTTATAACAGGCCTTTAAGTGGGACTGAAACAGAGCAGAGAACACAGTTTTCCTGGTTCAGTTTGTTATAAGAGGTTGGTCTTCGTACACAGAAGGGATGTGTAAGGGAATTTGTTTGATTCCAAGATCAGGAATAGCCTGTTTTTGTCATGCCACAATACAATTACATAATGTTGCCAAGCAGCATTTTTTGCTCAACTTTCATCTTTTACTTCTATTTACAAAAGGGCAGGTACCATTAGGTCAGTCCTTTGGGTTGGTTTAGTGCTTTATCAATCCCCCTCCCTCTCGCCATCTATGCAATGGGCTGGGAAGGTAGTGGGTATAAGCTAAATCCCAAGTAGATGTAACAAGAGATTACGTAGGACCCAGTTCTCACATACACTTAGGCATGTTATGGCAGGGTACAATGCCATTGAAGTTGGAATAAATTGCATTTATACCCAGTTGTAGCCTCATTGGGCTGCCAAATTGATGTAAACTGTTTTAGTGTAGTCAAGAATCAGGCTATTCAACATTTAACCCACTTGCAAGGTGCATTACCCATCATCCTCAATGGTGGATCCTTGGGAACAGCTGCTTGCTATTGCTCCCACCTTACAGTCTTGGGCTTTTAAATCAAATGGGAGCAAACTGTTTTGAAGTGGGAGTCCCAGTTCTACACCTGCAGTGACAACCCAATCAGAGAAGTTGCTGCAAGTAAAATTAAACTGATCAAATGCTGCTTTTTGAACTGAAGATCTAATTTTAGAAGACTCATCCATCTAGCAACTCTAATATTATGAGTCAATTGGCCAGAGATCAAAGTCATGGAATGGACTATCTTGTGCTTGGATTGATATTTTCTCAGAGCATTCTCTAATTAGTTCTTAACGCTTGTAAAAGACCTCAAAGAATTATCGTGATGAAACTTCTTGCACACACAACTTCCTTGTTATCTGGACACTTTCCAGGCCTTTGAACATTGGATTATACCAGTCTGTTCTGTGCATTTGTTTGTGATGAGAATTTCCGACTGCAATCACTATCTGGCTTGTAGTTTTTTTGAGAACCAGTCCCCAACTCTCATAGAAGAAAAAAAAAGTACTAGGTTGTCTGAACCCTGCCAGATTTTCTAAGCAATAAGGGCCTGCTTTTAAACCAAAGTTCTTTTAAATAGCACACACGAGATGCAAATTCTAATTCTGTTCACCAAGAGATTTTACTGCAGGAATCACGAATGCTCTGACATATCAGATACTCTAAAGACCCAATCCTACAATTCCTACTCACGGGAGCAATCCTTACTCTTGCAAGTTGTTCCACAAACTTCAGCAGGACTAGTTAAGTTAGGCAACCTGGATAACATGCCTGCACCATGATCCAGCATACCCACATCTTGAGTCAAGGTACGCAGAATCTCACACATGCTTGCTTCTGCCCTGGAGTCAGTAAATAAGAAATGGGCAAAGCTTGGCATTGTCCTCTATTTGCCAGACAGCACAGCTTAGCCAGCTTGGGTTGGAGTGTAGTAATTCACTGCCACTACTGACTATTACAAGTTGCTACCTTCAAGAGCAAGAAGAAGAAGGAACAGGCAGGACCATGCTGACTGTGTCCTTGTGACAAGATCTAGCCCTCTGACTTCAGTGGAATGGCTTGCATGAGTAAGGGTTGAAGGACTGGGTCTACCGAATGTGTTAGAGGACTTAGAGTACTTTTTTTTTTTAAAACAATGCACTGTCATGCACACAACTAGTACCATGCCCAACAGATAAAACTGACTACTCCACTGTAAGGACTTGCAATAATTTTATAGTCATTCTTCTCCCTTGTGTGGCTTGAACATAAAATAATTCATTCATACACCACACTTTAATCCTTCACAGGGAAGGTGCCCTATTTTGTGTACCTGATGTCATTTCTCTCTAATTACACTAAAATAGGATGAAAAAATGGCCCCTTACTCTGAAACATGCTGAACATCTTCATGAGTTGTGCAGCCATCTCAGCTCCTGGTGACTCAGCACTTTGTTGGATCTGAGCCCGTTATCTTTGCTTTTCAGGTTACAACCCTTTCTGATATTAGCTGAGTCCCTTGCTTAGTTATCAACAAAGAACTGGCGGCAATTATGTAGTTAAATGAATAATCACTGTGCATAAGGATCCTTCATTTTTTCATACAGTCATCTGTATTTTCCACCCCACTTCATTTTGTGCATCTATTTGCCTCTCTCTTCCAAGAATTTTTAACTTATGCAACTGAGCAAGGTGGAATAGATTGTATGAGCAGACTGGAAAAGGATACTTTTAATAACATTTCGAAGATAGATGAATCTCGGTGGAACACAATCTACGCTTCCCACAGCCTCAAACCAGCAAATAGTAGATACTGGCCAGAGTGCTTGGTACTGTTAATATTCCCAATGCATTCTTAGACTCAGACTGTAAGGTCAGGAGGGACCCTACCCTAATGTGTTAGTTTTAGCTCACAATGATACATAAGCTCCCCAAACCGTATTCTCAGTGGCCGTTCTGCTATCTTTTGGTTCAACCTGCCACACGATATTAAGACCATACATATAGCCACACTGGGTCAGCCCAATAGACCATCTAGCCCAGTATCCTGTCTTCCAACAGTGGCCAATGTCAGGTGCTTGAGAGGGAATGAACAGAACAGGTAATCATCAAGGATATGTCTACGCTGGAGGCTCAGTTAAATTGACTTAGAGGCCATACTGAAAACTCCTGTCTGCTGCTATTTGGTTAACCAGAAGCTCTGTTGTTTATTATCTTTGTGTATTTCAATAAGTGTTATTTTTGTTGCCTTTTATATCTGTCTTTCCTAAACTGGTGATTAGATGCAGTCTGGTGCAGAACCTGGATGAAAGAGGGGCCCTAAAGATATAAACACCAGTGGTTCCCAACCTTTTCTCTGCCATGGCACACCTTGATATTTTTAATTATTTTGAGGCACACCACCATATAGTCTCCAAATACTCATGAGCCAGTCATGAACTGAGTAGTTTTTCAAAAAATGTTCCATGGCACATGGGCTGAGGCCTGATGATACCCCCATGTGCCATAGCATACTGGTTGTAAAATGCTGGATTATTCACATCAATTAGAGAAGGAATCTCTATCAGTACCTAAATTCTTCCTAATATCCCATCCATAGCTAGTCATACGAACCACACTCTGACCTGAGGCTGACTTCATGGTTATCCCATCAGTCTCAAGCCCCTGCAAAGACTTTTGCATCCTGATTTCTACACACTGTGGTCAGTGGGAGTACTGACAGGGAGACTGCTAGCAACATAAGTTAAGCATGCCAGTAAGTCTCTGCAAGAATGAAGCCAGAGTTTAAAAAAAATTAAAAGAAACTTTTATCCTGGAGGATTTCAAAGCACTACATTGAAAGCATTTCTGAAACCTACCTACATATAATGTGGATAGCAAACAACTACTCCACAAAGCTCTGTGCAATAAGGTGGGAAATTTTGGCAAAGGACTCCCTGAGCAAACATCTACTCTAAGAAATAAGTTTTAAAGACTCGGTACAGAGTAAGTTAAATAAGGTCTCATCCAAAAGGCATCATACACTGAACTGCATGGAATTGAATTTCAGTCCTTCAGAAATATCAAGGAGGAGTTGAGCCTGCCAGGGATTTTGAATTTATGGCTCCGTAACTTGAAAATGCACCACTTATATTGCTACCTAAGCCACGGCTAGATAAGCCTACATGGCAATGTGAGCTATTACTAGATAGAAAGGGGGGCAGAACTACAACCCTAAAAAGCTAATTAACATGACTGCATGCTCACCTTACAGCCCAACGCAACACTTTACAAACAAAGAAGGAAACCCTGACAGATCTTTACCAAAGGAATTGTTATACAGATCAGAAAAAAAGATGCAATGGAGAAGACAAAAGAGATGGTAGGATGGGACACACCAAGATGGCTGTTTTCCAGCCTCACCTGTAGGCTAACAGGAGTGTCTATACAGCAAATCAGTAATAGTGTATATAGGGGTAGAGCTGGAGCAATTGTAAAGGGATAATGCTTCACTGACTTCAAAGGAGCTTTAACAGTTTACATCAGCTGAGAATCCAGACTAATTTTTTCCCTCCTCAACGAAGAGAAATTGAAAGATTTTTCAATCTTTCACTGTTAAGATTCACTGCCACCATTCAAGGAAAAAAGATTTGGGCAGTTCCAGAAAAAGCTACTCCTTCACACTAAATTTGTGATTATACTGTGTCAAGGTCTAGCCTTCCCTTCATCTTCTTCCTTGGCTGACAGCAGCAAATAAATGTGCAGTGAAACAGCCCAACACATCATACCTTTCCCCCATCCCAGCAAACCAAGGAAGAAAATTACTGCTGTTCATAGAAAGCAAGACTTCTCTCCTCTAGGCTAATTAGATGGAGAATGTTCCCTGGGATCCCATGCCTTAGTTTGAATGAGAAGGTGGAGCCAAGCAGGGTATCTAATATTTCCAAGGTAGACCATTTTTCCCCCATACATTATCCATCACTGCAAAGAACAGTAATTTAACACCGTGATAATCCTCCATACCATTGACTCTGAAGATCTTTATAATAGCAGGAATGAGATCAAAGGACAAGCAAAGTCCTTTAATCCCTCTAAGTGTGAGTTCAACCTAATCTTGCGTTTTTGTCTGTTAAATCTCTACAAATCTCCTTTTAACTTTGTTTAACATTCATTATCCTTTTACCGTGCCTTAATTTTACAGAAAACTCATGTCTGAGGCTAGGAATACATTCAAATATTTCTCCGGGGGGGGGGTGGCATTTCTTGTATGAAATGCTCATTTCTCATGCAAGCTATTGGTAGAAGAGGGCAGAAGTGTACATGGTAAATGCAAAGAGGGATTAAGTTTGATAAATGAAGTGGAGACGGATTCCTGGGAATTAGCTGGCTCACTCTCCTTTATCAGTGTGAAACCTAAACAATAATTATGAAAATTGTTTCAAGATAAGGCTTTAGCGGACAGCAATTTTCTTTTGTAATAAAAAGTTTATGGTGGATAAATGAATCAGGAGGAGACTGCATGGTTCAGTGGGTTATAAAGCCTGGGATATACATTTATTAGTTGGGAGCCACATTCTTCAGGCTTTTTATCCTGTTGCTGTTAGAGGCTCTTTATTGGTATTCAGTGATTACCTTTATGAACTTAGCATTAGCTGTTGAAGGCCATTGCCACTTCCTATGGACCTAGTCTCCCATTGATTTCAACAGCCTCTGGAACAGGGACTACTTGCAGTATGCTCTATACTTAAAGGATGAGAGAATGAAGTAAGCACTGAGATAAAGATCTCTAGGTGCAAAAAATGTGAAGTCAAGGACAATGCCTCCACAACAGCACCTGGTTGGTGAGCCACACACAGTACGTTCTGTATGTTCTCCATCTTCAAGCATCTGAAAGTGAGATTCTCTCCCACAGAATGTCGTGTGATAGATAAATTTGTTAGTTTTTAAAAGTGCCACCAGACTTGTTTGTTTTGCTGGATTAGACTAGCATGGCTACCTCCTTTTGGAACAGTACAAATCAGGAACACAATCAGTAATTTGCTTTTTCTAGGCATTCATATAGCATTGATCCCTGGAACATGTGACAGCCACCTCCTCATGAAGAGATCTAGGCCAGTAGTCCGTTAGCTCAGAGTGTACCTCTAAAATGAGGGATGAGGAGAGAGCTGGAACCACATTGGAGAACATTGCACAGCAGGTTCCAGCAGAAGGTCTAACATATGACCAGCCCAAAGCCACAAAGACTTAGGGATTAAAATCTCTTATGCACCTTTTTCCTCTGCATCAATATTTGTTCAGGGACCTAATTCATAGGGAGACAAGCTTCCTCTGTATTTTGTCTATGTACACTTCAGCAAAAAACAAAAAAGCAACCCACAACAACATGTCAGAGCCAGGTCAACAGATTTGGGCTTGTGCCATGGGGCTAAAAACAGCAATCTCACTGCCCCTTGATGAGTTTCAAAGCCCAGCCTCCTCTCTGAGCCTGTAAATCTGCACTGCTAATTTTAGCCCTGTACTATGAGCCCCTTGAGTCCTATATTTGCTCCATTCTGAAAATCCACTTTGAACAAAAAATAAGAGTGGTAACAATTGACATTTCTTCATAATCAACCATTCCTTCCATCTCTGTAGTATCATGTCATACAGGATCTAGGAGCTTCTCATTGGCTTATCATGAAGGATTTATTTATAATACACCCATCAAAGAAATTTGGAAGGTGTGACAGCTTTTTTTTTTTTAATTTTTTACTTATTTAGGATATTGAAGGGTCTTTGCAACTAAGTATTGCTTTTTGCTAATGTGTAGTTAACAACATAATGGAAAAGCTTTTAAACTGCTCTGAGGATTGCATAGTTGCTTAATTGCTTGACTTCCTAATGGATATAGGGTAGGATTTAATATTCTGCACTTTTGCATTGCAAACTAGAAGAGAAAGGGAGGCCTTTAGCTGTTTGCACTAAGAACAGCAGTCAATCAAGTTTAAGGCCATTCATTAATGAGTGTTAATATACATGTCTGAGGAAATCAAAGACACAATGTTTACACCATATGGGCCACTGTCTAGCCAGAGTTGAACATCCAAATTAAATTCTTACCTAAACTGGAAAAATAGATTTTAATCAGCTGATTTTATATTTGAAGGCACTTACTTTTACTGAGTTAAAAAGACAAAAAACAGCCACCCCGTTTTAGATGTCCATACAAGTACTGAATTGCCTCTGTTCCTAGCACAGCTACCTCAGCCAGATCTTTAGCTCAGCACAGCTCCATTAAAATCAACAACTACTTTCAGTTACACTAACTGAAACCTCGGGTATCGAATATTACCAGAAATTTTTGTTCAAATGGGTCCAGACTCAAGACAATTATGGATCATATTGTGACACCCTAGCTCATATGTACGAGCACATTCTTCCAAGTAATCTCTGAAATGAAGTATTCGGGGGGGGGCGGGGGCAGATAACAATGGTGGGGCCTAATTGCTGTACTAATTCCATGGTGGTTCTGTGACTGAGCTAACACATTGCCACAGATGTCAAGGCTGAAAAACCCATGCTCAGAGGTGGTGTACCACATGGGTCTACAGTGCCCAGGCATTGCCCTGTTGGTGCTCAGTGGGAGGGAAGCAGGGCCATCCTGGGCCAAAGGCTGAGCTCCATGCTCCTGCCGCACCTCGGGGCTGTGGGCCAATGAGTCTGGTTACTCCATTGCAGGGGTAAGGCCAGCTGGCAAGCAGTACAACCTCTGGCACAGCTTTTTGATTTCAAAAGGGACAGCCGTGTTAGTCTAGTCCAGTAAAAAAACAAGGATTTTTGTGGCACTTTAAGACTAACAGATTTATTTTTTGCATGAGCTTTCAAGGGAGAAGCATCTGAGGAAGTGGGATCTTCTCCCACAAAAGCTCATGCAAAAAATAAATCTGTTAGTCTTCAAGTGCCACACAACTCCTTGCAGCTTTTTGAGTCAGCCACACCTCATATTACAGTCATCCTTGCTGTCCCCTGGGGGCTGGCCAGCTGGTCTGGGACTGGCCTCTGGACCCAGGGCTCCCCTACTCCCAGCACCAGTCCTCCCGCAGGGTCTGCAGCCCCAGGTGGGAGAGCCCAAGGGCCCTGAAGTCCCTAATCCACCTCTGCAAAAAGCCATTGGTCGGAAAATTTTACCTACAACCAAAAAAACAAACAAACCAACCCTCCCGCCCCAACTTTATCTGAAAGAGTCCATTTTGAATTAATTTTTCAAAACTAAAATTTCCAAAAGCTGTCAAAGAAATATTTTAACATTTTCTAATGATAATTCTGGTCTTCCAGAGTAAAGCAACTTTGTTTCAAAATATCAGCAATAGAAAAATAGGGTTTTTAAAAATTAAAAATGGTGAAAGTCAAGATGATTTGATTGATTAGAATTTTGTAAAATATATTCGCTTTGGAAATTAATTCACAATTGACTTTTTGTCCTGTTTTGGGGGGGAAGTTTCAAAATCTTCAAAGTTTTCACAGGCTGAGAAACCCTTTCCCAAACACTTCAACATAGCACCTTCCAGGATTGAACCCACCTCTATTTTAGGAAAAACATGATAGTCTGTCCCCAGTGTTCCACATATTGCAATGCTGATTAATTTCCTGAGTAAATGACCGTTTATTCTACCACCATGTCAAATAGTACATTGCTCCTCAAGGGCTCCTACCGATACCTGTCAGGACTATTCATGGAGCAAAGTGTTACTCAGCATGAATAAGAGTGGTGGAAGTAGAACCTAACTTAGATAAAGAGTAAGATCTCTGGAGCAATTCTCTTCTCACAACCGTCCTTGAGGTTAGAGTTTCGTTGACTGAAGCGGGACTTACTAAGGCAAAACTGATTGTCAAAGTGCTCCCGTCCATTTGTAAACATTCAAATTTAGAACCTTATCATAAGGTTGTTGAGACACCATGACTTAGTGAAAGCAAGTAGCAAATGTAGCAGCCAAAAATTTTTTTTTACATACCTCAGACAAAAAGACGCCAGATTCATTTTTTTTTATTTCGCTTTCCCAGAACTGAACTGAAAAGAGATGCACTCCTTCCTTCTTAATGATAAAAGACCTACCCAATTCTAAGCCTTCTCTCATTCCATATACCCAAGAATAAAGCAAGCATTCAAAAATTTCATTGCCCCTTGTGACACAGTCACAACCAACTCCATACAATGTAGGCAACTCCATTGGATCATTATGGAAGTTCCTCATTTATGCTATGGAGAGTGTTACCCCACAGAAGAACATAAAGGAAAAACTTCTCTTCAAAGCCAGCCTGTAGAAATGGCTCATTACGGTAAGCTAACTACTGATGCCGAACAAGCTGGTCCATCGTGCATTAGGGCTGAGAAGTTCCTGTTCTGAACCTGAAGAAGGGCTCTGTGTGGCTCAAAAGCTCATCTCCCTCATCAACAGACATTGGTCCAAAAAAATCTCTCGCCAACCTTGTCTCTCTGATATAAGAGTGTCATTCAACCCAAAACTTGAGAGATCAACCACCACTTTGCTTTCTGAAACTCTTTTTACACTGTGAATGGAGCTATCGGGGTATTCAAAGTGGCTCTTCTACACTTTTTCCCAGCCCCAGCATGGTCAATAGAGTAAGATAGTGTTCTGTATGGTTAACACAAAGGACATTTTCAGCTGGACCACGTGTGGCTATCTATGCTGGAGGCAGGATAATATAATACCAGATACCAGGCTGCTGGTCTAACAGACCACGGCAGTTAGGCATACCCCACTGAGGAGCTGGATACACTTAATGATGTTGCTTTAACTACACAGAAGCCAGCATCCAAACCTTCAAGTGGCTGGGCTGATAGGTAGATCTGGCTCTGCTGCCCATGTGGAAGGAAGAGACTAATCATGCAAGTCAGTGTATGATTTTGACTCTGGGCTATTGACATAATCCTTTTGCAGATTGCCAGCAGGGTGACTGATGGTGGCTCTTGTGTTTGTGTTAAAGAATTTTATACAACAAAGCCACCTAAGATGACAACTTCTGAAAACCACAGTATTAAAAATGTCAGTATTGATTTATCGTTGAGTTAAAATATAATAGTGGCTCACTGATAGCACCCCTCCTGAGCAATACACAACAGCAAATAGGACATGACAAGTTAGTCACACCACCCCCTCAAAAGAACTGCCTCAAAAAGACCCACAGGCCATTTGACCCTGACAACTCCATGGTCACCAATGACAAATAGATCCAGAAAGTCTATCAGCAACCTTCAGCACTGCAGGCCACCGGGGAGACGACAAAGCCAAACACGAGACTATTTCTCACCTCATTCACAGAGCAACTACCCTTCACTTAAACATACCAGAGAAGCCTTGCATGAAGGTGATGTCTTGTGGTCAAAGAAGTGATATTTGATCCACTTCAGGAACTTGCTATGGAGAACCACAAGATCAGAATGACAGCAATATGGTTTCAAATGGAGAACTTTCTGCTATGCACTGAAATACTACTCTACAGCCTAACCTAAATGACAAGAGATACAGACTTACTGTTATTGCCAAAAGCTTGGAGCTTCCCAGTAAACCATCCCCTCAGCTATTTGAATGCCAATGGCAGCTCAACACCACCACAAGCCAACCACCTGTCAAACAGAGGTGACCAAGATTTGAACAGTGTGGGACTCTTCCTGGTTTCCAGTAAAACTGCCTCTATTTACTTCAAGGAGGTGAGATACTTTCAGTACACAACTCAGCAATTAGATGAGAAGCACAAAAGTGTAAAATCCTGAGCCACCTAATGAACCATTTAATCACAGCCATTAACAAGCTACTTATTCTAGCCTGCTAGGCAGTATTATTTAGTGGGTGCTACCTACCGGTAGTTATTTTCCACTCAGTTGAGCAAGACAAAAGAATCCAGGAGCTGAGAGATTCCCTCTTGTACACATACTGTAGCTTAGCCATTTCAACTTGGTTCATGCCATAAGCAACTAATACCGCTACTTCATCCCCGGTCCATTTCCAAAGTGATTAAATAAAGCAACCAAACAGCCAATGCTTTTGAAAACCAAAAAAATCCACACCTACGAATGACCAAATATAAACAACACTGATGGTGTGATACTCCCCTGAGGCAAAGAAGAATGTTAAGTATTAATCCAGACATTTCAGCTTTGACTCATGATTGAGTGGAATACAAAAGACAAGAATAGCTAACCTCCATAAGTGGTGTTGTGGGAACTGCATGTTTGTTCTTCCTCAATGGCTTCCACAAACAGTTTGCTCAATGGATGGCATCATCTAATCACCAAGTCTAAAAGACAATCTAGTCCCCGAGAACCAGGTTTTTGCAGATCAATGTTTGTCTTCAGGAATATTTGATCAGCAAAATAATTGGGGCCTTATTGCAACTCAGCATTTAGTGTTTTGGACCAAACCCAGCATTTGCTTAATGGTTCTGTTGAAGTTGATGATTTTCATCATGAACTGAGTTCAGCTCATTCTATTACTGATCTTATAGAACCAACATAGTTAACTGGAGTTAAAAAAAAAAAAAAAGTCAGTGGAATAAGTGTCTGACTTGAGCGATCAAGCCTTTAGACGTGTGCTCATTCAAAATTTTGAATTTTTAACTCTACAGTAGAATGAGGTAGAGGACAATCCTACAAAAATTTCTTTGTGGGGGCTACTGCCTCAAGAAACCATGCATGTCAGTCCTTTTCAAAACTTTCTTGAAATAAAACAAGAATATATCAACTCCCATATGCTCATTAGAAACAGTTCATGGATGGTTTTCATTTGGTTACTGCTATATTTCATCCACAACTGGGGGTTGCAAACGTTGCAGAATGAATCTCAACAAATAACTTCTAAGGTAAGAACTGCAACTAAGTTGTCAGATTTATAGTATCTGGAGATAATACTTATGTGCACGTCCAAATCCCTCTGAACTCAGTGGAAGCCAGGTACCATTTAATGGAAACCAGAGAATAGCCTGCTACCGACAAGAATCTCATCTTGGTTATTTCTTCTGTAAAGCTTAACCCTACTTTCTAAAGTTTTGCAGGGCAAAGGATGCAAAAGCAGCTTTAATTCACATGACCAAACCGTAAAAAATGAAACAAACAATTCCCATTTGAGCCTGAAGTTAATTATAGTCAAACTTCACATCACTTCCTGAATTGAAGGATGGGTATGCAAATTGAAGTACCATTTTTATTAGTAGTTGATACTTGGAGAAATAGATTTCTCTAGCAGCACGTACGCATTAAGTATCGTTATCACTAATGTCATTTGGAGACTCTCGGACCTTGGTAAAACATATTAGGTCACAATTAAGTGTAGCTGTGTGATGGCAGTTTCAGACAAATCATTGTAACCTGACATGCTCAAGATCATCAGCTAGAATAACCATAGACCAGTGGTTCCCAACCTTCTTAGCTCAAGGGCTACAGGTATCAAATTTACATCTCCCCTGCCCCCCAAAAAGTCATTTTCCTCCTTGCTCGCAGATCTCCCTGGCTGGAGAAGGGAAACCACACACATCATGCAGCTCTGCACAATCTTTGTCCTAAGGCAGTGGCTTCCTTCTGCAGCCAGATGGACAAAAGATCAGTGGTCCCCTCCCTCTGGCTACAGCAAGGACCCTCGCACTGATGGACCTAGGCAGGGTACTTTGGCATGCTTCCTGCTACAAAAAGGGGGATGGGAGGGCTGATCTTGTATCCCGTTGTCTGCAACAAAGAGCTTGCATCAGTCTTTTAGTCCCGTGGAAACACGCTCCACTGAAATCTTTAGGCAGTGACTCCAGACTGCAGCCAGCCAGCAGGAGGGGAGCTGAGGGCCACTGCAAAATACAGATTAAGAACCACTGCCATAGACCAAGGACAATCTGGTTTCCAGGTCCTACACCTGCTCTGAGGGAGGAGGGGAATCTACCCAGCCCTGCACTTGTGGCAATTTAAATCCCCCTCCAACCAGCTCAGCTGTGCTAGCCAGCAGGCTATTTTGGGTCCTTATCTTTCCCCTATGACCATAGCATCCAAGTGCCTCAGTCTTCAATGTGTTTTTCTTCACTGCCCCTCTGGGAGGTATGGCAGAGCTGTTTTCCTCAACTGGAGAACAGGGCTCTTCAGTACAGAGACTAAATGTCTTGTCCAACTACGCACAGGAAATCTGTGGCATAGTAAGGAATTGATTTGAGGTCTCAATGAATGGGAGAGGACGGAAGTCAGCCCTTACTTGTCCCTTCCTCACTACTCTGTCAAGGAAGCAGCCATGGAGCAGGAGCCCTTATAATGCAACTTTCCCTCTAGTGCTGTCTCACACAAATCTCGAGAGGTTCAGACAAAAGTAAAAATCAGATCCCAGTCCAGATTTCATGAAACAGTGACTAACATGACTGGATGGGAACATCAAACAAATCAAGCACCCACACCAGCTATCCTAGCTAAGTCTGAACCCAGGTTGGGTGATGTAATGCTTAATTTCTTGATGCTCTGCATTTACATCAGGTCTTGACAAATATGTTTCTGGTAACTATGGCAACCGGTTTTAGTAGCCTTCACCTAGCTTCACTACAGAAATGTAATGGAGGAGCACTCTGGTGACCAGAAGCAAAAGTTTCTGGCACCTAGCTGTGAGCCAATTTTGTCCACCCCTGATTTATGTGCAGTCACTTCAGCACATTAAATGATCCTCTTATTTCATCTTCAGACCAGCATTATCATCCGTCTTATTTTTGCATGTTGGCTATACATGCAATTTTACAACTGCAATAAACTCGTTACTTAAATCAGATTCATTCTGGCTTTCCTGCCTCAAGTGGCAACAACAGAAGACTACTATAGACAGACTGATTTTGCCACGCATGAGCTGCCAGTTCTTCTTCTGTAGATTCATAATGCACTTAGAGCAACAGGGTCCTGATCTTGAATATACCTTTGGACACTACCATGCTAGAAATATATGACAATACTTGCTCCGTGTTTTGCTTAAAGCCTATGCATTAAATGGATCCTTTTCAAGTCAATGGCAGCTTTGCCATACACTGCAGTGAGACGAGAAACAATCTGTCATCTTAAGTAGCTGCAGATTGAAGGAACACAGTTCTCCACCCCCCTTCAAAACAGGATAGTCTTCCTCTAGATCTCCCCAAATGTGACATTACACTGTCACATCCCAAAGGACCAAGTACTCTGCCACTTAACAGAAGTGAGCAAACTATGCCTTTTGTTATAATCCCAAAGTGCTTTCTGTTATTGATCTGGCATTCCTGGCAGCACTCTATCAATAGGAAATTGAGTTAAATCTTTTCAGCTGAAAGGAAGGGTTACTAATTAGCTGACATCTTTAAAGAGCTCTCAAACTGAATTAATTCTTGCACTTAGATTCCATGTTTTATTAATGTTGCCGTCCAATCTGGTATAAAGCAGCATGTAATGAAAGTTTACACATTTACCATTGATTGCAATATCAGATGCTGACAGCTCAAAAGGTGCATCTTAGATAATAGCACCAGAAGTAAATAGGTAACATTAAAGAGCACAGAGTTCCAAGCACTAACAGTCTATGAAGAATTTGGCATAGAATATCCTTAGCTTAGCTCCCCTTCTTCAGGGACAGGTGACAACAAGAAGAAATTTTGAGTAGTTATGCATGATCCCCTTTAAGTGGTTGTCAGAATACAGTGCCCGTTGCTATGTAGTGTAGTCACAGCAAATGGCTATGGTAATTTTCTAAAAGACTTTTATAAATGCCATGGTAAAAAACCTCCTTCACCTCTGGAGCTGTTTCAGATGAAAAACACTGCAGTGCAATCAGAAAGGCAATGCAAAATCAGAGCAGGAAAGGAGAGTTGTTTGCAAGGCTTTGATGTTCCACTGTTTATAGGACTGAAGCCTGGAGTGGAAAAGTGATTGTTTATGGGAGATTAAAGGGAATCTGCTTTTAAATACAAGAGTCATCAGGTGAGATGTGCTCAACTGATTTTAAAATGGGTCTTGCCTGCCTGTTACTGCTGATTTGTTTTCCAAGTTGATAACGTGTTAATACTTAAGTGGCAACTTTTCAATCCCTGTATTTAGAAATTACAAGTGAAGCATTTAATAATTGTAAAGTTGCAAAATGGATCAGTAGCAATCACTCACTCTTATTCTTGATGCAGCTGGAATGTGCTGAAAAAACTTTTTAGTGGGACCAGTCTCTGGGCTCATGCATTCTGTGCATTATATTGACTGTACTGGCTAATTCATGTGTGCCACTGCCCTCTAGTGAGTGGAACAACAATTGCCCAGCTACATTACGTAGTATTAGCAGAAATTCACCTTGAGCTCAATTGTTGGCAGGTGCCCTTTCTTAGGAGCAAGGTTTGAATTTCAGCTGTACATGAACCCTTGAACAGCTACACCGTGCACAATACACAAGTTCCAGGGGAGCACAGATGGGTTTCAAACACCATGATTTCAATAGTTCCCATTTTACTGTTTTACCATCTGTATGTAATCAGACAGTCCTTAATCCTCCTCCCCCTGCCCTCCGCACCCAGCATTTACAACATGCAGTGACATTGGTGCAAGAGAACAATGGGAAAGGAACCCACACCCTTCTAGGAAAGGGGGTTAGTAAATCATGTTTTCTAACTGAAAGAGGCGTTTATTATTAATGAAAGATTTGTATTACAAATCTAATCTGGTAATCTAGTTAATCCCTTGACATCCTAATTCATGAATTTATAATAGATTCTCAAAAAGGTCTGGGTAAAAGTTGCAAGCAAATGTGATTCCTTTTACAGATGTATTAAACTCATATCCATGAATTTTGTCACAAAAATATAATACATGCAACTAATTAGCCTGATAACCAAGATCTAACAGCTATGTTTCTCCTCTGTGCATCTTCCCCACTTTTAATGTATTTTTGGCAATAATATACAAGAAGATTACATAAAATGCTGAGTTAGCAAGCAATTAATACCACCATTAATAATTTGCATTGCCTGTAGCCTTCTCAGAGGATCAGAAAGCATTAAACAAACCTCACACTATCCATATAAAACAGATAAAGATAATACTTCTCCCCTTCTGAAAAAACATCACTGGGCTGACAAGCAAGCCTGAGAATCGATGCATGAGATCAGATCACGTGTTATGGCCCACAGTCTACAAGCAACACGTTTCCTATACTACGATCCAAAACTTAATTGTAACTTTCCCAGGCTATGTCTACAGTTTGGTAAATCAAATTAACTTAAAATTGAATTAAATTGAACCAATAATCATTAAATTGAATCAAGTTAAAATCGAATTAACATGGCTCCACTAGAAACCAAAATTAAGCTAGCATGTCCATGAAGAGGACTTGCTAGTTTGATTTAGAAGAGCAGCATCATGGGAGGTGTGGCAAGATGGCCCCCAAGAAGAGCCATGCCCTCACCCAATATATAGAAAGAGGAAGGCACCCTCAAAGGAAGAAGGGCAAAAAATGTTAGTTCAAACTAATGGTTTGTTTGAATTAACAGGATTACACTGGGTTTAAAAAAAAAAAAAGATGAACTAACAAGTTCCATTTAACCATCATTTCAAATTTAAGGGAAGTTTTATCATTTCAAAATGACCTTTCCTTATTTTGAATTGAGAGGGTCCTTATTTCAAGCTAAGGAAAGCTAGCATAGCCATGCAATACTTGAACTCGAATTCAATCATCATTAATTTGATTTGATGTGCAAGTGTAGACATAGCCCCAGTCTCTCTCGCTTCAATTGCAACAATGCTGTCAAAACCACCATCTCTGTTGCTGTTCTTTTAGGTTTTCTCCTTCTGGGTACAAAGAAGAGGAGCAATATTGTTCTCTTATGTTCCCAAAAAGAGAAAGTAGTAAGTATTTAAAAAGTAGTCAGAAGGATCTTCCTTCATTCTGTTTGAAAACTTAATGACTCTAAGGCAACAGAATTTCACTGTGTTTCCTATATTCCCTTGCTTCCGCTGTAAGGCAATATTGTCATGCACCAATGAAGGTTGTCACAGCTTGCAAAGAATTTTTTTTTTTTGTGCTTGCTACACCGCCGGTACAGATACTTCAATAGTTTTCTCAGCCAGCACCAACACAGAAGTTGGCTCATTTAAACAATCTTGAATTGTATCCAATTTGGCTGCAAGGCTGGATTTGTCATGGCAATGTAGAGTACAGTGGAAGACTGATTTTGTCTGCAACTTTCTATTGTCTTCTAGTTTTTTTTCCTTAGCGTCTGCCTCACTTAAGGTGTTAGGATTAGGTGCAGAAAGCATCATACCTCAACCATACCTTCACACTTTGTGGGGGTCCTGTTGTGGTAAAGGATGTTCAGAGTGAAATCAAAAGAAATTTTAAACAATTGAAAGGAAGAAACCCACCACCTTAGGATGCAGAGGATGAGAATTTCGCAGGATTCAGGTAACTGTCACCTATTAAAATAAGCAGTTCATAGGATGAAAGTTTATAAGGGACGCAACCCCCTGAAATTCAGTAATCGCCATTTATTGCCCTTGGTCAGTAGACAAGCAGGCCAAATCCATCCAGTTCCATAAACTCATTTGTTTGCAATCTTTTTGGTCCCACCTCCTAGCAGACAATCTTGGATGAAACCCTAGTTCCAGTGACTTCAATGGGACCAAAGTTTCACCTCATATGTAAAGATGCAACTCAGAGAACAGTCACAGGTACGTATTGACTCTGAATTTATTCTTCAGACATTTAATCATCATAATATACAAGTATGAAAAAACAGTTACCCAGAACAATGACCCTTTTCCTTGTGGTAATAAGCCTTTATCATATTTCTAGAAATATGGAATCTAATCTTTGGTTGGTTACACCTATTTTCAGATATCTAGCCCTAGCCTCTAGGCAACCATTGGCAAGCCTCCTATTTCTCCACTATTGGCATCCACTGTGTTGTGAATGAAACAAAATCCATTTCATCACCAACTAGTCATTCTGAGCTCTGATATGCTGCAAATTAAAGGCAGCAAAGCAGGCATGTAGGGCAATAGAAAAGCTAGGATTGGGCCCTTACAAGAGTAATGGTGAGAAGGAATTTTCCTCCTCATCATCAGATGAGGGCTGGTTTCCAGTCTCTGATTTAGCCAGACACTGGCTGAAGCTCTCCTAAGACAGTTTTCTAATAATTGCAAAAAGCACAAAAGCTCTTATTGAATCTGAGTTACTTCTACACTCACAATGAAATGAATATTAAGACAACCTTCTCTTGAAGGCTGGCCAGAACAAACAAAACAGCACACCAATGTTTTCCCATGAAAATTTGCAGCTATAGTATTCCTCCACATCCCATAATCATATAGGTCTGACCTTCAGTTGTTGTAGAGTGAACTCGAAATCAAACAGGAACCACACCAACCAAAAGTAAGATCTTGCACACTCACAGGGGAAGAACGCCACTGACTTCCAGCTTCTCCAGATGGCCCCTGGGTTCTGCTGTGCTCTAGCTTCTGAAGTAAGTTTTCTGCATAACCTATTGCAATTCTCAACCACTGTGTCTTGACACACTATTAGGTCACCAGTCTTTAGCATATTGCAGGGAGCCAGCTGCCTCCTGCAAGAGCTGGAGCTTGGCAGCAGCTTCCTAGTAAAGGAACTGGATTTAGGAGCAAGACGGTGGGGTGGTGTGTCCTGTAGGGTCACGCATACCGCCAAAAGCGTTCTGACCCACAAGAGGTCAAGAGTTTTTGAACTATCACTGCATCGTCTTGGATAAACTTTTTGTCAGAACAGTCCCACTGAGGGGAAAAATGCTAGTGAAGACAGAGCAGTGTCATTTTTACACAAAATTAGGGACTCAGTGCCAAACATTGCTGCTCCTATGTCACTGAAGTGCTTTAAAACAAAAGCTACTTCACATCATTTCCCCACAGGGCTGAGTGCTTGCTGGAGCAAGGAATGGAACCACACATCTTTTAAACCCAATCCTATGACTTGACTACCACACCAACCCTCCTCTACTTGATAGGTGGGACATTCGTACATATTAAACCACTGATTTTTGAAGCCACAGCACAAGATGAGAAATTCAGCCGTCATCTCCCCTGGGAGTAGTAACCAAGTAAACAAGTGAAACATCATCTCTATTTTAAAAGACCAAAATTTTTCAGCAGAATTATTCAAGACATTGAATTGATTGGAGCTTGCTGCCAGGTGTGCACACATGATCCAGAAGCATAAAAAGGCATTTATGACTAAAAAGTTATGTCCCCCAGGCCTTGTAAAGGTGCATCTTATTCCACCTTCTTAATATTTTGGCCCTAAAATCTTTGTGCCAAGAAGTGGGGAGGAGTGTTTGTTGGTTCTGTTTTAATGAGCAGAAATAGATTTGAATAAACACAAGCCACCAAAATCCACATCCAGGGTCCATGACCTCCTTTCTCCACTTCCAACGTAATGCCCTCATCCCCCATTTTCCAAACAGCCTCCTCCTAGATGAGCTATTGAGCTACCTACCTCCTGGTCTTCCCATGGTCTGCTCCTATTGTCCAGTCTTTTCAGATGAGCATTTCTTTCCATCCTCACCCATTCCTTCTGCAAGCCCTGGAGTATCCTTCACCTCTTTTGAAGAAGTAGGGCCCTCTAGGCACTCCTTTGGGTTCTGCTGAGTCTTTGAAAGGATCTGTAGCCCAAAGTACATCACAATATTGTGATACCTCTCCCAAAATTCCTTTCAAACGGCTGTCATTGTTTAACACTCTTGTTCTGTGATATGAATGGAGTCAATGAGACTAGGTTAGTTATACAATAAGGGGCCTAAGGACTGCACTAACACACACCATAGTACCTGTAAAAAGGGGTTCTAATCTTGCTGAGGACAGAGCTCAGTTTCTCAGTTAACTTAACAGGTCAAGAAGATGGGGCAGGGGGAAATGTTTGCCATAATTTCTACTTCTGTGCCCTGGCATTAAAAGGGTCAGATTTACAGGCTGAAATAATGGTATGAACAGCCAAGCACACAATAGATTTCAGGGGAAAGATGTCATTGGGAGACAAAGCCTCAATAGAGCTTTGGCATAGAGTAGGTCCAGGGAAGGATATTGTATAGGATATTGTTACGCAGGAGGGACTGGAGAACCCGAGCTTTCACCAAAATTCTTGTTCCACATTGCTGCCAAACTTCTAGTGGCTCAGAAAGATCACTCTGAAAAGGTAGTTAAGACAGTAGCAGGGAAAGGAAGCTTTAAACATGACAGATGAAGGGTTATTCTGTTTCCCATATTCTCCTTGCACCAGGAAATACCCTTTTTAAAAAGGGCCATTGTGCCACATGGAGTATGATGAGTCACGCCGCATTTTGAGACTTGTGCATGAGAACTGTTTCCTTACCAACCCTGCTAATGCATTAACACGAATCTGGCACTAAAACATTTTAATAGGATTTCAAGCCAGTAGCATATCAAGTCGGTAATGTAATACAGAGCTTGTAAGGCAGCAGAGTGTGTAAAATAATCACTTAATTACAACACCATAGCCATATTTTGTTACACTGTAAAATGACAGCATTTAAACAGGGACAAAGCAGCTCAATATATAGATCACTTTCCTCATGTTGAAACAAACAGACAAGACTAACAAATATATTTATTGCATGAGCTTTCATGGGAGAAAAATCCCACTTCAGATGCTTTGGAGCAATCCCCTCATTTATTTGTGTGTGTGTGTGTGTGTGTGTGTGTGTGTGTGTGTGTGTGTGTGTGTGTGTGAGAGAGAGAGAGAGAGACTAGCATAGCACAAATTCTAATGGAATAACGTGCCCTGAAGCACAAAGCGGGCAATGGTTTGTGTGTCAAGGTTTTTCTTCTTCTTTTCCCCCAGGAGGTGCATGTAAAACAACAAAAATGCACACCACTTTTCATTGCTCTGAAAAGCAGCCTTTTCACTCCATCGTCAGCAGTCACACATCTCCAAAAGAACCAAGACATCTACCAGAGCAGCAAGGGGGAAAAAAAAGCAGGCTAGTAGGTAAGCCTTGCCAGACCTTTTGCTGGGAGAGACTGTTCCTCTGATATTATGCCACTGAAGTTTGTTCATCAGCAATAGAGGTCTTTTAGGCTGGGTTAGCGAAGGGTCCTGAAAAAAGTCAGTCAGTCACTGTCCCCTTTTTAATTTCTAGCTCTTACCAACTGACCATTAAACATCATACACTGGAGATCCATATCATTAGTCCTATTTTACAGATGGGGAAGGGTAATGTGACTTGCCTGACGTGACTCAAAAAGCCAGCAGCAGAGAAAGGACTATAATCCAGGTCTCCCAAGCCATCAGCTCTCATGTAATACTTGTAGGCACTCTTTTTAAATCTCAGTGTGAGCTGAACAGAGCAAACTCTTATACTGACTGTCAGGGATCATTACTACTCAGTCTGACATCTTTCCACTCCTTTGTGCTGACACTGCTTATTAGGAATTGGGGTACCTGACTCTGTGGTAAGTCCATGGTAGAAGATGATCCTCCAACAGAATAGCCAGATTCTGGCACATGTGAGTTAGCCCTTGGACTACATACTTAACAATTCCTTCTCCTTCTTTGGTGCTCACCCTTTCAAATGCCTGAGACATTTTCCTGGGAAGCTACACTACATGAAGGTGTGCCACATGCCACAGTGACAAAAAGTTTTCCCTGTTCATTTCCAGCACACCCCAAAAGAAGTCCTCACAGTGTAATTTTCTTCCCTTCCTCTTCCCATTGTGAAGCTGTAGGCTGTTGTAAATCATGCTAAAAAGTGCTTGCTTTCTAATAGTCCTTTTATTGGCTAATGCATTTTATTTGGCACTCGTTACCTTGGTGAGTATTTTTTCTTTCCGTAATTTACTGTATGTGACATAGATGTCTAAGCATTAGTCAAACTGAGCTAGCACAGTTAAACTGTGGATTTACTCTCCATGCCTTGGCTTGGAAAGTGCTGCGTGAGCTTATGTTAGCAAAGTCTCTTTGAAGAGTGGGGCAATCAGAAATTGCCTGCTCTGCTACTTGTTGTGCAAGTTGTCTAGGGCACAAGGCATTCTACGAGACTTACTCTCGGTTCTGCCATTGACTTAATATGCAACTTTGGGCAAGTCCTTAACCCATGCAGCATCTCATTTTACTCACCTGCTATATGAAAGTACTTCTTATCCACTTCATAGCTGTTGAGACTTAATGAGCCATATGATGGCATCAGCATTTACCCATAACTGCTCCTGATTGATACAGGGAAATCTTAAATCTCTGCTATGACATAAATCACTTTACAAATAAAAGGGCATATGATGTCATATGTAACATTACTCGTTAAGAGAAGCATTTCCAACCACATTGTAGTTTTCGGGACATACTACAGCAGTAGTTTTCAAAACCAGGAATACACATAGCCTGGGGGTATGCAGAGGTCTTCATGGGCTACATCAATTCATCTAGATATTTGCCTGGTTTTACTATAGGCTATATAAAAAGCACTGGCAAAAATCAGTACAAACTAAAATCTCATCTGGACAATGACTTGATTATCCTGTAAGAAACAACAAGGAGTTGTGTGGCACTTTAAGACTAACAGATTTATTTTTTGCATAAATCTGTTAGTCTTAAAATGCCACACAACTCCTTGTTGTTTTTTTTACTGGACTAGACTAACACAGCTATCCCTTTTGAAATAGATTATCCTGGTCCATATATGATCAATTGGAATATAAACAGTATTTCTTATTATATGGTGAAAATGAGAAAGTAAGCACTCTTTCAGTAGTGTGCTGTGATGCTTTTATATTATGCCGAATTTCATAAACAAGTAGTTTATAAGAGGGTTGATGCTTAGGATACACAAGACAAGAAAGACTCCTAAAAGTGATACAGTAGTTGGGAAAGGTTGAGAACCACTATACTGCAGTATTTATATTCTTAACCCTACTAGCTTATTCTAGACAAACAGTTTAATCACTAACATTTATCAGTAATCATTTCCGTGATCATACAAAGAGAGATATGACACTCTGGAAGATTTGGCCTGGTTTACATCTGTGCCATCTATTCCAGGAAGTTCTCAAACCTTTTTTTCTCCTGGGACTCCTTTGAAAATATTTCAGGCTCTGACACCCCAGCCCCACCCCCTCCACAAAAATAATGCCCCTCCCATACCATGTTTTTTGGTATGCACAGAAAGCTGACAGTTCATGACCCCCCCCCCCCATCCCCTATAATAACCTTACTATCCTCTGAGGGTTCACAACCACCAGTTTGAAAACCCCGATCTACTCAGAAACATTGCCCATTGTTCACCAGAAGACTAAAGGCCTGTGATTGTTTTGCTTTTATTAGCATCTGACATGCCAACAGCTGTGGATGAGATGACAAGACAGCTAACTAGGTCTGAAACTTCACTGCAGTCCATACCTTTGGCAGGGTCTATGTGAGACCTTTTCACTAGTTTTAAAAGCCTATTTAAATTCAACGTACTTATACCAGTTCAAATCCTGCTGCAGACACTTTGTTCTTGACTTATTTTGATCAAGGCTTACAATAGCTTCCTCAATTTAAGCTAAACCAAAATAAACCAGGGTTTAAACTGAACCACACACAAGTTGGCACTAGCTTTCCTCATTAAAAAAGAAAAACAAAACTTTGAACCTACTTTGTGCTAAAGTTATGTTGAGGCTTTCTCTCCAAAATAATCTCATTCCCCTGAAAGAATCTTTTGCATGCCTTGATGTACATACCATTATTTCAGCCTGTGAATTGGACCCTTTTACTATGACACAAATAGAAATTATGGCAAATATTTTCCCTTGCTACATATGCTCTTCCACCTCCTCTCTTGTTGTGAGGGTTGCATAACCTTTCTTCATCACCATGGTGAGTGTGTTGGGAGCAAGTGTGGAGCACTGCCTGCTTGCAGCAACCACCAGATACCAGTGTCCTCCCTGTGACAGAGCCATCTTCTCCTCCTCCTCCATAGCTGGATATCGAACGTGGAGGAGGCTGCCTCTTCATGAATGCTTTCAAGGGATTCCTCATGGGAGACGGATGCTCCTGAGCCTAGACACCTCCTCCTGGAGCTCTCCCCCCTGCTTCCTGAGAGATTCCACCAGAAGGCACCTTTCACACTGGATGATTCCCCAGACTGGTCTTCTATGAGTGGAAAATGCAGGCTGTAATCTCTGCAAATCCACACCAACATCTGGGTAGAGACATCCCTGGTCACAGTTCTGTCTGGATATAGCCAGTGGTGGAAGAGACAGAAGCAATGCAGGTCGTCTTAATCAAAGTGGCCTCAAAAAACTCCCTCTCAAACTCGTTTGCAGTCCCTGGTCACTTCATCTGTGGCTTTTAAGGCCTTCTCCTAGGTCAGCCCTTGACCCCTTGTTAAGCACACAGGGAAAGGGTGATCACAGGGCAGACTGAGTCTGATCAAGGAACTATGGCATGAATAACCCTCAGAGAGACAATCCCAATTCACACAGTAACTGAAATCACCTGAAAGGCACAAGCACACAGTCAAGGAATTCACTCACCCCAATGTTTGCTCTCTACCTTACTCCTTCACCTCCTTCTTAAGGCTTCTCCGTTTCCTTCGCCTCCTCTCAAACTCCTGTTTGCGGTCCCCTGTTTATGAGCTTCCCTGATCACTTAGTCTCTGGCTTTCAATCACATTACTGAAACTTAAGTTCTGCTATCCACCTGTTTCACTCATCTACCTACATTGCAAAGGCTGTAGGGCAGAAATCTCCATTTTTGTCATGCGCACACATCACCCCTAGTGCAAACATGTACCAGGGCCCAGAGGATGGGTGCTTCCAAGAATTAGTGTAATTATTTTACTGGAGAGTTGTGAATTTTAACTCCATACACCTATGTTCTTAAACCTCAAAACAAAGAAGCTAACAAGAAACACACCAAGACAAGATCCAAGATCTTCCCGCCATCAATTAACCATCAAGTTCAGGTCAGGTGATCTTCCATATCTGAGCCAGCATTTGAGGTTTGATCCAAAAACGGTCTCATTGCCATTCTGGACTGCTGCTGTAGGATGAAATAGGAGAAAACAAAGCAAATCAACCAGAGAAGGAACAAATTCAACTCAAGAAAAAAAAGTTTAAACTTTCCATTTGGCTCCTGCTCTATTATCACATCCCAGCACAACGCAAGTAATGCATGTGGCCGGCAGCCCATACAACATGTGGATCAGCAAGTGTCAAGTACAGCTGGGCATATCTGGCAATCAGAATGCCTAATTTTATATTTGCCAGCTAGCTAATCAAGCTCCAAGCTGTGTCAGACAGACAGATGGCTCTGAAAGTCTCTTCTCCTCTTGCCCTTCCATCTTTGTATTTCACTGAGTAAACAAGGGAGGAAGAATGTATTATCTGCAATATTTTCCAGAAGTGAGGTGCTTAACACCAGCCCCAGCAGACCAGGGACCTTCAGTAGGAGAAAAGTAAACCATGAAGCAATGCCAACAGAGGACTATGAATGCAGACTGAAGAGGAGCAACTTAGACTCAGTTCATTTGCTTTGTTAGAGGAATCAGTTTGAGCAAAACCTAAATAATCAAGTTAAAACTCATGCAAATTCCCATATTAAGTGTTGGAGAGAGCGCACCTGTTTGCTCTACATTTCTTCTCCCTCGCCTAGACATCTTACCTCTTCCACACTCCAGTGACGTAACAGGCCACAATTCTCTTATTACTTCTAAGTTTAAATCAGGAACAAGAACTCATTTCAAGCCAGTGGTGATACACTAGTATAAGACTGAAGTGAGAAGAGAATTGCAGCCAGGGGGTGCTGTCTAGGGTTTAAATCACAAAGATGGCAGGTGAAAGACTTGAGTTCCCAGCATTCACAGCACTGAGACTTCTAGGAGCTGGAGAGCAAGCACCACCAAAAGCAAAAAGCTGAAATTCAGGACACCAACACTGAGGCCTTTTGTATTCATGGGTACGACATTGTCAACCCCTTACTTTTGTAAGATCTAGTTACAGTCAACAGCATTTGAAGACCATCTGTAGAAGTGAGCAACACAAGCTGACTCCAAATTATGTGATGCAATATATGCATAAACTGCCTATTTCATTATCTTTTCCCATCCGCTGAGGCAGGATCAAACCCAAATCAGGCACACATACTTCAGCTCAACTATCTTTGCCAGAAAAAAAGAAGGGTGGGATTAGACTAAACCCGGACATCAGCTTTAAAAGAAGGGCAAAAAGCCCCACACAAAGCCACACCACGGCAACTTAGGCATTAACAGCAGCCCAGAGTTCTCCGTGAGCAGCGAGAACATCTAATTACTTGTTAGGGAAATCTCTCTCTACCACAGTCCCTACACAATTCCTCAGACAGCATAGAAATCAGACACTTAACTGTATTAGCTGGCTCACATGTCCCCTTAGGGAATGTGATCTGAGTGCTGGGGCTCCTTAGTCCTGACTTAATGGGCTCAGTTTTCAAACCCAGCAGCTGAAACTGTGCCCACAGTTATTTACACATGCCAGAACTGCAAGTTTTGGACATGTTTCAGGCACAATAGAAAGACTTTTTTTTAAAAATTGCAGACATAAAAGCATTTTACAGTCAGATTATGAGCAAAATTTACAGGGCAGATGTTGGAAGGTAAATGAGGCCACATGAAAGACTGAACTGGTGCATCAATGAAGGGTTGAGAACAAACCAATTTATAGATTTTACTAAGCATCAACAAAAATGCATATTTTGCTATTCTGTATCAGAACTATCCTGGCTCAACTCATTTACAGAGTTCATGGAACCACCTCCTTAAGACACTTACTTATTGAGGACCAGGTCAGAGTTAAAACTCAGGCCCCAAAAGAATCTGGATTACTCCATCTGTAATTTCTGTTCTGAACCAATATCAGTAAATATTACTTCAGCAGCAAAATGGATATTCACAATCCAGACAAATTTCTGTGTCACTTTATCTCACCTCCCCCACCCCAACTGTTGTAAATCTCACTAGCTGATGACCTCTAAACAGTGCATATATAAAAGTTTTAGAAAAAGAGTCTGAACTACAACCCAAAACACACGATTAGGAAATTGGTGTAGCAGATCAGTCTTTTGTTACATTAGGCAGAAAGATAACTCAATCACACAAAACCTTCGCTCAGCAAAGATTATTCTCAGCTCACTGAGTTACAGCTGCTGAGTAAACCTTAATAATCTTTGGAGGTTGGTTCAGATATTTACCCAAAGGTTAGCGAACTAATTGAACTTCTTGCATCTGTTAAAAGAATCAGGCTGGAATTTATGAGAAATATGATAATCTGGGTATTTTCTGGTTGGGCCAGAAATATGGAGCCTTTCATGGCATTTTTTCCATTAGACACCCAGAGGAGATGCGAGATTGGGGGGCAGGGAGCCAAAGACCCCAACTGTATTGCAACCATGTCTAAGCCTCAGAGCTGTGGGGAACTTGTGAGGGAGCAAGGTTTTGAACTAAGGTTCTTTTTCTGAATACGTAACAAAAGGAGGCAACAAGTTGCCTCCGTCATAATTGTCTGCTTTGATATTAGTCATCATCTTAACTGTCGGGGCTACAATGTGATTCATTCACCCAAGGCAGAATTGCATCAGTTCATGGCTACAGCAATTAAGACAAGAAAAAGTTGAAAGCAGGAAACAGTGGACAGGTTTGCTGAGGAAATGGGCACTGTTCCCTCTAAGCTGCGTGCATGTACACACAGGTCATGAAACCCACAGACACAACAAAAAGTGTGCACAAAAAGATTAAACAGTGCTGATATTAGGACAAAGACTTTTTTGTGCACACAGCCTATGAAAAATTAGAGGGAATATTGGAAGTGGGTCTTCATGAGATCCTGCAGCCTGAGAGCCAAACCTCTCACACAAATCAGAAAGGAAAGGGGACAATCCCCATTTCCTGTCTATTTCCTTTAAGGGCATGGAAGTGTAGAAATTCATCATCTGGCAACTTCCTGATGCCTAGTGGCTAATCTGACCCAAAAACTCCATTTTTAAGCAATTCCACTGCAGACCTAAGCATCAAAGCCAATACGTTCCTCCAAAACATGAGCATCATGTTGAAATTCAGACTGAGCAAATCACTAGTAAATACTGGGTAAAATCCTGCCCTCTTCAGAATCAAAAGGTAGTTTTACCACAGACTGCAGTGTGGCTACCATTTCACTCAGTGTAAAGAGGAACTGAGCTTATTCAGGTAGATAGACCAGATGAGTTGATAGGCATTTTGCGGGTCTCAATTCTAGGATTTTGAGACACGTGAACTGAAGCAACTAGGTACAAAGGATTGGAGGATGTATCTTTTTGTTTAAAAAGAGGAATTTTCTTTTTAAATGTTTAGCAATGTATACATCTCTATTTATACTGGTCTCACCTCTTCACATCTCAGTTTTATGGTCATTCGTCTGATTTACACAATGGAAATTCAACACGAGATTTAGTACTAGACAATGGTGAACACATTCATTCTCATTTTGCTTTCCATACTCATGATCATATTTGCAATTGCATTTAGTTTTGTGTCAGTAATGAGAATATTCATTTTGTTTCATTTTCACATTCGCCCATGCAACAAGATAAGTTGAGACTAGCATCAGGATAGTCACGGACCAAGTGGAAAGGAAATAAAGCTGTATTTTTACATTTCACCCTTCAGTTAGACAAGAGGATTTTTTTTTTTTTTAATTCTTACACGGGGAACTGTCACTATGACTTAATCAACCTAAGAAAAAGGGCTCAACAAATTAAGTTCCAAAATCTGAAACAGCAAGTAGGCAATGCCAAGAATTCTTACAGATCAACCACCACCAAGGGAAACCCATAATTAGAGCCCATTACACAAATACCTAGTTAAAATATCTAGTGTAAAAGAATTAGGACATATGATCACATGCCACCTTGCCATTTAATATAGGAAGGCCATCACCCAGAGGGTGCTGAATTCAATTACAGGTGTCACAGAAGTGACACCAACAATCCTTTTGATCAGTCATTTCTCCCTTCCCCTTTCCAATACCTGCCATCCTCATCCTTGAAGTTTATAACAAAGGCCATAGTGACACTTGCTAGGATGGCAAGTAGTCTGAAAAGGAACATACAAAAAAAGAAGAGAGTCACTCAGATTTTATTGTTTAAATTGCTTCCTATCTTGAGCATAAATGCTGTAAGGATTCAGCTTCCAGGGTGGCAGATCAAGAGGCACATGACATGTAGAAGTCATTATTCTCTTCCTATCCTACAGGGCAAGCACTTGAACAGCAACCTGGATGACAGCAAGAGCTCTGTAGTGCTCCATAAATTTTCATCAGTCAATCTTTTGAACAAAAACAAAATAGAGAGGGGAAGAAAGTTTCAAGACTTGTACTTTCCCCTGCTCACCTTCTGTTCCAACCCATGCAGCCTTTACAGGGGAAGTGATCTGATGTCACCTTTCAGTGGAGGTGGTCTGGACAAGTCTATCCTCAAATCTGCCAGACACAATGGGTCACTTGAGACCCAGATCCATGGAACTGCAATAAATTCCACTATCAAACTAGAATGCACTATTTGTACATGCCCACACCCCCAGTGTGATTGCATATTTTAGCACAATAGAGATAGAATTTATGTTTTATTCCCAGCAGGGCAAGCTTCAGATGATCAATTACATCTCCCTATGCCCCTGAATTCCCATCTGGAGAATGGAGAATACTGTAATATAGTAAACTATAGTATTCCTGTTGAGAGTTTTGACATATCAAGTGAAAAAAAAAGTCTTCATATCAGAAGGTGACTTTTATATTAAATTCCATAACAGTGAAAAAGACCACCACCAGACAGATGGTGCTGGCTTTTATGGCCACATTATTTCACTGCTGTTCCCTTCCCAGCCATCTGCAGAACTTGGAGGCCATTTCATTTGATATTTTGCACAGTTTTGTTATTACAAACCAAGAAATAAGATTACACAGCCCAGGTGGGTTTCATCACTAGACTGGAAGTAACAACTAGGCAGATCTGATGGCTAATGAAGGTCTCTCTCACAAAGCCTGTGGCGACCTTATCAGTTACTACACTAGAGGTGGGTGAAGATGGAACAAGATCAGATAATCTGTGACTTAGATCCTCCCTTCGAACAGAAGGAATTACTGAAGACCCTCAGGGTTCTCTCATGTTCAGCTGCTCCACAACCTTGCAAGAAAGGAAGTCTTCTCCTCCATCTCTTCTTGCTTCCATTTCTAAGGGCCCACATGTGTTGGGAAGAGCAGTTTAGGGAACTTGGATCCAAGTTGTATTCTGACTCAGGCATTGACCAGGGGTGTGACCTTGGAGAAGTCATTTTTGTTCTCAGTGGCTTCATTTCCTTTCCTGCTCTTCCTCCATCTTATCTGTTTAGATTGTGAATTCTGAGGCAGGGCTGTCTCCTACTGTATGTTTGAAGACTACCTAGCACAATAAGATCACAATTTCAACAGGAGTCGTCATAGAAATGATGAAGGACCAATTCACTTATTTGGGTTGGGGACTGGGCTAAATTGGGTCCAGGGTTTGGGGTTGTTTTTTTTTGTTTGTTTGTTTTTTAACAGGTGGTTTAGCAGCCTACCTCCAAGTGATTTCAAGGATAGATAGTCAGATGCCTAAAGATCTTTACAAATCTGGGTCTTCACTTCAATCACTCAGTAGTATTCATAGTATATTTTCCTTTGTAAAGAACAGAAGCAAATGTACTGTATGGAAGTCTGGAAACATCAATGGCCATTTCACTTTATTCCTATGGCTAAAGCAATGTCCACCCCTCAAGAATTAAAAATCTCCAGCCCATCTATACTGACTTAGCCCTTTCCTTCACAAGCTTCTTTGTACAATCAAGTATGTTCCCCTTGGAGACAAACTGTATACAGGCATTTTGGCAGAAAAGCTATTGGGGGGGTGGGGAATAGGGGAAGTGCAATACATGCTAGACAAAGTAAAAGGGAGGAAAATGGCCAATTCCAACTGTTGCAGAAGTATCTGCATTAAGCAAGATACAGAGTGCTAGTAATTATGCTCCCTCCATTAATCCTCTGGTCCCTGAATTTAAAATGGCAACTGATTCAGAATTCATTGCGCTCCAGGAGAAGTCTGGTACTTTTAGATAATCAAGAACAAGTGCAAGAAGGGAGCACACTCAGACTGCTATAACTACAGCACATCTTCACATGCTAAAAGCCACCAACTCCCTGATCAGCAGTTCTTCGGCTAGCACCAGGAAGACGCCAAAGGCCAGCAAGACTATTATGCAAATAGGAAAAAAAATACTGCAGAGAAGCCACTAGATTCAGGAGTAGGTTACTGAAAGGAAAGCTTTTGTTTCCCCATTTCCTGTTTTATTACTAAAGAAAGGCTCAGAGAACTAGCAGTGTGACTGGCAGATCATCCTTCAGTATAACAAATGGAAAGGCAAAGGATAAAAAAACAGCAAATGGGAAGGGTTAAAACAGTCATCATCGCATCACAGAGCTGGCAGAACTAAGGACTCTTCCTCAGAGATGGTACAAGGGTTTGCCCCTGCCTGAAACAATGCCAGCCATTTTTGACAGCATTTTCTTGCACTGCCTTGTTCTTCTCAGGAAAACTGTATGGCTCTCAAACTATTTAGAGAGAGGAGTCAATAGTAACAGAGACAAGCTGTCACTTAGGCACCTGCATGAGTGGTGCAAAGCATGTAATGGGAGATTCAAAGCTGCACAAGATGAACATTGGGGGTGAAGGAGAAAGACATTTTGAGAAATAACCACTTTCCTTGAGAGGAAGCCCGCAGGCGGAGATCTGGGGGTTTTCAAAGGCATGCCAAGGATGTAGGGAAAGCCAGCCTCAATGGGTTTCCTCATCTTGGAGCCACTCTACTGAGAACAGGTATAAACTTGAACAAAAAACTAAACATCTGCATAGCATCCATCAGCCACCTAAAGACTTCATCGCCTTATTGTGAGCAACTGGCAGAACACTGTGCCTTGGGGTATTTAATAACTAAGCTAGGCATCCCAGCATGCTTTGCTGTTTCTAAAACCCATTCTGCTGATGCATGAGAGGCTGACTTATCCCTAGGTGCCTGTAAATAGGACATCCCTCAGCTGTGCCACCTCCTGGCGGGCAGGGCAGGACCCACAGCGGGGTCCGACCCAACTCCCCCTACATCCATGGCCTTCTAGCCCTACTAGGGTGAGGCAGAGTCCAAAAGTCTTTGGCCTTCAGTACCCCAATGGAGTAAAGCAAAGACAGTAACAAGAGTTCAAGGCCGAAATACTGACCATGCAAAGTAGCTCGGCACTCCCAAGCTATCCCTGGGCTACTTCCTCCCATTTTCCCCCTTCATTCCCCCCAGGGCATCCCGGTCAGGCCGCACTGTCTACTGGTGGCAGCGCGGGTAATTTCTCTGGTCCACTAGCCAGTGGAAGCTCCTCCAGGTCACAGGGGCTTGGAGCAGCCGGCTCACTGGTGTCTTCTGCTGGGGGAAGCTCCTCCAGGTCTTTGTGGGCACCAGGTTGGTGTCCTTCAAAGCTTTCCACCAAGGGCAGCTCCTCCAGATCCTCGCATGGGGGAGGTGGATCTGGGGGAGCAGCCTGCCAGCATTCCTCCCCTTGGTTCTCATGGGGAGGGAAATCTCATCGTCAGTCATCCCCTTGTTGCTCCCAGCGAGAGAGGTCTGCTAATGCATCCCCCTCTCCCTCGGGTCATCTCTCTGGTTGCAGAGCAGGCTTTTGTGCAAGGTCTCTTCAGGGAAGCAGGGGGAGCGCTGGTGGCCGGCTACCTCCTGGCCAAGGGGCAACTGCTCTCCCCTGCTACAGTGCTGCAGAGGTTTGCCACTCAAACCAAGCAGTGAGACACTGGAATGACCTGCCTCTTGCAAGACAAACATCCTTTTACTCAAAAGAGAGCCCTGGCCAACTCACTTACCCAGCATTATTACTCCCCAATCATGGTTCAGTTGTTAGAGCACAGCAACAATGGGTAGAAGATCAGAGTTCAAATCCTACATTTGGTGTGACACTTTCTACCAATCTCTGGCCAAAATGTTCAAAGGTGGCCACTGATTTGGGATGCCCCCATTTTTGCACACTGAGCAGGAGATACATATGGTCTGATTTTCAGATGCATCAAGCACTCATGGCTCACATTCACTTCACCTGGCCCCAAGGTTGCTCAGGCCCTTCTGCTGCTCCCACAGGGTATTGCCCCAGTCTCTTTGGAAGGGAGGGGATCCCAGTGCCAGTATCATTCCTAGTAGGATAGGACAGGACTGTGGGGACAGAACCATGGGAGGCCTTATGTCAAGGTTTGCATACAACCCTGATTGCCTTAATCCATTCCTGCTTGCTTCTGTTGATGACAACTGGCTCATGAGCATTAGCACCAAAGCAATCTGTAGCTTTCTGCTTACTGGCAGCTTAACCAGTGGCTTACAGGAGCAGCTGCTCTGAGAGCCTCGGGGCATGCAATCTATGCCTCACTCCAGGGGCCCTTGAATCAGCTTGCATCCCCAGTCTCTTCTTTGGGGCTGTAAAGCTGTAACATCCAGATAGAGGGATAGGTTGTGGTTTTTATATGAGTGAGATTTACAATGTGTCATTAAAACACACAAAGGAAAACAGCCTTCTTCATCAGCAGGACATGCGTCAAAGACAGCCCCACTGTAAAAAGATGGCTTCTCCCAGGTCAAGTGGGTGAGGTCTGCTACTAATGCTCACATCCACAGCAAGTCTCAGGGAGGCATCCCTTAACCAGGAGAAGGCAGAAGAAAATGAGAGGATAAGTGAAAGAGGAAAAAGGCAGGACCTCTGCTTCTGGCTGCCAGGCACTTTAAGACAAACTGTTTGCCCTATAATTACACTCATCCTGTCACAGTAGCAATACCAGAATATGTATGGCCAAATCCTACCCTGCTTTATATTCTGTGCAGCTCCACTAAAGCCCAGGGGTAGAGGCTGGGGTGGTCTCCATTTCCTTATAGTGGCAGTACTTTATATTTACAAAGCACTGAACAAAACCATGAGCATCATAGCCATGCCTCAACACGCACCTGTGAAGCGGGCAAGTATCTTCGGTTTGTTTGTGAAGAAACTGACACTCACAGGGCCAAATACATCATATCACTGAGGTACCCACACAGGGATGTTACAGCAGGGATGAATTTGATGCAGAATGTAAACGACCTGCCCAAGGACGTGCAGCAAGTCATTGTTGGGAGTAAAACTCATCAGCTCCTGGCCTCCATCCCCCATGCTCAATCCTCTAAACCAGGAAGAAATTAAGAAAAGAGACTCCCCCACAGGGTTCAAAGTCTTGCACTTAGTAGAACGCCCCTGGGCAGGGCTTTGACTTAAAGCAACAGTAATGCACCTCCTTCCTCACTGTAGGCTTCTGTATCTCCTGTCAGAAGTGCTTACGAGCTTCAAGCCCTGTCTGATCAGAACTGACAAGAATAGCTACTAGGGTTGGGAAGGGGGGGGGGGGGGAAATCAGTGAAACTCAGCAACCCAAGACGTGTGAAATAACTTCCCCCTTACACCTATGCAGTGATAGCGAGCAATCCCTGCTAGCGACCAGCAATTCCACCTTTTGTCAGCTTGACAAAGCCAATAATAAAGCCGGGGTTCTTTCCAGTCATTAGATGAGATGAAGAGAATAGGGCCCAGAATAATAAACTGCTTCCAACTTCCACATTAACGGCAAGTGGGGGAAGGAAATCTGTGTCATGCTTCAGTTTAGACCTCTCTTACTACTTTCAGCTGTCAATGTTTCAGAGCGAACATTTCTCCCACTTGCCACTTCATACTTTTGTGAAAGCTGACATTTTTACACAAAGAGGGCCTTCCCTACCTCACTTGCAGAGGAAAGTCAAATTTGCAACCTGGACGCTGTTCTGCAGGGCCAGCTCTACTGTGAGGCAAGAGACAGACATGGCTTCAGATGACAGTTCTTATGGGTACCTAGCCCCCCCTGAAGATCAGGCTTGCTCCCACCTCTTCAACTCCTTCCTAGCAGTTTAGGCACTGTTAAGTCAAGCTTAAGTCATGTAGGCAGAGTGCACTTTAAATCCCTCTGCAGGTAGATGCTGGAGATTTATGCACTTTGGAAAACCATTTTCAACCTCCATGAATGAGATGGCGGATGCCAAATCAAAATTTGGCTTGAGGCACCACAACCCCTTAAGCCGGCCCTGCTGCTCTGGGATCTTCATCAGGCATCCTCTGCCTAGTCACATCTCCCACCACATCCTACTTTATCTTCTTCATCCCTTGAAAATCATTTGCCTTTTGCACACCCACTGAATGCCATGCAGGTGCAACAAAAAACAAGGAGTCCAGTAGCACTTTTAAAGACTAACATTTATTTATCATACGAGCTTTTGTGGGAGAAAACTCCTCTTAGAGCACGTGACAGCTTTACTGCCAAGGCCCTTTGATGAGATTGGTAGATCCCACACTAGACCAAAGCAGGGCTGGATTGAGTGGCCCCAGACTGTCCACCACTGTGGAGTCCCCTGCCAGGACTGTAAGGGGGGGCCTAAAGCCAGAGGACTCTCCCATCCCACTCCTGAACCTGCTGGCCTTGCCCCTAGAGCAGAGCACATGCATGCTGGCCCAACCTGCCCCTGGGGCAGACCAGCAGGCCCAGGGGCAATGCAGAAATGCCCACAGCCTGGCTTCTGGCCCCAGATCCCTACCTCCACCAGCACCGGAAGAGTAGGGGGTCCTTGCAGTCCCCCTGAAGCAAGCCCCCCTAGTGCCATCATGGGCAAGCAGAGGCAGCTGGATGGTAACATTAAGCCCCAGGAAAGGAACTAGGCTTTTGACCTGAAGAAAAGGCAGTGGACTGTGTCTTAGAGCAGGCGAAAGTCACTTACTCACTGCCATTACCAACGTACCAGTAATTGACGCCTTATCTCTATCCCCACAGAGTAGTGGTAGTAAGTTGTACTTACTATATTTCCTTAAATTTCTAAACAAAATATTTCAAACCAGGATAATAAAAGTTTGGCTTTGACCTTTTTCAAAAAAGTTTGAGTAGAAAAAAATCATCAAAACCACCCTATTTTCCACAAAACTGCAGTTTTGGTGGACAAATGTTTTGCTGAAACATTTTTTGCCAGCTGTATACCCATTTGGGGATGAGAGGAGAAAAAAGGTAGACTGGAAGTCCGTTAAACCAAGGCATGTATGTGAAATCCCTGGACATCAGTTTAACACAATCCATTCCAAAGTAGTGCTGGATCGGGACTTTCAAGCCATAGACTAAATAGACAAGCACATCCTCATTGAACTTAATGGAATTCTATTTGCCTGCTTCAGTAGTGCTTTGAGGTAGAGATTTCCCCACAATAGATCAATGAATACAATACATAAAAAACAGAACAGCACCCAATACTTTGGCAACACATCTACATCCAGAGCCAGAATTTAGGGGTCAAGAGACCATGATTCTACTTCTAACCAACTATCGCTGACTGACTAAATTCTTTGGGATTGAGGATAGTCTTTTGACTGCACATGCATAAATTTAGCCTATCATTGAAAACTAGATGGTCTTTTGGTTTGTTCTGATGTGGCAATTCATGTTCCTAAGCAACCACCACCACACATGTGTCTTCAAAATGTTTTCACAAACTGATTTTGCTTAAAGGTAATCAAACTCAGCAGATGATCAATTCAGTACTGCAATTGTTTAACTATGCAAAAAAAAGAACAACTGCCCAAATAAATAGGTATTTACAATACTGTGATCACATTGACTCTTTCTTGGTGATTTGTCCTGGCATAACATGCTGATAAAAAGCAAGGAATGTGCTTGGAGTACATACTTCCCCATTATAAGAACTTGGCTGAAAGTCTTTAGCTATTCCTAATTTGCAGGCAAAAAGCAAACCAAACCAATTTCCAAATGTACTGTTCCGTCCACAGCCAAGCAGAATCTTAAGTAATAATTTGAAAAAACCCCCAAGATCTGTTCAAAATGAACTCTCAGGTACCAAGCCAAAAAATTATTATTTTCTGTTACTAAAAACAGAGAAGTGATTGAATTTAGGGTAGAAATTGGTGAAATAAATATTTTGTACATAAAAACACTAATGGCACCCATAACTCGAACTAATGAGTGAACATGTTTTTAATAAAAATCACACCTCAATATTTAATAAAAGAAAATGGTCTCTTCGGGGGGGGGGGTAGAGAGAAGCAGCAAATAATTGTTTATAGCATACACTGCCAGATCCAGAAGCTCATTGTAACAAGTTTTATGCTGTTAAAACCATTTTTTAAAAAATTAGATGCTTAAGGTATTTTTCCATTACATGTGTTCATTATTTGTTACAGCAAATGAGATCACAATGTACCTGAAAATCATTTCAGTGTACAACCATTTTGAAGTCTGAGCATCCCTAAAAGATATATTTGTCTTGAATCTAATTCTAAAATAGGAACACACACAGAATTGATTCTCACACACGGGAAAAAAAATTGCATTTTGAAATTAATTCAAAGGTCAATTAAAAATCCCCTTTCATCTTTTTCATACAATAAATACTCCTTATGTCCAAATAGATGGTAAGAATTAAATTAGACCCGAGTTCCTTTATAAAAGAAAAATCTATATCCTTTTCTAAATGATTTAGCTATGTTGGAGTCTTGACCTGGTTTCAGCAGCAGAAGACAGTATCTTATAGGCAGGGCTGGATTAAGACATGCTTAGACCCTCAACTATTCAGAGGCCCCATACTGTAAAAATAGAAAAAAGCCTATTATATTAAAACAAGAAAGGTAATGAAAAAATAAAACTACCCCATTGTCTCTTCTTGATGTCTGAGGTGAAGTTGGCCAACCTGGGGATGCTGTGAGTAGTTCAGCAGCCCTGGAAGGGAAATTGATGGGATTGGATGTAGTTCAGGATGAGGTGGTCAGGGTTCAGAATTTTGGTAGTGGATTTTGTATGAAAAAAGTTATGAAATTTCTTTGGCTTAAATTACAATAAATCTTTTTAGTTACCTCCAACATATTTAGAGGCCCCTCTTAATGCAAGGCCTTAAGACATGGCTTAGCTGGCTTGTGCCTAAGTCTGGCACTGCCTGTAGCTTCCAATCTGTGGAATTAAACACTTTAAATGGCCTCATCATGGGAATTATAAGGATTAAGGAAACAGCAATGAAGCTGGGGTCATCTCTTGTGCATTTCTGAAGAGGTCCCATCATGGAAGCCATTGAAAAGTGAAATATTCGTGAAGTAATTCAGTCATAAGCAGAAGACCTGTGCCAGGACTACATCTCACTTACATCCCACAGAAGCCCTCAAAATAGCCTGATTGGTATTGGTTCAAGGACACATTTTTATTTTTATGCCTGTGCTTAGTCACACTGGACCTCAAAAGGACTTAAATGTGCTCAAAGGTACCATCATGCTGAAAAGTTTTGCTGAACTTGGACCTATACAGAGAGTCAGCATACATCCCATGGATAGGCGTGAATAGAGAATTCTACTCCTAAGGGAGCAGAAAATCCACTTAATCTTGAGTATCTCAACATAGTTCATTCATTAATACAGTCTGCTGTGAGTTGGCTGACAAATTGCTACTAACTTGGTTTTTGGTCATGCACAGGTGAATTTTGTACCTAGAATGGACTTCATTTAAAAAAAAAAAAAAAGATGAAGTCATATTTGAGCACAAGACCCTTTGGTTATGTCTACACTGCAACTAAGCTCCCACAGCTGGCACATGTCTAGTGACCCAGGACCAGCCATGGATGTTCAGTTGCAGTGTAGACATATCCTGTGATCGCCTGTGAATAAGTGTATTTCTAGAAGGACAAGTTATCCCCAAAGATTCATGCAAGCAAGATGTAATTTGTTCATTCATGACTGGCTAATAGGAAAGGGTGTAAACACAATCTTGGTCAACTACTTTCTAGAGAACAGTTGCATTTGCCAGGATATTGGAACGACCCTTTTGCAAGGTTTCATTGGTCATTTTTACCTTACTTCTTGAGAATCTTGGCCTTTATCTACAACTGACCAGACTGTCACAGATAGTTAACTTCAGAATAAAGACCCTAATAATATGATTGCCCCAAACCCAAAATGATTTTTGGCCTACTCTATTAATCATCAGCTACCAACAACTAAGGGTGTACAACTTCAAGGACGTGCAAAGATTAACATTCATAAAAGCACATATATGCTAGAGGCGTTTAACACCTCCTCTAACAAATTCTTAATCATTTTAGAAATAAAAATAAAGACACGATGGACAGTGACATATCAAGAGACTATGCTCTGAATAAAGAATATCCCTGAAGCCCAGCATTAACTTAAAAAGATGGCCAAAAAAGTTGTTTCCATAGATTATTCAGATAACCTCTCTGGGGTTTTCCCTTAAAAAATAACTAATGAAAATCAAGTTTTGTTTTTTAAAACTATTTAATAGTTAAGCCTGTTAAATAAACATGTATTTACACAATGCCTTTCATCAAAGAATCCCAAAGTGCCTATTAATACTAATTAAAATGTACTGTACCTCTATGAAGCAGATAAATGAAAATATTTTACCCTTTTTATAATTAGGAAAACTCAGACAGTGAAGGCAAGTGACTTGAGCCTTTTTATCGGGGGGGGGGGGTAAGGAATGTAAGTAGCTGGTTTTGATTAGACAGCTGCTAAAAGGCAGCAAGAGGTGCTACCAGAATTGACTCATGATCTGAAGGAATGGTGTGACTTAGGTAAAATGAAATGGTATTGAAGAGAGCAAGTTCTCTCTCTACTTTAAAGAATATTTTTAGACATTTGTGCATAGTCACATAGGTAGAGCAGAATTACAAGCAGGTAAAGAAGATTACGACCCAACGGGACTTGCTATTTCATGGGAAATTCCACATTGCCAGTTTTCCCCATTCTGAAAGGTTAATGAAAAAAAATTCAAAAAACACTCCCATCAAACAAAAATCTCTGAAACAAAGTCATTAAATGTTTAGATGAAACTGAAGCATGTGCTGATTTTAAACTTCAAATATTTCACAGAAAATGAAGCCATGTATTTAGTTTTCTAAATAAAACCTTTCATTAAAACTGTGTGTTTTTCAAAATATTGAGATTTAAACTAAAATAGCATTTTCCAATCAAAAAAAGTTAAGAAAATATTCTAATCAGATCTAACAGAGTGGGAAAGGCATTCAGTATGAAATCAGGCTGAAAGATTTCTCACAAAGAAGTTCACATTTTTAATACAATTTGTATCGTTTCATTAACTTTTTCATGGATTTGGGTGAGGGGTTCAAAAGCAAAAATGTATTTGTCTTCACTTGTCAAAAACCAACACTTTCAATGAGAAACAGCCCAAGAGTTGACAGAAAAAAATTGTTAAAAAGCTAGTTATTCAAGACATTTCATAGAAAAATTCGCACTAGCTCTATTCAGCATCACAAGGAAAGAGATTAATGTAAACATCTGGAAAAAGAGGACATCTTGAATGCTAAAGAAGTTAATAGCAGATATTATTAAATGGCAGGGTGCTAGTCAATGGAATAGATACTAACTGATTGTACATAAGGAAAACCAGGAACAAAAAGAAAAACTTGTAGAATTTATCATTTACTGTATGAGCAACATCTGATCCAACTGGTGGAACTTCTGTAATCATGACTAAGAAAAATAAAGAGGATCACTATGTTTTCAGTCAACAATCCAACTAGCTCTCTGCCCACGCCAGTGGCCATGTCAAATCTCCATGTCTCTTAATTTCAACTTTAGAACTAGAAAACAGCCAGAATGACAGCCCTGGCAGGAGATATTGAATAATGGTCACAATTATCAATAGTGAGCTTGGCAATGTTACTCAAGGCATCTCTAGCGTGTCCCCATTTTTGGTAGGAGTTGAGCATCCATCCTTCAATGACTCGCCCTTAAAAGGATGTCTCAAACTGGCACACAAAAAAACATCCAAAACCCACTAGCCACTTTTGAAAATTCTGGTCCATGGGCACATTGACTGCTTATTTACAGATAATAGACATACAAGATAAGGACCAAATTCCACCTTAGGATTCACATCACTTGCTTTGACATCAGTGGTAAGGGCTGCACATGTGGACTTGAAAGCAGGTTTTGCCTTCTGTGTTGAAACATGAGATGCAATTCCATAGTTGACAAATATTTAGCCTATTTTTTTTTTAATTTAATGCTGCAAACATAATACCTTATGCTCAATTCTCCTCTTATTTCTAGCTATGCCTGTGTAATGTCCATACACTCAGTCATGCCACTCCTAATTCACACTGATGCAAATAAAATCATACTCTGTTCTAAGCGAGGGCACAGCTTCAAAGATCACAAAGGAGAGCAATCTACCAGCAGAGAGGGTGAGATACAACCATTCTGACTTGCACAGCTGACAACTGCCTTTGGCAGTGAGCCTCTCTCTTGTAAGGCAGTGATGATGCCTTCCCTTCAAGTGCAGAGAGGGTAACATCCTTAACAGCCAGTTTTGTCAGGGATAAAAATAGATGCCAGCTGAGAAGCTTGGCTCACTCCTTACATCCCTCCCCCAACATTTTGTTTTGATGCTTTATCACATCAACATGATCCTCAAACCCCCCACTCACCCAATCCATGCACCCTCCTATTTGGTCATCAGTTTTCAGTAGTTGCTTTTAGACTCTTTAGCCTTGTATCTTCATTATTGCCCAAAGGATTCATTATGGAGAGGCCTAATGCCAGGGGGGCCCCCCCCCCATCAAGAGCTCATGGAAGTTTTAATTGCACCCATGCCTTTTTAAGTTGTTTTTTCTAGTCTTTTGACATCACATAATGAATTAACAATCCATTCCCCCCCTCCCCCCAAACACTGCTTTTCCACAAGTCTCAGGCCAATTGGAAAAATAGCATCATTTTTAATTCAACAGCAGGTTTTTCTGTCATCTCTAGTGCTGTAGTGGCATTCAGTAATAAGAGAAAGGCCAGAAAAGTGTGTGCACAAACAGCAGCAGGACTGGATTTAGGGAAAGGTGACCACCTGAAGTGCCAGGCATGAGGGGTACCAGGGCTGAGGTGCTGTATGTGAATTCATTTTTCATTCATTAAGAAGTTCTAGGAGTTTAGTGAAAATAAAAAATTGTTTATTTCATAAGTACTGTGTAGACTTACTGATCCCAGCATGCAAATTTGTCATCTTACATGACAGGGATCTTACATGAAAACCATGCATCAAAGTTATTGAATGGGCTACAAATGCAATTAAAAAAAACCACATACTTGGAAGTTTAACAAGTGAATATAGGGAGATGTTGAAGATGCTCCTTGCCTGAGGTGGCCAGTTGGTCTATGCCCTTCCCTACACAGGATGGCTTTCAAATGAATTTAAAATACAGGAACTTTCCAAAAGATCAGTCATATTCTCCGAGATCTGCTTAATATATGGAACAGCATCTATCAGTGTTTCCTAGACAAAGAGAGGCACACCTCCCCAGCAAGCAAAAAGTAGCTTAAGTTTTAGGTATATGAAGGGACCTATCAAGTACAGATCCACATAGGAATCTGGTGTTTTTACAATGCTATAGAAATGTCACAAACTCTTACCCCGGCTGAAAATAAAATGCTGTATATTAAAGCAGGTTAACTCTTAACTTGGACAACCTAATTCTGCTCTGATTAGCAAATAATTTGCAATCCAGCCCTAATTATCAGTGAATATATTCATTATTTACAAGTCTTCATTTAAGGAATTTGGATAATACAGTCTTATAGGTTTTAAACAAGCGTGATGGTCCATTATGTGTTTGGACCTCTTAGTTATGTTATTGTTTCTCACTTCCCCCCAGACAGCTGAAACCTCGGGGGGGGGGGGGAGAACAAACAAACAAAATGAGCTTTTGGTGTGAATATTTGGACAAGTAAAGGCCTGGGGCCCAGTCTGAGTATTTTGGGATTCATAGGACACTTTGGCAAATGTGAGGTCATCCAGATACTATTAAACTGTGTTTACATAATTTAAATGCATAACATTTGTGATTTATCATAAATGACCAGGATGATGTGCCCAAGTACATGCAATAACCAAAGTTATGTATAAATTGGAGCTTGTCAACATTTTTCATGTTTATTGCTGATGAATTTTTCAAAGCGAATATTTGGATTACATTTTCATGAATGTTCCCCCTCCCCTCATTTTCTGGGAAGCTATGGAGCTGGTCAGAAATTTCAGATCTGGGAGCACATCCAGCAGATTTGTGAAGGCACAAAACTGTATATCTTGTTCCAGTGCAAAAGCAGATAGCTCAAATGTAAGGACAGGCATGGCAAAGACCTCTCCCTTTTAGGTCTCTTCTAGCAAAATTCTGAAGGAGACTGAGTGCAGTTGAGATGGGCTAAGACAGTGGTTTTCAAATTTTTCCAGACTATCATGCCACTTTCAGGAGGCTCATTTGCCTTGTGTAGCCCCCCCCAGTCTCACTTCAACTACTTGTTTACAAAATCATACATAAAAATACAGATATATCACATCACAGTAAAATTTGCTTACTTTCTTATTTTTGCCATAGCATAAAGTAAATCAACTTCTCTCCCCAGGTTGCAAAACACCAATATAGTATAAAACCAAGTTATTGTCTGTATGAAGTTTTACTTTGTATTGACTTCTCCAGGTCTTTTCACATAACCAGTTGTAAACTAGGCGACTATCTAGATAAGTTGACAAGTTCCAGAGTGGGAGCCATGTTAGTCTAGTTCAGCAAACAAACAAGGAGTACTGTAACACTTTTAAAGGCGAAACAGTTTTATCTATCACATGAGTTTGTGGGTGAATAGCACTTCAGATGCTAGAAATGTAGAATATTTATATCCCCCCTCATGCTGCAAGTTTATTATTTTATATATGCCACAAGAGATACAGTACCTTTTTTCTGTATTAGGAAAGTGATCCCTCTTAATGGCAGGAGACACAGAAGAAGGAAATTGTATACTTAATAAAAGTTTCAGATGTGTCATTTTTGCTTACTAAAGAAGATTGCACAGGGAAAAAACTGACTGCTTAATGGACTGTTCAAATGCTCATTAGCATCAAGCAGATTTATTTGAACAGATAATTATCCCCATATTGTGCTTTCATCACTGGGATTGTTTATGTTGAACTGTCAGGCAGCAGTTTTCAAATTTTATCCTTCAATGTACTGAGCTTTTTATGGTTAGAAAGGAAAAACAATTTAAAAAAACCACAAACTGCTCCATTTTGACCTCCTTTTAATGTGTCTTATCTAAGACTTTGAAGTTTACAGGAGAAACAGGTCACATGCATTTCAGACAGTAAGAAGAGTTGAACGCATAGATCCTCCCATGCAAAAACACAACACTATTCAAGTTCCTCTTTGTCAGTGTAATTCACCCATCAGACTGGAAGGCACGCATGTGCATGTGCAGACACAAAAAGAGGTCTTAGACAAGAATGACAGCATCTTTCTTCCACAGAATGTTTGGAATTTGACAGTGGATCAGCATTTACTTTACTCTTGGTTTCAGTATGGTTAGTAAATCAGTCTATTCACAGCTAAAAGTGATCAGCTATGAAAGATAGCAATTTGGGAGCTATGCCTAATCAAAATGAAATAAACTGAGCTTTTATGTTCATCATAACACAGCTGCTTACTGCTAGAGGCAGTATGACAGTGTATTTGTGTCCTCCCTGTTCTTTCTAGCTGTCAGTCACCCTCCACACTCCCTGGGCTATTTGTCTATGGAGAAAGCCCATTTTACTAGTCAATATAAATATTCCTTAGCTGCAGTGGCAAGTGGTCACTATCACTGACCATGACCAGCATTTACAAGTCAACCCTACAGGTTCTTCACAGCTATGAAGAGAGATTTTCCTTTCCTATTTCAATCCAACCCCTTCTAGCAGGAGGAGTTCTGTAAAGGAGTGTGCTTAAGGGATAGCTCTTGGTTTTGCTGTGCCATGAGTGGGTGGGGGTGGGATGGGTACGACGCACAGGGGGCTCAGGGTTTGGTGTGGAAGAGGAAGATTTGCATCAGCTGGGATGAGTCTGGCATATGCCAGTCATTGTGGTAGAGGGAGAATTGCCAGCTACCAGAGACAGTTGATTTATTCGGAGGGAGTTGGGGTTTGGTTGTCAGTACAAATATTTAACACCTTTCACTCCTAGGCTATGTCTACACTAGAGCCTTAGGTTGACTTGAGGAAGCTTAAGACATCTACAGACCCCACAGCCACACTGGACTTTTATTAAGTTGACTTAAGAACTTCTTTAAGTCGACTTACCACCACCACCTCTTATGGTCAACACAACACCTAAGTTGACCTTACTAAGTCAACTTAAGCCACTATAAACAAGGAATACCCCTTAAGTCAACTTTATTGGTGTTCAGGGCCCCTCCCAGAGTTCCTGGCCACCAGGAAGGGTCAACCTAGGACCTGCGTCTGTGAATGCAGGCAATAGAGAGGAGTTTTCAATGTGGACTCTAAGTCAATTTAAAGTCAACGTTGTTAAGTTGACTTAACAGAGCCTCCAGTGTAGATATACACCTAGAGCCTTGGAATCAGAGTGCTGGGCTATTCTTCCACCCCAGCTTGAAGTGTTTTTCATCCTCTACAGAGTTTACAGTTTGGTCAAGCCTCCCCCACCCCCTACTCTACAGTTGTTCAAACACCACTCATAATAAGCCTCTCTGCTCAGAAACTGAGGAAACTCAGCCTTTTGTACATTCTTTTCCTTCAAGTAAAGCGTTGCATTTAGCTTCTATGAAGAGCAGTATTAAGTCTGCACTTTTCAGCACACATAGTCCAGAAGTGACAATGCTCTGTCTTACTCCCATATCTTGGGGTCTGGTTTGATGTTACCAACAACAGCATAAGAGATGACAATTGTACTTTTGGTTTTGATCACCTAAACTTCCCCTTTCTAGCAGGCAGACCTGGTGTACAGGAGTTGGTTTTATTTCTTTATTTTAAAAAAAGCCACAAAATTCACCCTACAGTCTAGACCTCTTCTGCAAGGAGTGAATGGGATTGTTCAAAGTCCAAGAGGTAAAATTTAGTGATTAGAGAGTCAGCCATCCTGCGCTAGCTGAGGGAAAGAAAACTGTTGAGGAGCATTGCTTAGCCAGAACAGAATGAGGAAGGGGAGTGTGCTGGCTCAGAGTTCGTCTTAGCTTCAGCACCTGATAACATTTGAATTAAGTCTTTGCATGTTTAAAAGTATGATGAAGCCAGATTCTCCTCCCTCTTGTACAAGTGCTAGAGAAACCAGAATCTCAGTGCATGTGTGTAACCCTTGAGCAAGTAAGATTAGTTTGTCAACTACTAGTTATGGAGCTAGGTCCTCCTTTAACTTAAGGATAGAGGCTTATAGTTTTAGAGCTTTAGGGCCTATGTTCAAACCTCACCAGAGACTAAATGGAGTTGGATACACCTAGATTCCACAACTGAAAGCCAAGCACAGAGCTATCACTCTCCGCCAAGCAAGGAGCTTTTCTAGCTGTGTGAAAATAGTATCAGTTATAGTAGGGTGTGCACAGTCTCAGAAACAGCCAGTAGAGGGAATCATGATCTTACACATAGCCCAGTGTATTACTCTTGCATTTAATTTCACTTGAGTATTGAGACCAAGTATGGCAAATTTTAGCCTCAAAGCAGAGAGTCTGGAAGATGAGTGAATTTAAATAAAAGAATGAGGTCACCTTATCAAAATTAAGCTAATAATATTGTAAAGACAATACTAGAAGAAGGCAATGCAGGTAGTGTTTGAAAGATGGAGAGCAGGTGGCCTATCCATCTCACATTCCAGTGCAATATGGTAACATGAAAACACACAGCTTTCCATGCTAATGGATGAGTCAAGACAACTACTATTCTATATCAACCACTTCTCCATCATTAGTCATTAGCAGTAAGTTATGCAAAAGCGTGACATATCAGTCAGGCACTGTAACTGCTTTTGACTTCTGCTGGCATGCTATTGCTCTGTCAAAATGGTGAGTTTCAAAGTGATGAACATCAGTTTCAGGCAGGTGATGAATCATCTTCAGCTGTACTTCTCATTTCCTACCTTTCTGCTAAATGAAATAGTGGAAAACACATTTAGTACTATGGTTGGGTTGGATGTTTTTAACATTTCCTGGGCCCTATGTATTTCTGCCTTATAACTGCTCCTTTTTTGGTAAGGCTTGCAGAGATTAAGCCTAAGACATATTGGTAGGTGAGCTGTACTATATGGAACTTTTACGACAGACAACCTGGTACAGAAATTAAGCTGAGGCATCTTATCTGGTTGGCAGGTGATAATCCTGGTGGGGAATGGTATGTCTCTTCTGTTGAGACAGTTGACTTATTACGTATAACCTTTGGATAGGACAGAGGTGTTTATTTACCAGACTAGCTGGGTCCTGACAGAATCAACAGCATGTGACCAGCAGCGGACCATAGCTTGGAAATCTTGGCCTTTGAGGGCATTCAAATGAAAGACTGAAATGTAAAATTTTTACATGCATAAAGAGGAATTAATAGCCAGGAAATGGGAATTGACAACATCAGCATAGCACATGTGATAAATATGACACTTGTGTTTTGGATGCCTGCTGCATTAAAATAATTAAGTGCTACAGAGGGGGGAAATAGGGTGCTTAGAATGAGCAACACAGAAAACAGTAACATGACTTCTTTCATGCATGGGCAAGCACAATAATTTGCTGGCATTCTGAGGGGAATTACTCTGGATTAAGCTTGAATACTTGGTGATTAAAAAGCATTTTTTCACTGCATAGCAATGAGGGTACTCCCAATGACCTGCAGGGTAGTAGATCTTAGCAAATCCTAAATACAACTATGATTTGCTGAACTGATTTGAGGGTTACTACAAGATCTATTCTGAAGATTCACATTCTACATATTCTCTCCAGACACCCCCCCCCCAAAAAACAACAGAAGAAGTGTTTAGACTAAGTACTCAAGAGGCACACAAGTTTTGCAGTCATCTAAATTCATTACTGCTGCCAGGCATGAAAAATGGCAATAGGAAACCTTACACTTGAGGCTGTGTTGTAGGTTAAGCCATGATGGTCCTACTGCAAGTCTCAAAATTGAGGAAGCCAAGAAGGTAGATTTGATTTCCTCTAATTCAGGAAGCTTTGAATCCAGGATTAGAAAAAAACAGCACATAATTGCCATTCCCCTGTTCAATCATATCATCTGACTACCACATCACTAGAAGCCAAAAAGCATAACAGAGTCACAACACAATATTTACTGCCTACTCTAGACCACCTGGTGAAAGAGCAGCAGAATTTAAGTTGCAACAGGACACCCAGTTTGCTTGTAGTTATAGTAGCCACTGCCTGGAGACATCTTAGAAAACTATTCTCTCTCAGAAGGGTTAAGACAAGGCAGAACTCATTAATCATATATCAAACACAAATAAAGTACAGGTGACAATGAGAATTTCTCCAGAAGAAAACTGCTATAGGAGGAAGCAAACAAAAGCAGCAAAACTGTTCATAATACTACTGACCAGTCCCAGGAATTTCACGGTTGTAGTAAACAGAAGATTAAGGTAATTAACAATATGCAACTAATTGTCATTTCAATTAGCTTGTCCAGTCTTCATCAATGACCAACCCACAGCATATAATCAAGCCATTTAGCTCTCACTAAAACATTCAGCATTGAGGCTGATGTTTGCAAAAAAAAGCTGATTTGTGTCCATGTGCCTTCACAGGAATTTATGCAGCACAAGCAAATCAAATAGCTGCATATGCACTTAAGCCCTCATATGTGCAAATAGCCAATTAGTACTTGGGAATACAGGTTTTGGGGTCACATGCACTATTACACATCACAGACACATTGGGTCAATGGCAGTGGTTTGGAATCTCTCCACACTTCTTGGATATTTATGCAAGATCACAGCTGCAGTCTTTACACTTCCCTGGTTATGAAGGTTGCTCCCAACTAGCTGTAACTGGTCACTTCAACAGAAAAGCAGGCAGGACCACACTGAAAGGTAGAGTGACCTAGTTGACAACCACTAGCCTGACTTCAGGAAAACTTGGTTGAACTCCCAGTTGTACCACTAACCAACCTTAGGATCTTGGGCAAGTCACCTCTCTGTGCATCTAGTTTTGTCTAATTAGAGATTAAGCCCTTCAGGGGAGGTGCTATCTTGCTGCATGTACAGGGCCCAGTGCAACACAATACTATTCTTGGTCTTCTAGCTACCACTATAATATAAACCACAGACCACAGGTATGCTCTTCCAGTGATTAGACTCCCAGGGAGTCCTGATCCCAGCCTAGAAACTCTAATGGGGAGGACAACAGCTAAAAAGTTCTCCAATGGCTGTATTAGGCAAACACTCAAGGTCTTCACCAAACCACTAGATGAGACACTACAGATGGAAAGAGGATTTTAAATGCACCAAGCAAAAGAGACAGCTCAAGTAGTCATAATTTATGGGAGTGCACATTATTTTACTATACAAAGATTTGGCTCAGTAGAGTTATTCTTGTTTTCAAATACTTGTACCAGTCAATAAGAAACAGGATTTTCCTGAGGTCCAAAGGATAAATCGTGTTAATCTAGTTCAGCAAAAGAAGCAAGGAGTCCCATGGCACTTAAGACTCCTTGCCTTTTGTGTGTATGTACTGAATGAACACAGCTGCCCCTTTGGAACTTGGCAAGATGCAAGGCACTGAATACAACCATTTGAAGTAGGAAGCCATCAACTTCATGAAACAACTTGCTCAAGTCTGTTAGCCTTTAAGTATCACAGGACTCCTTGCCTTTTTTTTTTTTTTTTTGGTGCCATGCAAGATTTTTTGGTAAACCATCCAAACCCCAGGTTGATGTTTCAATGCCACAACACACACAGCAAGAACACACACACACAAATCATAAATCAAGACAACCCAGAATGGTACCTGAACACAATACCCAAAATAGCAAAAATGAAAAAAAAGTTATTTTTAAGTGAACAATAGAAGGAAAGGCAGCATGAAGAAACATTTGACAGAGATGGTTCCATCTTAAAACATCAATTTTACCTAACAGAAAACATAGCATTATAAGTCAAGTGTGTAGCTTCTATCTCCAAAAGCAACAAGCTACAAGGAAACAACACTCTAGGGGCAATACAAGATTTAAAGTAGTCTGCTTCTCAGTGGATAGATTGAGACAACTAGGACAAAAGCTGCACATCACAGTTCTTTCTTCTTCTTGCTATGCTATATTTTGGATGTCACCTTGTCAAATTCCACTAGATTAACCAAGTCAACTGGACTTCTACTTAAAGTGTCCCTGTATAGGGTTCTTACTTTTATAGCAGCAGGTTTCCCTCTAGGTGTTTGCACGATCTGGCTTTTTAACCAGCCGAGGCCCTCTCTCTCCTGGGTAACATAGTCCAGGCAAAACACAGAGATCCATGGCCTCTCTAGGATATAAGCATCCACTCTATTAGAAGAGGTCTGACTTCCTCTCACTGTCTCTAGAAGCCTCAGTTTGGAACCTCTAAACTGAGTAGATGCACAGGTCACACCCACTGATCTCATACTAACTTGGGGCTATCAAAATCTTCATCATTCCTATTAAAGTACCACAACATCTCAGTTTTCCTATAACTAACCCCCAACTTCCTTCTCACCCAACTCTCAGAATAAGCTTCTCCTCTTATTCAGGCACAGAACCTGCCTTTTTATCTTCTTAGCAAGCTTTGCTCTGTTACATGCTCCCTTTGGGAACTACAACTCCCAGAAAGACCACAAAGAAGCTAGGCTGTAAGCAACAGATAGTTGGACTATGCCTGCCCCTAAAGCAGTGGTTCCCAATGTTTTCTCTGCCTTGCCACACCTTGCTACCTTTAATTAATTGGAAACACACCACCATATAGTTACCAAATGAACTCATGAATATTCATGAGCCAATCCAGAGCTCTTTGAGTAGTTTTTCAAAAACTTTTGTGGCACAGCTGCTCAGGCCTCATGGCACGCAGGTGTGCCATGGCACTGCACTGCTGTGGATTTAGTATAAAAGAAAAGCTTAAGAAGGCTGTAGATTTTTGTAAAAGAAGGTGTGTAAACATCACTTTTTGGCTAAATTACAGATTGTTTCATTATATTGTCTTTCTACACAATCACTGTAGTTTCAACATAGGATAGATTTTTTTTACTCCTTGTTCTAAATTGCTGTATATCACTAAAACTAGTTGCCACATTTCATGCCAGAACAGGTTATGTTTTAGTGATGAATCATGAGATCCTTGGTTTGTATCACTTTGTAAATTGCTTTGGGAAGAAAGGCACTACCTGAATGTAAGATGCATATGTTTACAAATAATTGATCTTTTCAATTATTCATGGCAAGGTTGACTATTAGAATGGTTAAGTACTCATTAAAGGCTTTAACTAGAAGCCAGTTGTACAATGCTTTGTATGGACAGACCACTCTCTCCTATGGAAAACACAAAGCTGCTTTCAACAAGACAGTGCACCATGTTTTCTGATCAGGTTCTTATACTCAAGTGCTTCTGCAAACCATTTTGTAAAGGAATTAAGGCATAGGCTCAGGAACTAAAATGCACTAAATAAGCATGCCATCTGTGTTGTATGCAGTTTTGTACCACTGTTGATCCCAGAATACTAGACAGAAGATAGGCAAGGCAATCTCTTCCATTGAACCAACTTCTGGTAGCGAGGGAGACAGACTTTTGAACTACATAGAGCTCTTCTTCAGGTTTGGGAAAAGTATTCAGAGTGCTACACCTAAATGTAAGATTGAACAGATAGTTAGCTTAGCATACATCCTTAGCATGTATTCCAACAAACTGTTCAAGGTGATGTTTATTTTAATCTATTATGGCAGCATTAGAAAGTACAATATTAGAGAAGAGTCTATGTTGGTGGCATTATGGAATTCCATCCAGCTCTCCACTTCAAGAAAATGCAAGGCTTCTCATCAGAATTTTTTTAAAGGACCATTTTAGGGAGAGCAAGGACTTCTACAGTGGGGAAAAAAGGGTGTCCCCAGAATTATAAGCTAGATACTTCTATCATATCCTCATTCAACAGGTTCTACTCAGCATATTTTGAGTTAAGAAGGTCACTGATTTTACTTAACTGTCCCTTGGCTATGAAATCAATATGCTAAATGGACCTACCACTGTGCAAAACTTCAGAGCAGGCCACCAGCCCCAGGTCAGGTCTGCACAACGATGGTCTTGATTTTGGAGGCAGCCACTGCTCTTTTGTTTCAGTTGAGCCATGTTTCCATACAAGCTGTAGTTTATGACCACATCTTGCGCTAGACTCTGAAAGAGAGAGAGTTGTACCCTGGGGTGCTGTTCTCCAGTACAACCCCTTCTGGTCCCCTGATAGCCCTGCAGGGAGATTACATTCAGGGCCCTCTGCACTTGTGCCAGTCAAATACCCAGACTAAATTGGTTCAAGTCATGCATTCCTTAATGCAGTCTCACTTATTAAGTCTGTCTACCCTTGTAACTCACTTTGCTAGTTGTCCTAGGTCACCCTACTCTGGGTCCATGTAAGAGCCTAACTCAAAACAGTTCTCCTGCTTAAAGCTGGGTTTTAATTTAACAAGCTTTCCCCTCAGATGGCCCCTTTTCCCCCATTAGTCCTTTGGCTCTGATACTCAACAGACCAGTCTTCTCCTTCTAGTATTTACTAGGGATATTAAAGCCTAAACATTTAAACCTTTAAATGGTAATCAGCTATTTTAAACAGCTGATTACCATTTAAACTGGGAGGAGCACTGCAGCTCAGCTTGGCATCTTGCAGGTGAGGACAGCTGGGCCACCCTTGCTCATGGGAAATTATGGAGTCCAACTGGGGAAGTTGCAGCTGGGCTTGGCACAGCTCCCTGTTAGTGAAAAATGCCCAGCCATGGCTCTGTACCCATGGCAGGGAGGGAGATTGCTGCTGCTGCTAGCAGCTCAGGGTTGCCAATGAAGAGCTGAGCCCAGTGCAGGTCCCTGCCCCCCCTGCCCAACATTTAACCAGTCCAAAGTTCTGGTTTTGAGTATTTAGGCAGAATAATAATTAAAATATTTTTTATATCTCTAGTATCTTCTCAATGAGGAAGGGGACGTGATGTATGCAGGTTCCCTTTCCCTCGCTCATCTCCAGTTGGTTGAATGACAGGGAGCCTTGCACTACTGTCTCTCCAAGGCTTCTGGCTGCAGATCTTTAAAGACACAGTGATGGGCTTTCCTCCCAAGCCTTATGTGTTCCCAGGACAGCTGCGTCTCTATCAGTATTTCTTTGCCCCATGTACATGTGTGTTATGCAGCTGAGCTTCTAAAATTACAAAAGACGATGTCATTTGACAGGTTGGGCTAACCATTAGACACCACTACATTTAAGAGAGAAGACTACCCCCACCACAAGGCGTTTATTGGATGAAGTCATTCTGAAGCTTCTTTCCATCAAGAGCTAATTAATAAGACCATTTTCATTAATTGCTTCTCCTTCTCCACATAATTTTGGGTTCTTGACTTTCCTGCCACTGAATTGAAATAGTTCCCCAATGATGATTATGTTTTAGTATTTGAGGAAATATAGATAAATTCTGAGTTATACTTTTATTTGGGCATTACCCTTCTAAGGCACGAGGATCAGTGAAAAGGAAAGTTTCTCTGCATTCTTAGGCTGTTTGTTTTTTCCTTGTATTAAATATGCTTGATATTGTCAGTTTTTTAACATGCAAGCAATAGTTATGAAATCACTGATTTCAGTTACCTTTATTGTACTCCAGGTTCCTTTAAGATCATGTGATCCAAAGCAGTAATTTTTTGTTCTCAGACAAAATGATTTATCTATGGAATGTCTGATTTCTCATCTTACTGAAGTCAATAGAAAAATTCCTGTTTCTTCAGTGGGTGCTGGATCAGCCCTAGCAGAACAGAAAAACTTTAGCAGAAAATCCTTAAGAGCAATAGAAGTTCTTCTGTGGCTTGACATTCAGTTTTGCTGTAGATTTCCCACTTATGGGTCTGGTTTAGAGCATAATAACAGCAGTAAAATATTGCCCTGGGGATGGAAAAGTTACTGTATGGTTCTGATGCCAAAGGCTTATTTCAGAATGAAGGCCAATCCTTTTTATCTCAGTGCAATCACTTTACAGATTTTTAAAAACAAATAAGAATTATTTATTTTAATACACTTAAAGATGGAAGAAAAGAACCCTGCCTAAATCACACTTTGAGTCATCTAAGCTGAGTAACACGTATACTTTTCATCAGCTTCCTTGCTTTTAGAAATCACAAGAACAATTGTCTATAGCTGTGGTTCCCAACCTTTTTTGGCTTGAAGGCCACAGATGTCATTTTTACAACCCTGAAGGACCACCAGTCTCTGTTAGCGGGCATACCCACACACACTGCAGCAAAATAGAAGGAGCTTATCAAAGAGGCTGCATCTTCACAGATCTCCCATCTCCCTGGCTGCAGCAGGAAAACCATGTGCATCCTGTAGCCCCAGGCACACCATCTGGGTCCCTAGGCAGTTGCTTCCAGCTAGGAGAATGGAGGATCAGTGGTCTCGTCCCCCGCACTGCAGCAGGAATCCTAGTCCCTTCACCTAGGTGAAGCATTTTCCTGTGCTCCCTGCTGAAGCCAGGGTAGGAGAGTATTGATCTCCCATCCCCTTGCCTGCAGGAAGGAGCCTGCATCGGTCTTTTAGCCGCACAGAAACATGCTCTGCCTGGTTCTTAAGCAGCAGCTCCTCTCTGCAAGCAACAAGAGGGGAGCTGGGGACTACTCTGAAAGGCCCTGTGGGTCGCAGGTTGGGAACCACTGGTCTATAGGCAAAAGTCAGGAGGGAGCGAGGTGTTCTGAGTTATCTAGCACATCTGCAATCTTTAGCAGATATGTTTTATAATATTTAATAATACAGCAACAGAAGATGGTTTTCTAGCTAAACCAATGGTTTGCGAGTGAGGATATATGCCTTCAGTTCCTAGCTCCATCCCACACTTTACTGTGAGAACTTCATGCCTCAGGTCCACATTTATACAACAAGGGTGACTTCACTTCCTTTCTTCCATCCATCTTCTGTCCTTATTGAGACCACCAGCTTTTGGAGATTTGTACAGTATCTAGCACAATGGGACTCTGATCTGAGGTGGGGTTTCTAGGAGCTACAAGCAATTTATAATAGTAATTGAGGTTATGTCTACACTGGCAAGTTAGTTTGAATTAAGGAGGCTTAATTCGAAGTAACTTTTTGCCTGTCTACATCAGGCTTTCATTAGTTCAAACTAAGGAATTCCTTAGTTTGAACTAATGAACACTTAATTAGAACTAGTAAATACCACTGGTTAGTTTGAACTAAGTACAGTAGAGACCAGGCCTAACCCTTAGTTCAAACTTAATAAGTTCAAACTAACAAAGTGGACTAGTTCGAACTAATGCTAGTTCAAACTAGTCCAAGTTGTTATTTCAAACTAATAACTTTGAGGTTAGTTTAAACTAACTTGTCCTAATGTAGACATAGGCTTAAAGAACATTGTCATCGTCTTCAAAAATGGTCACATTTTAACAAATATAAAAGAACTTAAATCTTTGGTCTCTTTACTACATTTGAAACAGGTCTGCGTGTGCTGGGTTTAGAAGACACTTGCTTCTATTTCTTATAAAGTATGATTTTACTGTCCATAATAGATAGTGTGTGAGCTTTTTTCCCCTCCCCATAGGGATCTTTAGACAATTGAGTTCCTCCTTGTAGCCTGATGGGGAAAAAAAATCCTACACATATTCTTTTATTTCCCTGGAAATAATACCATTTGCTGTTTCCTAGATGAAGCTATTTGTGCTAGTAAGTTAACAATGTGTCAGTAAAATGGCCCATTGAACACCTACATTTCTGCTATAGTCACTGTTCTTCCATGTGTTCTAGCCAACTTTACAAGAGAAGCAAAGTACAATCTCTTATATTGTAGTTTTAGTTTTTTTCAAAATATGTGAAGCACGCAAGGTAAAATCCCATTCAAAATAGCTAAGTATCATGAAAAAGAACAGGTTAATGTATATCTTAGGCCAGACATTCTCAACCTTTTTATGTTACGACACAGTTGATGTCATGACCAGCCATTCCCGAGAGAAGCTGCAAGTTTCAGTGGCGGTTCAACCCCTGACAAGGCCCCTTTGCCAAAACAAGCCCCTAGCAGCACAAAATCTCCACCAACCCACCACAAGCAGCCCCCTGCTGCCACAACTTACCCCACTGATGGAAGAAATCCCATGCTGCCAAGTTTGATTTGATGACAGGGGGTTTCTTTTCAGATGGGGTGAGTTGCAGTGACACACTCAGTTACATGCCGTGATACTAATGGACCACTGCTGTTTTAGGCCATATCCGAACACCATATTAAGCAGAACTCTCCATGGGAGCATGTAGGATCAAATTCTGTGGTCCTTGGCAGAGCAATGGGAATTTTTCTTTCTTAAGGATGGTAGAATTTGGCCCTTAATTAATAATTTACTGGGAAAGACTGACACATGCCCATTTTAGTAACAAGAGTGCATGCTCTTATTTGGCCAAACCCAGAGGCCTGGTTTTTCCTCAGTCATTTTGCAGACCACCCTGTCTTGGGGGAAATCCCAAGGTTGATCAGCTGGGTAAATTTCTTCATTCCTTCTTCTGATGGGCAATACCCCCTGGTTCCCGTAGGATTTTGCAGTTTACCCAAAGCATAGGATTGGCTTACATCAATTTCCACTGAAGTCAATTATTAAAAAATAAATAAATATGATTTATTCCAAAGGGAGTAGATCTAGGCCAACACTGAGTGCTTTTGAAAACCCCACATATGTTTTTCAACAACTGGAGTTATTTGAAATGTAACGCTCGGGTGTGAAGAAGGTATCAGTATATCATTAACAAGAACTGATACTTTGTCATTGTTGTTCTTCTAGTTAACTTAATTACAAGAAGCAGGAATTATTTTCACAGATTCTGTCTAATTAAAATTAAATACAAGCCAGATGGTTTGTAAATATTTCATAAGTGTAGTTTAGTAGTTTATTGGCTTTTTAAAAGAAAATCAAGTCATGGATGAATGGTGCTCTATATCTAATGAAGTTTGAGAAGAGGATACCAAAACAGTTTTGTAATTAAGTAGTCTTTGAAGCAGCAGTTTAAATCAACAGTGCATTATGACAAGGACCAATTTAGATAACTGCCATGCAGTTCATATTCTCAGTTCCAAGACATAATAATATTTGCATTATTGGGTACAACATTTTGTAGGTGAACTGCTCAAGAGAGGCAAACATATGTGACAGATTATCAGTGTCAGGGGTGAGGTAATGGAAAGATACTCACTAGGGTTATGTCTACACTGAAGGCTTAAATTGACTTAAGCAGGTTTAAGTTGACTTAAGCAACTCCATAGCCACATTTGGAATTCATTAAGATCACTTAAGCACTTGCTTAAATCAACTTAATAACTGTTACTCTTAAAGTTGACTTTAAAGGGTAAGTCAACTTGATTAAGTAGACTTAAAATCTGGCCATTAAAGTCAAATTAATAAAGTCAGCTTAAGGCAGGAGAGCCATTTAACTTGACTTTATTAAGTCGACTTTAAACAGGTCCCCTGACTTAAATTAACTTTATAAAGTAGACTTAAACAAATGGGGCCTCTCTAAGTCAACTTAATAAGGTTGACTTTTAGTCAACATACTTGAGTCCTCTAGTGTAGACAGAGCCAAGGTTAGTGACACACAAGTGTAAGCAAGTGGCTAGGACACTGGACTGTGAAATGTAAGACAGAGGATCCATTCCTACCAATGACCCTGGGCAAGAGATTGCACGTCTCAGTTTCTCTCATAGTAATACTTTTCTTCCTTTTTGTAGGTTACTTTGAGGTCTGTGGATGAAAGGAGCTAACTCCAAATGCCACTTCTGGAGGTATGACTTTCAGTTTTAATTAAAGTCACTAATGAAACTAAGTTGGATGACCTCATCTGAGGTACATGGCTGTCATGGATGTTGCTCTGCAGCAATTTCAGAATCATTTGCTGGAATTTTGAAGTAAACACTAATTAAAAATGTATAAACCCATCAAAACAGGTTTTTAAATTTTCCCCTAGGAAACGGCTGGGTTTTTTTAGTTGCCTAACTGTGTTTCTACTGCATCATGGAGTGTCAGCTTCAAAGGAGAAGAATTCATGCTGTAAAATGATGGACTTAATGTCTGCTTCTAAAGTGTTCTAAATGCAGAAAGGGCCTGTGATTTTTTTATCTTATGATGTAGTCTGAAGCAAGAACACAGTCAAAGACTCCCAATTCATCCTATGTGGCTTATTTCTGCACTTCCCACAAGGCACCAGTAGGTAATATAGAAGTGGAAGTCAGAAAATCTACATTCAATTCTCTTCTCTAGGTTTTATTGTGGGACCTTAAGTAAAGCTATGTAACACACAAGCTAAGTAACATGCCAGTGTCGATCTGTATCTGAACCACATAGAGGTTTGAGTCTTATACTATTTCCAAAATATAGCTTGTGCTTTTAGCTCATGAAGTAGAGGCTCTTTAGATCCAGAAGTTTAGAGGCTGATCCCTACAGAAAACTCTATTAGGGACAACACTAACCATCTCCGTATGTGTTTTCCTCTTTGTCAGATGGGCTTAATGATACTCCATCTTTCTAAGGTGCTTAGAGATCAGGTGTTTTGATTCTATGAGGTAGATGGATGAAGTCTGCTATATAAGGGCCAAGTAATAACTGTTGTCTTTCTTGAAATCAATCTGAGTTTTGCCATTGACTTCAGTGAAAGCAAGATTAGGTTCTTTTCTGGGTAACTGAATGAGGTTTTTCATGATCATATTGTTATCACACTTTAGACCCCAGTCTATATTTTATGTTTGCCATTACTGAATATAAATTATTTGCTAATTATTGCATATGGGCATGAATATGTTACATAGCAAGACTGAAATGTTTAGCACATTATATGAAATGATCACCTGAGAATAAGCATGAATTAATTAAACATGTTCTTTTGATGGATGAGTCCTTCCTGTACATCAAGCTTGGACAGAGGATTGAGGGAATAGTAAATTAATGTCATCATCATAGTTGCTAGCCGTGAAGAAAATGGCTTTCTGATTTTACTAATTTACTTTTTACTCTGTCCCCAAATGACAGTATTAGTTTATCACAGCATCTTAGTTCTGACATGTTTTCTTCCCTCTATGGATTAAGCATATTAGTTATGCAACAACTGTCTGAAACTTCTGTAATGGTTGAGTTCCAGATCCAAGATGTTCAGAGGCTAGGTGATGAAGATAGAGTAATGATGTTCCACTGAGGATACCATGAGCAGAATGTCTTTCCCCCACAGATATGGCTTCAGAAAATTAATGTACCTTACTGTCTAAGGAAAGGCGAGCCACTAGAATTTTAACTGGAGAATTGAGAAGTAATTGCATCTTAATTAAACAGAATTACCTTAATTCATTCTGGGCCTCCTTCCCTTTCTTAAGCATGTTAACGAAGTGACGAGCTTCCTTCTTTTCTTCCTATAATATATTTTGGAAAATGCCTTTTCTTCCCATCACACCTGAATAACGTTTCTTCTCAGCAGGGCCTCCATTTATCATAACCTTTCTGTGTCAAGGCTGTGTCAAAAATAGAGTCAGTCACTTGTTCCACATCATAGTGCCCTAATTAGAGCTGTCAAGAATTTTCTAACAAAATAGAATTTGTCAAAACTGAAACTTTTCAAGGGAACATTTCAGTTTGAAACTCTCCTTGGGAAAGACATGTCATGGCCAGGATGGAATTTGAGGAAGACATGATTCCTCTTTCCTCACCAGAATAGCCACTAGTGCAGTCTAGAGCACCCACGTGGGACATCAGAGATTTACGTTCTCGGCTCTGAACTGCATCAGCCCGAACAGTGGCTTGGCTTTAGGTCTCCCATATGGTAGGTGAGGTTCTTAATCTACTGGCTATTCTGGAGTAGCTTTCTCTCTTTCTGTGGGAAAAAAAAGTCATTCTGAAAATGGAATGAATTTTAAAATCTCAGATTTTTATAAGATGGGAAAACTAGTTCCTGCCTTAGTTCTACTCATAATCTATCTGTCATTAGACAGAAAGACTATAAACCAAAGAAAAGTCAGAAAGGCAACAGGACCATCCTAAGAGTTTAGAGCCAGCAAACCAAAGAGCTTGGCTAAATCTACATTCATCAAAGCTCTGTTTGAAATGTGCTTCACGCTGACACAGGTGAGTTCCACATCATGAGGGTATCTTCCTGGAACAGGAATGGCCAGAAGGCCAGGGTCAAGAAAACCATTGCCAACATTTTCAATTTTTTTTTTTTAATATACAGGCAATCAATTCAAGTCAAGTCATAGCATTCTTATCAGTGATGTTCAAAGCACAAATATCTCCAGGAAGCTGAGTCATTTTTGCAGTCATCACCAACATATGTCATAGTTTGTTGTTGACTGTCTCTAAAATCTCACTAAAATTCTGCTGCAGTGCCAATTCCATGTGTGGTCCAAAACCAATTCAGAAGTCTCCATTGTTTATTGATAAATTAAACCCAGGTTGACGCTGATGTTGAGTGGGTCCAAGACAAGATAATTATTTATAACTTTCTCTTCAGACCACTAAGCTCACCACTCATCCTCTACTGTAAATCCCTCACTTGGTAAACTTATCCATACTGGGTGACGCAAGGGCAGACAACCAAGTGGCGGATTAAACAGAAAGTCTTTAATTAGCAGTAGATGTGGCATATTATGCATTTTCTAATAGAATGCCTAAAAGTAGACTCCTAAATCCATGTTTAGGCATCTAAATATGTGGCCTGTTTTACAAAGGTACTGTCCCTGAAGCACATGAGAGTCGCTAGGTTCTCAATATGATGAACAGTTAAGCTACTTCTTTAGGTGTCTGACGTCGAATCTGGGAACCCATTTCTTGCTATGAAGGCCTATGCCTATGTTGAAATTCACAACAAGGTAGGTGTGTGTAATGGGTGTGGAGGCAAGAGGAGAGGGGAGGGTAGTATGAATCACTATGTCAGATCAGTTTCTTCAGAGTTCAGTCTAGGACTTCTGCGTTTCATTTAGCTTGCCATCATCTAAATTACTCTGCTTTGTACATGGCAGAGGGAGCAAAGGAGTAGAATTAAATCTTAATTCCAACATATGGTTCCCCTTTCTTTACTCATGTAGGGGTCTGATACTCCTCCATCCTACACAAGTCTGACATTGATGTAACACCATCACTTCAACAGAGTTATTCCTAATTTATGCCTAAGTAAGAGAGAAGAGAATTAGAGGCCCCTTAATGTCACAGTCATGTTCTCTTTACTACTTCTCTTTATACCTGATATTTCCTTCCTCTCTGCTAAGAGGCCTGGGAATGACATCCCTCCAGCTCTCTTGTCAGACTTTTATTTTAATTAGAACTGTTCAGAAATTCCCCCTCTACACTCCCGCCCCCCCCCCACAAAAACTGACAAAAACAAAATATTCATCTAAATTTTCAGTTGAAATTTTTGAATTCTCTCCCACCTCTTTGGCTATGTCTACACTTAGAGTGTTAAATCGATTTAACTTAAATAGGTATAATTGAATCGAAATAACAAAATTGATTTAACATGTCCCCACTAGAAACGCAAATCAAATGAGCATGTCTGTGGACAGGACTTGCTAGTTTGATTTAGGAGAGGGGCAACAGGGCAGGTGTGGCAAGATGGCCCCCACCCAACATATAGAAAGAGGAGGGCAGCCTAGGAGGAAAGAGGTCAAAAAGTGTTAAATTGAAATAACAGTTAAATTGAAATAATGGATCTACACTGTGTTATTTCAAAATAAGAATTTCAATTTAACCACCATTTTGATATAAAGGCAGGTTTTAATATATCAGAATGACCATTCCTTATTTGAAATGAAGGAGCTCCTCATTTCGAAATAAGCAAAGCTAGAGGGGACATGCATTACTTTAAATCTAAGTAATCATCATTCCTTTGATTTAAAGTGTAAGTGTAGACATACCCTTTAAGTCTTATTTGATCATTTTACCCTCTACTCACAGCCTCTGCAGAAGTCACATAAACAGCCTGTATAAGATTTCCACCATGTAAGTTATCCATGATGTTCATTTACTCGGTGTTCCCCATTTTGGGTGAAGATTAAGGGTTCCTTGGAAGGATCATCAAGAGTGCTATCTGATTTCAATTTGAGAGTCCAGTTCACTTCCATTCATTATTAATCAAGGGAACAGATCCTCAGCAGGGTTAGTGAGTGTGGTACAGTGACATCAGTGGAGTATATAATCTACATCAGCTGAGTATATACATCAGGAGAGGATGAGAGAAAGAATGTCCCACCTATGACATATATGTTAGTCAAATCACACTAGTGCACTGGAAGGCAGCCTTACCCAGATCTTGAAAAGCATTTAGGTGTCTAACTCCCACTATTTAGTCACCTAAACATCTTTAGGAATCTGAGCCTCAGTGGGGATGCCACTATAAGAACCTACAAAGGATAAATAGAACATGAACCTAACCCTAATCTCTGAAGAACAAAAACTTTTAAACAATAAATTCTGTCACATGTGTCCAGCCATCACCCCATTTGGCTTTGATTATTGTTCTGCAGTATATAATTAATTCCATCCAATTGGAGATTATATCTCATCATACTTAAAACATGACCTGTTCTGGATGTTAGCTCAACCTCAGCAAATTTAAATTAGCTTTATGTTTGGAAAAATATAGTTGCAGTAAAAGAAGCAGACACAACTTCCAGCAGATGCATTCCTTTATAATTTACAGTGTAGCATTTTAAGCATGAGGCCATAAATATACAGAATCCCACAAGCTAATTTTAAAATGACAAACAAGCCTTTAGCAAGATGCCCAGGGGCCTGTAGTAACACTTGAAACCTACTTTAGATTTAGAACATCTTTTTCAAGGTTTTATGGCTTAAGCAGTTTAATTTGCATACAAAAATACAAAGTGGAAGACAGTTATCTCTTTGATCAAACTTAGCACTTTTGGCTGGATAGATTAGGATAAATGGCAAAAGCTTAGAATGAGGAAGTAAGAGGCATACATGAGTCAATGTTTAAACACTGTTGTTAAGTATTCAGCAATTTTGTCTAAGGGTTTCATACTTTTGAACTCAGAGAGTTCCTGTTTTCATCGTTTAAGGATCTAAAGATGGTTATAGCAAAGGTGGTGTGTAGTGACACTTTGTGGCTTCTCTCTAAGGGCTACCTACCCGATCCACGTAGGTGGAGCCAGAACACCCTTGCCCTTCCCACCATCAGGAGGTAGGTGGGACACGAAGTATAAGAAACAGATTGCTGGCTCAGATGGGTCCAAGACAGCGGAGGAGATGGAAGCATTCTCTTTGCTCAAGCCCAGCTGCCTACTGCCTGTCAAGGAGTCTCACCCTACCGGAAAATCACTGAGACTGCTGTTAGCCGAGAATCCCATAGAGACTCATGACACCCGACGAATCTGGTTGCCCCCAAACGGAAGAGTAGGAGCAGACTCCAGTCCCACAAGAGGCACCGTTGGTGTGCTTTGGTCAGAGCCCCACCGAACCGACAGCAAAGTGCTCCATCCCCGTTAAGGTCCTGGGCCGGGACATGGCATTGGGAGTGTCTGTATCCCCTTACCTCCCTGCCATCACACCTGTTGGGTGGCAGTTACTCCTTATTTGAGGCCCAGAGTGCTGGTGCTCCACCTCCTGACTGAGTGTTGTGGTTTTCTCCCACTAAAGCTCATGCGAAAAATAAATCTGTTAGTCTTTAAGCGCCACACAACTCGGTTTTTTTGCTGGACTAGACTAACATGGCTACCCTTTTGGAAATAGATAGACTGCCTGCCCTGCCTGAAGGCCCAGGGTGATAGACTCTTACTCAGCTTACGGGTAAATTCCTCTGCCAATAGATGGTGAGTGAATGAGACGGTGTGGCCCCTCTCAGCTCAGAGGGAGAGAAGCAACTGCCACCCCTTCACGTGGTGTCGCCATCCTGGTGCAGTTCTCCCTTGTGGATGCTCACTGCACAGCCATGGTTGGGTTTGTAGGCTTCTAATCCCCACATGGCACTGGCCTCTAGGGAGTACTTCTCAAGTACTGATAGTCTGCCTGGAGTCATTTCTAGTGAATGGGACTGTATGGGCCTGCTGCCTCATGCCTCCAGAGCAGCACTGACCCCAACCCACGCTCAGGACCATCCAGGCACTCAAGCACACCCTGTCCGCAACTCATGGGTACTCTGCTTTGTAGTTTAACCCTTCCGGGACACATGCCTATTGAAGACACAGTCTTTGCACAGGGCTTTCCAGACCAGTCATTCTTTTCCCTATCGATAAAGAACAGGAGACCCATTGATATAGGAAAATAAGAGATGTCTATATGCAGTTCTCTCCCTCAAAACCCTCACCTTGCCTGAGCATTCTTGCTCAGTGTCTGCAAACAGCTCATTCCCCAACATTAGTCTGCTTTTTCAGACCCTAGGGTTTCCTCCTTACCAATGAACCAAACCCCCATCTCTATACTTTTGACTGATTTCTCCAAGAGCTGATGTGGAAGCTTTTCATTGTTAAGGATTATGCTTTCAGTGTTCTGTATTGTTTTGCAGAAAAGACCCAGTCATTTAAACTAGTGAGCTAAGCAGAAACCTTGCTAGCTGCACAAAATAAGAAATGAGCCGGAGCATTTGAAAGGCAGTATTTGATCTACCTTCTAATCAGCAACACAGAGCCATTGCTGTACTTAGAAAGAACTGTAGGTGAAAGCGGTACGCTTGTTTTTAAAGATGACAAACTAAGTGTTCTGACCTCAAGCTGAATAACTTTAGGTTGAGATTTTCAAAATTAGCTTAGGGGGTTGTACAATTCATGGGAAGGGGGTGTCTAATCTTCCAGGAAGATTTGAAGATCATAGCTCTAGTATTCAGCATATGTGATGGCTTGTGGACAATCAAATTACCTCACAAACCAATAAGGCTCCCTCAACCTGTTGACTTCTCATGTCTTGTTGAAGACAGATCTGTGCCCACTTTGATCATTGTCAGTAAATGTGCTCTGTAGAGTGGCCTATAGAACTTCAGGCAGTAGTAAGGCTAAAGCCAGATCTCCAGAGCACAAGCTATTGCCATGTAAGGTGATAGAGAATCACCACTAACCATTAGAAATATAGGGTATGTGACACACAGGTGAAGGGTACTGCATTTATCCAGGAATGGTGAGTGACACCCACATTCACACCATCCATTTATTATTTCAACAGTGTTAAGTTACAGTAGTGCTGAACACCACAGACCCCCAATGACTGTGCAAAGAATAACACTGGAAATTTCATTATCAACAGGACACTTGTTAAGATAAAGAGGTAACAAAGGAAGAAAGCTTTGGACCAGGGAGGGATTTTCCATCAACTTTGCCTGTGCTTTATTATTCCATTTTGTAAAAAAAGAAAAATTCAGAAGCAATTTGTTCACAGAGCCTCCAGTTCTGTTGTATTTTTATTTTTATTTGTTAATATTTGAGTTTGGCTTGTTCAAGAAAAACTAATTGAAAAAGCTTTGAAACCCCATGTCAATGTCAAAAGGCTTTACAAGTCATGCCTCAAAAATTCTATTGGCCTATTAATAAATATCAAGGACATTTTTTCCAGAGCTCTATCAAATGCTAAATACCCCTATTAGCTGAAAAGTGTATTATTATTTTGCAGTCAGAAGCAGGCTAACCTTTTACATTTAAGGGAACAATAATAAATCCATCGTCTTCTAACATAGATTATCAGTTTGTAATGATACTTTAATAAGTAACAATGAGGTCTTTGTTCAACAGTACATAAAACATAACTAGAATTTTGTTTAATGGCTCATAACAGTCATTCCTTATTTTGCCTTTTTCGAATAATTCCCTGACCTGTAGTCACCAGGATCCACATGACACTTAATCTGTAATCCTTAAAGGTGAGATTTATCATCATGGCTTTGAAGTATAGAGAATCAGAAGGCTCTTTCCTGATGGGTGGCATTTTCCCTTTCTAGCTTTCTGTTTCTTTTCTTTCCTTCTTTTCCCCACCCACAGATGACTTTAAATCAAAGAAATTTGAACTATGTGCCCAATCATTTCCCAGTAGCTCTGACCATCTGGAAGAGTATGGACAGGACTACTTTAGACAGCAGTAGGAAAGTTATTCTGGAGGGATGGGAGCTCTCTGATCATTTTTAAAGCGCTTTGCCTGAGATGTTGGCTTGTGAACTCTCACTCCTATACATAGGCCAGAACTACATTTACAAGCTTACTGCAGCACAGCTGTTTATCAGTACAGCTGTGCTGGTGTAAGAGAGCTTATCCCAATATTTTATGTCAACGGGAGGGAGCTTTACAAATGGTAGCAGCTATGTCAGTGACTGATATGTTATGCATACGAGTGCTTATGCTGGTAAAACTTATGTCTTCCGAGGGGGGTGTTTTTTCACACTCCTAAGCAACAAAAGTTTTGCTGACTTAAGCGCTCGTGTAGGCATGGCCTTAGAATGACTCATGACTACAGGATCTCAGAAACTACCATCAGATGACTGTTGGCATCTGACTGACTTTAATAGCAACTTCTGTATCATCAAATTGGCTGTCTTCTCTATATAGACAGCTCCATCGGATGGGGCTTCAAATGATTTGATCACGACATATCTATAAAGCACTTCTTAGCTGAAAGTCATTCTTTAAAATAATCCCCTCCTCAGTCAGAATGTTTTGGAAGAAGAATGTGGCAGCTGGAGGTCAATAAATTTTCTGGTCCATGTGAAATGATTTGGTGATCTCAGTTCATCTAATGCCTGTTCCTAAATCCAATTAAGCCTCTGGAAAAACTCCCACTGAACTTGATGAGCCTTGGATGTAAAATGCTGACCTATAAAGAGCAGCATCCACACCAGGGAAATCACCACCAATGACTGTCGCAAGTGGAGTTGGCAATCCCGGCAGAGGACAAGGACCAAATGGAGAGTGAACAGATCACTTAACCCTGAAAGTGATCCCTCTAGCTCCAGAAGAATTGAGACACATTAGTCAGAGCACGAGGGGCTATTTAGTACCACTTCCTGTCCTATTCCTGCACCAGGGATAAACAGAGTACTCAGGTCACTCGGTTTGCTAATTCGGTAGCGATTCCACATTAGGAAAAAGAAATGCATTGGTATTAGTTGGGGTTGTTCTGTGTGGAAGATACAAGGGCAACAAAATCAGCGGAAAGGGCATGTGAAGGGGTGTTTTAAAATTTACTGTATTTGTGTTATCTGATTGCAGAATTCTTGTGGCCTCTCTGCAGCTGTAGTTCTGTATAAAGGCAGCTATGAGAAGAAGTTTTAACCATAATAGCTCAGAAATCTATTTATTTCCATCTGCTAATGTATATACAATGTCTTGCTATTCATATATTTGCATAATACAAAGTATATTAGGAGACGGAAGTAACTCTGCAGAATCCAGATGCACATCAGCTTAGACATGCATTTACTATTCAAGGGCCAAATTCTGAGCGCTTGCATTTGCTTCAATCCAATGTCCACAGAAGTCAATGAGAAGATTCCCATTCATTTTAATAGGCTTCAAGCCAGGTCCTCAGTTTTTCTGCCATCCTAACTCACTTGCAATTCCCACCATTCATGGTTTGACACCCTCCTTCAACAATTACCAGTTTTCTATAGGATGTTAAAATATCTTATCGCCTGTGGTTACTGAGTGCTGATGTGAACAGCTGCACGCTAGAATCCATCTGCACATGCAAAAGCAAGCTTTAGTTGTCCTATAATAGGTGGGAACTATGCAACATAGTCTGGAGGAACACCTCCTGACACCTTATCTACAAGGCAACTATTTTGGGGAAAGCATCCCCCTCAGTCTTGCCAGGTACCAGCTATGTCCTTTGGCAGGACAGGCCTAGGTGACTCTGCCCTACCCTTGGCGACCTCTTGGTTTCTCCCCTCAGTACCTCTCCATTGGAGTGTTCAGGGTACACATTGGTTGGGGTCTAGGGAATGCCCCTCCACTGCACAAGGTTTGGTCTATAAGTCTGTAAAGCCCATACATTTGCAAGAGTAGCTTTCCCTGGCTCCTTCAATGAGGTTGTCATCATGATGATTCTGGCCTGGAATCAGAACAGTATCAACCCTTCTCCAAGCTGGTGGCGCTTGGATTTTTCCTTTTGCTGCTTCCTCTATGGGGAGAAGCACTATCTCTTTTTGGGAGAGGGACTTCCTCCTACTACCACAAGCCTCCTACCAGCTTGTCTCTCTAGAAGAGGTGGGGTTTTAGTAGGCTGGAGTAATCTTTAATTGGGCAGAGGTGCTTCTAATTAAGCCTACAATAACCTTGCCCCTGCCTGCAAAGAAAAGGACCTTTAATATGCTAGGGCAGACAGACCTGCTCACAAACTCATGCTCCATGCTCTATATTTCCTCATCCTTGTGTCCCACCCTGACACCAAGTGATGGGACCTCTTGCCACCTGTCAAGGTTGAGAAACCCCAGTGGGCCAATCTGTATCCACATTGGTTTCATGGCCTGCTGGAGATATTAAAGAGTGGCTCCTTCACAGAGTCATGAGCGTGGGCCCGTACCTGGTGTGGTTCACCCCTCCTCTCAAAATCTGTCCTTTTTGCAGTGTGAGGGTGATGCTGGCAGGCACATATCTGGAGTGCACCAGGTTCCAGCTCCTCCAGAACTTCCTCCTGAGGTGCTGGCTGCACTTCTCTCAGCACCGTCTGATCGATGACCATCCCATCCATGGTCCCACAAAGTTATGGGACCTCTTTGGCAGCCTCCTCCTCACTCTGGCCATGGTAGCCATCTACAAAACCAGGGAGAGGTTAGCTGAGGAGGTGCTCTGCAACTGTGGGACCTACTTCCGCTTCTCCATCCAATCATGTATCCTGTGCTGATTCCTTAGCTGCTTTTGAGGAGCAGTGGACTCTGTCCAGGGCTCTCCGCTTGGTGTTCCCTTCTGGTTCCCTCCATTTGTCCCTTTGACCTTCACGCCTGTTCCTGTTTTTCTATTAGTTGCCCCCAAAATCAGTTGAGTCCCAGGCCTAGTGGCTCCTCCCCTAAGGTTGGGGATGGGGTCTTTAACAGTGGATGGATGCAAATTCAATTAGTATTTCCCTTCTGTAAACATCTGGCTTGGCTTTATCACACTATCTAAGTGTGAGCAAATACGAAACACTCCTCTAAGTGCAATCAATTCATATTTCATTCTGCCTTTGAGAACTTATCCATGGAATGAAATATTGAAATGCTATAGCAATGTGGACAGTCACTGCTATTGATCTGTCTCTCAGGTGCCTGTCACTGTTGTATCTGAGCACTAATGTGCAAGTGACTACAGATGGAGGTCTTCTTGTCTAGAGGTATCTTTTCATATTTACTGATTTATCCACAAGAACTAAAAGAAAATACAAACATTTATTTTCTGGCTTGGTCAAAATAAATCCAAGAAGTCTGATGTCAAGATAAACAACATGATCAATCACATGGTGCTGAGAGCTGATATTTTACCACTGAAGTCACAGTTGCCCCAAATAAAAGTGACAGAAAAACTGTCTCACAATGAAAGCAATAAAAAAGTCATCAGGCTGCTAGACAGTCACGGTGCATATATTTTTTTCTTTCCTTTCTGCCTCAACACCTGCTTCTTCAGTGCCTGGATGATCCCTGAAATATTTACTTTTGCTGGACACCCATTCAGGCCTTTGGATGCCATTTCAGGAACCCCGCCCTGAACACTCAGAGACCCTGAGTGCTTGAGGACTCTGGATAGGAAGATGTAGAAGGAGGCCCTGAAGGGCATATCTTTGTTCAGCTCAGAGGCAGAATAGTCCTGGGGATGCAAGACAGCCATGTCAAGAAAGAGCCAGCTGCAGCAGAGTCTCCTAGCAACACACTGGGCACCACTGACCCTGGAGGAGGCTGCCTGATTGATTGCATTTTCCGACTGGCAAACAGGGTGCAGCTAAGCTGTTGCTTGACCCAGCACAGCAACAGCTGGCGCTTGCTGGCAGCTCGGCGTTTGCTGGGCTGTAGCTGTCCTTAATCCTTCTCCCTGTGTCTGATTCTGTTCCCATTTGCCACTGTGACGGCCCCCCTTCTTGCACTTTTCCCACCCTGACACACCTGGTCCTGACCCCCAGTTCTACTTCTAGGCCACATCCCTGGTTCGCTTATTGGCTCAGACATTTGGCTTCTGATTCCTGGCTCTGCCCCCTCAGCTATGCCACTGGGGGTCCTTTGGCCTGACTCTTGACCCTGGCTTGGCTCTGCATGAGACGCTGGCTCTAACCATTAGGCATGACTGCCCACATTCTGACTGTGATCCTGACAGGGAGTCAGGAAACTTAGATTATGTCTACACTGCCCTCCAATTAATCCTGTGGGGTGTGACAAGTAGTGTGGACCAAAGAGCTGTGCTGTAATTCCCCAGAGTGGATGCTGTTGGTGACCTAACAAGTTCCTAGTACACATGAATATTGTTCTGCTTGAAGACTAAGTTGATGCTAATCAAAGATGTTTGTGCCTGCACCTTCCCATGGGAAATGTACAGCGTGATGTTCTCGTGTGCTCTGCTCTTCACGCCACCACAGTTAGAATTGGGGGGCAGCACAGAGACACCCTTAGGTTCCCTTGACAGCTTGGCCATTGATATGTTGTGTAATGTTGGGTGAAACACCTTACCTTCCTGTTCCTCCTCCTGCCCTTCAATTTTTCTAATTAGGTTGTAAACTCATCACAGCAAGGATTTTCTCTCAATACGCGTTTATACAGGGCCTAGCACGATACCAGCCCAACCTTGATTAGAGCTTTTCCACACCGAACAAATATAACTACTACTTCTACTAACAAAAAACGCTAATCATTTAAATCCTGGTTCTGCCACACCTACTCACTCAGACTGCAAGCACTCTCCATCTTGGATCTCCTAAATCAGTAGACCTTCTGAAATTGGAAGCCTTTCTTTAGATATGTAAAGACTGTAATAATTCAATTTATTTCTAATTAAGACTATGCCTTGTCAGTCACAAGTAAGGAAGTTCAGTGTTGCAACTGAAACTCCATTTTTCCCTATCCCATTGTAGATAAATATTATAGTCCTCATAATAGGCTCATTTGATACGTTATCTGTGCAAGGGCTGTTCAGAGCCACAGTAACTGCTTTGGTCTCATTAGAGTTTAGCTAGCTATTGTGTTGTTCTTAATTCAGCTCCATATACTTCACAAGGAGAAAGGATGCTGTAAGTGGTCACTAATGTAATATGATTTTCATGTTGCAAGTTGCATTTAACAGCATTTTGTGTTTCTTTAATATGAATTCACTGGAACAGCACAGTGATGATATCAAGCCATTAGATTTAGAGTGTGGATGCAGTTATGTGCAGTGAATCAGAGGAGGCATTAAGTGCACCAAAATGATGTGTCATTGTTCGGAGATAAAAGAAGCCACAAATGTAGGGGCTCACACAAAGCAGACATCTGGAGTCCAGAGGAGAGATCTGAAGTTTTCAGGGAATGTAGTAAAAAAGAGACGGAAAATTGGAGAAGTCTGAAGTGGTGAGAAAAAAAAAAAAAACCTTAAGTAGAAAAGGGAGGGAGCACAGAAATACATAGAGTGAAATCCCCCCCCCCCCAGCAAAAAGGCAGTGCAATGTCCATGCACTACTCAAAACTCACCTAAACCCTCTTTTGACCTCTTAGCCCTCCTAATTCCTGAAGGCTATGGGTCTTCAACTTGGGAGTCACAGCCAGGTTTCAAGAATTCACAGACGCCTTCTGTCTGTTTATGACTGGCTCGAAGGTGGGTCTGAAAACACTTTTTGGTTATAACATGAGGTCCCAGTAGGGTCGGGTCACCATTATCATCTTATCTTCCTCCAGTCTGCACACAGCATGGCTTACTGAGTTTTTCCTCTGAATGCTAATGACAATATTAAGCATCCCCAAGTTTAAAGGAGATGGGGGCGAAGGCAATTCCGAATCCCATGAAACAAATTGGTTAAAACCTTTTCTCTATTTTTTTTCCACAAAAATCTTTAGTCCTACTCTGGCACCATGAGCTGGATTCATCACTGTGTTGCTCATGTGATACTACACTTTGTAGCCCATTACATCAATGCAGAGGGCTGTCACACGACAATGATGAGCTCGTCTCATTCCGCTCATATAAAAGACTGCACAAAGCACAGGGCAGTGGCAGATTGGGCCCTGTCTTCGGTTTCCTCTGCCAAGAATTATTATATGTCCATCTGAGTAATGAGATTTTTATTAAAAAACAAAAACTTGAATTTTGCCTATTGTTAAAGCTGTGACTGGTGTTTTCCACATTACAGAAAACAAATGGGTATAGGCATAAATCTAAGCAAGCCTCCAGTTGTTTAAAACAACTATCTCAGCTGGCATCAGAAAATGAACAGAGCATTATTGTGTTGAACAATCTTCTTCAACTGTGCTGTGCTACAGGGCCCTCTGCTGTGCAGCACATGTTAAATATAAATATTACAGGTTATCAAAATTATAGGCTTACTAGCTCTGCCAGTCTACAGGCATGATGGGTGGTCAGTATATGTTAATCTACATCTGAATTTAAAACACCAGTTTTGTAGTGAATCGCAGTCACATTCTACTTGTCTCCCTCATATCTTAATAAGGTCAGAAAGATCACATTATCTTTCCAGGCTGCAAAGCTATCTGAGTCGATTTCAATCTGATCAGTCTGTTTCATAAACTAGGCTCAGCAGACCCTTGGAAACAGGGACAACAGTGCTTTCACCAGTCTGAACTCTTTCACCTTTTGTTTCTCTGTTTAAATAAAATTTGCCTCTTCTATCTTTTTGCAAGAACACTTGACCTGATAATTGTTAGCATTCTCACCATCTTCTAGGGTAGGAACCTGTCTTTCCAGCATTGGAAGATCTCTTTATATTATCTAAGGCAAATGTTTGCTTATGCAGTTTGAAGAAGTGAAATTTGTGGCCTAATATGTATGATCAAAACATAAGCATGAGGAAAGCACAGTAAATAACTCTCATGGTCATATGGAACTGTCTTCCAGCAGCTACCAGTATGAATCCAGTTCAGGTTGGTATTGACAAGGGATAAGAAAATGCATTTTGTCTCATTGCGAACACACGAATCATTGTGTCTGAAAGTAGAAACTAAATTAGACCAGGGCAGGAAAAAAAATCACAGTCAATAATATAGTAAATTAATTAAGCCTCTTTATCTCTGACTTGCCCAGATGTACTGCTTCTAATGATCACATTAACACATTCTCATGGTCAGAGCAGAGGACTCCTTTGGGCTTGTCTACGCATGGGAAGGGGTGGCAGGAGGATTGTATTTCAGTTTTAGGCTGTCAGATTACAGGAGGTGAAGGCGAGTGATCACAGCAAACTGCTTACTTGGAATCACATATTCCCACTGCTCACATTACTTCCTGAAATGCATTGCACTGTGGGTAGTAGGCGCAGGGGCTTGTGTGGAGGCAATTGTCTTCCACTCACTCCCTTCCCCTCTTCTTTAAAGAGAAAAAAGCAGGAAAAGCTTTCCTTGCTGTTTCTCTGTCACAGACACAACAGAGAAACACAAAGTTGCATGCAGAGCGAGGAATTAATTGAAAACTTTCTAGGGCTGCGGGCAGGGGAGGTTACTGGAAAAACTGCAATAGCAAGATTAGAGCTGCTCTCTGGTTACACGCAGCTGAATCTGAATTGTAGATTTCAACCTCAGTGATCTGCCACTTGCAGGGGTGGTGTTAGCAGGCCAAATTACAGCTCCATTTTTTTTTTGATGTGCTGCTCTGACAGTGGAGAGACTGGCTGCAAAAGGTCAAGATAAGCAGTCTTATGTTGAACTTCACTTTCACTGTAGACTAGAGCTCAGACCTCTTCCCGGTTTCTCTACTTCACTGGTCTCCAACCTGTAGATCGTGATCTACTGAACAGTAGTTGCAATTAAAACTTTTGACTGTTGCACCACCTGCTGGCAAAAGGTTGGAGACCACTGCTCCGCTTACTTTGCTCAAGTCTTTCTGGGGATGTTTACTCTGCAATTAGATACCTGTAAATGTCCTTTACCAACTGACTCAAGCTCCTGGGGCTCAGATTTCAAAGCTGTCTAATTGAAGTGTCGACTTCCATTTACAGTCCCAGTTTTGGGACCATCCCAACTCACAGGCCCCTAGAGACCAGCCTGGAGCCCAAGTCCAAATGTCCAGACTGCAATTAAACAGCCCTTTGGCAAGCCCAAGTCAGGTAGCATAGATCAACAGTGAGTTTTTAATTCTACTATAAATATACTCTTCGAAATCCTAAACGAGTCCAATCACCTGAGGTTATCCACTGCATCAACAACTCCACAGGCTTCAACGGGCTTTCCATATATATATTAAATGATATATTCAGAAGGTAAAATGCCAAAAAAAATCCTCGTCTGGAGCTGACTTCAGTGAGAGCTGGGGGTACTCAGTCCCTCATCTCTGTGCCTTTTTCTCCCCATCTGTAAAATGAGTGTACCCTAACATCACACTTGGGCTGATTCTGCACCCCCTGAAGTCAGTGGCTAGATTTTTATTGACATCAATGGTTATTGGATCACCTCCTCTGAGAGGGAAAGACTCTGTGATGAGCACAATAGGAATATTGTGATAGAAACAATAATAGTTTGACCAAGGGCTGGTTTTTTTTATCTTATGTGATATTTAAAATAAATTGATGGGTCTGGAATTCTAAAGGTCTGTCAGGTTCCCCAAGCTGTCAGTTAATGCCACAGTTGCAGGCTGAATTGATATTCAAACTTCTTGCTATCACCAGAGAGTTTTTTCCATTCTGATTCTTCATCAGCTGTTAATCTCCTACTCCTAGGGCTCTTCTTCTCATGGTTTTAGTTCGAAATATTTTCTGCCTAGAAGTTCATTTTCAAACAGAAAGCGTCACTTAGGTTAATCTTCTTTACCATATCTGGAACCAATTAACTTCCTGGTGGGGGAGAAAATATTTAACTATCACAGAATCTGAATAATTTGTTAATCCAAAATATCAGTAAGATTCCTAGCAATCGTAAAACAAACAAGGACTTTGGTGGCACTTGTAAAGACAAACAAATTTGTTTATCACATGAGCTTTCATGGAAGAAAGCTGTGAAATCATCTGATGAAGTGGGATTTTCCTCCACAAAATCTCATGTGGTAAATAAACTTGTTAGTCTTCAAAAGTGTCACTGTTTGTTTTGCTGAGCTAGACTAACATAGCTGCCCATTTGAAACTAGCAACTATAAAAGGTCCTAAGCATTGCCTAAATAAGAGATTCTGGTCTGAAGGGAAGGACGGGGGGTTGAGTGTGGGAGGTTAGTGGTGCATTGGAATTTGAGTGGACCCTCTGCACAGGGGTCCATTTCACAGTGAGAAAATTGACATTACGCTTCTTATGATATTGTCTTGACAGAGGTAGGGACCGGCACTGCTAAATGGGAAGACTGGATTTAGGTTGAAAAAAGCAAGGAGTCCTGGGGCACTTAAAGACTAACAGATTTATTTATTGCATGATCTTTCATGAGAGAAAATCTCACTTCGTCAGATGCTTTGATGGTAACTAAAGTTTTGGTTTCCCAGATCCTTGGATAAAACATTGAACATATGAATGAGATGATATGGTTGGTCTTTGAGGACAATAAACTTGTTCTATCATTGTTATGCTGATAATTTCTTCAGCTGGAAGGTCAGTATTGTGGGATATTTAGAGATGAACTCAGGCTGCACTTGAGTTTTTTAAAGTTGCACATAGATAAGTGAGTGCAGGAAAAGCCTGATCCCTTATCATCCAAAACAAAGGTGAAGTTAATCCTTATTTTACTTCCTCTCAGGTGAGTTCTTTTATGACATTGGATACATTAAACATGGATTTAAAAGATCAATTTCCAAAGGGATAGCCGTGTTAGTCTAGTCATTATGATGAGAGCCGAGGCATTTGATTTTTTCCCTCCTCTCTTTTGTTGTTACAATTCGCATTCTTTTTGTCCACTGAGATGCACTTTTCCTGTTCCTGGTACTTCACATTCAACCTGCATTATGAGGCAAAAGTTGTACTTAGTTGGATGACTGAACTGTGGTCTTCAAGCAGCTGATAAGCGGAATTTTTTTTAATGGATTCTCTGTAGGACTAAAGAGGACAAAGCCTGGGGATAACCATGAGTCCTGCCCTACTCTTCCTCTATTTATGATATTTACCATATCTGGTTCCTGTATGGTAATATCTGAGCGCTTCAGAATCTTCTAATTTGTTTATCCTTCTTGTAACACCACTGTGAGGTACAAAATGCTATTATTCCATTGTATAGATGTGAAACTGAGACCAAGTGATTTATCCAAGATCAAAGTGGAAGTCTATGGTGGACCAGGGAAACAAACCAATGTCTCCAGTGCCTCCACCTGGACCATTCACCTTCACAGAGAAAGTCATCTGGCCTTTATAATTAATATTCTTTCACACCAAACATGTCTGGCCAGCATACCTCAGGTTTAGCCAGTTTAGGACCCAAACCACGGTGAAGAGAGCACTAACTTGTCAAGAAAACAAAAGTCCTCTGTCTGGTTTCCCATCCCCACAGCACACAGAAGAAATGGTGAAATTAACAGAGGCGTGGTGAAGAACAAACAGTCAGAGGAAATATGAGGTGGCAGCTGTTGTGCTTTCCCCTAAAGGCAGATCCGGATACTGAGCATCCCCAACTCGTATTGGACCTGCTTTAGCTCTGTAAAAGCCAATGGATGTTTTGTTATTTATCTCAAGGGAAATCAGATAGGGGCCCATGGCATCCTGGAGGGGTTGAAGGCCCTTACATTTCCTTACAGGCAACACACAGCACCTTGTAGACTAGAGGAGGACAGAGACTTACACACAAATATTTTACATATAATGAATTTTACAAATTCTATAATCACCATGTAACTCAGCATGCTGCATTAGGGAAGAAAACGCAGTTGGTATTTGAAATATGAATGTTGACTGGATGCTTTTAGAGTACAACACATGCCATTTTTCACAGTGAGTTGTAGAAAAGTTTCATTGAATTCTTGAGCATTTGGTTGCAAGCTCTTTTGGTCAGGACCATCCTTTATTATATAATTACATAGCACCTAGCACAAGGAAGCCCTCTGGACCTCTACTTTTACCACACTAGATGTATTCCATAATCACAGATGCCATCTATTGGCTTTACAATAAATGAAGAGTAGACTTATAAATTGTTAAATGAAGCATTGTGACAAAAAAAGGAAACAGGTGGGCAAAAGCTCTCATGGCTTCCATAGTCTTTGATTTGCAGTTGGTTAGTGATGTGATTAAAAGTTATATTTGTGCCTAAGATAAACTGGTGAAAGGCCAGGGCACTGTTTTTTCTTGCTTATTTTTAATGAAACATTTTCTGGAGTTCATATGAATATAGAAACAAAAATATCAGATAGGCACCTCACTTCCACTAATCTAGGGGTCTCAAACTCAAATAACCACGTGGGCGGCATGAGGACTAGCACATTAGCCTGAGGGCTGTACCACTGAAACCTTTTCATACAACAATATTGCAAATATCAGTGATGATAGTGTCATTATGGGTCTCGGGAAATAGCTTTAGGGGCTGCATGCAGCCCATGGGCCATGTGTTTGAGACCCCTGCTCTAATCTATTCTAAAATGTTGTCTTAGCTTCAAAGGGAGGTGCAAGAAATTCTTTAGTGAGAATAATCTGCCAGAAGGGACCATTTCTAACTGTACTTATCTTGGGTCCTCAATAATCTCTTGTGTCAATGTTCCATGAGTTAATTGTGTTTTGTGTATGTGAAAAAGAGAGAGGAAGAGAGAATGAAAATATTTCTTTTTCAGTTTTAAATGTGCTGCCTTTCAATTATACTCAGTGTGCCTTGTCCTCATGTTATGAAAGAGCATGACCTAGTGACAAGAGCACTGGACTGGGACTCTGGAGACATGGGCTGTATTCCCAGCTCTGTTGCTGATTTGCTGGTGACTTTGGGCATTTTACTTGCCCTCTCTGTGCCTCAGTTCTCTATCTTTAAACTGGAGACCATGATACAGATCTTCTTTGAGATCTACGATGATAAAGCACTATTTATCCAGTTGTGTGCTACCATTTATTAGTTACACCTCTTGATCACTCTGCAAGTGTCCTAGTTAGGGTTTTTTTTGTTTTGTTTTGTTTTTCACTATTTCCTGCGGTTATTTAAACACAAACCCTTCAGTAAATCCTTCCCATACACACTTAGCTTCCATGTGTTATTTGCACATAGCGGAGGGCAGAGCACGGCACTTTGACAGTTCCTTAGATAGTTTCTACTGTGTGAATAGGAGGCAAAAAAGAAAATCTATCCCTACATCGCACCAAAGCACTAAGTCAGCCCATGAACATAATGGGGGAGAGAAAACCATTTGAGATGGTAGTGAGGTCAGGAAGGATCAAAATTCCCACACGGGGACTTCTCCTTCATTCTGCTTTCAATGTTATAAGACTGAAATTGCTTTGGATAGGGTTGGTCTATTCTGACAGCATGCGTGTGAGCCATTATTCAGGGGAATAAGACTCCTGGGGCAACAGCACCATGATCCAGGTGATCTGACTGGCAGTTAGAAACCTGAATACATTTGAAAATCTGGATTCAGTTCTAAGCTGTTAGCAGGCAAAATGCCTTGCAGCCCCGTCCACTGCTACTGAGACTCCTCCAGGACCAGTCCTGGTTAAACAACCTAGCTCCTTTGGCAGATGGGCCTTGTTAAATGGTCAATTAAATATTAGATAATTTGCTGAAGGGGTGTGGTCTTGGAAAGAGATTAGTCAGGGATGTACAGAGGTGGGAGAGATGAGCTGACTACGCTTTGGGCTTTATGATGTTTCTTTTTTTTATAACTGCTGCTGGAAAAGACTGTCAAAGAAGTAGTCAGGCCTCACAACCAGCATAGAAGATGTTGGGGAGCTTAGTCCTTGTTCTGCTAAAAGCCTACATAAAACACATGGCTCCAGGAAATAAAGAACCCTTCTCTTTTAACCAGAGTTGGGTATTTCTGTTACTAACACAGAGAAGCATGGGAAGGGTTACTGGCTTGCTTGCTATTTCCTGTTGTTTTCTGAGAACTTTATGGGGCATGTATCAATTTCTTCAGAGTTTGTTAGGTTAAATTCTCTGCTTTACAACCTAAGAAACCCTGTTGGTTTCAAACAAGATATAAATCAAGGCACAACTTGGCTCCTTGTCTATTTCTGATCCTCTTTGATGGTCTCTGATCTGCATCCTTTGCTGCACAGCTGATTCTCTTGTACTTACTGAAAGCTCAGCATGGACAGTTAGCTCTGAGAAAAGCAATCACTTTTTTTCCCATGGTGTCATTGCGAAGACATTTCTTTTTCTAACAGTAGTGATAGAAAGCCTCAACCCCAATGGAAAACTGGGGATGTGCTTCTTGTGACCCCACGTTCTGAAATCGGCAAGAACATGCAGCAGTTATTACAAAAGAATAATGTGAAATTCAGACTCCTCGGTTATTGCTACACTGCATACAACTGCTGTTTTGAATTTTGCGGTAGGGAATAGATCTCTGTCCTTTCTAGTCTGAAATTACAAGTCCCTTCCTATCAAGCTAACAGAGAAGCTCCAGTAAGGCAGTGATTTTCAAACTTTCTTCCTCTAGACCCAGTTGAAAAAGTTGTTTATGCCCATGACCCAGCAATTACATCTTTGAGTTTTCATAAAAATATAAGACAGAAAAAAAGATTTGGGGTACAGGCCTCCAAACCCACCTCCTCAGGTGTAGGCCCTGAGACCTGTGTGCACTTAGGCCAAGGGCTGGCAACCTTTGCTGCTGACCCCTCCTACTTGAACCCTCATCCATGTCGGCAGCTCCCTCTGCCAAAGAGGTCGGGGAACGGGAGTTCCCAGGCATGTCACAGAAAGAAACCCAGAGCGGTAGAGGTGGCAGGAGATTTGGAAGGACGCCTGCTAACCTGCAAGCCTTTTGGCTGGGTCATGAACCATGGTTTGAAAACCACTGCACGAGGGTATATACCTAGCCGAACACTTCCAGTTATTACCCCTAGAAAGCAGTGGAACACGTGCATTCCACCCGCCCTTCATTATAATATATTAAAGCACTCTGGCGGGGGAATTTGCATTAGTAATATCAGGACTAATGACATATCAACTCAAAATCATATCTTCACACTTTGCACATATGACCAGTATTGAAATCAATTATGCTTTCTATATGTGTTTGTTCAGATCTGCTTAGGTAAGATAAAGTTTGAGATTGCTTCATGTCAATTTTAAAACCTTCCAGCAAATAAGATGATGATGTAAGGGTTGGGAAGACACAAGTCATTATTTCCTGCATCTGTCACAGTAAGTGGCTTACCTTGATGAAAGCTTAAAATGGGATTTTCAAAGGTGCTTATAGGAGGTAGCTCCTGGGGCCAGATTTGTAAAGGTATCTAAAGATGTGGATAGGTGCCTAGTGTGATTTTTTTTTCGAAATTCTCTACACACCTGACTCTTACTGACTTCAAGAGCATGTCCATCAAGTTCCAAAAATGCCATGGGGTGCCTTGATGTACCTTTAAGTGGCTAAATCCTTTTCAAATATGGCCCCTGATTTGCTTTGAAAACACTCAGCCAAATTCTCCTGTCACATGGCAGGGGTGAGCATTCACAGGATGGGTACGCCTCAGGAAGACAGCTGTATATCAAGTATATGTACAAATCTATCATCTATGCAATGTGCAGGAGGTCAGATTAGGTGATCATATTGGTCTCTTCTGACCTTAGAGTCTACGAGTCTGTGTGTCCATCTGTCACCTTCTGTCTTTTGATAGAGAAATGTCTCTAGGCAGGAACAACTTTTAAAAGTTCATACTATTGTCTTGGTAACTACTTAGTGTTAATACATGCTATTAAAGTGCATGGGTGTCAGCTTACCAGTTATTGATAGCAGTGAAACCAATTCCCAAGGCAATTTTAAAGTTTTATAAAATGTTTAGTTTTCCAAAGGCGTAGCCATGTTATATGTTATATATGTGTTTGTTTTGTGGGGTTTCTTTTACGTAATGTGAAGAAGGTTAGGGTGTTGGTCTCATGAGTTTAGAGGGCTGCTGATGAGCAGTAATTATACAAAGGAAGAAGTTCCAGCATTTTAGGCCTATCGATAAATCAAATAATTGTATCACATCAAAGACTTAACCACTGCTGGGAAGAGAAATGTTTTCCATTCATTAGACATGGATTAATTTTGTTATTCCCAAATAATCCATCATGAACAGAGTAACATGAATAAATAAATTGGTGCCACACTGGTGGGATTTGGTGCTTTCAGACCACTCCTGAACAGCAGATGTAATTTAAAACAAAAACAAACTCCCGGCCTTCTTGTGTTCTATTCTACCTGGTATTTTTCCCTCTGAATTGATTCTTGTAGACACGATGGGTGCACCAGGGGGCACTGTTTGCATTGTAAAGACACAAGCAACTTTGATTTGATGCTGTAGAGCAGTGTGCAAAATGAATGTGAATGGGAGAAATTTGTCTGTCTTTCGTTCATAATCTCAAAAAAAATTCTTTCAGGAAAGCTTTCTTTTGTTTTGGTCCACCTTACCAATCAGGCAAGGGGTTGTAGGGGAGCGCTAGAAGACATTTTTCTTAACAAGTCACCTGGATTATGACTGCCAGAAAATTCAGTATTAATATGTTCCAGAGGGGTAGCTGTGTTAGTCTAGTCCAGCAAAATACACAAGCAGTCCTGTGGCACTATTTTATTTATCTCATGAGCTTCCATCGGACAGAGTCCCACTTCATCAGACTCTTGAAGATGGGAACTTACAGAATGGGACCAAAATAAAAGCAGGGAAGTGTAAGTCATGGAATCTGATCAGACTGTAAGAGCAAATCAGTGTTTGAATCCTAACAACTGCTTTGATTTCCTGTTACAGTTTGACCAGATCCTATGACTTAACACTTCCCTGCCTTTATTTTGCCTCCATTCTATAAGTTCCCCATCTTCAAGCATCTGATGAAGTCTAATTCTTTCCAAAAGAAGCTCATGTGATAAATAAATTTGTTAGGTTTTAAAAGTGTCATGAGACTCCTTGTTAGTGTTAATATGGCAATGCATATGTACAATCACAACAGACCTGATCAGTTTAATAAAGCTTCACCAGCCAATAATTGGTACCCCATGTAAAAGTAATAGTTGGCTAAGAGGCCAGAGGTTCAGCTTGATTAGCTATTTATCCTACACACAGTACTTTGAAGTAGCTATCCCTAGTCAAAAAGTAACCCTCAACAGATGTACTTAAGAATTTCAAAGGCTTCACTTCAGCAAATGAAGAACTGATCTAACAAGGTGTCAAACACCTTTAACGTGTAATAGATCTGACACAGTATCTTAAATTAGTTACTATCTATATTAATACGATTTAATTTAGACTGTATTCAAAGTAGAGAACTTCCTTGTGTACATAGTTCAGGTGTGTGAAAATAATAGAACTCCTCGCACCTTATGAATAAATATAAAAGGGGGAATGTAAGGAGGCAGGACACTTTTTAGGTTAGTTGTTCTAAACATTATCGATTTGCATTTGCATTATAGTAGCAGCTAGACCCTAACTGGAGTTAGCACCCCATTGCATTAAGCACTGTACAGACTTCCAGAAAAGACAGTTGCTACTTGTAAGTGCTTAAAATCGTAATTTATAGTGCACAGAGGAAGCCTGTTCCTGGAACTAAAAAACTGCTGCAAACAATTTCATGCAAATATTTGCTTACATTTAAAATGGAATTTCCTTGGACCACTTTCATGCCTCCTGCGTTTGTTTTCTTCAGATGACACTTGTTTGCATTAAATGGCCACCGAATGACTTAAGGTGAGTCTACTTTCGGGTGTCTAGATTCAGACATCATGAAGGGGGCGTTGTCTTTCAGAGCATGGCTGACTGGAATAACCTGACCCTTGGAAGGTACCTCAAGTTGGGTACCCAGCAGTGGATGCGCCTGACATCATTTAGTCACTACTGAAAAATCTTCAAAGCTCTCGCACTCAGGTATTTGCACTGGAGTCGGTCATTGTCAGCAATACCTCAGGATTGAGAATGGTCGTTTTCACAGAGGAACTGCAGACTCATTGACAGATGTTGCAGGTTGTTCAAATTTATAGGATTTTCTTCATTGCCATGAGGGCTAGTGAGGTATGGTGTATAAACCTCACACAGGCACTGAAAGGATGAAGGAACAACTCTGGGCCCAGGTCCTTCTCTGACAAGAGCCAGTTAGACCTGTTAAGACTCAAATTTACATGAAATGGGCAGAGGCTACTCTAGCTATAGGCCAAGTAGACTGCTGCGTAGAGTGACCCATTTGGCTGGACTGCCCCTTCATCATGTTGAAGGAGCAACTGGGCAAAACCAGGAGGCTCCGTGACCACATGCACCAAGTCACGAGGGTACTGATTCAGATTTGGCTTGGCCGCACTCCATATTGGAGGGATGGGCAGGGAGTACTGCAGTACTTCAGGAAAAACATAAGGTTCTCAATACTCTCTGATAAGAGTCTGATGGAACCATTTTGGAAGGCTGCTGCGTGAACACAGTTATTTTATGTCAATGTGAAGAACATTGGCTAAAGTTAGTCTCCTGCTAATGAAACTGACACTGCCCTGATTTTTCTAAGAGGGACGCCTCAGGCAAGGCCTTTGGGGCCAGAAAATAAAAAGCTTAACATGGTCACAAATCCCATAATCCTGTTTATCTGTTGCCTCCCCCTAAACTCATACTTACCTCTTCCCAACCTTCCCAGCACTGGACTTATTTTCCTAGAGCTTCCCCTGGCTGCAGCTTCAGCTCTAATGACAACGAAAATGAGTGTGAGTAAGATCCTCCGTTTTTACCAACTGTTTGTAGACCTTATCTGAGCAGGCTTAGATGACCCATTGCTTAAAATGCTGGTGGTGCCCCTGGAACTCTGTCTGCATCACCATTGTGGTAGTGAAAGATTTTGGGTGGGGAGATGTCCTGTCTGTATATCCCTTGCACCAGGATAGATTCAAAGTCTATGTGCCCTACCATCCAGCCCTTCCAGTGTGGGATGAAGACTTCTGCAAATGGCCTTAGGGAACTTTTCAAGTCAGGGACTTGGATACCCCTCCTTCCAGTGCCTCTGAGTAGGAGGAAGCTGGTGGGGAAGGGGGAGAGGTTCAAAGGATTGGGGGATGAATTCCTGCAGTCAGTCCCATCCCCATCTCCATCTCCATCCTACCTGTGTTTGGCTTCTACCTGTACGTATGCCTAGGGAGCAGCTTTGCTACACAGCCTGCTACTTGATTCCTGACACCTCCCAGCTCAAAGCTTGGCAGTGAACTCTCTGTGGCTCTAGCACCTGTGTTGTCCTGCCCAGTCCCAGCTACAGCATCCCTGGCTCGCTCCTTGCCGGCCTGTTGACAAGTCTTCCTCACTTGAGCCTCTCCTGGTACCTTCAGTCAGGGAAGGAAAGAACCTGCCTGACCCAGGACTGGCAGAATGCTGGTCCGGCTCCCCGGGAAAGTCCTACAACCCCTATCTTGCTGGGCCCAGATGGTTTGAGGGCTGATGTAAATAGTATTAGTGTTAACCATTCAACTACAGAAACAATCGATCAAGCAGGGAGCTCAATGGTAACAGGCACTAGTCAGGAATGTGGTATAAAATCCTTGAATTATAAAAGGATGCATAACCTATTTATCATTTTGTTGTCACTTTGGAGAGCCCCCCCCCTTGTTTCTTCCATGCTGAACTCAACACAGTTCTCAGTTTGTGTTCTGGAGACTTGAGGTGAACTGGCCACACTTATTCCATAGAGTTAGATAGAAATTCCTCTCTTCCCATGAAAGCGAGTGAAGTAGAAGAATGAATAAATTGCAAGACTGCCTGTGAGAGGAACAAGATAGTAAATTAATTGGACAAATTATTTATTTATTAAGTTTTTACTATTTTTGAAAAATATTAGGTAATATTTACATAGTGCTTTTCAGCTGTAGGGCTCCAAGGACTTTAGAAAAGTTGCTTAGCATCATGATCCTGATTTGACAGAGACATTGTGACTTGCCCAAGGTTACACAGACAGAAAAGCAGTGGCAGAAACATTTGTATTGTACCAGGCATTATAGAAACTAGGCTTACAGTATGTGACCTACTTGTCTATTAAGGCCACAAATATTAGAGAATTAATATCATTATTACATGGACCAGTGACTGTTCTCCTGCCACAGTCAGTGCTCCCAAGCATAGCTAAAGATACATACTGTGGACAGTGTAGAGTTCATTGGCTAACGTGTACCTAGTTGCAGTCAAGGAATACCTTTGTTATAACTTTATTATAAAATGAAGATTACAGGCTATGCTTTCCATTAGGTCCTATTCTTTTATAAGGCTAAAATGCAGACACAAACCAAGCTCAGAATACTTGTTTACTTTGGGAGGGGCAAGCTGCTATCCTCTCTGGTGTTTTCAAGGGCATCCAGCAGGCACATGTCCCCTTCCAGCCCATTCTTCAGGCAGATGGGTGAGTTCATCCCTCTCTTCTATTGAAATTCCGACTTGCACAAAATTTGGCAGCTTGTTTCCCCTGGAGATAGGCAGATTTTCACATTAATAAAAACGTATAAAATCTTGTGCCATAAGTATTTCCCATTTTTATGTGTCTCAGGCTACGTCTATGTAAAACAACACAATCATTTTTTTTCTGGTATAGTAGATAAATAGTAAGTGGGGTAAATCATAAATGGCAGTTACACAACTCAAACGTTCAGTTGGCTAGTTAGCTACTCTGAATGGAAGAGGGACAGTTAAGCAAGTTTTCAATGCGAGACTGAAATGTGGATGCAACTGGCTGCTAAAATGCTTACCAAAGTCCATAGGAATGATTCCTGTTGGGAATATTAACAGGCAGTACTCTTCTTGCTAAAGTATCCTTCTTGCACTGAGGTGTTGGCGGAGGGGGGGTCGTGCTGCAGAAAGAGCCTTGTGCAAACACCCTGCATAAGGAAAGATTTCAGGCGCCTACTGACTGCCACTGAAAAATAAATATGTATTTACCATCCCCACTTTACCATTCCTCAGACCAGTTCAGCATTTCCCTCCACTTAGCACTGAAAGTACGTGTGGGTAAGATCTGACACTTCAGTGGCACCAAATATAAATATGTGAGGTGAGAGAGGAACCCAAAACAGGTTTAAGCTTCTGATGTGAGTCTCTCTCATTCAAAGAGCAAACCCTAAGCTTAGTGGTCAAAGTTTACCAGTTGGTAGACCTGTTCATTTACCCTTCACTTGTTAGTTCTCCGTTATAGGGTCCCGGCCTGTTGTGAAGAATAAAATTCTTATTGACTTCACGGAGAGCTGGGTTTGGCAATTACAGCAGGTTTATGTCCCTTATTCACATTGCATATTACCTTCCTCTGTGACTAGCGCCCTCCATGTCAATGGGACTACATGGGGAGTAAAGTATTACTGTGTGTTAATTGCCTTTGTAAATAGCTCTGAAGAGGTTTTGGGAGAGGATTTTAAGACAGTATAAATACCAAACATAGCTGGAACCAGCTGTAATTTAACTTATACAGTGTTCCTTTGTTTTCATGTTTCAAGGGGGAGCTTGGCCTAATGTCAATGAAGGCTATGAAATTTTTCACGTTTGACTTTAAAGTTACAATTTCCTCTTTCCGTCCTTCCCAGAAGTACTCGTCCTCCACTCATGGATGGTTTGGTGTCGAATGTTAATTTTTATTTTTCACATCACCCCACACGTTCAGCAAATATGCTTTAGGACATAAATTAGTCTGGGATCCGTGAAGGTCAATGTAATTTGAGTTCCTAACTCCCTTAGGCTGGTTTGAAAGTGTTAGCCTAAAAGCAAAGATCCAAAGGGGCAGCCATGTTAGTCTAGTTCAGTAAAACAAACAAGGAGTCCTGTGGCACTTAAAGACTAAGAGTTGAAAACTCTGGGACCTAAGTTCCATAAAATCTCAAAGAAATCAAATCCAATTATAAGGCACCAATGCAACTCGGGGCAGAATCTATTCTGTTCAGATTTGTGAACCATACTTATCACCTTGGTATCTGGCCTTTAATTCTTATCTGTGGAAGTCTCTGTCATGGATCTGTGTGCAACAACCAAAGTGATCTTTGAATCCAGGTGCAGGTTGGGCTGTGCAAATAGTGTTGTACACATAGTCGTTTGGATTCGTCACCAATCCTATTGTCAGGACTTCCAAATTATATTGTGTACCATCTGTCTTCAACTTGCATTAAATTTAAGCTTTGCTTCATGCCTAAAACAATCATAAATACTTTTCATTTAAGGATGATGAAAGAGTACATTTGATCCCCTGGGTAACTGGCATTGATCTTGCCAGTAGCTCCTTGCTCTCTTAAATTAAACTAATTTTACACGTGGGTTGTTTACAAATTCTAGTGTAGACAGGGTATAGATGTTTGTTGCCAGTCGTGTTTTCCCTCAGCTGCAAAGTCTTACATTTAAACTCAGCTAACAAATATTTACATTGTCCACACTAGAATATAAAATTATAGTAATTAACACCAGAGCTGTTCTACAGATTTTTAATGATTATTTTTAAAAAATTGATAATGGCACCTTTTTCAACATTGAGGATTTTTATAAAAAAATTCTGTTTAAAATATGGATTATTTCTGGGGAAAAATTCAAATTTCCATGTGACAAGGCTGAGAACAACACATGAAAAATGAGGAAAAAAAGGATGCAGAGACAAATGAGCCCCCTGTTTATGGCTAAGTTAAGAATATTTAATAATAAATCATGTAAATGATGACTTCCAAGATAGTTGCGGTAAACATTGATCATCCTTAAGCATGACTAAAATGACATAACCATGACAGTCACAAACACACTGTGGAGATTTCGTAAGAAATCCATAAGGCATCCAAGGAACGGTTTACCCTCTCGAGTGGAATGATTTCAAAGGAGTCACTCAAGGGCACTGACAATAGTTTTTTTGCCTCTTTTATAAATCACACACTTTTTATAACAGGTGAAAACAGCTTTTACTCTTTCTTGTTTAATACAGGTGGAAATTAAAATTGCTGGACTTGATCTTGCAGTTGGCAGCACCTGGATGAAAGCTCTGCTTATGCAGAACCCTGTCAACTTCCAGAGAAGTGGAGGCAGGTGTAAGTGACAGCCTGGAAGGATTCAGCTCAGGCAGGGGTCTAAGTTCTCAAGGTCAAAGCAGGACGTTGCAAGAGGTGAGGTCCCCGGGCTTTTGGGCTCAGCACTTCTCAAAGGAATAAGATGCATGCCATAGTGGAGAGGGAGGTGGTAGGCGAATGGGCCCTGTCTTCCTTCCCTTTCCCCATCTGTGGCAAAAGTTGTGCCAGGAAATCAGAGGTACGGATGTGGTGGCAACTCAGATAGCTCTGTGTGCTTCAAGGCTGCGGCTGGATTATTGCTCCCTATCTCCTTCCTAAGCAGTGACATTTGACAAAGGTAAATATCAAAGGTATCTGGGTCTCGCAGCAGACAGTTAGGAGAGGTAAGCTGGGGCCCAAGGAATGAATATTATGGCGGGATGGAAGGGAAGGACAAGCTGGTGAACAGAAGGATGTGTTACAGAAAGACGCAGCTGGGAGAAATCCAGTGGATCTTTCTTCTTGATGGCTGCTCAACCATATAAGAATGCCCTTCTAATCCTTTTTTCCCAGGACTGGCTCGCCTCTTCCTCCAGCCATGGGCCCAGCTCCATCCTGTCCAGGCCCTGCAGGGCTTAACCTTCCCCTGCCCCATGCTAGGTGCCCTTGGTGGATGATTCCCCAATGGTTGTCAAACTTAGGGTCAGGACCCAGTACGGGGTTGCAGACCTTCAGGCACTGGGTGCAGTGCCCCCTCCTGCCTCCACCAAAAGACTGCAATGCATTAGTCAAAGATGTAATTGTTGGGTCACAGGCGTAAATTATTTTTTTCAACTGGGCCCCAAGGAAAAAAGTTTGAAAACCACTGTTTTAGAGCCCCCTCTTGTTGACCTTGTCTCTTTGCCTTTCCCCACCGCTAGGTTCTGGACTGCCCCCTCTCCTTCTAACCTTGGCACAGAGCACTGGGGGGGGGCACAGAGGGAGCGTGCCCCACGCCTGCACCAAAGTGGGGGGGCTGCCTCAGCTTCTGACTCTATGCGGCCCTGGGGAACATTGGGGCTGGGTAAACCAAGAGGGGCTTGGTAATTGGGAAGGTGTCTGGGGTGAGCTGAGACTGGGGGTAGTAGGGCAGAGGTGGTGTGAGTTGTGTGTATGGAACAGTGGGGGGGCTCCCATCAGATCTGCCCCAAGCCCCCTAAGTCCTCTCGGGCCCCTGCCTTGGTAAGGGCTTCTCTCACCTCCTCCCCCTCCAGTCTGCTAGTAAAAATTTCAGGGCAGGGGTCTTCTTAACCTCCCCAGCCCCCTGAGGCTCGCTCCCTGGGAGGAGGACGGGGGCAGGTGGTCGCCTCGCTGCTTTCTCTGCCCGGTGCCTAGGATTCTCCCCAGGGCTTGAAATTAGGGGTGTGTGGAGGGGGTGTTGGGGGTGCTTACTACATGGGCATAATCTTGTTACTAGCTGACAACTGGGGGGTGTTGGGGTGCTTACTAAATTCATCTAACACTGTTACCAGCTGACAACTGGGGGGCACTGGGAAATTCAGGGGGGAGGAGGGAGGTACTAGGGGTGTTTGCTAATTTGGTGTAACACTGTTAATAGCCGACAATTGGGGGTGTTGGGCAATTCAGGGGGTGTCAGTGGGGTGTAGGGGGGATAGTGGGCAGTTCAGAGGGGCTTCAGTGGGTGGGGGCATGTTGGGCAGTTGAGGGGGGTGTCAGTGAGGAATGGGGCGATGTTGGGCAGTTCAGTGGGGTGTGGGGGGACATTGGGCAGTTCAGGGGGGTGTCATTGGCGTCTGTGTGGGGATGTTGGGCAGCTGAGGGGGGTGTCAGTGGGGTGTGGGGGGG
>ML682041.1:9202459-9395064 GCA_007922195.1 Podocnemis expansa
AGGGGGACGTTGGGCGGTTGAGGGGTGTCGGTGGGGGGTGTCGGGGGACGTGGGGCGGTTGAGGGGTGTCGGTGGGGGGTGTCAGGGGGGCGTTGGGCGGTTGAGGGGTGGCAGTTGGGGGTGTCAGGGGGACGTTGGGCGGTTGAGGGGTGTCGGTGGGGGGTGGCAGGGGGACGTTGGGCGGTTGAGGGGTGACAGTTGGGGGTGTCAGGGGGACGTTGGGCGGTTGGAGGGGCGGGCAGGAGGCGCGGCGGGGCCGGGCCGTGAGGCGCGGGGCGGGAGGCGGAGGCGGGAAGGCGGCGCGGGGCGGGCCGAGGCTGGCAGCCCGGCAGCCGGCGCGGCTGGGGGAAAGTTTGGCCGGGGCCGGGGAAGGAGCCGGAGCCGGACCCGGGGCCGGGGCCGGGCATGGAGTGACGGAGGCGGCGGGGGGCCGGGGCCGGGGCCGGGGCCGGCAGCGCCTCACGATGGGCCCCGAGGGGTCCCCGCCCGGCGCCCGCCTGCGGCTCCGCTGGCTGCTGCTGGGGGCCCTGCTCTGCTCAGGTAAGTGGGGGCCGGGGGCGTCCCTAACACCCCCCACCTTCCCAGCCCCCCGCCAGTGACCCGTTAGTGAGCCCCCCTGAATGTCCCAGCCCCCAGCTGCCAGCTGGTGAGAGAGTTAGAGCAAATTAGCCAGCGCTGCAGCCCCCCTGAATTTGCCAGCACCCCCAGTTGTCAGCTGGTGAGCGAGGTAGACCAGTGCAGTGACCCCTCCAGTCCCCCCATAATTTCAAGCCCTGGGGAGAAAACGGGGGAGCCTGTTGCTTGCCCCCCGCACCCTGCCAGCTTCCCTTCTCCTCCTGCCGCTCCTTGCGTCTCCCCTCTCCTTTTTCTGGGGGAGCAGGTTTGAGCAGAGCAGGCAAAGGAAGTCCCTCCCCCCCTTTTTTACATTTTCCAAGCCAGCTTTCAAAGCTAATAGTCTCTCTACACTCAAGGTGCAGTAAAAATGATCTTATTCTTACGGGAGACCCGCCACCTCCATTCATACTGGGGCAGGATTGGCAGAGGAAACTGCTTCTGGTGGTGGTAGAAAAGGCTGACGGGTAGCAGTGCCGGCGGGCAGGCTGTGGCATAGCCCCCTGCTCGGTGTGGCAAAGTAATCTCCCTCGTGAAGGTTAGAAGTGTACCGTGGGACTGGACACGCTCCAGATAAGGTGCAGAAAGGAACAAGCCTGTCTTGGCGCTGAGGCGGGTTGGATGATTTAAAAGTTCTTCTCCATCTCTCGGATCACAAATCGCACACGTCTGGCAGAGGCCAATTTTCTGCCAGCTGATCCAGAGCTCAGACGTGCTACGTGAGTGACCCGGGCAGGGAGATTTGTGTGGAAAATCAGAGGCAGGGTTGGCCTCCCCTAACAAACGGCCCCTGGTTCCTGATCAGATCCGCCTGGTCATGAGTGGGAAAGTAATATTAATGATAATTTTCCAGGAGGGGAGCTTGTGTCTAGTCCATGTCTTTTTTGTTGCTGCTTTCATCTTAAACTGTAAACACCTTCATTTAGCCTTTTATCCTGTTGGTATCAGAGATGCCATTTGACATGCATAAGAGGATTACTAATAAAAAGACTCTTCATTGTTTAGTCTGTTCCACTCCAGTCCTGCCAGCCTTTTTTCCCAGGGTGGCTGAATGCAGACTGCCATGAGGTCCAGCAGAGTCTCTCAGGCATGGGGCAAGGGTAGATTAAATTGATCAGTGATGATTTGTGAAGGGACCTTTCCCAAATTGGTAGGGAAGACACAGTGCTTGGCAGAAAACCGCATGGCATGGTCTGTGCCAGTATCCTTAAGACAGAGCATTAAAATTAATGGACATTCCAGTGACTCAACATGCTATAAAAGGGCTAATGTAAAATATGAGATGGCTTTGAGCGCTCCAGCCTGGAGGTGACAATTATATTAAACTCACATGGGGAAATTGCAGGAACTTCAAACTTCTTGTTAAGAGGGCTGAAGTTTGACTTTGCTGGTGCAGCCTCCCTTCTGGAAGATTGTTCTTGGGAGCCGAACCTAAAACAGGTATTCACATCAGACGTCAGTAAAATGGGGAGCCGCTGCATCGAACCCCTGCATCAGACAAGATTCGTGTAATGGAGAGCCCTGTGGTGTCCTCTCCTTCCAGAGAGGTGGCAGAAAGGATACAGTGAGAGGTTATAAATATCCAAACTTTGGTAGGCGATTTCTTTGTTGCAACCTGGTCAATGTGAGCTCAATGCCAGGGCCAGGTGCTTCCAGCAGCAGCTATTGGGAACTTCTGAGCTGTGGGCTTTGAGAAGAAGGGGAAAAAAGTGTTAGTGCTCTGCAGGGAAGTAAAGCAAAGCCTGTCCGCGAGGGATTTGCCATTCAGTGTTAGGCTGCACAATATGATGGAGAAAAGAGCCAGTTAATTAAACTTATTAACTAAGGCATTTGTATGGCTTCCTTGTGAGGCCTGAACAAGCATTTTGTTTGCTCTCCACTTGTGTATTTTCACTCTTATTGTTGGCCTCTGTGGATGGCGATTGTTCCTGAGAGCGGAAGTCCAACCAAACGAAAGTCACTTTTCGTTCCCAGACCAAATGATTTGAAATGTGCTGAAAAACTTGTTATTGGACCAGATGTCATTTGATGTTTAAAGAGCTATATTTACTTCTCTGAGTTTAGTAGCCTCAGCTAGCGGGCCTGAATTGCCAAGAACATGCCAAGAACATGTATTTTGCTTTGATTATGTGATCTGGCTAATAATGCTAATTCATTCATTCACGAGAGAGGACCCTGGCATTTAATTTAAGACTTGCTTTTGGTCAGGTCCAGATTTGTAAAAATCCTCTTAGAAAAGTGCATCTGCGCATTTGCGGGGGCATGATTTCATGCGCAAAAAGCGGGATGTGTGTGCCCAAGTTGGGAGGGGGGACATGTTGATTGTGAAATTATATGTGCACATGTAAATTCCTCGTGCATGTGTGGGTCGGTCAGTCCTGTTTTAGGAAATGATCTCTGTTCAGCCAAGTGCTAAAACGTGCTTAAGTTTGCTTGAAACCTATAGGACTTAATCACTTGCTTAAAGTTCAGCATCTGCTTAAGTGTTTTCCTGAATCAGAACATTGGTATTTTGCCTGTGTATGGCAAACGTGCAGGTTTATTTGTGTAAATGTAGTTCAGAGATAATTCTGAATTCTCAAGGGTTGGAAGTGGAATGAACGAGAGTCGTAAGAAGCTAGAAATGCAAAAAAAAAAAAAAATCCTCAAAGTAATAGGCCTTTAAAAATGGCTGCACAGTTTCTCAAATCAAATGTCAGTTCATTCGCACTCTTAGTTTAAATACACATGCAAATAATGTTGATTTGTGCATGTAGTTATCTGACTTTTGAGTACAGTCAGAATGATTTTTGTATACAAATGCCTGTACTCTTGAACACAGAATTGCTCATGAGTGTATAGGTGCCCTTTCTGAAGGTTGCATTTTCCTCTCATTTATACCATTGTTAATCAGTTTGGCTTTTCCTCTTATTTACACCATTGTTAATCAGTCATTCAAATCTATGTACGTGCATTGATAGGAGAACAGAATCTGGCCTTTTATTCTCAGTGCTTAATACATTCTGGATATAAACTTATCAAACAGGGGCGTTTACACTCCATACCATAGCGTGACACTGTTCACGTCATAAAGGTTTGCCTGTGCTTTTAATTTCATCGTTTTAGTGCTAGTTAGGAACACAGCAGGAATTTGCAGTCTGCTAAAAACCTCAACAGCATGGAGTTTATAAGTACGACAATATCTTTTCTTTTTATGTAACACGTTTTCCAAAACAGTCTACCTATCCTATTGATTTTTCAATATTGATCTTGTGTTAATATTTGGAGATAGAATCTGAAGGTTTGTTCACTATCCTGCTGTAAGGAAATATTAACCATTCTAGGTGAAACAAGGTAGAGGTTGATCTGTTGTGTCTGCTCTTGTGTGCTTTTGAATGCTCAGCTATGTTGTGTGATGAAAAAGAAATTACAGATATGGATCCAATAACATCTCTCACAATGAGTAATGTGGCTGGCTTCTGAATTAAAATACAAAGTGTCTTGTGTGTTTGTCTGGAATAAAGCAATGAACTGTGTGCCATAGTAAATTTTTAAAAGTTTCACAAATTTAATACATTTCTGGAGGTGAGAGCAGAGGGATTTGAATTGGGTTCAGGGTCTGGGACTTCATTTTTAAAAATCTGAAGATACAGATGCTCAGAACCTATTAAAATCTGCCCTGTGGCATGTACCTAAGAGCAGTGGCATAGGCAAAGGACAAATTTCATGCTAAAACTCAGGAAAGGTTAGTTTGGGGAACAGCCTCCCTAAGGAGGATGATGGAGGCCTCATTGCTTAGGATGCCTACAACTAGGCTGAACAAAATGCTGGGGATTATATTCTTGTAACCAACTCACTCTGCTGATGGATTGAAAGCAAATGACCTAATGGGTATTTTCCATCAAGTGCTGTTTTTGGTATCAACCCACACTGATTAAGCCAGATGATACTAACATGCACAGCAGTGAAATAGCTAACTGTGTTGGCGTAAATTGTCACTAGTAGGTTTTTGAAATAACCCCCCTAAGATGAATGGGAGCAAACTATCATTCCCATTTCTGTGCAGAAATGGATCACATTCAGAAGTTTTTCTTTTTAACTACAGGAGCTAAAAAGCAGAGGTGTGTGAATGACTCCTTTTTCGGTTTTGTGAATAAATGAAAAAAAACTGGGGGTTGGGAAGGAAATGGGTCAGGTCTACCCAACACAAAAACGTTTTGAAATTTTCAGAAAACTGAAATGTTTGTTATTGCATCCACTAAAAACATTCTGGTTGACCCAAAACAAACAGGTTTTTTTGTTTGTTTTTGTTTTAAATTAAATACAGTTAAGGAAAATTCCAAAACAAAATGTCTTTTCAAGATAAAAAGTCAAAATGTTTTTCATTTTGGCAATACTAAAACAGTTTCCATGTTTCCAAAAAAACAAACAAGGAGTTCTGTGGCAGTTAAAGACTAACAAAATTATTTATTTATTTATAAATTTGTTAGTATATAAGTGCCACAGAGCTCATTGGCTGTTTTACAGAGCTTGACTCACACGGCTGCCCCTTTGGATCTTGGCAACATGTTTCCAAAATAATTTTCCAACTGAAACAATTAGCTAAAAAAATTTTACCTGCAAATTGTTTTGGTTGACCCAAATTTGCATTTTGGGTTGAGGGGGTGGAAGAAGACTTTGCATGAAAAGTTTTGCCCAACTGTCTTAAAAATTCATTTGTAATGAAAGTTTAAATTGATCAGAAGCTGATGAGGCCACCAATCAAGTGTCAGAACAGCCAAGCCTCATTTTTTAAAGCCTTTAAACTTAGAAGAGTCTAGCAACATGGCTCAGTGATTCAACATCACTAACCCACTGAGTGTTGTATCATTGATCAGAACTTCAATAGTGGCCCACTGCTGGATGAGATACATGCCAGGTGTTAGAGGGAGACAGCAAAAATTATGCTAAAAAGTGTGAATGAAAAGTTATACAATGAATGGGGAAACCACTGAGGAATTATTGAAAGGCTGCATTTGGAAATTATGTCGATATGGAGTTGGAGAAACCAAACTGAAAGTATAAGATAAAGAAACAAGATACATAGTATAGAGAATATACGAAAATAAGACTGGCTCATGTCAGTCTCAAAGAGAGATATTTAGTGTGCTGTTTAGATGCTCAAAAGGAAGTTGATTTTTGTTTTGTTTCGTGGAAGACAGTGCGATTGAGAGGCTAGGGCTCCAGATTGGGAGTCAGGAGATCTGTGTTCTGGTCACACTCTTCGGCTCAGGGATTTTTGAGCTAATTACTTCCATCTTTGTGCCTCTTTCCCCTCCTCTTCTTTGTCTGTCTTGCCTGTTGAGGTGGTAAATTCTTCCATGGAAGGCGTGTCTTCGTGTCCGTACAGTGCCCAGCACAATGGGGCTGTGACCTTTTTTGAATCCACTAACTAGTACAATAATCTGGGATGCTTTAATGTTTGATTTGGGGCATTCAAGTGATTGTGTAAGATCCAAGTTTATATAGATATATTTCTCAATCGATTCTTTGGCCAAAAAAGTATTGCTGGTTACTAATTGTCATTTTGGTAATTACAATTAGGCATTGAAACACATCGTCTATTTACGTACACCCATAGTGCTAAAAGAAGTTCCATTAAAGTTAGTGACGAAACTGTTGATGTCAATGAAATTAGGCATCCATTATTGATAAAGTACCTTTAAATTGATTTTGGTCACTTCTTGTTTCAATCTTTTAGGGATGTAGGGCCAAACTGATCCCTAGTTTTACTCTATAGAATGTGGCCTGATGACTTTATTTCACATTAGGAAACATTTTGTCTCAGATGACCTATCAGAGAATGGAAATACATTGACTTTCTCATGTCTTAGAGTTGAGCGTCTGTTGTCTTGGTCTCTTGTTCTGGCCCTATGTGATTTCACTCACACCATGCTAAATCAGGAGGAACTCCACAGAAGTCAGTAAGTGTATATCAGCATAAGAGATATTGGACTGAAGCTCAATTCTATCCTTGGCCAGGTCCATTTCTTCCTTAAAACTGAGCAGCAAGCATCTTCCTGTGCTGAGGCAATAAGATTTACGAGGGAGATGAGCGTGACCCTTGTTTTTATAATAGATGTGTTACAATTTGGAATATGGGGAGGGGATCAGAGAGCCAGATTCTGGTCCCACTGAAATAAACCAAATTTAGGCCACTTTAATTCTGAATGCAGGTGTTCACGTGGAGTTTTAGTCTGGTTTAACTAGCCCACTTCAAATTCACACTTTTAGTTAATTCATGTTATTTTTTGTGTAGACAAGCCCTTAGAGAGAAGGACCTGGTTCGCACTGCTTTTCAGTTTGCTTATCATATTTCCTGGCTGGTAGCAGCAAGAAAGAGACGTATATTACCAGGGACCAGATTTCATCAAGGCTTGTTTTTATATCCTGTGTCTGGAAGATGTTTTATAACATTCCTTAATTTAGCTGTATCTCTTCTTCATGATAACATGCAGTAACGTCCTGGTTACCAAACTTGTCATGCTGTAGTTTCAAATTCAGTTGTGCCGGCTTGCTGTAGCAGACATGGAGTCCCGTATATTTTATTCAGCCTTCCTACAGGCTCCAATACCCTAGGAAAAACAGTTTCACACTGTTCAGCTCTTCAAACAGCTGTACCGTTTTGTGTTCTGTGTATTGGCTCTGGCTCTAGTGACAGATGTGACCCTTTTGAAACAGGAACAGACAAATGGTGCATTGAAAGTTCATAGCTTTTGCAGTATCCTTACTTAGAGGTATCCGGTAAAAGCCTGGGGATGCATCTAGCTTTGGAAGTAATTTTGTTCCAGCGCTGCCTGTGTCTGTTTTAGTTAGTGAGTGGAAATGCTCTCTTGATCTATTTGTTCATATTTTTGGGGGTCATTACACAGCCTCAGGTCACCATTTTTCTTTTCAGATGTAACCGGTGACTTGAGCCATAAGTCAACTCTTCTGTTTTCCTTGCTATTCCAAAGAATATTAATCTGCTGAACTTCAATTCGATAAACAAAGTGTTATCCCCATCACTAAAATCTCAGGCCTCTTTGCACTACCGGTTATTCAGCCAAACTTTCTTCAGGGGAGTACATTTTGGCTAAGTGGTTCTTTGCCACTACACTTAAGAAATGCATTAATGCCTCTCTTCTCATCACTGGTTTCTTGGGTCAGTGGCTTTGTGCTTGCAGACATCCTTTTGCTGGCAATTCTTTGTCTCTAATAGCAGGAGTCACGCTAATCATAGACCCACTGTCATTATCAAAGGCCTTTGTGTGCAACTGTGCAGTTTCAGCAGCTTGACAGATATAAACAGCTAGATGAGTCTTTCTAAGTAGACACTTATTATGTATCCAGTAAGTGCTTAATCTGATTCTAATGTCTTTCAGTGGGTCACAAATGTTGTGTTTAACATCAAGCAGTGACTCTGTTATTTTGTAATTTTCCTGTAGTACTGTTCTCAAGATTTCTACAACTGTAAGTGAAGGATGTTTTTTATTTTTTTACAGAAACAGAGTTTTTTACTTGTAGTTTTTATCATTCATTCAGAAAATAGGAACAATACAGAGTAAACACAATAATCTGCGTTCTGTTCTGGCCATAATAATTGTGTGCTCTGTGTCACTTGTGTTCATCAAAGGGCAAGGACTGCCTGTTCCGCTTTTAGATCAGGATACCTGAATCTACTGCAGTGGGAGACTGAGAATTGTTACAGTGAATTGGCCTTTTCCATAATATGAAGAAAACCATGAGCCAAAGAACAGTGTTTAGGTATTTGACATTTATATGAAAACCTTGAAGAAGAATGGAAAAAAATAAAATTTAAAGAAGAGTGAAAGCCTGGCTGAGTTATGAAAAAGCCCTTATTCTGTTCCTCTTCTTAAAGCCTGTGTGTTTGAAAGGAGCAAATCCTTCATGGTCTCCTAAGCGCATCTAACAACTGGTTTTACTTTCCACTAAAGAATCTAAAATAAATAAAAAGCGTACCACAGTCCAATCATGTTGGTCTCCTGTAACTGAGGTGAGAATTTAGCCCATGTAATTTATTTTCTCTTAACTAGAAAAGAATTATAGAAGTTAGACATGAAGTGCATCTACCTTTGCATTGCTGGATTCCTTGTGGCAGTGTGGGAATGTTCCTGTGTGTTGCCTGATAGAGACATCAACATTTTTTCAACCATAGTTCTTCATCAGAAAATGCAGTTTGGTGAAAATGGAAATGTTTTGCATGATTTTAATGACATTTTTGAGGGGCGGGGAAGTCAAAACAAACTTTTGCCTTTCTTATTTTCTCATGATTTCAAATAGTTTCATTTTAATATGGTAGAAATATTTCATTTTAACATAATTTTGGCACTTCATTTATACTTTTTATATCAAAATATTGCTGTTAGAAATTATAATATTATTGTAATGTTCTGATGTTATCCAAATAAAATGATTCAACATTATCTGTCCAAAATGTTTTGATGGTTCCAAATTTAAAAAGAGTTTTTTTCATTCTCTGTTAAATCTTGAAATTTTGGCTTTTGGAATGAAAACAAATTTTGAAATGTCAGACTCTCCTGCAGAATGCAAATTCCATTTTCTGGTCAACTCTCTTGTCTAGTATTTGCAGTAATACAATTTTCATTTGCTCATGTAACACCAGAGAAATGATTGATAGGCATGGTTTGCTGCAGACATTCTGTTTCAGCATTTTATTCACTGGCAAATTAGAGAAAGCAAAAAGGCACTAGGTTTTTTAGTTTTGCTTTTAAAGAAACAGTCCAGGAAATTGCTCACACAAAGAGCTGCATTTTAAAAAAAAATTGCAAAGTCAAGCATGAAAGTTAGGAAATGCTAGAATTTTGATTCAACCTTAATTCAACCCCCTTTTGAGTATACATTATGATATAGTCTTTAAATGCATGATCACATATTTTTTCCACAGCACCCTTGCCTCGTTCAGTGCACAGGGTGGACCTGTTCTTGGGATGAATCAGGGCTGTATAGTGAAGGAGGCTGTTGTCTGTAGAATCTCTTCCTCATTGTTTTTGCAGAAGTTGGAAGTTGTGTAGTGAATGAGGTAGGGACTGCGAGAAGAAAAAGGAGGCTGCTCTGAGTAAGACCATTGGGATGCGGCCATGGACAACTGGCATCTTTTGCTGACTTGCCTTCCTCCATGACATAGCATGGATGAAGCTACTCTAGAGAGGGAGGTTTGGGCCTTATTTAAAGCCCACTGGGGTCATTGAGAAGCATGACATTAATTATAGTGAGCACTGGAACAGGCCTTTTGTAAGATCTCCTGATCCAATAACTATAGAAATCAGCTAGAACCTTCGATTGACTTCTTGGGTTTTGGGTCAGACCTGCTTTGTCTCTGGCTAGCTTCACGATTGATGCAACTTCAACTGAGTTACATTGGGGATGAGCCTGGCTTTTTCTCTCCTTATCTTTACTGTCCTGATAAGTGATTTCAGGTGTAGGCAAAAAACATGATCACCCTTGATGGACTGAGGTTAAGGATGATAGCCTTTAAATTTCAATGGCTTGATATTACCAGTGGCTTGTGCCAAAGGTTCAGTCAGTTCAATGACTGGAGTATAAGGATTAGCACAGTGAGACTCACCATTAAAAGTATCCTTTGATTTGGAGACTTGGGGCACATAAGGAAGAGGCCTGCACAAGGTACCAAATGTCCTTTTGTTCATGATTTCACTGAGCAGATGAACAATGTCTAAGTTACTGAAACATACACAAATGGAGAGACAAAATATGTGAGCCTCAGTGATTTCATCCTCACATCCCTGGGGCGAGTCAGAAGACGTATAAAGTGGCCATTTCATTGGCTGATAGACTTCTTTCTTCGCTTAGGCTGGGCAGCACTTTCTATCCTGAGTTACATTTACCTCTATTATGCACGTGCATATGCATGAAAGTGTCATTTCCTCTTCCCTTATTTGCACTTCCACACTCTACGAATTTTTGGCATGCTTGATTGCTCATTGGCTACCCATTTAGTTCTCCTTATTCTTATTTTCATCTATGTCAATGGGTTACCATAGCAACTTGAGGTTATTCCAGAATCCCCTGAAATGTTACTATTGGGCGTCCTGTGGTATCAACTGGTCTATTGCAGGTATTTGCCAGAACATCAACACTTCACACGTCTTTCACTGTGATCTTACTCTTTGCTGATGAAGTGTTATCTGTCAACTAATCATGCCAGAGGCTTTTTGTGGTCAAGCTACACATCTTGCAGACCTAAAGCCTATGTAGATCTTCTGTTACAGCCTTATCTTGCTTTTATCCTTACTATATACTCATCAATGATGCATACTTATCAGTTCTGTGCCCTTGTGGTGAATCCTACTTATACTTTGTCACTTAAACCTATAACTCAATTCTAATCTATTACTAGGGTGTGATTATATAATCATAATATACATATATTTAGTTAAAAATAATTAACCAGTGGCTATCCTTTATTAGGCTACTACTCCTGTCTGTTTCTCATACTGATTTGCACCACTTCCTTCGGGAGCATTGTCTGTCTGCTGGTGGGGACTATGGAGTAGCCATTCTTTAAATCAGGTTAATTTTTACAAGAACTGAGAGTTTAAACCAAAAAACAAACAAACAAACAAACAAACAAACCTCTCAAGCCTTTAGAACTAGCCAGGGTATTTTGTTTGCACTCTGTAGAATCAAATGACCCATTGCTCTGCTGGCATGAAATAAAGAGTAGCAAATACAATTAATAACTACTGTGGAGAAGATAATATAGTATTGATTCAATAGCACCTGCTAATTTTTCATTGATCAGAACCCCATGGAAGAGGCAGACTGAATGTGATTGCACCCTGCTGATCCTGGATGAGTGACTATGAATACTATTAGCTTGTTATCTCAGGAAGGTTTCTGTATGGGGCCAGACTGATTTGAAAACCCCTAAATGGCTGCCAAATTAATTCAGTGATTAAATTTCTCAATAACTTACCATTGCCACTCTTCCAATATTTATTATTTAATTAACTATTTAATTTTGATTTTGAATGTTCATCATTAAATTTGCCCTGCTTTGATGTACAGGTGTGTTTGGTGTTCTCCGCTGCCTTTTCACAGCTCCAGGTGCACTGTAGTATGCATGTTTGATGAAAGAGAGATTTCTCCTTGCATTCAGCTGTAATTTGGGATTTGGACATGAACCATATGGAGTTGTAGGGAGTTTATGTGGGCATTGTGACAGGAAAGAGCTCCATTTTTTGTGGAAGTAGCATCTTTGGCCTGTAGTGATTGCTCAGTGAATCCCTGACACTTTACCTGATAGAAATTTTGGTACACAAGGTCGGACCCTAAGTCAGTGGGTATTACAGATGCTCAGCATTTCTCCATAGTCTGTGCCTCTGGTTAAATCCAATGGGTCACTGCAACAGAATCTGGAATGCTTATTCTCTGCACCTGGCCTCTGATAAGACATGATGGGTCTTTGAATTGCAATCTCTTCCACGGCAAAGCTTAACTTTTGGGAGTGGGGAAGGAGTCAATTGGTGTGCATGTTAAACCACCAAAGTGGTTCAGGTAGTTAAACGCTCACCAGTGTTCTCCATCTCAGGTTTTAAAGATATTGTACTAAGCCAAGAGGGTGTCTTTTTGTGAAAGGACACAGTTGAAGTGATATTTATAAAGAATGCCTTCACGCTCCTGCTGTTCAGAAAAACTCCTCTGAAAGCTTGCGAAGGACGTCTATTCACGTAGTTGCAGAACTGTAGGAGCTATTTTGCCCTCCCCATTATGTTTATTATATTGAGGTGCCCTCCCCTGACCCCTCACCCAGCTCTATCCTTTTCCTCTCTAGCCCCACACAAATAAAATTGATGGTAATAAAGCAATTGCTTTACCATTGTTAGTTCCCTCTCATGAAACTCCTTCATGCTTGTTCCTGTGGGGTTCCACATAAGTGTTGGACTCCTAACATTACCTTATTTAACCCACAGTGAAATTGGTGGGGTAGAAAGATGGGTTAGGGATTAGAGCAAGAAAATGAGAGTCAAGATTCCCATGTAGCTCTTTCCGCAGTTATACCACTGACTTCCTATCCAAATTTGGGCACTGAAATAATTTTTCCTTGCACGTCTGGGCACTTGAATAACCCCTCTGTTTGCGCATCTGGAAAATGGGATTGATACTACTTCACTACATCCTAGGAGTATTGTGAAACTTAACTAGCTAAAGTTTGTAAAGTGTTTTGGGATTCTCAGGTGAAGGGGCCGCTATTCTAATAGAAAAATTAAATCTTTATTACTGGAATTTGGAAAGGATGCTATCAAATTTAATATTGTCCCTTGAAGTATTACAATTTGTGATTAGGAACCTGTTTTATCAGTGGTAAAGCACTCACCCGTACCGTGTATATCATCAGACACATTTCTTGGTGTCGTCTTGTCTGTTGGGTCACTGCATGCTATAATTAAAGTTTAGTAATTAGTCTTGAGGACAACATGTCTTCTTACCTTTCTGGTGGATGGAAGTAGGGAGGAGGTTATATAATATAGTGTCTGTCTAATGCCCAGTGTTCATTAGTGCAGCACAACCCAATTTGTTTGTGATCCAAGGTCTTGTTTCTTCAATACAAATAGTAAGCAGTGGTAACTAGTAATCATAACATTAAATAAATAAAATGCCCCCCTGTTTTATTTTTAAATCATTCTCCCCTTGCCCCCAGGACTAAATCATAATATACTCTTATCAGATGGGACCAGTGGTTTTATGGTGTTCAGATGACTCAGACTTGTGAGTTGCTATTACTGCCCTGACTCAGCAAAAACAAGATTTGCTGCTGCTGAATAAACTCCCTGGAACACCAGCTTGCCTGCCATAATAGCAAATGCCTCAGAACTCTGTCAGTCCAACCCTTGCCTTGCAAGTAACAATGAGTGAACGCCAACTCGAGTTCCCCAGAGACCTCTTTCTGCAATTTCTGGACCCTCCCAGCAGCTATCAAGTTTGCTGCCTCCAAAGATCCAGAATACATAGCAGACTGTTAATTTGGTGGAGGATTTTGCCCTTAAGTTTAATGCACAGCATTGAGGTGGTTTTGTAATAAAGCAAGAATAAATTTATTCACAAAGAACAGATAATTAAGTGGTAGGTCAGAATAGAATGCAGTTATGCTTACAGTAAAACCAACCATGCTTCCTTGCAACTTCAAGTTGCAGCCTTGATCCAGGCAGGTTTCTCACTCAGTCAATTCCCAGAGACTTCAGCTCCTGTGACTGAAGGATACAACTTTTTCCAAATTACAAAAGCTCCAGCCCCTTGTCTGGATAACAAAACGACTTTTTGCTTCTGCACATTCTTCCCAAAGTTCACTGCTTCTCTCACTGAAGTGATGATAAAGATCCCACTGACTTTAGTGATGCAAGGTTGGGCTTTAAGGCAAAAAAAAAAAATATTCAAAATCAGATGCATCATGGTCACTGTTGTCTTGTCAACATCTGTGCAATTTGTTTATATGGTAATATTAGTAATTACTATTGGGTGAAGTCCTGAGGTGCTTAGTTTTTAGCCTTTACTTGTCTATTGTGTAAAGATGTCAAGAGTTTGATCCATGAATAACTGACCTGGCTTTCTCACTAATTATGCTTGTACTATGTGAATTCCCTTGGAAGAACCCTTTAAAATTTCCAGTTCTTTCACTTCTTTGAACTGGAATCTTTAATAGTCACTGTCATCTCATAGTGACCTGTCAGAATTTCACACTCCTGGTAGTCATGAATGGGCATTGGATTGCTAGGCGTAGAGACTTGAACACATGAGAGATCATACTTGTATATAATCATTTATATTGGTAGTTATATACATGCAGTACCAGGTCCAGTAATGTGATGGAAAATCCTCAAATTCCACTGATATCAATAGCAGAAAAGGGAGCTCAGCACCTCCCCAGAGCTGCCTATTAAATGACAGGAGTAGACCTTAAAACAGAGGAAATAGCTGCTGCTTGGAAGACTGGGATGCTAATTGCCAGAAGCAGAAGGAATTTTTCTTGATGTGTCCAGCATCACAGAAGGGACTTGGGTGTATTTTCACTTTCCTTTGCTGCATCATGAGCAAGCCATGGCTGGAAGCAGGATAGCAGACTTGAGAGATGCATGCTATGATCTAGAGTGAAAATTCCCACAGCACAGGGCCTACCTGGAAGGTCTCACTTTATTACATTATCCACACTTATAGAGTCACAGATTGATGCCATTACTGTGGTGGTTTCATGACTGAAGTCTGGGTGTCACTGTATTTCAGGCTGGAAGCATCACTTGACCTCATACCTCTAGGCTTGCACTGAACTTTAGGCTTGCTTTGGAAAATTCATTTAAAATTAAATTAGCTGTAGTGATGAAACTACAGCATTTCAACAAGAAGCTTCAGATGATATTTAAACACAGTCATCTGATGGTCTAACGTCAGAACGAGTTTGAGGAAAAACCATAGCTGCTGTCAACATTCATAGGGAGAGTAGAAATATGTAAATAGCCTATTTGAAGAGTAACTTGAATTTGGTTGGCTGGTTTGTTTTTGGGGGGGGGAAGACACATTTTATTGGTGTTGTCTAAGATCTTAAGAGCTAGGCCTGTGCCTACATTACTGCATGCCTCTGAAGTTTTGGATCCTGACCGAGATTCTGCAACTGATCCCTCTCTCTCTATAATAGGCTGAGCCAAAACCCCAGAACCAAAGATGCTTAAATGTTCAGAGGTGAGTTTGAATTTTGTGGCTGTCAATTCTTCTCTTTTTATCACAGCAGTGGGAGCATGTTGGATTGATTTCCCCCTTAGTAATCAATGCTTGTCACTCTCACCTGGGTTCTTATATTCATATTCTGCAGCCCTAGACCTTTCTGAAATACAAATAGGCTTCAGTTTTAAACCACGTGGGCCAAGTGCTGGCTGACCATGTGCATATATAGGAGCCAGAAAACCAGTGCATGAACCTGGACTGTTGCATATGCCCTTGATAGAAAGTGGTTGTTTCAATTTGAACTTCTTTTTCAATGAAGCAGAATCTACTGCATGGGGCCTCTGGCCATGGGAGACGTCCTGGCCCCATTGATGTTGATGGGAGTTTTGCCACTGGCTTAACAGTGCCATGATTTTACCCCATGTATTTATTCGTCTGTTCATCCACCAGGCCATGGCTCTTCTACGTGTCTAACCCCCCCCCCCCAAACTCTCTCCTCCCCCCCAAACAATTCTCTCTTCCTGTTGAGAGGGAACAGATTGGACTAAAGGAACATTCTTAGTACTGTTCACACTCAGAGTATGATTTATACGAATTCTGCTTTTACATCATGTACATTCCCATTTGCAGGGGAAGGGGCCCTCTGCAGGGTGTCAGCCAGATTTTGGCACCATTAGATCACTTCAGAGCCGAGGTGATTTTGGAAATCTGTCTGTCTGTTAATTAGTTTGCAGTTGTTGATAGGTGTGCTTCTCTGTTAGTAGTCTGTACAAGTATGAAGACTGTTACTCCCGTATTCCCCAGAGGTAAATATGTAACATATGGGATTTAAAGGCAAAACAGATTCAGATCATTTATAAGTGTTTCCACCAAAAATATTAGGCTGTTACAAGTAAAGGACTTGAATATATTTTGTGTTTAGTTTCCCATTGCTTTTTGGGATAGAAACTGGTGCAAAAATGCATCTGATATTTTCAGTCATATTACTTTTGAAAATAAGGAGATATTGTACATACCTTACATGTTATATATTTTGCCCTTGTTTTGTAGGCTCCATGTGTTTCAGATGATAGAAAACATAATGCAGAGCTCTCTGTGGGAGTTTTGACAGTGCAGAGATTGCTATTTTTGTCCATGATCTCCAAAAACGATAATTAATCAATATGAGATTTATATATTCATCTAATCCTTATAACCCCCCTAGCAGCCTAATATAGTTTTCCTCATTTTACAGGCAGGAGAATGAAACACAGAGAGGTTAAGAGCTAGATTCTTGTGATTTGTCTGTAATTGTGGATGCCTAGTTGTAAACTCTTAAGGGCTGATTTGCTTTTTGCTTTTTCTTTTTTTTAACTCTGAAGGTCATGCTTAAACATAGCTGCCATTGGGTGCTCTGTCTGCACCTGTGGAATTCAGGCTCTTGGTGCCTAATGTTGGGCACTCTGAAGCCAAAACACCAAAAATGAGTGAAATCATGACACACACAAATATTTGGTCCTAACTGACTTGTCCATATGCAGTAAATGGAACTGGGTTATTCAATTCTTTTAGATCATCCTAAATTTCTTCAAAGAATTTAAAACATGAAAAATTGTATTCTTTCTTAATGATATTCTGACCTGGCAGTTTCTAATTTAGAACAGATATTTCCTCTGTGTGCACTATTTTTGTGGGTTCTTTTGGAGAGTTGTTTGGGTTTTTTTTTTTTTTGCAACAAGTTAAAGTATAATATACATTTCCTACAGCATTATTTACCTTCATGGTTTTTGTTCCTTGATAAGAATTCTTATTTGCCATGTGCTGCACATGGCAGAGATAAAAAGAAGAGTGGGTTTTATGGAAGTATCTTATGTGATTTAAAAAAAAAAAAAAAAGACTCCCTGACCATACTTGAAATTCCAAGTCTCTTATGTGTTCAGCAAAATATCTCCTCTGGGACAGGACACTGTGAAGAATATGCGTCTGTTGAACCATTTAGTTGGTTTATGGAGACAGGAAGATAAGCGTGAGGCAGGTGAGAAGCTATGAATGCAGAATACCACCACATCACACGAGACTGTATCTGCATCTTATTTTCAGAGGAGCGACCCTTCTGTCGGTGAAGTACCAGTAAGTTTTCTTCAGGTAGCTTTCTTTCCCTGATCAATAGGTTTGAGAAAGAAACTGGTACGTTAGTTGATTTCTAAAGAGGTAAGTTGTGATGGATGTCTGAGAAGCAGAGATGAGCAAACTTGTGCTGCCTCTGATTGACCCCATGGAGGCTCTACAAGGTTCAAAAGTTCAGCTTAAATCCTGATATTGTTAGCTGTGCATCCCACTTAGAAGACTGTGAGAAAGGCAGTTTGGATTGTTGGTAAAGAGAAATCCAGTGAAATAACACAGGAGGAAAATAAAGCAGAGAGGCAAAAACTACTTAGAGCTAGCAAGGATGGGGAGATTGGTTGGTTTTTTGGTGGGTTTGATTGATTTTTTTATGGTCTGCTCTGCATACATATCCTGTAGGGCAGGGTTACATATACTCAAAGACTCCCATTGATTTCATAAACTTTTTGCATTAAACTTTTCAGCAAAGAGGCAAAGGACCAGATGGAAATTGAGACTGAGTTGTCTTGTTGCCCCTGGAAGTGGTTCTTTGAGCTTCAGTTCAATGTGGAGAAGCTCAGCTCTCTGTTACCTGATTATACTTAATTCTCATGGACTCCAGCCTTCAAGGCTGTCAATTCAAGCCCTTCCATCAGCTTTCCCTTCTCTTAAGGAGATCTGCAGGTTGCCAGCCTTTGATCTATGTTAATTTCTGATCCTCTTTTGGAAGAAATACCCTTGGGTTTAATGTAAGATCTGTACGCTCCAGTAAGATGATATAAATGTAAATATCTTTCTGCATAAGAGTGGAGTTTCCTTTTTTACTGTTCTGAATTTGGTCCCACCACACTTAAAAACTTTGCTCTTCAGAAGACTCCAAACAGAGAACAGTAAGGAAACGATTTTTAAAAAAGCATGAAATGCAGATCACATAGAACAATAGGAGCAAGAAGAACCACTGAAGACAGATTTCTTCAAAAATTTCATTGTGGCGGGTGTTCTAAGAAGTATTCCAGAACTCCTGGAGAAGATAAATTAAACAAAACAAAACAAAACCTTAATCTAATTCACTTCATATGTGGAGTTTCCTAAAGCCATTGATGTATGCCAAAAAGTTAAAAATGAAACTACAGAAACCCAAGAGATGATTTTCTTTGTTTGTATCAATCGCGTTAGAAAATTAGTCATGACTTTTGATCTGAACACTTTATACTGTGTTTATATATGGCTGAGAGCAACACTTAGAGGGAAGGTTACCTAACGCTTTCCATTGTAACATTCTTGTTCAGTTGCTTACAACTTTCTTGAGCTTTATCTGTTCAAACTGAAATGTTCCATGCTGTTTGCCTGCCTCAGGTTGATATTTTTTTTAAATATCAGTTAAAAAAAAGAACCAAACCTTCACTTGTTTCCCAAAATAAAGATAGCAAAACCTTTGTTGTTGGCATTGTGAAAAAAATTCTTATAACTGTTTAATTGATGATTTCTAAATTAATTTAGTTTAGATCTCTTTTTGCTGTTACAGTATGACCTGATCCCATGTCTTACACTCCCTTGCATTTATTTTCATCCCATTCTATAAGTTCTCTCATCTTCACAGTGTCTGGTGAAGTGGGATTTTTGTCCCATGAGAGCTCATGTGATAGATAAATCTGTTAGTCTTTAAGTGCCACAGGACTCCTTGCTGCTTTTTCTTGTTCATTCTAAACATCTTTTTGTGGGTTTTGCAATAGCTGGTGTTTTTCTGAAAGCTTCGCCTTGTAAAGTGATGATCTGTGAGAGTTTCAACTTTGTTTAAACAAAGTCATTTTCTCAGCCTTGTGGTTGTCGATTAAAGTTTGAAAATGTTTCCTGTGTGTCTAAAAAATTCAAAAAACAGAAGGCAAATTAAAAAACAAAAAGGGTTCTTTTTATCTCATTATTTTGAGGGACTGACCCATGGTTTCTGAATGTTTGGGAACTGCAGTACTGGTCCAGTGTCTCTGCCTGAGAGTAGAGTCTTGAAATATGGGGGTGGAGGAGCGGGCTAGTGCCAGAGTCAGAAGTGTCTTTTGCCGTTCTTGTGAAAATCCACTTTAATTTAGCAGTGTTAAAAGCCTTTAAAATTGTAATTTGCACATGCACAGTAGAAGTTGGCTAAAAAAGGTTGGCAGGTAAATTCTGTACTGAGCATTCTCCCCCCAAGGGATGCAAGGGCTCCTGACTCTTGCGCCTTCTGCTTGCCAAGGTTGGCACTTGGCACTAAGAGTCCCTCGCTCTCTCCTCCTGTGCTTCCCTTGCTACTGCTGAGGTAGCCTCGCTGGGATACAGAGGAAGGGGCAAATGGCTGTCTGCTGGACCATCTCTTGTATTCCCAGGTGCTCAGGGAATAAATCAGGGATGTGGAGGAAAGGATGCTGTTTCCCGTCAGATCCCTGTTTTGTTTGTTACAGAGGTTGGAAGGTGTAGTCAGGGAGGCAAGGGATTGCTGGAAGAGAGGATGATCTGGTTAAGGCACTTGGATGTTTTCCCTTTAAGGAATCCAATGGATTGTTGTAGATGGTGCCTGCTGGTTTTAATATCTTTTAGAGATTGAATCACACAATGTTGGAGTTCTTAGCAGCAGAGAGAGGGTATGAACCTCCAGGGAAAGGTTCAGGTACCTGGCGATAGATTTGAACTTGAAATCTTTCAATCCCCCTTGGAACTCACAGTGAAAAAGAGATGCTTGAGGTTCAAAGGCTCTTTAGTTACCTGCAGTACTCGCTCTGGGTGAAGCCATTCATTCAGTTCCATTTGGACTCCAAACTGAAAGTGTCAGGCAGCAAGAGAGTGAAAAGAAGAGAGCATTTGGCATGGCTTGTTGTGTGGAAAACTTAATCTTCTTCACGCTCGCTAGAGAGCTTTTCAGGTGACATGTTTGAACATGTGTAACAATCGCAGGGCAGACAAAATCAATGGGCAAGGTGAACCCAAGACCCCTTTTTTGTTAGACACTTGAGAGTGGTGAACATCCAGGCTTCTTGTTTTTTCTGCACCGGCTGACAGGGCAGCAGAGAAGAATGAGGGAAGGCCAGGGGAGAAAAGGAGAAGGAAGTGAAGAGTCCAGCAGACCGTTGTGGTCCACATGTAGGTCAAAAGAGCTGACTCTGGAACAGTCAGATCAGAGTGGCGGGTGTTTCTGCAAGCTCACTGCTGCTTAGCTTTTTAAGCAGGAATAGGGGAAAGAGGACTCCGTGAGTGTGTTTAGCCCGATTGTATTGTCTGTATGAACTCCAAGCCAAGAGGAGGAAAGCCCTGCATCTGTGTGGTTCCTGATGGGCTAGTAAGAGTAGCAGTGCCTGCACTTCTGGATCAGTGCACTTCCCCCTCTAAAGGCATGCCAGTGAAGCCCAGGATTTGGGAACAGTTCCACAGGATGATTTTCAGAAGTTTTCAGCGGGGGTGTAACAGCTCTTAGTTAACAGTACCATTCATGCACAATTGGTTGTAGATCTTTGCCTACTGATGCCTCTGCTGCAAGGGAGCAAGAGTCGTGGTATATGGACTGATGCTGGGGAGGAGGACTTAACAGCCGTTGGAGTTAGACCTCAAATCAGCACAGATGACTTGCTGCAACAGAAATGATCTGACACTCCAGGGCCTGTGCAGTTAGGCTTGTGGTTAAACCAGTGCAATGGGAGTTGGCTGCTCTGGGTTCAATTAATGTATTTCCTGTTTCTTGAGTAATCTTGAGCAAATTGATTAAACCCTTCCCAATCTGGAAAATGGGGATATACTCCTCTGTGTCACTGGGTAGTTGTGAATGTAAATCCATGTCTGCTGGGTAGGTGCTCAGTTACCATTCTGAATAGGAGCCTCTAAAAGTACATGTAGATAATGTGCAACATGCACTGACTGAACTTAATGGGCCTTTATCCTTTTGTAGTAGATGTTAAGCCTCTCCCTGGATCAGGTGCCAAGACTGTACTGTATGACTAAAAAGAAGCTAGACTAGAGTGTAAGCTAAGAATGACTTGCTGTAAGCTTCTAAAGTGATTGTATTTTAAAGTCTGCATTTATACCATATTTCTGTTTTGGTCTCCCATAATTAAAAAGTAGGCCAAGCACTGGCAAGCCTGCCATTTATATGCTTCAGCAAACAGTGGGGCGGAGGGTGAATTCACTTAGAAATTTTTGAAGTTGATGGATTTAGTGTTTTGAAAATGGTCTCTTCAGTTGTTTATGTAACAGGTGAGCTGAATTCTCAGTGATTCATTTTCAGATATAAATCCCCTCCCCACCCCCAACCTGCTCAAAAACCAAGAAGTCAGCTCACAAGATGAAACTTCATTCATAAAACGCCAAGGTTGTCACGGAAAATGATCAAAGCCCCAAAAATTCAGTTGTAATTTCTTCCGACGAGTAGCAGAAACAGGGTAATAAGACACTCATTAACTACTCTAAACCCAGCTTTGCCAAAGTACTGGAGAATATAAAGTGCTGTGAGAGAGCGTGAGAGTGTGCCCTTTCTAAAGGTCTCATATTCCATGAATATGGAATTTCTCAGCACGTTTTAGACACCTTGTCAGTGTCTTGCCTAATCACATTTTCGTCTGTTTAGTTTTCTTATGGATTGAAAGCAAACTGCAATATGAGAGTCTATTTAGATTATCAGGCAGACTTTTATCTGCGCACCCTTGCTCTGAACATGTTAAGAGGGCTGCTCTTCTTCTCCACTGAGACTCGAGCCGTCCTCAGCTTCCTTAACTGACTGATTTTAGTCTTTTTGCCTACGCCTAAATACTCTTGACTCTTCTTCTTTTAAAAAAGAAATATTTTGTAACCTTTTTTGGTAGTGGTTGCCAGACTGATTTCACTGGGAACAGAAATCCTTGGATTATCTGGAGAAGCAGTGCGACATGGGAAACTGCAGTACAAGATTCCCCACACTACCCTGCCACTGTGTCTCAGCATTGACCTGGAAGGGGCCATTACATGAGAAGCCTTGCTGTGCATGTCTGCACAGCCCCATGAGGGTCTAGTTGCTGTGCAGACTTCCTCAGGCTCTAGCACCTTGCAATGCAGAAAAGTCCTCAATCTGGGGGCTCTAGACAGCCCATGCTCCATAAGTCTGGGTCAGCTGGCATAGATCAGCCACTGTGACTACCCTAGTAGATCAGTCTGAACAGATAGCTAGAGCTAAGGTGGCAGACCATTACCAACTACTGTCCTGCACGCCAGTCCACAAGAAACCAGGTTGAGATCTAACATCTTATCCCTGGATGGTAATAATTTTTCCCCACCAATGTGAGCTGCACCCTATTTAAATAACAGAGCAGGTTTCAACTAATTCATCTTTAATATGGAGTTGTGGCAATAAGCTACCTCTACAATATTTAGCGGCAGTCAAACTCTGTATTAGAGGTGTGGGTGACTCTGCTTACTACACGTTACATGTACTAGGTGTGTACTTGGGCTGCTGACAGGTTGTCAGTGCTGCCCTTAGCTGGGCAAAATTTGGGTTCTCTTGTGCTGTGCTTTGCCTGGATTTAAAGTGTAACTATTATGTTGCCTAAGTGCACATAATAAATTATTTTTATGTACCCAATTCAGGCTCTTACCCATAAAACAGTCCAGTCTTTTGAGGATTCTGAACTAAAGAGTGTAGCTCATTATGTGCTCTTGTGGTGTATGACATCAGTAGAACTCCACAAGTTAATTACATTCTTAATTACTGCTTTGTATTGAATTAGGGACCTATTATAATTGAAACCCTGCTGAGATCACGTCTGGTAACATCTAATTGTAGCCCGTAATTTTTTTCTAAACTTTAAATAAAAACTAGTATTTCACTTAGCATGGTTTTAATTAATTGATGAGAGAAATGTAATTAGGGCTGAGGCAACGGACAGACTATCTTAAAATAATCACTTGGAAATTAATCACATATTCGGGAGCAATTAACGGTTTCCTCCAGTGTGGCAGCCTTTCTGCTGCGTTGCTGGAATAAAACCATAGCTGGCACCAAAGAAGGGGCCTTGCTGTTCCTGGAATATAGAAAAGAGATTTGAATGTTGCAAAAGGATTCAGTGAGCTCTTTCTGCCTGAGAAGACTGATGCCCATGGACCTTTGGGCATCAGAAGCTCAGGAATGGCCTTAGAGGAGACTCGTTTAGTGACCTGCCTTGACTAAGCAATAGAGCAGTGCATAGCTGTCCCGGTCTAGGAGCAGATGATACGGGAAGGGTCACAGAATTACGTTTCTCTTCCTGCTTGTCCAGGAGGAGGGCTCCAGCCCACACCAGCAGCTTCCCCTGTTGCATTGGCTACCACAGTGTGGAACTGAGGCTCCACCCATTCGGCACACGTGCCTGCCCAATCCCCATCCACCTGCGTGAGGGAAGGGAGTAGGATCCCAACCGAAGCTGCTATCCACAGCTGTGTTGTGACCCATGAGAACAGCCATTTGGGGGAGCAAGATGACATCTTCACTCTTCTGTATAGCTCAGCGTTGGTCACAGTCCTGCCCTCAATGACTGAAGACCCAGTAAGCTAATAAAGTAAAGGTCAGCGAACAGTGGGAATGTCCAGCAAGAAAAGATCTGCCATGTTTGCCAGCTTTGCTCACTCTGTAATCTCCTTGGCTGTGCAGTCTGTCTGTCCTCAGGCAGAACTTCCCATTTGATTTCAGCGAGGAGCTTTGTCTAAGAAAGAATGCAGGGTCATGCCTCTGAGCTTCACAGATACAGTTGAATAACCAAGTTCAGTGGCAGAACTGTTGACAGCTGCCCTCTAAACAGGAGTGTAGTTTGTTTTGGAAAAAGCCCTTCAGTTGTGTGTTTGGAATGATTGTGATGTTTTTCAAACAGACATTTTCTCATTCTTGGTACAATAATCTTTTGTCCTAAGGAACAGAGGGGTAGCTGTGTTATTCAAGTTCAGCAGAACAAACGAGGAGTCTGGTGGCACTTAAAAGTTTAATAATTTATTTATCAAATGGGCTTTTGTGGGAGAAAATCCAACTTCATCAGATGCTTTTCTTCAAGTGTCTGACAAAAGTGGGATTTTCTCCCACGAAAGCTAATGAGATAAATTCATTAGTCTTTTAAGTGCCACCAGACTTCTTGTTAGTTTTGTCATAAGGAAAGTCGCTTTTATTTCACAATCAGCCTGTATGAAGGCTTTAATAGGAGGGTGAACAGCCTAATGTCTCACTGATTGCCCTTCGCTAAGTGTAAGTCTGCTTACAGCTAAGTCCAGATCTGTGTCTGTCACCTTTGTTGCAGGTGACCTGATTTACAGAGGCTGACCTATTTCTGTTTGAATGTTAATTGTATCTGCGAGTATTGTGCTTCTTTTTAGTTGAGAACATATGCAAGGATTAAAATGCTGCTCAACACCAGGGTTTTGAAGAGACCTCATTGAGCTTGGGCACAAGTAGAAAAATGCTGTGCACACCAACTGAAATCTGGCCACGAGCCACGGTGGTTAGAATGGAGGGAATGTTTGACTGAAGGACTAGATTGTGTCAGGCATGACTAAGAGGAATTTAGTTGATGTGTGTTAGCAAATTGAATGCTACAAGGAAAGTGAGAATGCTTATTGTCTCATCTCTGTTCTCTGTTCACTGGACTTCATTTTACAGATTTTTATCAGTGTCCCCCTAATTATAAACAAGGAGTCCTGTGGCATTTAAAGACAAACAAATCTATTTATTGTATGAGCTTTTGTGGGAGAATATTCTACTTCCCATGAAAACTCATACAATAACTAAATTTGTTAGTCTTCAAGTGCCACAGGCCTCCTTGTTTGTTCTCCTGAACTAGACTAACACGGCTGCTCCTTTGGAAATTGACAACATGCCAGACACTAATTTTGATGTTTCCTGTTTTCAAGGCTTGTTGGTTTAGATGGTTGATAGGTATTTTGCTGGCGTTCCACTGGAATTCTTTTGAAATCCTGCATGCTTCTCATAAACAACAGATGCAAAACCTGCATGCTGTCAGTATTTCTGCAATGATAAGCACCCCTCACAATACAGCTTTCAACATTCATGGGTCCTGCACATGTTGATTACAACGTGTGGTGTACCTCTTTCAGTGTACTAAATTCTCTAACTCCTCTGTGGGTGAAATAAGACAATAACTACTACCCTCTTGAATGAATTCAGACAGAAAAATGGTAAAAGGCAAAACCAACGTCACTTGTAGGCGAACACATTGCATAAAGCAATAGCTCCGTAGCTGACATATCAGTCCTCATCCCCAAATGAAACCCTGCACATTTTCAAAAGACCAGCCTGGAAGCGTAAATTCATAGGTTTGCTAGACACTAAGGATACTTTTGGCTACCACACTTTTTTCAAAAATTTATGCCATGCTAACCCTGCTGCCCTGACTTTTTTTTCCCTTTTTCTCCCCTGTGATTGGAGTGGTGTTATTTGGCTAATTTCCCCTTGCATTTTTTTCACATGCCAACAGTTAGATGCAAAATCTGTAAATCACATGCAAATACTTAAGACATGCACCATGACAATCACTGTTGGAAAAAAATGACACTTAAAATCCGTATATGGTGCAAACCAAACTCTCCTTGCATACGTGTCCCACAGCCTACCAGCAGCACCTTGTTTGTAATTGTTTACAGTGATGTGCGGTTTGTAGACTTGGGCATAGTGAAGAATATTTTGTCGAGGAAATCTGTTAGTCTTTAAGTGCAACAAGACTCCTTGCTTATTTTGTCAACGAGAGTCTGTTACACAGGCCTGATCCAAAATTGAGTGAAGTTAATGTAAAAACTCATATAGACTACAATTGGCTTTGGATCAAATCCTTAAGTGTTTAACATAGAAGCCAAGCTTACCTCCTCCGTGGCTCCTTGGTGACTGGTTGTGGAACCGGTGCCAGTCCAAGCTAAGATACAGCTCTGAGTTATTTATGAACAGCAGACACTATCAGAGGGTTTTTTTTTTAAATTTACCCTGATAATAGTCCTAATAATAAAATCTGAGATCAGGGGACAGACAGATGGGTTTTAAAGATCAGTCCATGCAAGTGGACCTCGGAACTGTGTGGTCAATTTTAATAATGCAGAAAGCATGTGTTACAAGGTAGCACGTAGAAGTATTATGTTTTATTGGTTCATGAAAATGTCAGATCTTAAAGCCGTGCTTTTTTAATTTTCCTGTTTCTCTTGGTAGCGGATAATATTACACAAAGGCAGCCTTTGTTTGTTTCACAGATGAATGGGGCCCTGCTACCTTTTATCCCATGGGTTTATGTGGTTAGCAGATGCTTTAACTTATCACAGAGCTGATTGATGCTGCTCCTTGATCCTAATTCAAGAGTCCGACAGCTCTAGTAAACTTACCTTGCGTTTGCGGTGACTATCTAAAAGGCAAAACCAAGCTGTTACCAAGTGTGGGGGGAAGGGTGGATGCAGTGAGCTGAGACCCTCTGACCTGCTATTTGGGGAATATTATTTTGGGTTCAGTGTCTGTTAGTTCATATTTTTTATTATTAGTGAATGTCTTATATATTTATGGAAAACTTCCCACTGAGCTGGAGTCAGAGTTAGGGAGTTGGACCCAGCTTTAGGAAAGTTATGCCATAAAGGTGCCCAGAAGGCACATGTTGATTACAATTCAGGCTGTGTTTGTGTTTCTAATATTAACTCTTCATAATAAATAACTCATCTGCTTTATTTTTGCCTTAGGCTGAATGGACAAGTTCCCAGTCCAAGTTTTGTTTATATTGTGTTGCTAATAAATTCACAGACAAAAACCAGGTTAAAATAGAGTAAAAGCTGAGAGTAGGTATCTGTGGTTTAGGATAAAACATACTGTAAGGAAGCTATGATTATTCTCGTACCAACATTACAAATTAGGGGTCAAATGTACAGTTAAGGTTAAACTTAAAAAGAAATCCAAAAATGTTAAGTTATGGAAATGCACAGGTAGGGCACTGAAACAGCCTTAACTCTGCCCTCTAGGGACACTATGTTATAGCCACATGAGCAAGGTGTTTCTTCATTTGAATAAGATTTTTAAGGTTTGGGTCCAAATTTATTGATATTTTTCTTCAAGCTGTAGGAATCATAGAATGAGAGGATTGGAATCGACCACAAGGGTCATTTAATCTAAACCCCTGCCAAGATGCAGGATTTGTTGAATCTAAACCTTTGAATCCAGAGGGCTATCCAGCTACTTTTTGAAAACCTCCAGTGAAGGAGCTTCCACAACCTTCCTGGGCAGTCTTTCTCATTGCCCCACTGTTCTTATGGTCAGGAATTTTCTCCTGTGATACGTCAAGTTATCATTAAAATCTCAGTCTTCATTTAAAAAGAAAAAAGAGGTTTCTATCCCAGGTCACGGTTGGCAAGAGAGGCATTGAAGCATGAAGTGAGTGTCCCTTAAAGGCTTATAAACCAGAAGGCAAAGTGAAGGAGTCTGACTTTTTAAATCTCTCTCTCTCTTTTTTTTTAAATCTCAAGATTTTTAGCAGTCTCTTTAATTTTCGAATTCTTGAAGTTGGCAGTAGTGTTATATTGACTCTGGAAATGGAGTCTTTTGTATTCTAATTGTTTGTTTTCTGTCCAAATTCATATATCTTGAAGCGAACTTTGATACATCCCCTGCTATGAAGACTACTTTAGCTGAGGCGGTAACTACTGTTATAAATAAGTCCTGTTTTGCCCCTTTCTTTCTGTTCAACAAAGCAAAACTTTCTAATGTCATTGTCAGAGCTGAGGTAACTTTTTTTTTTCCTGTTGGATTTGTTGTTGGGTTGTTTTTAAGTCTAGGATTACTATGAATCATTTTAGAGAGATGGGATTTGGGAAAATGAATGTGTTTTACCATTGTTGTTTTCCTTAAAAGTCTTCTGGTTTGGGAACGTGGTAGATCAGCTTCTCTGCTGATACAGACCAGCTTTGCAGAAGGGCCTGAATCAAAGATATGCGTTCCCCAAACATTTGGCTAGGGAGATACTGGAACCTGTCTCCAGATTTCACCGCGCATTCTTGTTTCTCTAATGGAGCCAATCAAAACCTTGGCTCCCAAAGCCTTTGAAGGCAGAAGGGTGGGGGGATTTGATATCCACATTTTGCAACTCTGGCTGAGTATTTTGGAGACCCTCCTGCATTTCTGACTGAGCTGAAGTGGCCGCGAGACAGGAGCGGGCTTTGTGAATGTGTGGAGTAGGACCAGGATGCTTTGCCAGGCTAATGCTTGCCAGCTGACCTCAGTCCTCTGATTCCTCTGATCAGTGAATAGATTTTCCTCGGATCCTCTTTTTTGTTTCCTCTCTGGCTTTTTTTCCAGGGAAGATGAAATCCATCACAGGGACTTAGATTTATTAACTGCTGCCTGAGTCACTTTGCATGATGTCAGGAGAGGAGAGGAACTGATTGTACTCTTAGAACTAGCTTAACAAAAAGGCTTTGGATAATTCCTTAGATTTTTAAGATCTTGGGGTGGCTTAAATGATTAGTGTGAGAGTCTTAGAGAAGGCTTAAATATTTAAGGCTCTATTCTGCCCTTCCTTATGCCCCTGCATATCTCTGGATTTTCACATTTGAATGAAAAAGTGATTGTGTGTGTGCATGTGTATCTTCCTCTCTTATCTCTCATTCAAATCACACAAAGTTGGTATTCTCCCTCCCGGCTCTGAGAGTCTAGGGAATCTTGCCAGGTACATGGAAAGAGGGGAGGGTGATGTGTAGCAAGGGGAGGAGTGGGTCCAAATGGGTGAGTTCCACATAATCTCCTATTCGTTGCCCATAGTCTGATAATGTTGCAAATTTGGGGCTGTAACTAAAATCTGTCTTGGGCTTTAACTCTTAAGAGCCCAAGGGTGAACATGTTCTTCAGAAGCCCAGCTCCTTCTGCTCCCACACAACTGAAGATTTTCCTTTTGCTTGCTTCTGCCTTGTCCCTCTCCCCTCCTCTTGTTGCAATCCCTCCTTCCCACCCACTTGCCTTTAAAACATGACATTCATAATCCTGTGCATCTGTAGTAGCCTTGGTATCTTCCTGTACCAAGAACTGCAACCACTGCAAATAAAACTGAGTCTGGTGTAACCCAGCTGTTGAGTGTCAGGAGGAGTGAGCGGAGTGTCTCACATTCACCAGTCCTGCTTGCTAGGTTGCTAGCTCCATGCCAGTTCATCTCCCCCTCCCCTGTGATCCATCCCAAATCCTCACACTGCTCCTATCAATGTCTCAAGCAGGACCAAATAGGGAAGGAGGAGGTGGTAGTTGGCAGGGATAGAAGCTCAAGTCCAGACCCGCTTTACCCTGGCTTCCTGATAATACTGTGTAGCAGGGCACACTTAGCACTTTCTCTTTTCAAACCTCACTGTTCAATTAGTGAACCCTCCCCAGGCCCTCTTGGAGCTGAGGGGTATTAGCATAATTTTATGGATGCTGTCTTAGCACAGGGTAGGTGAGTGTGGTGCCTGTTCGTCTTGTCAGGTGACAGCTGCCTCTTTGCAGTGTCTCCACACTGCTGCCTGTCTCTGAATGACCCTGTAGGGGCAGGGAGAACAAAGCAGAAGTTACCTGACCCCATAAAAATCACACACACACACCAGTGCTCCAGGGGTAAGGATGCACACTACAGAAGTTCTCCCATCTCTTTCATAGGAAGAACCTCCTGGGGCTGAAACAGGAGAATCAGGAGAACCAGGAGTGAAATGAGGGGCAGGGGAGAGGAGGAAAAGGAAGACAAAAAACCTTGACGGGCTAAGGGATGAAGATATCCCAGCACTGACTGTGCTCTCCAAAACAGTGGTGAAAGAAGAGATGGGGAACTAGTATCCTGCCCTATGAAAGATGCTGGGCTAGGGGCAGTATGTTGAGGCCTTGTATGTAGGGCCAAATTAAGACATGCTGAGGCCCTAAACTATGTCATGATTCAGAGGCTCCATACCATAAAAAATAAAGAGAAAAAAAGCACATTACATTATAACAGAAAAGGTAATAAAAAATAAATGATAAACCATTATATTTGCATATATACATAGGCAAAAGTGCAATCAAAACAACTAAATAAAACACATCTTGCAGAAAGCCTTATTTGCATTATCAGTTTTAATTATGATAAATCTTCTTAGTTATCTCTGACATATTTAGAGGCTCTTCATAACATGAGGCCCTGAGCCTTGACTTTCTTGGCTTTGTGCCTAAATCCAGCACTGCCTATATGACATTTAAAATACTTAGGGAGGCTGCTACAGAGGTTATAGAATGACTTGTGTGTGTAATGTATGGGACGAGTGGATGTGGAATGAAATGAGTGTGACATGCTGCAGACCCCTATCTATTTATTGTTGATTCATGTTCAAGCCCTTCACTATGGTATCTGAGTGCCAGAACTTCTCAAAGAGTTTCACTTCCACCAACAGGAGTTGGTCCAGTAAAAGATACTACCTCACCTGTCTGGCCTCTGCCTGAATTTCTGTAGTCTGTTTCTACTGCTTTGTCAAATACACCTTTCTCATGAAATGGGGTTGGGGGTGGGAAGGGGGACTTATTGCTAGGTTATTCCAGAGAGTTAGAAAGAATGCACCATTTGTCTGTCTGGGTTAAATTATAGCCACCTCCAGTAGAAGGTGATACCTTACCCAATAAGTCTGGAATTTACTTGTTGCAGTCCCCATTGTAATGTGTTAGCTTATGAAGGCTGAACTCAGTATGGGGAAGACTCCCTTGGCTTATTTTGTTCCCTTGGAATATTTCATTAGGGAATGCTTTTCACAGTCACAGGCATAGCTAAGCTGGGGCTTTTGTCTGTGCTAAACGGATTCCGACTATTCCCCTGACCTTCAGCTCCTCTCTGAGAACTTTGTGCATCAAAGAGGATATTCTGATGCAGTTCTAAGAGAAGTCTTCACCCCCTGGTTTTTTTCAAATTTCTGTTTCATGAAGGTATTAGTCAAGGTATCCAGTCATCTTGACAGCATGACGGGATTACGCAGCCAGCATATAGGATATGCCCCAGACAAGGTATCGGTTATCATCAGCGAAGATTGTTTGATCAGTCAACAGATGTTTTGTTTCTTCCTTCTTGATTGTTCTATATGGTGATTCAAAAGGTTGGGGCAGTTGTATGAAATGGCCAGTATTAAGTGTGTTGGATTAGCCAAAGCCATCTTAGAAGTAGTTGTCTTTAAACCTTCTTTCAGCCCCTTCATACACATGTGTTCAAATTTTTAGAGTTAGATCCAGTAAAGTACTGAACGTACAACTCTCATTGAAGTTACTGGGACCTGAAGATTCTTAAAAGATTCTTAAAGATTCTTGTAACGGTGTTAGGTGGTTCTCCACTGATTTAATATAGGGAGAGCTTTCATTTTTCATTGTTTGTGCAACAGGACTTGTGGACTGTGCCCTCTTTGGTTTGGTATATATCATGATATATTTGTAATGACTATACTGGCTGTTGAGCAGGAACACACTCTTAAATGTCACATGCATGGAAATTAGTCTAGCAACTTCATATCCAATACAGGATATAAACCTAGCATCCTGTTTATAGTGAAGGAGGCTCCATAAAATCCTCTGCACTAGACATGGTGCATCATTATTAATGATGGTAATGTACTGGAGATGAAGGAGCATGTTTATTGCTGAAGATAGGGAAAGATGTCTACTTGTGAAAAATTTAAGACATTTTAGAGTAGCTCTGATGGGCACAACGTATCCTCTGTTTTACTGCATCTGCCAATTTGCAATTTGAAGGTGGGCCCTTTTCACCCTTTTCATTCAAGTGCTTTGAGTTGGGAAATCCAGAAACTAAATTTATGAGTCCAAAAAATTATCACTTTTTTTCCCCTTTATAGCCAGCTACTGCACAAAAGGTGAGCCTGACGCTTTCAGTTCTATTGTGGAATTCATTTATGTCCCTTGACAGGAACTATGGATGAGGCTGCCTTTTTCATTCTACGCTTTGCTGGTACAAATTGACATATAAAGCCCTTTTTGATCTTCTAAGAAATTGAAGGGCATTGCTCATAAAAAAATAAAGATGAAATTGTCCCCTCCCCCCGTCACCCTCATGCTTAATTTTAACTTTCCATCATGTTCCTCAGTATTAGCTTATATTTCATGAAATCACTGTAGAAACCCCACTGAGCTGGCAAACAGTGAGGCTCAGAGAGCTGATAATGAGCATGCCATGGCTCTGAGTGAGCACTTAAAGGTCATTTTTTAGAGGGCTGGCTATTCCCATGGAGATGGGAGAAGGAAAATAATAATGTGACTGGTGCTGCTGGTGGAGAGACTGGATTTAGTTTGTCTGTGTAAGATGGTGCTTTGGAAAAATATACTGTAATATACTATATACTGTCACACCATCCAATAGATGTGTTAATTATGTGATATCAGCAGTGCTGCAAATTATTTCCAGGCAAGGTGAGGCTAGGAGAAATTGGGTTCCTGTAAAGTGTTTATAAAGTAAGATGTACTTAAAATGGCAGGTATTCAACTGACTGTCTAGATCAGTTAAGAAATCATTTTTAGTTGAACAGTAATCTGTCAATTAATGAAAAATTCTGTGGATGTCAGTGGGTTCATTCACTGAGAAAGCTCGCATGAGTGTGAACTGCCAGATTCAGTGATTAGTGACATCAGTGAGAGTCTTCTCATTGCCTTCAGTGTGCATTGTATCAGGGTGAAGGATCTGCATGTACAAAGATTGTTCTATGTGCCCTGGAAGAAATGACAGGCCTATCCCTGGTGCCGTTCTGGATCTCTTGTTTATTTACTGCTAGCTTTCTTAGAAACCTCTGTCAAAATGGATATTTCACGGAAAAGGGAATTCCTAGACTTAAAAAAAGAAAAAGAAAAAGAAAAAAAGTAATGAGTCCTGTGGCACTTAACAACTAACAAATTTATTTATAAATAAATTTAAATTTATTAGTCTTTACGTGCCACAGGACTCCTTGCTGGTTTTGCTGAACTAGACTAACACGGCTGCCCCTTTGGAATTAGGCTTTTAAAATGACTTTCAGTGGGAAGATAAAACACTAGGCATTATAAACGGTACAATTTTTCTCCTCCTTGGACAAAATACCAGCAAAAAACTACAATGAAATGCTTTCACGCAGCAGTTTAATGAAACAAAATGGGTGCAACCTATGACTGCAAAACCAAATACTAATAGCAGCCATATAAAATAGAGTAACTTGCTGCCTTTAAGCGATTTGAGGAAAGGTGAGCCACGTGAGATGAACTGATTTAAAAATCCCTTGTTGATCTAATTCTTATGCCAGCAATATGTGTAAAGACTCTAATTCATTACCTAGACTGCCTCTTTTCCAATATAAGTCCTTAACTTTCCATTCTGTCCTGATTTCTCTTCAATTTTTGTAAGAATATAACTCATGCTGTCAAACTACTATGCCTACCCTAACCAAAGAATTAATATCTGAAATGATCACACTGTAGTAAAAGTTAAAGTGGATAAAGCTGCTAAAGGTATCCCCTTCCCCACTCTTCAGCTTATAACCATCACCCTCCCATGCTGCCTGAATCAGGGAAGCCAAAATCCTATACAGGTAATCTCATCACGTTTTGTGCCACGAGTGTGTGCTCAAATTGTGCTCATGACTCTCTCTTCTTCTCTTCCCACCGCCTTGCCACTGGGAATGCTCTGCGTACTTTGATAACAACATAATAAAAGTGACAAACAGCTCCTCGGTCTGACTGTTGTATTTGGCAGGCCCTAAGTTATGGCAGAACTTCTGTTTTCATACTATAAAGTGTCAGGGAAGTTATTTTTTGTTTAATGATACCCTGGCATATAGTCAAGAAGGATAAGGAATGAGGATATGGCTTTTAAGCTCGCTGACATTGATTGCCAGAGGAGCAAGGGCTAAAAAGCTATTAATTTGGCCATTGTCACACGAGAGTCAGCTACTCACTAGATGAGTCAGCTCTCAAGTGAGTACAAGGGAGAAACCTTATAACTACTCAGCCACTTAGGAAATGAGCCAGCTGCTTTTGGGGATAAACTTAGTCAGCCAGGTCAACTAGCAAGTGTTAGGAAGAGAACTAGCCAATGGCCAGTAGGTAAACCTGGTAAGTAGCCATTCAGGTATTAGTAGATAATCAATCAGAATAAGATGGGGGGTGGGAGTTCATCTCAAGAACTCATTCAACCGTATTTTGATTTTTTGCCAAAGCTGACATAAATCTGTATCACTTGTATTGTGTCTGTGATTGGGTGAATCTGTTGGGGCTGGGATTTATCTTTGGTTTTGGATTTATGTAGTCATCTCCTCTTCCTGGTTGTGAATTTCTGCTTCCTTCCATGATGCTGTCTGTGCCAGGAGCAATCTCTCACTTAGTAAGCTAACCACCTCTCAAGTTTAGTCAAATCCTTCTGTAATGGAGCAGTTGCCCCGCACTGGCCTTTATGGGGTTAATAAGGGCCAGGGAGTTGCAGCCAATGGGCTGTGAGCAGGAGAGAGCCAATCAGGGTATAGCAACCAGTATAAGAATGGGAGCTGCAGGCACCAGAGGTTGGTTAGCCTGGGAAGCTAAGAGGGGAAGTAAAAAAAGCAAGGAGTCTTGTGGCACTTAAAGACTAGCAGATTTATTTATCGCAAGTCCCTCTAGCTAGCTGAGAAAGCCAGAACATGGGAGAACTCCAGGTGCACCCCTGGGAGCTGACAGGGAGTGCAGGGGTCCTGAAGGTAGCAGAGGTCCAGAGAACAGTTCAGAAGAAAGGGGATGGCTTGGGGCAGAAGGCTGTGGAGGTTCTGGCACAACAGCAGGACCAGAAGGCTGGAGTGGCCTGGAGGTGAGGGCACGGACTGGACTGGAGGCTGCAGGAATAGCGGCCCAGGGAGATTGGTGGTGACTAGGAGCAACTGGAGGGAGGTAGGGGTGATAGTGCCGCCATCATGGCACCTAGGATCCCTGGGTCAGGGCCTATAGAAATGAGCAGACCCAGGTCCCTTCCCATTCCCACAGAGTGCAAGGAGCGGCACAGGACTTCCCAGCTATTGAGAGGCATAGTAGTGGCCAAGACAAGGACATGAAGCTTCCCCCTATTACTCAGTAGGAGGGCCGAGTAACCTGCCTGAGGGCAGAGTAGCTGGTCGAATGACAGAACATGAGCTGAGGACAGGGACCACTTGAGCTACGTTCTCCAGTAACGCCTCACCAGGTGGTGTCCATACAGCAGTGGAGTGTGTACCTTGTCACACCTTCCTTAAAAACCCATTCCTCTTAAGTAGACTTCTTGCATGGTGACCTTAACAATGGTCTTTCTGTACCCTCCCGTACCTTGCTCCGTATTTTTCCATCTTTTTTTTTTTTTTTTTTTAATCACAGTTGTGGCTCACTTTAGCATGCATTTTACTCAGTGGAGAGCTTTCACGTTAAAATGCAAACATTTAGGGTTGGGATTGTTTTTTACTTTGTGTTGCTTGTACAGTGTTTTATATAGTTAATATCCATGAACTGGATATAATTAGTATGTCGTGAACCAGATATTTACTTGGTATAAATAAGAATCGCTCTGTTGATGTTGGTGGAGCTACCCTGACAGGTACTAGCTAAATGTCTATGTTAATAAAAGAACTGGTTTTATAAAGATGGGGATGGGGAATTTATGAAAGCTGTATTGAGATATTTGTTCCTTTTTGAAAATATATTGACATTGGAATGCTTCAAATCAGCCCTAATGAATAATGTTGAAACTGTTGAGAACCATAAATCTGCTCATTGTCATCAAACTCCAATTGTCAGCAGGATTACACATTCCCCCCCTTACACTGCAGTATTAAATATTAAAAGCCAGAGTGTAGATATACTCCATCATGCTGAACTGTGTCTTATGCAATGAGTGTCCCACTGATATCAATGGGACCACTTAGTGAGTAAAGTTTTGCTTCATGGCAGAGTATTGCAATTTATCCCAAGTAAATATCATTTTCCCCCTCCAGGTTGTTAGGATGTCCTGCTTTGTCCCCAATATTTATTTATTTTGAAGCAGTTTCACTGATTTTGTTGCCTTGCTGAAATCTTGTAAAGATTCACATTTGGCTTTGAGCTACAGACCAGTTTCACCTCCAAGCATCTGCCTTAAGGTGCTTGAGCATCTGATTTCATAAAGAGTCTCACATCGGTCAAAGGCATGCTGGCAATAGAGCAAGCTGGTTTCTGCTTAAGTCATAGTACATGTGATCAAATGCTGGTATTTACCTGGTTTATTGAAAATGGACTCCAACATGAGCTGAAGACTGGATGAGTTTTCCTTGACTTGACAGTGACATATGATATGGTTTGGTCTGGGGGCCTTTGAATGAAATTGCTATGGTGAGCTGGTTGATATATGCAGTTACTCTATTTTTGAGAAACTGCCATTTCTGTGTGCATATTGGTGATAAAAGAAGTGCTTGGAAGCACCCGAAGAACGGCCTCCCACAAGGATCAGTATTCTCTCCAACATTATTCAACTTACATTCAAGTGATCTACTATATTAGAGTCTCATAAATTTGTTTATGCAGATAGTGTATGCTTCGGCATTCGGTCACACTCCTTTGACATGTGTGAAAGTGTTCTGAACTCAGATATAGAAGCTATGGCATATTGATTATTGTCATCGATGGCACCTGATACTAAGTGGAAGTAAGACTGTCAAGTGTCTTCCATTTATATCATGTTCATGGAGGCAGAGAGCAGAACAGTTCTCAATGGTCAGTGAATAAAGCATAATTCACAGCTCATCTATCTAGGCAGCACATTCGATAGAACTCACATCCTGACCATCTTACAAAGACAGCAACTAAAGTCAGAATATGCAATAATTTGCTCTGCAAATGGTTGGAATGACATGGGGTGCCAATGCCCAAATGGTACATACTTCGCCGTTGGCACTCTGTTATTCAGCAATAGAGGTATTCCGGCACACTTAAATCTATTCCTTTACCATGATTACCAGTTCTTTGCGATATTGCTGTGCCCAATGTTCACTGAGAGGAAATCGTAGCAAAGCTTCTGATGATACTTCGTGATATGCCACATCTACCATTGAAGACTTATTTAATCTATCACATAGCCATCTGATCACATAGTTAGAGTTGTAGAAAAGTTTACAAGGTGAGGGGTTTATGTTGGAGGATGCATGGGGAGCTTGATGGTCTGCAGAGAAAGTGACAAATTATTCTCTTGTCTTGGATCCCAGTCAACATCTACCCAACTTTGATTTAATCTGAAGGCAAGGGAGCCTGCTTTTATACCGGACATGGACTTTATATTGCAGCAGAATTGTGGTGGCATCTTAAAGGCAGTCTAGTATGTTGACGTGGGCAACCACACACCATCACACACATTGTTGAGGACTGCATAATGCCTCAGCTTCGTGGAGGTCTTTGTGTCTTGAACATTGTTGAGAAGAACGTAGTGGTTTGGCTTGATCAGATCGCATATGTCAAATAAATCGCTTTTATTTAGAAAGAAACTAATTGTCTGAATTCACATTTTAGTAGGTTTGAGGAATTAGTCATTAAGTGGCAACTACCTAAAATCTTTGATTGATCACACTGAACTGTCTCAGTCTTAACAATAAGTCAGTGTAGCAGTCATCGCTTATGAAGTGAGAAAGTAATTTATCTCACTAATATAATATCATGTACAGTTGCTAAGAGAAAATATTAAAACCATCGTCATGTGTTAATGGAAGTTTTTATGCCTTAACTCTGATCAAATTGCTACTGTGACATGGGGGAAAAGAAAGATTACTGGTATCTGTCATCTTTTGGATACAAAGAATTTTGAAATCTTTTTGCAGTGAGAAACAATAGAACGAATTGTAAAACAGAAGTTGTATTCTGTGCATGTAGATAGGTTCCGCACCATAATTAGTGGGGTTTTTTATTCCTAGGGCTGAACTGGAGGCCCCATGTTTTCATGGGAAAATCAGTTTGATGTATAGCATCCCTAATTTCAGTGGTACTGAATAACCAGGCTCCTAATTCTGTTGTAATGAACCATGCGTTAATGCTACAGCCTTCTGTCCAGTTAGAAGTCAAACACCATGTCCGACTTTGTAATGAATCTTGCAGTTGACTTGTTGACTCCATGGTAGGCTTTTGTTAGGATCCTGTCTTCAAATACAGCTACTTTTTCAGTGAAACAGCGTGTCATAGAAATGAATTCTGGTTTAGACTCAATTTGCTAACTTCCCAGCAAAGTACAGATACTGAATATTTTTCCTTCTTTAAGGATGGATTATTTATGTGTGGAACGGTTATTCATATTTTGAAGCACAGTTTTCATCTTTTCTTTTTAATGGCTCTGCAGCTTTTTTGTTTTTCCTAAGAAACCAACAGCGGCTGTGGGGCTAGCACATGGACAGGGTTTTATTGTAGCTTAAGGGAGAACAAAGTCTTCTGTAGCCACTTGTCTTGCAGTAAATCACCTTTCATGTTTGCCAGCTTCCTCTCTTCATTTGCTTCTGTCTGTTGTAATTCTGCTCCCCCCACACCCCTCTGAAATGCACTTATTTACTCTTGTGTTTAGCTACCAAAATGGTAGGCACCTTAAAGTACAATAATTAAATGGATCATGGAGGATGTGGGTGGTTTTTTCCTCTTAAGGTTCTAACCGTATAATAAGCAAGTGTTTATATTTGCTGTTTTAAATGTGCAAAAGCAGTGTATTGATTTTTCTGTGTTGATACTCTCTCTGAGTCGGAAACAGTTATAATTGGGCCCAAGAAGATAGTAACCATACTCAAGGATCGAGAGTGACTTATTAAGATATTCAGCACTAGAAAAGAGCCTGAGTAAATGGAATCTCTCCACTCCCAACCTGAAAGCATCTAGCTATCTATCTATAGATACAGACATAGATCACTAGACTCCAGTAGCAGACAGACTGGCTATGCTCTTGTGGCTCTTGACTTGTGGATCTGTATACTGTGATTCTGAAAGCCTGGAGTCATTTCTGATTCACTCAGAGACCCTCTGCCTTCATTGCAGTTCAGCTCTTGCATGTGCCAGGCACTTTCAGGGTTTGTAGATTATACCCTGACCCGGAACTTGAGTCCTATGTGTAAGGAGACAGTGGCACTCAGTAGTTGCATTCAGGCCTATTGAGTGTCATATCCCGTGAAAGAAAAGGCCTGTGCTAAGGGGCATGTGGCATGAATGTAAGTTTTCTGCCCATTGTAAGCCCTTGTCTTTGAGGTAGGTTTCCTTCCAGTTTTGTTGTTGATTTGCAGACAATACTTAGCACCATTGGTTGTGCCTATAGAGAAGCTAACCCAATTCAGCCGAGCACTTGTGTTCTTTGTCTGCACAGCTTCTCCCTGGCAGCATAATGGTTTCTTCAGAGAGTATGTTTTCATTCATTGCATCTCAGCGTGGCAGTCAAAGAATTAATTACTCCGAGAAGGGACAGGGTCTCTTCTGAAGAGTTGCACAACTTCAGCTTTTAATAGATCTCTCTCTCCTGCTGAGGCTGCATCGCAACTTGTCAAAGCATCCCCAGCAGCTCCACGGGTCACTGGCTCCCAATGGAGGCACGGTGTTAGAGAAACCGTGACACTAGTTCCTAAGGCTGATTTACTTGGAGTTAGGAGCCAGGGGAAAAAAGGAAGAGGGAATCGTGGGTCCATTGGGTCATTGTTCACAGGAAGCAGTTTTTGAAATTTATATTTTTTTATGGTAGTACGTTTTTAACCAGTAAACGCTCCTGGGTTTGAGCAGTTGACCTCATTGCCACTTGCAGTTTGGCCCCCTGAAAAGCCTTCCTGAGAAGTTTTTCATTATCTAATGTCAGTTATTGATTTTCATTAAAAACATGTCAACATTGATTTTTTCTAAAGCACCCTGGAAAACATGGCCTGACCTTTTCATTTATGTTGAATCCACCACAGTGTCACCCACCGAATTAGTCTAAAGCAGGATTATTTTTTGACTAAGAAACATTGATTAAATATTTTGATCTATGAGTGGTGAAGGCTGCTTTGGAGAACAAAGCATGCCAGGGAGAAATAAATTGAGATGAGGGAAAAGCTGGAAGAGAAAAGTGGTCTGAAAAAGGCACTTGGTACAGTCACCCGTTGTTATTTTAAGTCCATAGGGCAGATTACAGGGCCACATCCTCAGCTGTACATTTCCATCAGCCTACACATTGCACTCCCATTGGCTTGCAATTAATATTGAAATCAAAAGGCTGCTTAAACACATGAAAATGGCTAGATACTTTATTCACTTTTCTTTAAAGCTGTGAGCTTCCGGGGAATGTGAGAGATATTTTCCTCCTGGTTGGAAATACTTAAAATAACAAAATTAAAGCTAAGTTCCATAGTCAAAAACTTTCTTAGGTGGTGATCCTGTTTCTTATATGTTTCATTTAGTTACTAGTATAGTACACAGCAGGACAGTGGGGGGTGGGGGGAACCAACCAACCAAAAACAAAAAGCCCAACCAAACAAAAACCCAACAACAGTCTTTTGCAGAACTTAGAACTTAACTGAGGGCTAATAACCAAAACCATATTCGCACTGCCTGGGGTGTTAACTATGAAGCTGTTGTCCTGCTTTGGCTCATAGGAGGAAGCAGAAATAACATATGAACAGAATCTGGGAAAGCTGTTTGTACTACTGGTGTCTGTTCCTTTTCTTTGTGATGATGTGCAAACCAGTTTACCTTAGTTTTGAACTTGCTCACATATTGTGGATTTTGAATAAATCCTCTTTAACTGGGCTGTTTTAGATTCCTACATCTAGAGGGTAAAAAAAAGCAGGAGGAATATGGGGGGGGGGGACGAATGGAAAAATTATGAGGAATGGAGCACCTGCATACAGAATATAAATCAAATTGGGGGGCCACTTCTGCCATCATTACTCATGTCAATCCTTACCCAGCAAGGAGCCCCACTGAGGTCAGAGCATAACCTCTTATTTGAGGAAGGGGGGAGAAATGGGTAGAAAAAATAGGGAAATAGATTCTTACTTGGTGTAAAATGACTTCACTCTGATGAGTGATCCAATGAAGGTGAGTATGTCAGGGATGTTTTTATGTGCATGTATGAGACCTGCTTGAGATAAGTAGGTATGTTGGGCTGGGTTGGGCAGTGGCAGTGGAGAAGACCTGGTAAAACAAAGGACAGGCTTCCCTGAGCTTGCAAAGTATGTTGTGTTATTTGAAACACCTTTCAGTTTAAATTACATCATGAGTTTAAATTACAGTTTGAAAAGAGTGCAGACTTGGTTTGGACTTGCAGACTCAATGCACTGTTTCAGAGCTGGGCGAAGCCTCTGGCTCCATGAGGTTCTTATCCAGTCTTCACTTGCCGTTTTTCAAAAAATTGAATCAGGCAAAACAGGTTTCTTTCTTGAGCTCATGTGGTAGATGATCCTCGTGATAAGGTGCTGAAGTGTTGTTGAGTAATTGATCAGCATGAATCAATAGATGGATGTTTGAGTTATTGCTTTCCCATGTTCCACTGCCTCTTAGTGTGTTGTTTCCTTCTCACCCCCAGGGTTTACTGAAATTCGAAAGGTGATATCTCTAGTCTTTCTGCACACCCTGTCTTCTGGCTTTGGTACCAGCTGGGGTGTATATTTCTCTCAAAATGAGAACTCCTGATCAATACAATTCTCTACTTCTCGAGATTTGCACCTATTGCTCTTTGCATTCGTTGTAGCCATGATGGTCATAGCAATATTAATGTTTTGTACTTCAGCAGCATTTTGTATGCAAGGATGGAATCCTTTACAAACAGGAGCCTTCACAAAATCCCTGTGAAGGAGGTGAAAGATATAAATGACCAATTCTGGGACAAAATCTAGCACCAGTTTCAACTGCCCACAACACTTCCATGCAACAAAGCCCAGCTCTAGTTTATCCACTCTGATTGCTGCAGATGTGTGGGGATCTGATGGCAGCTGGACTGGTGCAGCTCTGTTGTATAACAGAATAGTCCATTTTTAATATGGCAGCAAGTTCTTACCCTCTTCATGGCATAGCACATGTGTAAAAGTAATAGTTGTTACACGGGAGCTGGTATATTGGAACAGACCAGTAGTGAGACTAATCTGACGTCCTAACACTGAAGGTGTCCTTTCTGGAACGCTTCAGAGAATGCAAAAGAAACCCGTTTATGTGCCTAGCCAACTGTGCAATTCTGTATGGTCAGGTCGCAGGGAGGGGAGCTGGATTTATTCCTGATCCCACCTGTCAATCAGCTTCAGTCTGAAGGCTAAGTTGATTGTTTGAAGTAAAGGCTTAAAATTGTTGGTGTCTGGAGGGTATTTCTTACAGGTTACCAGGTTAGTGATTGAGAGCAAGGAGACTGTTTGATGTTAGCTTTGTTTTGTTTGGTGATTGTAGTGAAGCACATGTGTTCAAGAGCTATTTCTTACACACACTGTAAGTAAGCATTATGGCCAAAACCAGAACCAGAGGCTGCATGGAGTGTGCAATTCCCCACTGCCCCCCGCCCCCCTGCTCCTTGGCAAAACAGACCTTACAGCTGTTTCTGACATGCTGACTTAAAAATCAGAAAACGGCTTCATTATTGGAAAAACAAGTGCAGATTCAGTGCACGATTGCGGCCTTTTCCATATATAGGCTTAGCATGATAGGTTCCCAATGAGGGCTTTTGGTGCTATCGAAATACACCCAATAATGTTATAGGGTAGTGACTAGTACTAAACCATGAGAAACAATGTGCCTAGAATAAAATGTAATGATCTAATAGAAGAAATACCTACTTCTTCACACACACACCCAAATCACCATGTCATAAATTTTCTCCTGGTTTCTGTTTTAGTGAGGTTGTAAAAAGCCCAGGCCTCTTTTAAAAACCTGTGACTTTCTTTTACAATGGCAGGGACTGGGCTTTGAGACACTGCTGCAGTTGATTGTCTGTGGAAGAACCCTTACTGCGAAGGCTGTGATTTATATCAGCCTGCTTGTCATGGGGTGAAAGGAATGCCCAGTTTTTCATTTTGATCAAATGTTAGGTTTGAAAGCCACCCACTGCTGTAAGCTCAGCTGGGGAGAGAGATGAGATGGAGCACATAACATGCTTTGTTGCTGAGGTAGTGTTTTAAGGCTGTTTGAATCTGTTTCCCATTGCTGGGTGCAGTGAGGAAAGATGTGTGTTTTAGAAGGGAGGAAAAAGGTGAACAGAGCCAACTGTTTTTTCTTTCTGGTTTCCAGTGGGGCGGAAAATGGGGGGGGGGGGGGGCAGTTCAAAGATGGAGAGATTTTTTAGCAAAACAAGTTTTTCTCGTGAACAAAACTTTTAAGGCCAAATTCTTTGTGGGTGTAATTCTGTTGGAGTCCATATACCTGAGCCCATTGAGATGATGGTGGCTGAATTTTCAAAGGGTGCTAAAGAAGTGAAATGCCCAACCCCACTGAAAGCCAGCAGGACAGTTCTCCCATAGGTACAAGGCTGAAAATCATAGTATTATCCTTCAGAAAAGAATCAGATTTCTTTTGTTGCTGAACGTTAGATTCCCTCTTCTCTTGTATAATATTCAGTCTGGTATCTTTCAAAAAAACAACAAGGAGTCATGTGGCACTTTGGGACTAACAGATTTATTTTTCGCATGAGCTTTCCTGGGAGAAAAATCCCACTTCCTCAGATGCTTTGAAGATGTGTGAACTTACAGAAAGGAGGAAGTGGGATTTTCTACCACGAAAGCTCATGTGAAAAATAAATCTGTTAGTCTCAAAGTGCTCTTTGTTGTTTTTTTGCTGGACTAGACTAACACGGCTATCCCTTTGGAAATTGGTATCTTTTAGCCTGGTTTTTCATTCTCAAAGAAGGGTTGCTGATAAAGTTCAGGTCTGAAAATGTTTCATACTGTTTAAAAATATACCACAATTCTGTTTTAACTTCTTGAGCTACATTGGCAATAAACCTTCTGAAAGCACAGACGTTTTGCCTGGTTTGGGGTTTTGTTACAAACTCATAAGTCAGGCCAGGCTTGTTAAGGCTTGAGTGACTCTGAGCTGTGTGTATGGCTTTGGATTGAAATCATAGTAGGTTCCTGATCTCTTGTGACTTAAACTCTTGTTTCAACTGAGTTTCACACTGAGACTGGATTCTTTTGTTGCATTAGTGTACCACCATCAACTTCAGTAGTATTATTCCAGGTCTAACCCAGCCTGGATAAGGTAAGAATCAGTCCCTGAGACTTCAGATTTGGAGAGCAATCCTGCATAAGCAGAGAACACATTGTTAGAAGACTTAGTAAATGCCCTGAAGAAATGTACATTTAACTTCAAGGCTGTGCGTAGTCTCAGGATTGAGTACTTTGCTAAATTAGGACCAGAGTGAGGAGTAGCGTGGGCCAGTGTTCCCTCTAATTTTTTATAGGCTGTGTGCACAAAAAATTTCTTTTGTGCAAATTTTTGGAACCAGCATCCAAATTTGTGCACACTCCAGTGAGTGGGGTCAAACTTGTGAGTGCAAAAAAGTAAGTGTGTGTGATGCAAATAATGTCTAAATTTTACTTTGATATGGTGATGGAAATGATTTTATAAATTACAAAACCTTATTTGAAACATGCTACTTGAAATCACGCTTCTTAAAAGTAGCATAAAAATATTAGCACTGTTGAATTTTTTTGTGCACGCTCTATTTTGTTGTGTGTGCAGGTTTCACAACCTGCGTGCGTGCGCGCACGCGCACAGCTTAGAGGGAACATAGGCTTGGGCAATGTTTATTCATTTTGGTGAACTCCAGGTAGTCCTACAGAAGACAGTAGGGCGACTCATATGAGTAAGGAATGCAGTCAAATCCTGTAACCTTTCCATCTCTAATTCCTATGGTATTACATTTGTGAGCATTCTGCTTTATTATAGAACTGAACTTACAGTGTGACCAGAATTGCTGAAGTAGGTGCCCCTTGTTTGAAAGGAAGGGTTGCCCAGCGGCTAGAGTGCTGGACTGGATTCCTTGCATGCCATGGGGCAAATAGCTTAATCTCTCTATGCCTCAGCTCCTCACCTTTAAAATGGGAGTAGCAACACTGCCCTACCTTTCTGGGATGCTGTGAAGATACCTGTATCAAAGGTTATGAGGTGCTCCTCTACTATGATGAATGGAGCATACGCATCTTAAGTAATTTGGCCACTGTATTTGATGGTATTTGAAGTCAGACCAAATTTAAAGTCCATCTGTGGTATAACTCCAGTGACTTCAAAAGATCATGAACAAACTTGACGCATGGACTTTGGTTGGTCTTAGCTCACTGAGTTCAGTGGTCAAGCTACATTAGGTGTAAGGTGGGTTCTGAAGTTCATCATGATTTATGTTTGCACCTTGGAAATAAAGTAAAACCTGATCTCTATAAACCCTGTTGAAACCAAAACAAAAGACTCCAGTATCATACATTTTCAGTGCAGATTAAGGGATATGCTTATATTTTTTGTTTGTTTCAAAGAGAAGGTTCATCTCTTCATTTGTCACAGATGAGGTCTCTTTGCGTGTGAGACAAAATTAATGTGTGCATTATAAACTGACAGCTTACAGATTTAATGTGTTTTTGCCAGGAAATAATACACTAAACATTAGTACCAATTTTAATGCACAAGCTAAGCTGCTGTACTGTACATTCAGTTATTATTTTGTGGGCAAATAAGACAGGAGACTAAGCCTTTTAAGAAGTTTATTTTTTTAATTTACATTTATGGAATATTCCTCTATGTATTTGTTTTTATATTTTCCCATCTCCTGGATGAAGTAATCCTGTGTTCATACAGTACTTCATACAGTATTGACCCAAGCTGGGAATGAATCAAAAAGATGGACTGATTATAGCAGCCGACAATCTAACCACAAAAGCTGTTTTGCAAATGTGCACAAAATAAATAAATTAAAAAAAAATCCATTCTGTCTCATGGAGGCATTAAGGGCTGGGTTTCCACATATTATCCTTCTGCTAATTCTCAGCTTTGATGTGCAATTTCTGTGGCTATATGCTTGCAACTTAGAACAGCAAACAGTAGGTGAAATTCCACTGAAAAGTGAGCTGTGTTAGTTTTCAGGCTCTAAAGGGGCAGCTGTGTTAGTCTAGTTCGGTAAAACAAACAAGGAGTCCTGTGGCACTTAAAGACTAACAAATTTGTTTACTGCATGAGGTTTCATGGGAGCAAATCCCACTTCATTCTCTTGTTGTTGCTTTCCTTAAGTTTGCGTGCTTTCTTTGTCCCCTTATGGTTCAGCTCTAGATTTTTTTGCATTCCAATGTTTGCTTGCTGGGAATATAACCATGTGGGAAAAAATTGGCATGAATAACTAAGTATCAACAATTTTTGAAGATTCTCCATCAGATGCATGCTTTTATGATAATGCTTAGTACTTATGCAACCTGCATGATCTCTAAGCTCTGCTGTACTCTCTGGTACTGAAAAATAGTTGGGTTGTGATGCATATGAAGCTGTAGCACAAATGCAGTTTTAGGGCTTGGTCCTGCAAATGCTTACCACTGAAATCAGTGCTATTCATGCTAGTAAGAACTGGGGCCCTGACTAGAGAAAGCACTTCACATGTTAACGTGCTGAGTGGGAATGCTTTTCAGGCTCAGGGCCCAGACTTGGTAGTAAGTGATTGCAGGATAGGCCCTTATTGTGCATAGCATTTCTTACTCAAACAATATCTTCACATGCTTTGCAAGGATAGGAACACTGGCCAGTTGACAAGCAAACCGTGTGTTACTAACAACATTTCAGATTAATCAAATTGATTGGAATTGTAAAATTCCTACTTTTCACTGGCCATTCATGTGTATTCTTTTTCTCATCTGGGACAATGACAACTCAGCAGACCAGTCAGTTTTGCTTGTATAGATCAGGGTTTTTTTTAATCCATTTCATGAAGGTCAGATCTATGCTACCAGCCTATATCAGCATAACTGTTCCACAGGAGTGTAAAAAATATGTGCGCTCACCTCTGAGTGATGTAGTTATACCAACCAACCCAGCATGTAAACAGTGCTGTGTTGGCGGAAGATCTTCTCCCATCATCGCAGCTACTCCCTCTTGGAGAGATGGATTAGTCACGCCAATGGGAGAGCTCTCTCCTGTTGATGTATAATATCTTCGTTAAAATGCTGCAGTGGCACAACTGCCTCCATTCTTAAGCATAGACTTGCCCTTAGGTTCTACTATAAAATGTCAAAAGTTCCAGGTAATATTCTTACTGACAGGGAAAACCAGTTCCAACAGACTTAAATAGCACCACCACATGCACCCAGGGAAACTTTTAACTCACTTTTATAAGAACCTAAATTGAGAGTCAAACTTGGATAATACAGTATTTCTTTAAAATACAGGGCTTGATCTTCAGCTAGCATAATTGATAGAGCTCCCTGATCCCTTGATACAGAACTAATGTATTTAATAAAACTACAGTTGGAGAGAAAGAGAGAATAATAGGAAAGGAAGAGCAATGGGTCTGCTTTGACCTTACTAACATTGGATTTATATTGGTATGAGCACATAGTCTTCAATGAAATTGTTCCTGATGCCCCTGGAGTAAATGAAAGGAGAGTCAGGCCCTATTGAATCTATCCTACAGAGTGGTGAGCATCTTCAGCTCTCGCTGAACTGTGGGCGTTGAGAGTACTCAATTACTTGGAGGAATACTCACAACAGACTGTCCTGTATGTTGAAAAAGCAACAGAGAAGGACTAGATGTGGATCTCAGTTGCAGTTGTGTGGCTAAAATCGGATTTTGTCTAGGAAAAATCTGTGTCTGTAAGATTCCCCTTCCCGTCGTGCCTACATTTTATTGTTGTATTTTCTGCATACATTTTATAGATCACAAAAGAAGCGCTTTGAAAAGGCAGTCTCTGAAGGCACTGAGAGAGAGAGGGCATAAATTCCTTTTACTTTTCTTTTGTACAAAAAAATTTACAGATTAAGGAGTTTGATCCACTAGGGTGGTGGTTGGAAGATCAGATGTGTAGTCCCCATGTGGGGTTCACATGGAGAAGTTAAAGCCAAGAATGCCTTGTTGCACTAAGCCACAGTATGGCTTCCTCTCTGCTCTCTGAGAAATGATCAAGAAGAAGAAAAAAGGCGACTGCAGCTGATTAATCACTGGGAAACGGTAATCGCCGATGGAGTGTTTGGGATCATTATTCAAGGACTTTTAGACAGAAATAAACCAGAGAACTACAACAGTAGCTTTCTCTAATTATTTTCCTGTGCTCAGCGCTACTTCAAGTATTGAGGAAACCATTTCTCTTCTTCCAATTTATAGTCAGTGATCTCCGGGGAATGGATTCTAAACATCCAACAGAGTTTATTCTAAAAGTTCACCTAATCAGAGCATATTTACTGCTTTAAAAGAAGCTATTTTTTATGTTATTCAGTCTCCAAAATCACAAACCACTCTTTAGAGCATGCTTTAAAACTTCATGTAGTAACTTGAATAATAGTTTGAGCCAGTTGCTTGGCTGATGCAAAGTGGCATAGCTCTATAGAAGCCAAGGAAGCTGAGCCACCTGACACCCACTGAGGCTTCTGCCTTTTGATTCACATTTCTCCTCTGCCTGCATAATGCAGTGCAAATGAAAACAACTGTCCTCAATCTGGGGAGAGTTTAGATAAAAATCAAGTACTAAAATGACACCGTGCAGAGGCTGAGAGCTGAAATCCCAAGGATGAAGTGAACTGTTTCATCTCTCTCTTTTCAGGCTTCTGGAGAGATTCTTGAAGGCAAAACTGACAGTAGATGTAGGAGCACAGCCTCGTTCTTTGAGCTGTGGATGGGCATGTGAAAACTCCATTGAAAATGATGACAAGTGGATGAGACGCAGTAGATGTTACCTGTGCTGCACAATACCAGTGTTCAGGCAGCTGTGTTATTCTCTCTGTTTGGCTGCAATCTGGAACACACCAAAGGCACTGGGTCAGATCCCCAGTTTATTAAATCAGCGTAATTCCATTGACTTCAGCGGCACAGACTGATTTACTCTAGTTGAGGATCTGGCCTGGTGAGGAGTAGACTCTTGCACTTTCACAATGGAAAAATCCTAATGGGGAGGGTAATGTTGATGACAAAACATAGCTAAAAACAAAATGTTCCCTTGGGATGAAGTGCAAAAACTGACGTTATTTCCCAGTATTTCATCCTTGCAAGCTGAAATGGGTCAAGGGACTGCTTGATCTCATTTAGACATTTAGAAAATGTTGCCTCCTGTTCAAATGGAGTTGGAGTAGGTATGTGGAAATGGCAAGAATGTTGGTGCTATAAAGCAGCTTTTCAAGAAACCTACAAGAGACGGGGCTTCAGCATCACGTAGCAGGCATTGGTTAACTGAAGTAAATTTACGTGCCCCAAATCAATGAGCATTGTAATTAGCTTTCTTAATTTCTCTGAAACCCCTGTACGTGTTGGATTCATGAGTGTCTCACAAATATGGAAAGCCTGTTGGTATCTCTCCTCCGATTGGTTCATTTTATGTTATGCACACTGGTGTTAATAAGGAGCAAGCCTCATTCAAATAGTTTATTTCAAAGTCTCTGGAGTCTGTACAACTGATCAGGAGATTTCTGCAAAAACACGCTTTGATGGAACAGTTTGTATGCCCTACTTCCAATTGGGAAGCAAATATTTGCAAAAAGAGCTTTTTCTCTGTGTGGTTTTGTGCTTTTGATCTAGTCCAGGAAGAAGAAATACATTTTTTTGTTGCTGTTGTTGGGGGGAAAAAAAAATCAAGAAGCCGAATCATTTAAAACCTCAAATAAAAAAGGTTTAGTTCAGGTTTGACTTCTTATTGTTATGGGGAAAAGTTGTGCTTCTGGCTGACAGTTTGTTCATCCTGATCTAACATCAGTTTCATGTAAAATATAGTTTCTTTCCTATCAGTGCCATCAATCTCAAATTCATATCGATCATCCCTGTTGCATATCAGTATTTTTTTCAGCATCAGAAAACTCACTAACTCAGCTGGACTTCTACCTGCAACAGGAGGACAGAATCCACAGATGGACTTTGGCATAAACACTGGGGGAGGAGGAGGATCTAAAAATCATTTAGCTTTCATTTAGGCATGTAAACAAGTTGTCAGATTTTCAGAGTTCAGGTATCTGAATGGAAGCTGCTGGGTGCAGAACCCCCTTTGAAAATCTGGCTCCACTTATGGGTATTGAGCAGTTTAAAAAAAATTGGTCTTTCATGTGATGTTATTCTCATTTTAGTCGCTGGGATGGGGAAGTAGCACATCAAAGGCCAACAGTGTTCATCTACACCTAATTACCCCAGGGATGAGATTGCATTTAATAGAACAAACATATTAAAATGCCACCCACAGTTTTCTACAGTAGAAGGCAGTTTCAAAGATAACCACATCCAAGAATGAATTGGTGCTATTAGGTTTCATAAGCAATTGTTACAGGGAAAGAGTTGCCATAGTAATGGGCTCAAGCAGTATTTTAATCTACTATCGAGAGCCCTGTTGTATGGTGGCTAAAGGTTTTTAGAACCATCCTACAGATAGGTGGGGAAAAGAGGGTCATCAGATCTCGGTCGGCTTCACATGGGTGTGGAGCCAATCTGACTGCTCAGGATTTACCAGTGTTTCTGGGACGAGAAATGGGCAAGCAGGAGGCAAAAGAGATGTTATGCATGAGATTTATAGGGCAGCTGTAACCAAAGTTCTATCTACCTTCGAAACATGGGCATAGCATGCATGGTGTAAATTATATCTGGGAATGTGAGCTATTTATGTTATGGCCTCTGTTTCAGAACAAGATGACAAATCAACTTCAACAGAAACTAAAGAATTTTTAAACAGCAACATAGAAAACTATGCAAACTTCTTTCTCTTTTATATACCCAATTTTTTTTTACATATACATTCATGCACTGTTTAATTGTGACAATTAAATATAACGGAAGAAAATATTATGAGCAGTCACTGTCTGTTATGGTGGAGAGTGAAGAATAATACTTTTGTTAATGCATCCCAAAAAAAAAAAAAATCCTTGAGGAAAAAAATTACTTGTTCCAAAGTCATTTTCGTATGTTCATTGACCCTAGGTACTAAATCTGCTTCCAGCCAGTCAGGTCTTTGTTTTTCTTTTGTACAGCATCCCCATTCGCCTTTATAATTCTTCCACTTGTTCTGATGGTCAAGGACTGGAAGAAGAAGTAATAATTTCAGCTGACTGTGTGTCTGTCCTCAAGAAATTCAGCATTCCTACTCAGAAGTGGGAAAATCCTGCCCATAATCCTGTCCAGTTTGGAGAAGCTGAGTTAAGACTGGCACATTCGTTGTGGAGATTCATCTGAGGCCTGCGGTTGAGCGAGAAAGTAGAGTATGCGTTAACTTCCATGTGGCAAGTAGGACTTGTACAGTGGTTAAAGTATAATTTAAGGGGTCCTGGAACCTTTCTAATCTCTGGGTCCTCCTTCCTGTATTGTCCAGGCCTCCTGCGTGCACATGTGGGCCCAGTTTTTCTAGATTCTGGAATCTGGGACCCAGAACTTTGGCTCGTCAGATTTGTGGGCCAGCTTACTTTAACCCCTGGACTTATACCTACTGGAGGAAAATTTGCCATTTGCCCATCAGACTTTTTCCTATACTGTTGCTAAGCACCGATGATGGACTGACTCTGTCACATCTCCTTTCGCCTGTCAAGGTGTTGGACAGCCATTTACAAACATAGACCAAGAATTATTCACTATAAAAATTCACAAATAGTTTCTAAACACAATTAAATGTCAGACTTTTGCAGTCTGTAAGCAGTTTGGCACACAAAAAAAGTGAGACTCCTCAAAATTGTTACAGATCTATGTCAAATTGTGTGTTTCAGAACAGGACAAAAAAGAGACACTTGGACCTAGAACAGAAGATAAGATGTTTCAGTCAGTTCTAAGTAGGAGCTGCCCTTACTGATTTTAATTTTTTTTTTAAGATGGAATGTTTCAGCTATTATACTATGTCATTATGACATGCAGTACCACAAAGGTCAAGTAGGAATCTAAAACTAATAAAAAACACAAAAATAAAAAGTAACCCCATTAATTAAAATAAATGTCCCAAAAGAAAACATGAAAATAAAAAGAAATTTCCAAAATTTTCCAAAATGAAAACTATTTTTTGTGGAAACTTTTGGTGAAATGAACACATTTTCAAAAGGTTTCAGTAAAGATGTGGACAGCATCTTTTGCTGAAATTTTTCCAGCCAGCTCTGATGGTGAATTAAGATTGCTTAGCCAATTTAATTCTAACATTTCCTAATATCTGGGTGCTTAACTTTGCATCCTTAGTATTCTTTTGATCTTCAGTATTGAATATATTTTAGCAATACTGGATTTTCTGACACTTCTACAGTGCTATTTCATCATTGTGTGCAGGTAATGGCAATAGCAGGAAGAATTTTTTATGTTTATTCAGCTCTTATTCTGTCCTTAATGTGATGTAATCTTTGCTTTTTGTCTTCTGGAGAAAATCTGTGTCAAAACATTAGGAATAATCAAGAAAACTACAGCAAACTCCCCTGGAGATAAGTGCACTGTTTGCCTGTTCCGCTTTATGTTAGAAAGCTCTAAGAGCATTTTGCTTATCTGAATGTAATGTAATTCAATAGACCAAGAAGGGGTGAATCAAATTTAATGATACAGTATGCTTTTTTTCTCCTCATCATTCTTACTCCTTGAGTTCAGAGCTGACTCTTCCTAACCCCAAGATATTTTCATTCTCAGTATCTTCTGAATATGTCTTGCTGAGGTAAGAGGTCATTGATGTTTTTTGGGGTGATCGAAATAAAGATTTCAAGGCAAATACTTTTCCATAAAATCGTGATTAATGATGGGATGGAACTCTCAGATAGGCGCTGAATATACTAGGACAGACTACGCCTCCTACTACACTTCAGAGCCTTTTGATTCATTTCCAATAACATTGAAATCTTAACCACTGCAATTACCAGTAAACTCTCAGATTCCTAGCAACTTGCAAAGGAACTGAGAAAGCAGTTATCTGGGTAACTAGGGAAGTTAACATCAGAACAACCTTCTGTTTCTCTGACACATTAAGACTCAATCACTGCACATCCAAAGGAATGGATTCTAGCTAAGTTTCTGGCAGAAAGAAGAACTGAGGGGAGGAGCAGTCCCCATATGTTCTAGGGAGGAGCATAGGTGAGAAATCTATATATATCTGGAATGAGATTTAGCCACTAAGTCTAGACCTGAATTTCCCTAAATCTTGGGGCTTTTTGGATCTGGGGTTTCTGCTCCATGTCAAATGGACTGCACTCCTCCTTCTTCCGTGAAGATCCATGACACAAAGGCAACCATCCTTTGCAGGACACAGAATAACTCCGATCTGCTTAGTAGCTTATTGCTTGAGAATTGTATTGTCCAGTAGTGGTTGGCCTAGCGAGAGTCTTCAGCCTATACATATACATATACATATATTAGTGGTTGTTTGTTTTTATTAAGCAGTCATAGATTTGTCACCTCAAAGCCAAGGGTCTGTCCAGGATCTATTGTTAGCCATTTGCCATAATTAGCAATTCAATTGGGTTTTTTTCTGTGATGCTTCTACATGCGCCTATCCTGTCATCAAGCTTCTCTAGAACAGCCATTCAAATTGGAGCGAGATAATGCAACCTAGTGGACAGACCACTGGAGTAGGACTTGAGAGACCCATGTTCTGTTCCCAGTTCTTTCACTGACCTGCTGGATGGCTTTGAACAAGTCCTTAACAGGGCTGAGTCTGCTTCCTTATATGTAAAATAGAAATCGTGTTACACATCTCCATTGTGACGTGTTTTGAAAGCTACCTATGGAAACCTCTGTAAGAGCTTCATGGTATTGTTTATGATTAGCCATGTCTGCTTGAAGGTAGCAATCTGTCATTTATTAACAAAGCTTTCAAGTAACTGAAATCAGATCATCATTCTTATCCCACTGAGAACATCACAGGAAGTTTTCACCTCACCGGTGTTTCACTCTGTGATGAGACTGTCGCACTAAAGTTTTGTCTGTATTACAGTTAAAGAACCTGGACTGGCCTGTGTCTTCTGATCTGGGCATATGGGGCTTTGCAGGGTCCTACACAATCATTAAATGGCCCTTTAGTCCAGACCCCATGAACCCAGGTCGGCTGGTAGAGACCAATTGTAGGGTTTTAACAGCAGTGTAGACCAGTGGTTCCCAGCCTGTGGTTTATGGACCACAGGTGGTCCATAGATGTGTGTGTGGGGGGGGATAATTACTGCAGGTAAATGTACTGTGATGGCGCAATATATTTGTGAGCGAACGTAATAAATTATTAGAAATAATGCATTTTTAATACCCCACAATAGACAAGTTTGACTCCTGTCAGCCATAGGTTATGTTAAAAATGTTTAAAACAGTTTGTTTACAAGCTGGCCTGCAAACGCTTTTGATGACAGTGTGGTGGCCCTTGTAAAGGGAAAGGTTGGGAACCGCTGGTGTAGACAAATCCCAAAACATTTCTATGGACACCGTGAAAACCTAGAAGAGCAAGGGCTGGTGGGAGAATTCATGGACAAAATCTTATGAATACAGAAAAATCCACTGAAGGAGCCTGTCGTGTCCTTTTCTGAGGTTCCCTCAGTTGTCCTGCAATGGATCTGGATTTTTCCCTAATTATTGCCCTGTCCTGGAAAATAGCCGGCATGTGTTGCTTTTCATGCCTCCAATGTCAGGAGAACACCCTATGAATGTGAGGGTGCCCTCAAGTGAGTCTCCTTGTGCGATCAAGCTATGATCTACAGTTTGGATTTGAAAGTAAGAGGAATAGATGTTCCCTGTTAATGCTTCAGAGAATTGTGTGTGGGATCTTGACTTCTATGAGAGTCAAACTGGTAAAATTTAACTCATTTCTTAGAATATAGGGATCAGATCCTAATTTCATTTAAATTTCAGGTGTGTATGTGCTCAATGAAATTAAACTGAGAAAATACTTTGGTGTCCTTACTGGCAAACAGTTCTTAACTGAAGTGTAGAAGCAGTATGTTGCGTTGGCCCCTTCTGTATCCAGAAGTCACAGGCTTGCTCTGGAAAAGCAGATTATGTGATAAGGTCATTCTTGCTGCATATGAGACTGGTTCTCATTTCTCCCAGTGTAACTAAATGACTTTACTTTTATCTTGCTACTCCTTGAACTTTTATTTCACTGCTCTTGATTTCCACAAAGAGCAATGTTTGACATACCCAGTATTCACTTATGTTCATAGTTATACAGCTTTACATAGTTCTAAACCCAGTCAGGAAACATGCTGATTTAATTTTGGGTTTGATTAACTGAATTTGCAAAGTGTTTCAAGATGCTTGCATGGTAGATGCCAGAGAAGGCTTAGAAGGAAATAAGAAAGGCTGTATAGAAGAAGTGATTTGGAAGGGGTTAGAAAGAAAAATTACTTGGGTGAAATGTTCAGGTCTGAGGATTTCCTGTTGAAAGTGGGCTCTCTTTTGGAAAGCAAAGGTAGGTTGTCTTGACAACATCATAACACTGAAATCCTGGCTCATTTAAAAATAAAAACAGTAGTATTAGGAATAATGCTTTGTATTTCTGCAGTTCCTTTTATCCAGGCATCTGAATATGCTTTAAAAATAAATTAAGATTTGGGTAGAGGAGGTATTAGCCCTGTTTAACAGAATGGTAAACTGAGGCCTTGCCTATGGTCAAATAAGACAAGATTAAGATATTTCTACTCATGAAGAATAGATCAAGACAGTGTGACTAGCCCTAGTGAATCAGTGGGGATACTTGCAGAGTAAGCTATTAGCCATGTGAATGAAAGGAATTCAGATCTGCTACCTTGGTGCAGTGGTTCCCAACCTTTTCTCTGCCATGGCACACCTCAAGCTCCAGGGACCTCTTCTCTTCACCTGAGCTAATGGCTATATAGGAGAGGCAGAAGAGTCAGCCCATTGTTCACCTAGGAGGGAAAAGATGGAGATTGAACAATGATTGGTTGCTCCACTCCTGGAGGGAGGTGGAGCAGTGAGGCAGTCAACAGCAAGGCTTGTTCTCATGTGCTTTTTTTTTTTTTTTCAAAAAGTTCTACAGTGCATCTGTTTGGACCTGTCGGCATACTGCTTGGGAAACATTGCCTTAATGAAAAGTGGTAGTGAGACCTACAACTATATATCCTAGCTTTCAGTTCACCGTTCTGACTGACTGCCCACGTGTCTTTGTGTTTCCTCACCGCCAGACAGATTTCAAAACTAAGCGGTGCACAAAGGACATCCACCAGCTTTTTTATTTATGGAGTTTTGTTGTGAGGTTTGATATAGCTCAGTAGAGAATCTCATGGAGTCGGTGGTAATGTTTCGGAGGAAGTGAATGGGAAATATGGAACAGGAGGAAATTGAAGATGAGATTGTTCATACTGTCATTTTGCCGGTAGGGGGCATGCACAAAGTGGGGGGGAGGGATGAACAGGAGCACGCCCCACCCCTCCCAATAATTGTCAGAGGCTCAGAACTCCTCTGGCCCCAGAGTCACAGAAGCACTTGCTCGCTCTCTTGCTCTCTCTATCTGCCGCAGCCTGGGGCTGGAGGAGCCCTTTGCACCTCTAAAGGCAGTCAGATTTAACTCCTGTGCATTCATTAGTTTGCTAGATACAAAAATATACTTAAGAAGTTAACTGTGTGCCAGACTAATAGTGTCCTGCTATGTCCTACGTAATTTTATGGAATTCAATTAAAGCTCATTGGAGTTAATACTTTTGGGGGTACACTATTGAAAATGCAACTGTGTGAGTATTATTGGGGCCCTGTGTATGTACCTTTCCTAGTAAGTAGGAAAACGTCAACTAACTTATCCCCTATGCAATGTTCTTGTAGTGCGATGGCTTGATTTATTCTTGGGTAAGAATCTATGCAATGATGTAGAGTGTCTGAGTGGTAAAGTGCATGGGTATTACTCAGTGAATCCATATTGGATCTGTTAAAAATTATGCTCTGCAGTTCGTGTGCAAGTAGCTTAAAGCTGCAGTCTTGGTTCAGCCCTTGCCATAATGAAATGGACAGTTACTGAATGCTAATGGCACTCTCATATGTAGCTTCTTTTTGCACCTACAAAAACATGGAATGGTTGAAGAGTGTCGGTAGATCAGGGGTCTCAAACTCAATTCACCAAGAGGACTGCATGAGGACTAGTACAGGGATGCATGAGAACCAGTACGTTAGACCGAGGGCCGCACCGCTGGAACTTTTTTATGCAATGCTGTCACAAATATCAGTAACGATAGTGTTGTTGTGAGCCACAGGAAATAGCATTAAGGGCCGCATGTTTGAGACCCCTGCTGTAGATGAAGAGTTGGCCATGCTGCCTGTGGACAAAGCACATAGTCTCAGAATAAAAGGACAATTCAATTTGCCTTCAGTTATTCAAAGTTCTCAGGTAGGTCCATTAATGCAATTAGCTTTCAGTATGTCCACTAAAGCAAGGGCTGGACCAAGATTGCTACTTTAAGAAATTTGCATGTGATCTGCAGAGCAGGATTTTTAATAGATGCAATCTGGATTCACTGAGTAATTCCTATGTGCTACGCGACTAGGACACACCATTCTTTGGATTTCTAACCAAGAGTAATTTAAGCAATATAAGAACACTGCATAGGGGATCAGTCATTTGACTCTTTCTTCACCATATGATAATTAAGTATTTTTTCCTTAATAACTGTATTCCTCCTGAAGAAGCATCTTAATATTTGGTGATCTCTGACCCTTTCATTTTGGGGTACAATACTCTGATGGGTGCATCCAGAGGGAAGGCTTTTCCTTTTGGACACAGTCAGATTTAGTGTTCATTTTTTGACAAGGAGGAAGGCTAAGTAACTTTGGTCAAGCCATTGGACCTACTCCTGAAAGATGATACCCATGATTCCCAGTGGTTGGAGGTGTTCAAGTGCCAAATAGATAGACATACAGACTCTAAGGTTGAAAGGACCAATATGATCATTTAGTTTGACGTCCTGCACAATGCAGGCCATAAAACCTCACCCACCCATTCTTGCAATAAACCTCTAACCTAGGACTCAGTTATTAAAGTCTTCGAACCACAGATATTGTCCTATTCACCAGAACTCACCTTTGCGAGGGTTTGGTCTTTCAGAAACATGGCTGCCTGGGTTTGTATGATGCTATGATCACCAATTAATACAGTCAGCAATGTATTAGAAATTCTAATGGTGCATTTAGTGGGGGAGTGGTAGGGGCAGGAGAGGGGAAGTGAGATGAAGAGTCAACTTTTTTGCCAGTCATGTTTCTTGAACAATTTATTATGAACCTGACATGTCAGATCCATAGGTTTGAAATTAGGTTTACGTGTTGTCTTATATAAGCTGCTAGAGGGACTTGAAGGGAAGTTGCTATATTACTTAGAGAGCTCCCTCCGCTGGCTGACAGCCAAAGACAAACGGATTCTGACTGCAAAAATGTCTTCCTATTGCCATTCCAAAGTGTCAAAATTAAATGTGCAGTGGGAGGATTTAACAGTAAGGAAGAGATCACAATAAGAATAAAATAGTGAGTCAGCACTTCTGGTGTCACATTTGGCTTTGGAGCCTAGGCAGAGAGACTTTCTTAATGCTCTTCAATAGCTTACCTAGCAGAAAACAACATTCACTGCTTCAAACTGAAAAATACACTGTGTCCCAAAAGTGCTTAAATGCAAGCTAATGTTTGTTTCTGGATTATTGGGTGTTAAATAGTCTTCATTTCACTTACCTTTGCATCTATTAAAAATTTGCTGTAGTGAAATGGACAGTTTTTTCTCCATTAAATTAAATGCATTTAGAGACACTAAAAGAAAAATATTGACCTTTTTTAAAAACCTGGTGGCCTAAATTAAAGCTGCTAACTCTGGATTTAGAAACCTGAAATATGTGATCTGGTTCTCAGAATGGATGATGTTATTAGGATTTGTGGGTGCCACATGCTTCTGAAAGTAGAACACAGATCTAGGTGCCTGAATTTAAGTTTCCAAGTATGGCCCTATTTCTAAGGGCTGTGTTTCTACAATTTCACAGTATAAGATTAGGGGGCACTGTTCTGTGCAATAATATTGCAGAAATCACCCCCTTTGTCATTTTATATGAGTAAAGAAAAACTTTTGTATGTTTTATGGGCTTTTAGGGCCTGATCCAAAGTACCACTGGTGCAAAGGGGAGCTTTTGCACTGACCGTTGGGTTTTGGAGCAGGCCCTTATTTATTTGAAGAACTTTAACCTCTTTGCACTCTCTTCGCATAGTGTAAAATGTATCCTCTGGGATTGAAATTGCTGTTTGTTGGGATTTAGCATGCCTCGTATGGGATCATCATGAGTGAGCAATGGATTGTTTAAAGTAAATATAAATGTACATTTTATCTGATCATTATGTTAGATCTGATTACTCTGTGTGAGGAAGCTTAATAATTTAAAGATTACTGTACTTTGCCACTGCAATAACAACACATTGCGCTTTGCAGAACCTTTCATTCCAGGATTCCAAAGAATTTTGAAAACATAAGCCCCAAAGCCATTCGTTTATGGTAGGTAACTAGTATATCCGTTTTACTTGGTACCTCTGTTTCTCCACCTGTAAAAATGATGTCCTGAGGTAACACGAAAACTAACAATAACAGTTGAGGAGTCTTGACTCCCAGGCACCTCTTTCTTGAGATTTTGTTCAGATCTTAACCTGTGAATGCTTGTACAATTACCTGAGTTCCTGGAGGTTTTTCTGGTAATGTAATTACAGTAGAGAGCAGCATTACCCATTTCTGACCTGCTGGCCCAAGGCATTCTAGACCTCTTAATTGCCTTTGTTTTCTTTGATTTATATTTACAGCTGCTTTCTGGGCAGTAGGTTTGATATGATGGTTTGTTTTAAATATTTAAAGTCAAACCTGGTCTTGCATTTGGAAGAACTGGGTCCTAGACTAGAAGAGCATTCTGTAGGATTCCTTCTCTAGTTACCAGGAAAGGAAAGTTACTAGGAAAGTTTAGAAGGACTGAAGCTAAAAAAACCTCTTTGAGCCCCAAGTGATTTGGCAGACACTGAGTTCACAGTGCCGACTGCTGTGTCACAGGCACTTGAAATAGCAAGCAGAGAGCCCATGTTAAATATATTTGCTCTTACCTGTTTTGCTGCAGATTAAACAGGACCAGATTTTTGGCTCTGAGTGTCTGTGCGTAAATTCAGTCAGAATAGCCAAGTTATTAAATGAGGTCACCTTCTGAAAAATAATACTGAGCACAACCAGTTTTTTAAAATGAAAGAATATGAATTATTGCCTCCCAAACTGGCAACACAAACATGGGGTTCCTGCATTGTAAAGCTCTTAGGTTTTAGCAAATTTAATTTTGTGCATCTTTCTGGCTGATTTTCCTGAAGTTAGAGGCTTGCTTCAAGAGTAGGTGTGTTCTCTGCCTGAAGTGTCTGTGCATTACATTTTTGTGTGCAAGTCTAATATTTGTGACAGGCCAGTTCTGGCAACCTTGAAGACTGAAATCCTCTTGTAATCCAGGATTATTCACCCTACCCCACCAGCATACTTCCCTCCATTCTACAAAAACTTTCATTGAACCTCTGTGTCCATTCAGTCCTTTCCCTATGAGACTGCCAAAATGGTTGCTTACTGTTGGTGTGAAAAAACTTGTCCACTAAGATCTAGGTTGAGGAGAAAGTATGCAACACAGGCTGCAGAACAGCCATCAGGTAGAAACAACTTTTAGCCAGTGCCTAGCTGAGCTGGTTTTGAACTAGCAATCTGGAAGAATGATGTTCTTTTTTCTATTGCCAGCTTCCTGAGAAATTGAGAGGACATAATGGGGGATACTGTATAATAGATATTACAGGACTGGGGGCCTCCAAAGTACCATAGATCCCCACAGAACAGAGCCTTCAAAATATTTGGTCTGGTGCAGCTGACAGTCCTTCATGTTCTTCCAAGTTTGGACTAAGGTGAAGAGGCAGAGAACATGCTGGGAAATCTGTACAATGACCCCACACCATCACTGGTTCTAATTAGTCAATTTTTATGAGCTCCAGAGTCAGACAAAAATCAGGAGCCCTCCCCTTGTGCAGTTTCCTGTTTGCAGAGTGCGCATAAAAGAGATCTTGCTATGATGTATGTTAATAATGAGCTGATAATGAAAGCCAGCCCAGAGATGTTGAGTTAGGCAGGGGTGATGCCAAGTGAAGAGGTGAAAGTTCAGGGACTGACTCTGTTGCCAAGGCCTGGTCCTGTGGAGAAGGTCTGCCCATTAACAGATTGAATTTCTCATTAGGACTACACAGAGTAGGTTTAAAGCTTTCGGGTTTGAGTTGAAACCCAATCCCAGTAACAGCCTGCTGAATGGAGTGGCAGATTTACTGGCAAATAAAGGATTAAAGGAATACTTGGCAAAGATATTGGATTAGAAATCTGGCTGGCTTTCGAGGATTGCTCCATATTGCAGGTCCTCCCTTTAAGACTAAGACTTCCTTTCTATCACTGCTCATCAGATACAGCTTCCGGTTAGGAGCTGTATATTCACTTTTTTAAGTGCCATATCCACCAGTGACATGGTGATTCTGAGCTTTAGGTCCATCAAAAAAGCATGCTACTGCATCAAGCACAGAACAACACAATGCGTGATTAGTTTAGAGGGAACCGATGTAATGAGAATGGACCTTTCTGCTTCCTCTGGCTGTAGAGCATATGCACTAAGTCTTTCTTTGTTTTCATAGGGAGCAGCTGAGCATTTATAACATCTCTAACGTGACTCTAGTACTCTCTCCTCTGTTTTGAATGAGCATCTCTACAAGTTGCTAGAATTGCCTGCTCAGGTTGCAGCGTGTCACATTTATTGCAGCCTGCAATGAATGGAGCTCCTACATGACAAAGTGCCTTTAGCCAACTTAAAGCTCAGACCAGTTTAAATGGCCTTCTAACAGGAGAAAAACAGACTGTACTATAGTCCAAAACTGACTTCAACCCACACCCAGCTTATGGCACTGCTCCAGGGTGTTGGACTGTTAAGGTAGTGTTGGTTTTATTAGGGCATTTAGTAAAAGAAAAAATGATTCCCATCAAAGTTTTGAATTTTGAATGTGCATGACCAGCTTAATGAGACTTGTGTCCTTGTGCTTTAATTGGCTAGTCTAGCGGAGAAAAGTGCGGCGTCTGAGAGCTGCGAGATAAGTATTGTAAACCAAGCAGCCTTTGAATAATGTCCAGTGTCACTATTAATAGACATTTGAATTTTTTAAATAATTTGGTCTAATTGTTTTGTTAACCAATTGAAGGCTGTAAAGCTGCAGAAGTGGAGGCATCAGGGAATATTATCTTAACCCTCTTTCAGCCCCAGGGCTTTCATTGTTTCTGCCAGCCCAGAAGCAACCGGCATTCTTAATCACTGCTGACATGGTATTGTCTTGATCCCAACTGCAGGGGACAGTTGCTTTGGATCAAATTCCTGCCTGGTGTAACTCCACTGACCTCTGGGGTTACACCAGGGAAGAGGCGTTTGACCCATTATTCACTCAGACAGGATGAGCAGCCAAAGTGCTGGGAATTAGGTCAAGGCTTGGTTCTGCAAAGAGTCATTTGAAAATAACGTCCATGTAGGGGGTGTGTGTTTGCGTGCACGTGGATGTGCACACGTGCTCATTTCACATACAGTTGTGCATGCTGTAGCTCACTATGGTTCACATTAAATGAATCAGAGCGGACAAAATGTTGATCAAACCAGAGTCTTCAGGGGATCCTAGGACAGAGAACAAACTGAGAACAAAGACTGAGAGCTGAAATCCATGAGTGACTTAAATGTGCAGGTTTAATTGACCTAGGAACTGGATAGTTCCCTAGGGTGATTGGTGCAATAGAAAAATCCTAAGACAGTTGTAGAGAGATCTGAGGAAGATATCTGGCTCCAAGCATTAGTGTGAATTGTCTGTGTATAATGGGAGATCCCGGAAAGTGACATGAGAGAGTCTGTAGGGATCCTTAAATGCATGTGACAGTGTGGTTTGGTGTAACCATGAAAATAGAACCAGCCCCTCTTCCATTTCACTAACACTATCGTTCAAAAAGTATGAAGATCGGTAGCAATGATCATACACACAGGCATAGAGGTGAGTAGGAGAGGAAAGCTCTGCTTAGAGCTGGTCTTGCTCATTCATTACCCCATCTCCTGTCACCAGAGGCAGTGCTCTCACCTGGCGCCTCGAAACTAGCAATACAGGAGTGATGCTCATGCTACTGGTATGGAAAGCAGGCTGTCTTTACTGTATTGATACACCCTTCTTTTTATCTCCTCCCCTCCCCATGCTTCCTTGACCCTAAGAGGGAAGATTAAAAGGACTGGCATTGAATGGGATAGATCCTGGGCTGATATCTAAACATATTTGGTGTGTGCTCATTAATTTCCCCACAGAGCCCATCTGGATCCAGAAACACTCGCAAAGGGAAAAATTAATTCTGCCTTTGAGGGCTGCATTTATTGGAAAAATGCATATGTGGCACAGGCGGCTAATCTACCTCCTGCTTCCAGAGATGGCTGAATTTGTGAGGGGCCTGTTGCTGGGGCATAGACGGGAGGAAGCTGAAGAAGTTATTTTTGCCCTTTCCCTGTATAACACTTGATTCGTTTATAGCAGTGCTAAGTTGCACTGTTTTTTTGTAGGGGCCTACCGTTGAGTGTTAAGCCTCAATATTTTGGAGGATTAGGGCACTTGATCTCTTCTAGCATCAGCCCTAGCCTTTTTTGAGCTGCCCAATTTTGTGTCTGTCCCAAAGCCCAATTTAGCATCCTTCGTTGTCATACTACCTTCATCTAGACCAGGGACAACTTAGGACAGTGGTTCTCAACCTTTTGTGAGTCATGACACACTTGGTCGCAATATGCCACCCTACAGGACACACCAATCCACTCACCCCAGGCTGAATCCAGCCACCTCCCTGGCTCTCTGCCACACACTTACCACTTGGTGTGGAAATCTTGCCTCTTATTGAATGATGAAGGGCTATTATGTGCGCATCTGTGGACATTTTGCCTAAAGGCAAGGCCATCCCCAGCTTCACATTTTCCTAAGTTCCATTGTATTTGGGTGGGGGCTGTGAAACGTGGACCTATCCTTGGAATCTGGATTCAAGTGGCCATGTTAGGTGTGGGTACTACTACACTTTTTGTTTGGCACACCTGACTCCAAAGGGCTCCAACCAGGAGAAGGATGGGTGAGAAGAGAGAGAACAATTTGTTTCTCTTTACTACAAAATGAAATATCTGGTCTTTGGTTGGTGGAGATCAGCATAAGTTCTTTTAACTTCAATGAACCGATGTTGATTTAAAACACCTGAAGATAGGTCTCTAAATCTCATTGAGTGAATGAATTCCTGCTCTCCCTCCCCCCCCCCCCCCAAGTGAGTTGGGGTGAGGAAACCTCGAGAGACGATTCTGAAACTAGAAAAACAAGGTGGAGGAGGAAATGTGTATTTTTGAACCAGCTTCTGTGGGCTGAAGGTACCAGCTTTCGTGCTTACATGGATCTCTTTTTCAGGTTTGGGCCTCTGTAAGTGCAAAAACTTGTTCCTTCTACCCACAGAATTTTATCTAATAAAAATGTTACCTCACCCACCTTGTCCCTCTGCTATCTGGGACTAACACAGCTACAACACTGCAAACAACTTATGAGGCTGTTGGCTCAGACCCAAAGCTTTCCACATGTGTTCATGGGGTGATGTGACCCCAAGGAGGAGTAAGCTCACCTACCACCCCAATCGAAGGTTGTTCTTCCTCCATTTTAAGCTCCAAATGGCCTGGATGTATGTCAGGCTTATTTCAGACTCCCTCACTGAGCTCTGTGTTTGGCCAACTGCCCCACCGACTTGTTCTGCTATCATGCCAGCTCTTCAAGCCAAGCAGGCTCAGACACTATTGAGGGGAAGGCCTCCATAAAATCCTGGTGTGCTACAGCAAGTTGTCTGATAACAGTAGCTGGCACTCTCCCATCTGAGACATTTCTGAACCTGTGCTCCAGTACAGTGCCCAGGACAGTGCCATGTTTCAGAAGATGTAAAATTAGGATGGTGAGCGCCAGTGGCCTTCAAACAATCTTATGGTGTACTTGCAGAAGTAGGGATATTGGCCCTAGTGACCTGTTCAAATTCCAGCTTGTCACCTAAAAAGCTCTGCTCTGCTATCATGAATGAAATATTCTTTCACTCTTGTCCTAAACTGTTCCATATGGTTCTTGAATAATTGCCATGTGCTGCCTTACTGTGGATGGAGGAGGGGCTTCACTTCAGAGTGTCTGAAGTGCACCCTCAATACACAGTGTGTATTTCACTTTGTAAAGCAGTTTGCAGCCTGTCCTAATGAAAATTGCCTATATGCAGGATCATATTTTTATTCTCTTACTAATCTTATCTATGAATGAGTTCATTTCTTGAATGGGCTCATATTGTATCTCCGATCATTTGTTGCCACCATGAAACTGGTAGAATTGCAGCTTTAAATTTGGAATTGTAACTCAGAGATATTCACATATAGGTTCTTATCAATGTGGCATCATATATAAATGGACGCTCAGATTCGCTGCTAGTGTAAATGGCTGGAACACCGGTGAACTCTGTGGAGTTCTGCTCATTGACACTAGCAAAGAGTTTGGCCTGCAGTGTTTTATGTGGAAGTAAAAGAAATGGAGACTGATTGTTTGTTGCACTGAAAATGCTTTACACTCAGAGTGATCAATTCTACCAAATCTGATTGGTATCAATTGTGCCAACTTTGAATTGCATGGGTGTAAATGACTGCATACATAGGGCAGCAGAGAAACAGGCATTGGGTTACTGCTCCTAAGAGTTTATAATCTAAAGGAGTGGTCACCAAACTCTTTACACCATGCCCTGCCTTTCTTCGCTCCCCTCTCCTCCTCCTTTCCCCCTGCACTCCAGGATCTGGGCTGGAGCTGTGGCTGGGCTTTGGGCAGCGGTTGGGTCTGGGGCCAGGGGCTGTGGCTGGAAGGAGAAATGCAGTCAGTGCTTGAAGCAGGGGGGCAGGGGGTGTGGCTGGAAAGAGCTGAAGTGGACTGGGCCTGGGACGGCAGGAAGGGAGTGCCACCCATGTGGTCTGTCCTGGCTCCTGCCATGCCTCCCTGTGAAAATTTCTCTTCATCGCCTGAGGGAGGCCCTGTGAACTAAGTGTATGTATGCATGGCAATAGAGAGCCCATAACACGGCTATGGCTGGCCTGGATCAGCTGACTTGGGCTCAGGCTGGGACTAAAAATTGCAGTGTAGAAGTTTTGGCTTGCAATGGAGTCCAGGCCCAGGGGGAATTTCAGAGCCTGAATGTCTATACTGTGATCTTTAGCCTCACAGCCCAAGTCCTGCAAACCCAAGTCAATTGACTCAGGCTTTGAGACTTGGTGCTGTGAGTTTTTTGCTGAAGTATAGACGTGCCCTTAGGGTTTAATACTGGAAACATTTATTACCAAGTGTGATATTTGCAGATTCTGGGCCTGAATTAAGTTATAGTGTATAAAGTTTTAGCAAAATGGGTGATGGTCTGGCAAACACTAGAAGTTGGGACTGAGTTGAATTTTGCTAAACAAACTTTTTTTTATCTCATATTCTGAATGTCTTTAATGAGACCATAGACAAAGCAATGGGAAGATGAAAGGTTGATTGGATGTAATTGTTTAAAACCACCACTAATTCAAGCCACATATTGGGTCTGTGTGTTATCACTGCAAACTTTTCTTTCTGATGATGGGTCTCAGTGAAGGGCTGCTAAGGAAATGGAAGCGTTGCCCTGGAAGGGGATGCTTTCCTGTTCATACTTAAGGTGGGCTGGCACATAGTCAGAACATGAAAAACACCCCACTGTATAAACAAAAATCCACAGTGGCAGTTTAGCAATTTTGGAATATTGAGGACCTAAACGTCAGTCTGTCCTTTGCCTGTATGCACTTGGGTCAAAAGAGAGAGAGAGAGAGAATACGGAACAATGGGAGAAAACATTTCTTTCATTGGATATAGTTTCTCCTCTTCCTGCACCTGGGTAATTGATCTTCTAAGACTCAGTCCTGTGAGGTTCTGAGTTCCTTCTGCCATGTGCCTCTCACTCTCAGCTCCCACTGAAATCTGGCAGTGGAAGGTGCTCAGCAAGTTAAATGTCTCAGGAGCTGCGCTCCAATCTCATGGGAAGCGTGGACTTTGTATGAAACAATTTAGTGACTGAACAGAGAAGAGATTGGAGCAGCTGAGTAAAGGAGAGTGCTATTTAGAGAGAGAGAAGGATGTGGGCAGAAGACTTGGCAATTGTCCAGGCCAGAACTATTTGTTCCCATGATTGTAATATGCATGTGTTCCCATTTACAATACCTTAATAACCTTTTTAGAAGATTACCACAAGCTTTTTGTATGTTAGGGCAAAGCTCAAAACTGTGGGCAAGGTTTTAAAATGTAACTAGTGATTTTGGGTGTCTTCAGTTTGGATGGGCCTGATTTTCACATTGCGCTAACTGGCTGCCTTTGTAAATTAGGTCCGATCAAGATGTCTCAAGCGGGACATGCCGAACTTCAGTTACCCCACGGCACTGGTTACAAAATCTGGATCCGAAATTCCTTTTTTCACCCCAGTTTCTGACCTGTCCTGGGCCGTTTTTGCAGACTTCTAAAAAATAAAAATGCTTTCCCCTTATGTGACATGTTTCAGCTGATGAGCTCAAAGGGTCAGATTTTTAAAGGTATTTAAATGCCTAAAGACAATGATACAAACTTTACTCCTATTGCAACCGATGGATGTTAGGTTTCTATCTACTTTTGAAAATCCCACTATGCACTCACCCTTATCTTCAAATGGTTTTAAAAATTTGGCTCAAAGTTATTTACAAACATAACCACTGAGGCTTCATTGATTAGCTGGTTCTGTTTTTGTCAGATCGGAGGGTAAATCTGAGATTTATGCTGGCAGTCACAGTGAATCATTGTTAAAATTAAGAATATAACGGAAGTGTCCCAACTCCCTCTCCCCTATTGTAGCCATCAGTTGGATTACATGTCTCTAGTGCTGACACACGGGAGCCATTAAGTGTACGACAACAAGGCAAACAGCCGTGGAACCAAATGACATTACATGACATTTACCTGTTATATATCACTCTTAAGACATTTTGCATTTAGTAGCAGGAGGAAGTTGCATGAATGAAGTCTGATACAGAACTTAGTTTTTCCAAAGCCCCATTGGGTAACAAAGGTTTGTGAACTGAAATTCCAATATCAGGTACAATCTTTTACTTTAAACAGTGAACTAGGTTAGGTGTGTCTGATGTCCGCATCAAAGCAGACATAATATAATGTCAGCGTTGAAAGTGGGAACAGTTCTTTGTAACTGACCTTTCCGCGTACACAATTGTACATATGCTTTTAAGGTCATCAACCAATTGGAAAAACAGTTTATAAACTTCATTCCTGAATGTCAGATGTGGTCTTTGGTTGACATATGTATCAGGTGCAAGAATCAGCGGGAGAAAGCAGCTTTGCTAATTACAGAGGAAAGGGCATTGCTCATTTTCATGGTCGAAAGGATGGGCCGATATACCCATCTGACCAAACATAAATTGCAGCTTGTGGTCTGTCATGGAATGACCCCAAATCAAATTGTGGTGTTTGCTTTCCTAATTCTAAAAGTGTTTGACTTCGTGTTTCTGGATTAGGCACTAAATCCCTCCTTTGCACTAGTGGAAAAGCTTGAGGTAATCTAATATATATTTATGGTTAACTGATATGTGCAAGTAAGGAGTCTAGTGGCACTTTTAAAGACTAACCAATTAATTTATTGTGAGAACTTTCATGGGAGAAAATCCCACTTTGTCAGATGCCTCTTTGATGATTTAAAAATATTTTCTCAGCTCTTATTTTTTTTCTTAATGTGTCTGTCCTGGACTAGACTATGTGATTCGCAGGGCAGGGACAGGTGGAAACCGGGATGGCAGGCTGGGGCTGGAGCAGAACACTGGGCAGAGTGGGGTGCGGTGGATGGGGAAGGACAGTGCAGAGCAGCAAGAGAGAGGGTAGTGTGGAGGGAGATGCGGGTGGGGTGGACGGTACTATAGGGGAGCAGGTGTACAGGAGGAGCAGTGAGGAGACCATACAGAACATCAGGGGAGTTAACATTTCAATCACTCCTGAGCCTGCTTGGTCAGGACAGAGCCGTGCACTCTGCACCCTCTGTGAAGGAGGTCCAGCTGCTGTTCCTGGTGCCCCAGTCCAGCTTGTGGGCTGGTGCAGTAGCTGGGACAGGATGGAGATTTCTCTCCCCCATCTAGGTGATTTGCTCCTGGGGTGCAGGGAGATTATTAGGAAATCTGTCTTTGTGTGGGCCATGTGAGGTTCAGGGGAAGTTCTGTGCAAGGGTGGATTCCTTCTGCTTCTCACGGGCATCCTTTATCTGGAAGTCTTCTGCCCGAGGGAAATGGTAGATGATATATCTGAAGGCTCAGGAGCTCTTTAAGTACCAGCCGGTAAGTGTGTGTGGCTCTTGGCTGATCCATCCTACCCAGCATCTGAACCCTTACCTTCTGGGCAAAGACAAGTTATTTCAAAATGACCTCAGGGCAGGATGGCTTTAAAATATTAGGTTTTTATGACAGCTCTGTTGAATCCCTGCCTGAGGCTCAGTTCCATGTTCAACTCCTTCAGAAAGAGCCCCTCTCATCTTGGTACTGAAAAAGAATAGCATAGATCAGAGTTCATGGTTTGATAGTGATCTGCTTCAGTAGACTATGGGAATTTAAGCTTGGGAGTTACATGGGAGCCAATGACGTACATAAGACAGTGTCTGTTTGTGTTCAGATGAAACACTGCCATAGGGTATGGTGCCAGTGGAAACTCTCTGACAAAGGCTGCTACAAAAAGATAGGAAGGAGCAGTGATTCGTAACCTTTAATTTTTGCTCATCTAATAATTGTTTAGGTCAGTGGTTCCTAACCTTTTCCACATTTGGATCCCTGTTTCCATACTGGTGCCCCTCTCTGCCTAACTGAACCCATTTTCACTTAGCAATGTGGAAGGACGATGGGTTCACACACAGTGCTGAAACCTGTTTGCAGTCTCAACTTGAGAATCCGTGCGGGATTAACGGTTACTGTTTCCTTTCTCACTCAACTTCAAACTTTCCTCCCTGTTCTACAAGGCCTGTTTGAAATGTAAATTCGTTTTCTTTGATCCCAGTGACACGGTGGTTGTGCGTCTTTCTGAATGGGTTTCTCGGATGTGATCTCCAAAACGTAGCGGCCTTGTCTACACAAAGATTATGCTGTTTTAACTGTATGGGTGGAAGTGGTGTAACTTCCCTAATGTCAATGTACTTACTGGGTGTAAGTGTGTTTATACAGGTGTAAATGAGCTTATACTAATATAGTTCAGTTCCGTACAGGTAGAACTGTGTCCACATTAGGAGCCGTTCTACTATAATTATATCAGTAAAGAATAACCTCCTCCCCCTGACATAGTGCATGGGTGCAGAAAACTATGCTCCTAGGCCTTATTTTCAAGGCACAGCTCTGTTCTCTAGCTCTTTGTGAGAACTTTCTTTCCTCTTAATGGAAATTCATCCCTGACATCTGACCACCACATCTAACCATCATTATGGGCTCAATCCCTCATTATTTTCTTTAAGATAATTTTCCATTGAGGGTATTCATGTTAATCTCTGTCTAACAAATACATGAAAATGTGATCACTCTTTCAAAATAAAGCATGAACTTAGTGGATGTTTAATTTAAATCAGGCATTGCAATATAAAAATCATAAAAACCAGCCAGTGTGCTGAATAGATTCTCTGATCAGTTTAGGAACAGGAGACTTTGAGGCTAATAATACACATGCTAAAAATGCACATAGCTCTAGATAATCAGTTATACTGGAGGGGATTTAGAGGACTTGAAGGGTTTTGGGGAGAGAGGGAAGTGTGTGAAAAATATCGCTGAAATAATGTGGTTTCGTCTGGTTAGGAGTCAAAGTGAAGCGGCTGTTTAACTGTCTTTTATCAGATACCCATAAGTCTAGCTATTGCCACAGAATTATAGCGCTTAATTATGTATGGCAGAACAGAAGGGGGAAACCTTTAGACCATAATATTAAACAAAAATTTCTGTGCATTAGTCTCTTCACATGGCTATGTTGTTTACTCTGATGTTATTAGGGACTAGTTTCTTCAGTAGGGAGCTGCAGAGGCCATTTTACTAGATGCCAGGTGAAATTCTGCTCACCTCCATCACATGATTGATTTGATGTGAAGGGAACATGAGCAAGTCCACTGAGTTTCGGCCCATTTTCTGCATCTGGATTACATAGTTGATAAATCTAGAGTTGAATCCTCAGCATGACCAAAGTGCAGTTATAAGGTCCAAATGTAGGACCTGATCCGAAGCTCTTTGACATCAGTCGATAGACTCTCAGGCTACCTCTACACCAGGAAGTTTAGTTTGAACTTTCTTAGTCTGAACTAAGCACTTCCTGGTTAGTTTGAGCTAACTGTGGTTTTTTTAGTTCAAACTAACTTTTTAAAGTATGGCTTGTTCAAACTAAAAAACACTGCTAGTTCAAACTAACTGCTTAGTTTGAATTAGCATGGCTACATCGCTTTTTTAGTTAGAACTAGGCAAAGTCTAGTGTAGATAAGGACCAAATTAATCTGGATTAAGTCTCCTTAATCCGGACTAATTTGCTAATGTAGACATAACTTCACTGGTCTCTGGATCAAGCAGTTGGTGCTTCCTATCCTGTGTAGTCCTGCTGAAGTCAGTGGGATGCCAAAGGTAATAGATATGAAATGTCTCATTCTGGAAACTGTCCCTATTCAGGGAAGCGCTGAGTATGTGCTTAAATTCTCCTGAAGCCAATCAGGGCTCACACTTAAGGGCGTGCTTGACTGCTTCCCTGAATCAGGGCTGTGGTGGGGGACGTTTACAGGCTTCTGCTCTTAGATATTACTGCTTCATTAGATGTCCTGTAAAGCTCCAGCACATCATCAAGTAAAATGCAATACAAGACTTGATATAAAAGTATAGATCTGTAAATCAACACGTGCTGTGTAGCAAGCCAGCAGTATTTCCTAAGAGTCATTGTAGTGTCCCCTGTAAATACGTATTTGCTTTGCACAGGTCAGGGAGCTTGCAGGGCCTTGGCTGCACTCCTACAAATGTAGCTGAGTCAGTATAGAGATATTCCAGAGGGGTAGCTGTGTTAGTCTAGTTCAGCAAAACAGAGGAGTCCTGTGGGCCCTTTTAACAGCTAACGAATTGGGAGAAGCAGGCACCACTTAGTCAGCAGTTCATATCCGTGGTGCTTGTTATGCCAGGGCTCTGGCTAACTCCACGATCTAACCCTAGAAGACTTGTATTTTGGTGCAACTCAGGGGAAATCCATGTGTCCGGTGCCATCTGTAGCATTCTTTTTCTGTGGAATTAAAATGCATGCCAGGGATTTAAGTTTTGCAGAATTGCAACAGTCTGTTAAATTGACATGTTTCAAACAGGTCTCTGACTAAAAGGAGGGTCTTGAACTGGAAATTTATACTCACTGGAGTTTTTTATTGGCAGACCTAGTGCGATGTCTCCTCCACTACCCCCAGGTTTCTGATGCTTTCTGACTGTTAATGGCAGTTTGCTCATTCACAAGGAAACTGGTTCCACCATCTGATTCTGGAGAGGAATGCACAGTGCCTTAAATGATCATTTCAAGGTGATGACCCTGTCCTCTGTTGGTCTGCTGTAATGGCCCCGTGGTATTAGAGAGGCAGTGTGGGATGCAGTCATATCTTTTATTGGACCAACTTCTGCTGGTGATAGAGAGAGGTGTTTGAGCTACATAGACCTCTTTGTAGCCGGAAAGCTTGTTTCTCTTACCACTGGAAGTTGATCCAATAAAAGAGGCAACCTCACCCCCCTTCTCTTAGTTTGTGTTATGTCTCTCTTCCCCCCTCCCAAAATGAAGGAAGAGTCTTGTTTTGCGTGACACTAGCCCTACAAAGTGATTGGCACTAGCAATCCTGGAGGAGTGAACATGCTTGTATTACACTCACTTAGTAGAATGATGATGAAGTTGTCTGTTTGTCAGCACTGGCCATTTGCTGCAATGACTGGTACAGATTTTTTATTACTAAATTTTACTGATAGTTAAAATACTAGCAGCCACATATGATAAAAAGACAGTGAGTCTGATGCTTGGAAATTCCTCCAGACGTGGACTTTGGCTAACGGTTTCACTTCTTAGTTGGAACTTTCAGAAGTATTTGATTGGGAGCAAGGGGGATTGATTCTGGGCATTTCAGCGAACGCCAGGTCATACCTGCATACCCGGGGTCCTGATCATGGTTCTGGTTCTGTGAAGTGATGCATGGTGTGTCTTGACTTTGATGGGACTGCAAAAAAGAGTAAGGATCTGCATGGGAAGGTCTCTTTGCAGAACTGGGACTTGCACCAAAGAACCTTGGAGAACCCTGAGTAAATAACGAAGTCGCTGATAGTGACCATTAGCCATTCAGAGACTCTAATGTAAAGATTTTAGGGCTCCATGCTCAACTGATGTAAACTGGTATGATGCCCTCAAAACTGATGCAGCTCTGCTGATTTATATCAGCTGAGAATTTGACTAGAGGGCAAGCACCAAGTAGGGCAGCTCTACACTGCCTGCTCTTTTTGACAGCAGTTGAACTCAGATACTCAGGTTAGTTAAAATAACTTGCATACCTCAGTTTGAACACCTAGGTGCCAGGTTGCCCACTGTGCTGAGTTGAAGGAAGGGGGTGTCCCTTCAACTCAGCGCTACCCAGTTGCCTGGCTGCTGTTCCAGGACTGAATTTCCTGATTGGCTGAGTGGGTCTTCGAAGACCCAAGTGGAAGATTAGGAAGTTCTGCGATTAGAGAAGACCTGCCGTAAGACTGGTTAATAGGCACTGTGGGCAGTTACTAAAACCTCAGTAAGAAATAAATGCATTAATACCTCCCAACACCATGACAGTAATAATTTAGCAGCCCAGAGTTCCGATTATTGCACCTTCCCAAGGATGTCAGCCCCTCTGCTTCTCTTTATGTCTTAAAGCCCCAGGAAATAGATTTGTTTTGCAGCACACCTGGAAGGCCAAATAGATTAGGGGTAGTTTGGAGCAAAGACAGGAGTGCGCATTCCAAAAGCAAGAGACCCCCATTGAAAACACTCTGTCAGCAGTCTCTATCTCACCCACCCATTTTGGTGCCAGTTGGCTGATTGCAATGGTATCTCACCAAGCTGTGATTCCCCATTGTGCTGGGTGTTGTACAAGCATGTAGTGAAAGATGCTTCCGGCCAGGAACGCTTGCTATCGAAGTCAGCCAAGATAGATCAGGAGTAGAGGGGAGGTGAATCACTTTCCGTCAGCTATCGTGTACCTTTTAGAGTTTTGGTCAGCCTTGATAGTGTGAGTAGGCAGGATGGTTTGTATGAGTGCTGTAAAAATCCATATTCTATTTTAAAACTTGCGTATTTCCCCCATAGGCATTTTATTGACAGTAATTAAAACAGCTCAATCAAATTTTGATCAAAAAGAATCTGCTCCCCTAAGGCCCTGCCTGCCAAAACCTTGGCACTGATTTTTTTTTATTACCAATTTTGTAGATATGCCAAATTACAAGATAGACTGATAGATCATTTAGACACAGAAAGGTGTTGTATACATTGCAGGTTTTAGATTTTTATAGCTATCTATATATTACACACACAGTGGTGTTTTTAATACGATGCATGTATAGATCTGAAAATAGGGAACATTCGTTCAACCTTGGACTATAAAGGTTCAAACCATGCAGCTAGAACCAGTGACCCAGAAAGAAGGTTTCTGGAGAGCGGAAAGGGAGGCAGGAGGAATGTTGGTCGTTTCTTTTGAAAGGTAATCTGCAGAGCAGTTTCTCTTTGGCTGTAGAACAGAAGCTAACTTTGATCTCCTAGCCAGTGTTCCTACAGTGAAAGTGATTAGCAGGGTTTCAAGAGCTATGGCTGACTGGAACTTACCAATGTACTGAATGCCTTGTGCATGCTGTGATTAAACGGGGACTAAAAAGGCAGAAAGAAAGTTTATAAGAGGGCAGAGTAGAGAAGGTAAAGAAAAAGACTCTCCCCCAACTTATGAATGAACTTTTTGTGTTTTTCTTCTCTCCTTTTCAGGGTTGTGCAAAGATGTAGTGGTTTACTGATGTTTTACAAAGTGAGTTAACTAGCTTGGTTTAACTCTTTGACTGGGGAGCATGACGGATGTGTCAAGCAAATGCTAACCTGTAGCAGGGGCATCGCTCGCACCAGGCTTATGGGGTTTGAGTCCCAAGTCCCAGTGGGTCAAGCACTGGATCTTTTCCCAGGCCAGCGGTGCTCCTGACCTGTAGTAGCCAGGCATCTCACAGAAACCACCTCCTCCTCCTGCTGCTGCTGCTGCTGCTGCTGCTGCTGCTGCTGCTGCTGCGGGTGACATCAGTGCCAAGTGGCCCGGGCAGTGAAAAAATGTTTTACTTACTGGAGAAATTCCATTGACGTGAGATCTTTGTTTTTAGAAGGCCTAATTGTCATTATTGGCCACGGACTGTGACCAAAAACATACCAGCAGAGGAGGTACCTGAGAAATATAATAACAGCAGCAGTCCCAAGGACTGTGGCATTTGAATGATGAACAATTTAGCTATATTATTAAAAGAAAGGAGGAATGGCATACGGTAAGGTTCAGTGGCTTACTAATGGAGCCCAACAGTGCTCAGTTCTAGGTTATTGGTTCCAGCCTGATACCTGGTGGATAGTGACCAATAACCTATTACTTTTTGGAAGTCTTACTTAAGAAATAGTAGTTTCTGGATTGTTTTTAGTGGACTCATTTCTGCACTGGAATTTGCATCCTTGTTGTGAGACTCATCAGAGGGGTCAGGATTAAACTGACATGGAGAAGACGGTACTCTTCCATCTAGGCCAAGGCTAGATAGAGTTCTCAATATGTTTTTCCACTGAAGCAAACTCCTCTGCTGAAGTCAGTTTGTCATATTACAACTTGATAACGCTTTGATGGACCTTTGTTGTGTTGCATCGAAAGCACTTTTTGCAGTGCAGTGCTGCCATACAATGAGCCCTGAAAATGGGTAGGGAGAAACAGTGAGTCTGGGGTATGGGATCGCTTTGATTGTGCCAGAAAAAAAGGATGGATAGCAGCCTTACAAAACACAATGCAATGAGTTTGGGAAACTGTGTCCTTCAGAAACTCATGAGGCTTTTTAATCCAGGCTCTATCTGTGGCACTCAGCAGAAGTTACTGAGCAGTTCTGCTTCTGTGTCCCCCTCTCCGTAAAGTGAAAGTGGTGAGTTTTATGAGGATTAATTAGTGGATATAGAGCATTAAGTATTACTTGAATTAAACTAGGTCTAGACGAATTTATCATTCTGAAGACCCCCCTGGGTATGTAAACATCGTATATTCTATAATAAAATTATGTCTAAATACAGGGCAGGATTAATGCCTGAATTTTCTGGCATGCAAGTAACATAGACAAGAATCAGCATTTAACTGGAATAATTTTTGCATCAGAGCTAATTGAACAATAAAGTGGCAGGTGACTGTTAGAGTTAAAGGAAAGTTTTTATTTTGAGCCTATAAATAACCTTTGGAGTAATCCATGAAGCTTCAGATTACTAACTTTTAATTATTATTATTATTATTATTATTAATAGTGACAGATTGTCGAGGAGTCTTGGACAACATACAGAGATTTTCTTCGTTACCAACATATCTACCTGTGAACTATCAGATCTTCAGTGCCGAGACTTCCTTTTTTCTTAAAGAAGCCAACCAGGATTTTATGAGAAACTCCAGTTTGCAATCCCGGGTGGAGTCTTTCTTCCCATACAAAGCCAAGAGACCACCTGTATTAAATGTCAGCTATGGACCTTTTTCCATTGAACAAGCAGTGCCCCATGACCTGCTGTTAACCTCAAACTCTTTTGGATCCACCAACAAGTTTACTTTTAACTGGCGACTTAAAGCCTGCATCATGAGTGACAAAATTTACCTGAGCAGACCCAAAGTCCAGATCCTGTTCTACATTGTGGGCAGGGACTGGGATGACTACAGTACCACAGAGAGGCTGCCTTGCCTGCGGGTATTTGCCTTTCGAGAGACAAGGGAAGTCCGAGGCAGCTGCAGGTTGAAGGGGGATCTGGGATTGTGTGTGGCAGAGCTGGAGCTTCTGTCAAGTTGGTTTAACCCCCCCACGGTGGTGACTGGCCGTAAGAAAGTGATGGATCAGTCTGAAGGGAGCCCTGTGGAACTTTACTACACCATCCAACCAGGGGATGAGATGGGCGAGTGCACCATCGAGGATGTGAGAAAAGGAAATGCCATCCGGCCGGGGAAGGATGGCATGGATGAGACCATGTCCCACTTGCAGAGAATTGGCTCTGTGAGCCTCTATCGAGCCCCAGAGAGTTCTCAGCTGACCGAGCTACGGCTGGACGGTAATGTTGTCCTCTGGCTGCCATCGAAGCCCGTCAAGCAAGGAGAAGTTGTGAATGTCTATGTGACAATTGCTAACAATTCCACTGTAGAACAGTTCATATTGAGGTAAGGTTGGTTGGTTTTGCCTCTTGTTTCTCAGTCAATAGTGAACATGGGTGTAAAGGGGAGTAGCCTAAACCAGTTTGTGGGGTGGTCTACACAACTTCTCCTTAATGCAACCCACTACTCAGCTCTTCCTGTTCCTTTCCACCCTCTCTTCCAGACAGAGTGACCTTTAAAGATATGCTTGCTATGTTTCCACGCCATTATAAAACACCAGTATTCTACAATGAATGTCCAATTCACAGCAGGACTGCTGTCTCCTGCGGCCATTTCTGTGGAATGATGGACAAAACATCACAGTAGCTGAAACAGCAGCATGTCAGAATGTCTCCTGAACTTTTAATGCAGGTTCCACAGGGTCAGTTAGGGCAGTTGTTCTCGAGCACTGTGTTGCCAGACAGCAGTAAATATGTTGCAGAGAGCTGGGGAGATGCCTGAATACAGCCTGGGGTGGGCTGGGGAGGCTGGTAGGGATACGACCCTCCGCCAAGCATGTTGTGACCCAAAAAAAGTTTGAGAGCCACTGAGTTAGGGAGTAGCAATCTAGTGTGCTGTAGATTCTTGCTCTATCTTGCTAATCACTAAGTCGCCATGTACATAGGCCCTTAGAGTCAGCCTTCCCTCTTCTCTTTTTTTCTGTTTTTTTCTTTTTCCTTCAGGCACAACATTTAAAGGGAGCAAAGAACCTGGCACAATAAACTTTATTTGCTTGCCTTTGTTGCAAATGAAGTGACACAGCTTTGCTTTTCCCACACAACTGTTTTGTCATGAGAGCTTATGGCTCCATCTTTTACTTATTTAAGCAGCGGGTTTTTTTGATTACATGCTTACCTGCTAATATAAGACCTGACGTGTTTGATGTTGCTATTGATTTTTAAGGGACACTAAGTTCGTTATTTGGGAAACGAATGACAAAAGCAATACAGAAGCATTGCCTTACTGGAACAAAAGTCCATTTGTTTCCTTCCTATTTTATATGTCAGCTGTTTTCCTACCCACTACACGACAGCCTTTTGAGAGTGAAAAAGACCGACAAACTTGTTAATTAACAAAATATTTGTTGGGCCTCTCTTTCCTGTTACTTGGCTTTAAATGCATGAGAAATCTCAATAGTCATAATTAAAAAGCAACAATTGTTCTTTTAAAGCCTCAAGCAGGCAGGGGTTCCCAAAGAATTCTGCACGTGTAAGTGTTTATGTCTAAAGCTCATATGAATCAGATTAATACCTAGCTGACAACTGTGGACAAGAATAGCCTTTAGGGCAGGAAGTGCCGCTTGGAAGATAAAAGGCTCTTATTGTAGACGGGGAATTTTAGGTATCCTTGGAAGCATTCTGCTCTTTGCAGCCTTGTTTTAGTTGGTGAGATAATCTGCTGGGTACCTGTTTACTCAGTGGAACCTCTTGAGTTAAAAGAAGCTTTTCGTCTCTGCTGCTTTTCTTGTATTTAAAGTCATCATTCACAAAGCAGTGAAGACAAGATATGTTCCTTGTAACAAGCATAGCTGTGATGAAAGAAGAAATCCAAGGGAGACAAACACGGCCTGTTATTTTTGCATGGGCGGGGATATCCCTTTGAAATGTGTGTGTCGTTGCCTTTTATCTCCCCGAAAAATGAGTTAACGACAAACACCCTCTTTGAAATAATTGATGATGTACTTCTTAGTTCAGGAAGGATTCAGAATGGATGTTCTTAATTCAGGAAGGATTTAGCATTGATATAGTTTACGTGCCCAGTGGTGTAATAGCCAGAGATGGAAAGAGCAGACATCAGATATTTCTTATTCTGCTAGACATAATGGACAAAACTGGTGATTGATGATTTTCAAAACTGGTTGGACTTCGAGTTGGTTGAAAGTTTTCAGACAAAAATCTTGTTCCCTCTGGAAAAAAGCCAATTCAGGTTGACCTGAAACATTTAGAGAATTCGGCTCAAATTTGCTAAATTATTTTGATTTGGGCGGCTCAGAAGGATTCCAAAATCATCTTTGGACACTGAAGCGAAACATCAGCAATTTGCACGGCTCTAGTTTTTCACCATATAAAAAACCTAGTATAATTGTACATGCCTGCCCCTCCAGCTGTGCCGTAGTTTCTTAAATACAGATCTGGGCTAACACCCTTTGGACAAACAGGGTTGCATCCCAGTCTAATGTAAATAGGGATCACACCCTTGATTAAGTGACTTTGAAGCAGACATAAAGACACAAGAGACCAAAGCTCTTATGAAATGGAGACAAGAATTTTCAAAACTCATGTCTGCTTTTGGTTGCCTCCAGTGTTCTGGGGAATCCAACTTGAGCCATGGTAAAAGAGGCATGGTTTCAGAAATCAGAGAGCCCCCAGCCACTGGAAATCAAGCCCCTTTTCAGTGCACGTCTCTAGGAAATTGTTCTGGAGGTTCTTGCCAGGTTTTTGCTGAAGCTCCCTCAACATAGCTGCTTTGTTCCTTCCCCCATTGTAGGAAACTTTCCCATGCTGATTGGCAATTACTTGTGCTGGGACAAAGTAGCATATGGGCAAGCAGTATATGTACCCAATCTGAAGTCCCTTGTACCCAGGAGATACACTTTTGCATCCTTGATCCCTCTGGAGTGAGATGTCAGCTTTTGTTATAGCTGGTATGGAAAATGGTGACAGAATTTGCAATCATTTAGTAACTTGCAGTGATCCCCTTAAAAAACCAACCCAGACCCTTTGCCCTATCTTTAGTGCCTCCCTCTTCCGCCCAGCCAAACTCACCATGCTTAGGGTATGTTTGCTTGCCAATGGCAATTGTAAATTCTGTCCCTGCACATGATTGCCAGTGGGAGTGGGAAAGCTTCTATCTTTACTTTTCTGATACACATGGTGGCTGCTGCTGAAATTAATACACAGTTGCAATTGGATCATTAGCAAACTCCCAATCATAGTCACGAACCACTATATTTTCATGCAAGGCACTAAGTTAAAAAAACATGGCTGAGTGTAGTATAGAAAGATGCGTTACTGGTGTTCATTGTGGAAATGGTGTTTCAGGGCCTCCCTGGTTGGACAAGTTCCCTGTTGTGCTCCTCCATTAACCGCAGCCCCACCTACACTCCACTCCAGGCCCCGCCCCCAACCTACTCACCGTCGTGTCCCTCCCCCTGCCGCTCACTCCTTGCCGAATTCCTCCTCCTTACCCATCCCTGCTACTGTGTCCCTCCTCATTACTCAGCCCCCTCGCTGTATGCATCTCTCTCCTCTCCTGCTTGTCCCCTGTTGTCACTCATGCCTTGGAGCAGAAGGGGGTATATGGTCGCTAAGATGCGGGGGGGGGGGGGTCTGCTCTATTTCCGGGTTGCAGGGCACTAGATCCAGGTAGAGGAGAAATGGCCACCCAAGCCATTCATCTGCTCTGTGGAGACTGGAGACAGGTGGGGCTGAAGGGAGAAGGTCCATGCAGTTGAGGCATCAGACGGAAGAATGGGATAGTCAAAGGAAAGTAGCCCTATGGAGGAGAGCCAGGACTCGTCTTAGCCTCTCACATGATATTGGAATAGGAAGTGATGGATGATAATCACTGGTGAAAATAATGTGGCTATGTGGCCTAATCTGTCAGCTGCTAAGATTTCTCTCTTGTGTTAAGGCTGCCTATGGGCTGGTTTAACCTTCTCTCTGACCATTTGCCTGGTGAGGTCGAAGGCTGAACTTGGGTTCCTGCCACAGCAAACCCGACATCCCATGATGTGTTCACATTCAGTCATTCAAAAGAAACGCATACTGTATGTTGTCTCTAAGCTTTTGAGTATTTGTTTGTTTGTTTGTTTTACTGCTTTTTGTATGTTATTCATTGAGCTTTTCAAGCACCCAGCGCTGTGGCAAACAGTGTGTGATCATTGCTTGATGATGGGGGGAAAGAGCCACAAATCTGCTCTTGCAAAAGTAAAGCAAACTGATCTAAAGGACCTTATATCCACAAATCACTGGAGTTGAAACAACGTTCTTCAATTGTATCTTAATTCAAATCTTATTACAGTATTCGTCAATTTATCAACCCAAGAATGGCAGTACAGGCGAAGCAAATGATGAATGTGGCCCACAATGAAGTGTATTATGCATGGTAATACATTAACATGATAGGACCACTATGTGACTACGAAGAGTGCTTCCCTTCCTGTGAAAGCCCCTTTGTGTACGTATGAAGTCCATTGGCCAAGGTCACACTCTGCCACCGAGCATTCATGTGACCTTGGCCGAATTATTTGGTAGTTCTGTGCCTTGATTTTCTTGTCTGTGAAACTGGGGTTGTTTTGGTTCTTTACCTTTCAGGGGGTTGTGAGGCTTATTTCATTCATGTTCCCAAACCACATTGAGCTCCTCAGATGGCAAGCTTTTCCAGAAAGATGTAAAATATTAGCAGGAACTAAAGAAATGAACAATTGACTCACCCATCAGTCATTGCATTCTTGCATAGGGAAGAGAGCCAGACCAACAAAAAAGAGAAATGAGTCACACTTAGTAAGAAAAAGTCTTGGTTCCTTTAGCTATTGAGAGAGCACCATAGGCACAGGAAATAAACAGAGCAGCTGTTGTGTCTCTTTAAATCGCAAAGTCACCTGTAACAGCATGGTCTATCCCCAGAAAGGCCAGCATGTAGCACTAACCCACATCACACTGCTCTTCCACTTGCTTTCTGTGACAGGTGTAAATTGGCATAACACTGTGGACTCCCATACAGCGGAGGAATTGTGTTGATATTTCTATATGTAAGCCTTTGTGTTTGCCATCATTGTGTGTATTGTATACCTGGAGTAGACTATAAAGTCCTTAGAACATCAGTCTTTTCTTCCGTGTGCTTGTAAATGTACAGCACTCTGCAAACAGACAAAAAACAAACAAACACAAAACAAACAAACAAAAAAAAACCCCCAAAACCATGATACAACAAGAAAGACTACAATGAGATTAACCTTAAAAATGTTTGCATGTGCTCTGGCTGAGACAGGTAGGAGATTTGGATGCTCTATTTTTATTTGTGGGACTGAAAATTGGGCAGCCAAATATGGTAAGTTGCTTTGAAAATCTTGGCCTGTGTGTGGTAGTGGGTTTTGTTCTATAGCCCTATATGTTCTTCCAATAAATAGATTAAAGGCTTCTTCCATCTGTGTATCGTGGTATGTGATGCCACATTTGATCTGGCAGAGGCTAAACGGTAGCCGGCCAAAGCATTAAAGCTCAGAACTTTTTTTTTTTTGAGCTACCATGCTAAGCAGTGGCTAATCCCTAACTTGCTGTAGAAGGTGCCGAAGGACTGGCTAACCCGCTTTACAGAAGGCACTGAGCAGGATAAGTATAAAGAAAGGGGATGAAGTTATCTGCCCTGATTAGAAAAACTTGACTCTCTTTTTTCCCCACTCAAGACAGTTAATTGTGGATCTTTCTATGCAATTTTCATTCCACTGGAAGGGCTGCAGTTTATAAACAGTGTTATTGAGTTAACCTGTTTCCAGCAAACAAGTCAACACAAGACAATGGATAATTATCAGTGATGATAAATCTACAGATTGGAAGAGGGATAAAGGATAAATGCAGTGAGGAAAGCTATTAAACAGATCAGCTGAGGCAGCTTTATATGTCAGTTCCTAATGAGTATTGACAGCACTGCTGTATCAGACAGGTTCGAGAATACCAGAGTTATTAATAGCTGAAAACCTAGAAGAAGATGCACATACAAATGGTAGCACTGAAATGTAGAGGTAATCAGAAACTCTGTACAAGCTAAGTTGCATATTTGGAACTAACTTGAAATTCTGGGGTGAGTTATCCAAACCCACTATACAAAAATTGCTTTCCTGAAGTAGAATCTTAAAAAGTCCTCCCCCTGTACCCGCAGTACTTTAATTCCTCTTAATTTGAAACATAACATGGCACAGAGAGGAATGAGGAGGGGTGGGAGTGTTGAGGGGAAGAATTTTCTTTTGTGTGTGTTTTCAGATGTGAATCACATCAAAACATTTTCCTCTTCCATGCAGCTCGACAGTACTTAAATATTTAAAAGTGATTTCACTATTGTTACGAAACATCTAAGCATAAAAGCAATTCAATTCACATCTGAAAAGAAAAGAGCTTGAAGCCTTAGGACTTAGTTCCATCATCTTATTATTTCATGTTCCATTTTCAATTTGAAAGGAGATCTTGGCTCCCATGTTCCATATATTAGCTATCACACAAAAGTGAAAAGAAGACCAACATGACCTCTGAAACCTAAGTTTCCTTTTGCTCCAGAATTAGACTTTCCCATTAGACTTGTATTTTGTGTTCTGAGGCACAAAGATAATATCTTTCACTGGTAGCTGGCTAACTTTGTAAGAAATGCATTTTCTGTTTGGTTATAGGCCTGGGATAAGCTCTCTATGACATGCACCCTGGGCAATGAAAAATGAGCAGATAGTCAGCTGCCATTTGTTACAATTTTGAGGACATCATCTCTCCAGTCAAATTTTCATTGTAAACCAGTAAAATGAAGTAGTTACGTAAGCCACATAAAGTGTGGTTATCTGCTCAAAGATCAATAATGTGAGAAGGAATTGGAAGAACGTTAAACAATAATACTGTTAACCAGGGCTGGAAGATGATAATAGTTCAGTCAGTGTTCGCTCAAGATGGTCCCTGAGATGATCACAACCCATACCTGTGATCAAACTTCAGCTATAAGTCGCTCAGGTGATAGGTTGTCCCCAGTGAAGTCTGAGAGAATCTTTCTATTGATTTCAGAGGGCTGGGATCAAACCAATAAAATATACACTGTGCCAGAGTCAATGAGTTTAGGTTATCTCTCCTGATGCCCCTTGCAAAATCTGGCCACTAGGCCTATGATTTTTTGCTCCTGGATGGAGAAGGGTATGTGCAGTTCATTGTTTGATGTCCAGCGCTGTTGGTATCTAATTCTGACTGAGGGCTTTCCATGTTCCCTCGCTACAAACAGATAATTCAGCTCTGTAAAGAGCCTGGAAATGATTTGCAGAACAGATTAATAAGAGAAGACTGGGAAGGTGGTTCAGTGGGTACTGAACAAAGAGACCAGAGCAGGGGTCTCAAACTCGCTGCTGAAGGGCCACACGCAACCCCTAAGGTCATTTTCTGCTGCCCACAATAACACTATCCTTATCAATATTTGCAATACTGTTGTATGAAATGGTTTCAGTGGTGCAGCCCTTGGGTTATCAAACTAATCCTCATGCGTGGTGTGGCCCTTCAGCTACCGTACCAGTCCTCGTGCGTGGTGCAAACCTTGGGCTAATGTACTAGTCCTCATGCAGCCCGCATGATGATTTGTGTTTGAGACCCCTGGACTAGAGTCTAGACTCCTGGATCCTGATCCCAGCTCTACTTCTTCCTGTGTGTGTCTTGAGCAAGTCAGATCACCTCTCTGTCTGTGGCCTTGTCTACACTACCAAGATAAGTTGACCTGTGTTAAAGGTAACATACAGCCACTGCAATAATTACTGTGGTGGCTGATGTCTACACTACCCTTACTGGTTGGTGGTGCGTGTCCTCACAAGGAGAACTTCCACTGTCCTAAAAAGGGGAAGTGTGGGGAACTGAGAGACTGGGCTTTCAGCTCCATAGACAGCTCCTTGCTGGAATCCTGGCGCTGTACTGGCTGAGTCTTCCCTCTTCCCCACTCCCTGCTGGGAGCCAGCAGAAGCTACCAAAGGCCTCTCAGCCCAGTGAGCAGGGTCCAGATGACCACCATCTCCCCTAACCAACCACCCTCTCCCCAGCAAGCAACAACTGCCCAGAGTTTTACCCCTCCCTGCTCTCTGCCAAGAGCCAGTGGATTCCATCTGGGACTTTCCCCCTCTTTGCTTCCTGCCTGGAGCAAGGGTCCAGCCGCCTGAGGCTTTTCGCTTCCCCATCAGGAGCTGGGGTCCAGCTGCTCAGTTCTCCAGGGACATGGGGGGCAGCAGGGCTCTCATTTCTTGGAGCCATGAGATTGACAAGAATGGCAGCCAAGAGCTAATGTAAGGAAGGACAAATGTGTCTATACTGACACTGCATTGCCCTGTCTGTGCAGCATAAGCCCTTTGCCTCTCATTGAGTTTGTTTTATTATGTCGACACAACCAGGGAGTTCCTTTGGCGGGAGGAGCACTTCAGCGAATGCACCTCCATTCTTTTCTCCACGAGGGCTGACTTTTGTCAACAAAGCGCTGTAGTGTAGACCAGCTCTGTGTTTCAGATCCCTCTGCATTTGTCACCTTGGTCTAATCAGACTGCAGGCTGTTTGGGGGGCACAGATTACTTCTGACTTTGTATAGCACCCTGTGCAGGAAGACCTTGGTCTTGACTTGGGCTTCTATGTGCTACAACAGTGCTTGCAAGCACTGTTAAAGGTCTGCAACTGCCAGTCTTCTCAAGAGTGGCTTTATTAGCCACCTTATGAGCTCTCGGTCTGTGGGAAGATTTCCCCAAGAAAATCATGTGGTTAATAATTAGCAGCAGCCAGGTACATTCATCTTTTATATGCTGGTTTGAGAAACAAAGGAATACAAGCTATTGAAATTCCAGTGCATTTTACCATTTGCTAAAGGATATTAAAGAAAAATCCATTAAGTTTCAATGTGCTAAGTATCTCGTGGCTTCTTTTTTTAACAAAGCTTTTTTAACATCAGAAGTATTTTCAAAGAAGAGAGCATGTTAATGTCATGACAAAAGGAACAGTATCGCACTCCAATTAGTTTAATTTCATTAGCCATTAGCAAGTACTTCACATAGACTTTTCAGTGTATTATATCTTTAGACAGAGCAAAGGAGGAGATGGGCCTGGACTGACAAGAAGGATTATGTTCCCAGAGCAAGAAGAGAGGTGACGAGCTTGAGGTTAAATGTATTGTAGTAATAAGAAGACAGGAGCAGTGATATACAAAAAGGGGCTGATTACTGTTTAACAGTTGAGGCCTTCTAGAAAAGCAAAAGGCTGGGGTGGGGGTGGTCTCCCCTTTCCATCCCCTTCCCTCTCCATGAATCATTGAAGACTGATGTGGCTGAGATGCATTCTGAGTAATGCAATATTTGCATCCCCCCCCCCATTTACAACCTAATCTGTTAATACTAAAACTGTGTACACACTACAGCTGAGGTTGGTAGAAGTTGTGTCACTCAGGGCTGTGAATAAACCGCCCCCTCAGTGGCATGAATTATATCAACCTAAGCACCAGTGAGGGCAGAGCTCTGCTTGCAACAAAGCATCTCCCATCACTGCTCCCAGGGACTAGAATAATTCAGTTGATTGGAAGGCAAGGACTTTTTTCTGTTGACTTGGAGCACCTGTACTTAGCAGTCCTACAGCAGCTGTAAGCTGTGTAATGTAGCTCTAACCAAGGAATAAAGCCCAGGCTCATTGTTAGAGCACAAAACTGTGCGTTGTGGATTCTGTTCCCAGCTGTAGCACCAATTTTTTGGATGACCATAGACCACTTGCTGAAACACAACTTTGCAACCAGTGTCTTGAGGGCTCAACTAGCATATCTGGGGCTGATTCTTCAGAGATGCCACATTAGCTACTGGTGGAGTCAGATGCTGAGTTCCTCTGAAAACAGGCCCCAGTGCCCCAAGCTGAGGATTTAACATTATAGACTTTGCACCCTACCCCCTTTGAAAATGTTGCCCTTAACCACTCCATACCTGAGTTAGCTCACCTGTACAAAGGGGATAACAGTACCCGCCACACAGGAGCATTATACGGCCTGGGCAAAGTGCTCCTCCAAAAGGTCCTATAGTATATCCTATGAAGGGGAGTTGATGTTTATGCACCAGTTTAACTAAATGGGTTTCTGACTGAGCTAAATCCCTCCATAAATCAAGTATTAATGGCCCCTCTGTGCAATATAGAGGAAGCTAGACTGGTGGCAGCATTTTCCCCTTTAATTTCAGTGAGCTATTTAAGTCTTTTTGGCTTCTCTTTCAAATATGTTGCTGCACATGTTGTTAAATGTTCATCAGTGCCCTCGGCTGTTTCCATTCTGTTTAGAGACATGACTCGGAGGTACGGTATGCCTCCTGCTACTTACTGCTTTGCATGACCTTTCCAGAAGCCTGCATCTGTGCATGGCCGCATAAAGATGAGATAAGGCACTTGAACTTATAGTCTGTTTAGACTTTTAGCGGTGTGCACAAGTCGAGTTACAGCTATTAAATGAACGTGTGGTTAGTCACCTAATTAGACACAATCACGACTGGCGAAGGGTCCATTCAGTGTAACCTTTCATCCCACAACCACAGAGAGGGAAACCCCATGCCACTGGGAGTAGATTTGAGTTGAACAAACCCGACGCTTGCTGGCTTTCTAAAAAGCCTGTGTTCTGATGTATTAAAGAACCCCATGGGATTCTTCAGAGTGATGATCTGACAAGTGTTGGGTTCCAGGATTACTGTACACAGGAGAGAGTTCAAGCCAGTATATTTGAATGGAAATTAGTATCCCTGAGAAAAAGTGGAATCAAAAGACTTTAAATTCTAGCTTGTCTGTGAAAGATGCAAGAGCCAAGGGATAGTTACCAAGTGGCTACTGCCAGTAGGGGCCTCGGGAGGTGACAATGCCTGGGGGCCAGCATTGTGGTGCAGTAGGGGTGGGGACAGATCAGCCAGCCCAGAGAGTGAGGTGGGCTGGCACCACAGCACTCAGGCCAGAGCTGCTCCAGGCAGGGCTGGATTAATTTTTTGCAGGGTGGTGTGGACCCCAGACTGCAGCCCCTAAAACCTCTGTATTAATTCAGCCCTGCCAGTTAACTCTGCACTGAGCCCAGTACCGTGTGCTTGCCACTCTGCCTACCCCAAACCAAACGAATGAGTCCCAGCCCCTTACTTGGAGCACCTCTGTGTCCGCTATCTGGCGCCTGCAACAATGCCGTGCCCCAGCCTAGTACAAGTAAACCCTGCCCAGTGGCATACTGGGGGATGCCATGCCTGCCTCCACCACCCGGCCCCTCCACTGCATGGGGAGAACAGAAAACTGGCCCCCAGGACTTCTCTGTGGGCACTGCAGCTGATGAGGGGTGGAGGAAATGGGGGCAAGCAGGGCATGGGCCTTCAGATTTGCTCCTTGCAGCCAAGGGGTAGTGCCGTCAATGGGGTGGGCACCAGGTGACATCCCAGGCACCAGAGCCCCTCATGCCCTGCCCCTTGGCTGGCCAGGGACCCACGGGGGGGAGTTAATCCAGACTTGGATACTGGGTGAATTTCTATGGCCTGTGTTATTCAGGAGGTCAGATTAGAAAGTACCATTAGATCAGCTAGACATAAGATCTGTGAAACTCTCTCCTGTTTAATACTGTTATTTGCTCTGATGCAAGTAAGAAGGCAACAAGAAAAAAAATCCCCTGGTTTCAGAGTGCTTCACCAAGCAAACACAAACAAGAAGGGGGAAAAAATCAACAGAGAAGCAGCAGGGAAGCAGTTAGTTAAGTACTGTAATCAAGGGGAATTACTGTAAACAGTTTCAGAAAGGACAGGGTGATACAGAGCCAGCCAAAAGCCTTGTTAAAGAGAACGTTTTGCCAGCTGTTTTGACATAAAACATAGTGCTCCTGAACTGAGAGCTTAGAGACTCTAGCCTGGTTGAGATTTTAAGCTTGGCTTCCCGGTGATTTTATTTTTGTTTTCTCCCCTGGCCCTGTACCTATGCATGCAGAGGTGCTCCAGAGTGAACAGTTGAAAGCAGGAGGCTATTTCTGGTTGTAACATCCCTGAGAATGCTTTCTTCCAACCCCATTTTACTAGCAACATGCATGAGCATTTGACTGCTCTGCAAAAAACCAAGGAGTCGTCCTCTACTCTTTTCCCCAGTGGGGGCATGGTCCACTCTGAACAATTTGGTGAATTGAGTTCCTGTTTTAACTACTCGCTCTTTCTCTTTTATGCTCTTTACCTTGTCATCAGCGTAAGCAAGCATGTGCCAGGTCTGCCACCTGGAGGTAACATTTCTAATAGCAGCAATGGCTTTGGGGTGCTTTTATCAGGACACAGGCTGCTCTCTCTTTTGTTCTAGTGATGATTTTGCTGGACGTTCGGGTGTGTCTGTCTTGTCAGAGTATGAATATACTGTGGGGAGGGCATAGAGGAACATTATTTATGTATAAATTCCATGCTACATTTTTTCATGACACCATCAGAACTGCGGAAAAGGGCCTGGTGACAGCAGGAAAAACGGTTCCCCCGGTGAATCTTTAGATTAGTTAGGGTTCAAATATCGGTTGTCTTTTTGTTTGTTTTTGTTTGTCAGGTTCTCTCTAAGTTTCAAAATGTCTCCCTGAGCTAAGCTGGCCAGGGGGTTAATATTCGCTAGATGGCCAATCGTCTCCATTGATGCTTTTTAGGCTTTCAGATTGCTGCTTAGATCAGCAAAGCCAGAAGAGAGATGACTTGGGGAATAAGGAATATCTTTGAAGAAAAATGCACCTTCAGCCTTGACTCTCTAAGCTATTAATTTCAGACTCTTTGAATCATTTTTTCCCCTTTCCCACCAGTTATGATTCTAAGATGTTAGCACTGGTTTCTCAAGTACTATATGGTTGCAGGGCCCTTTAATAGCAAAGAGCCTGACTGCAGTTGTTGAGCAAAAAACTCTTACCTATACCCCCAGGAATTTTTACTTAAATGATGACTGTGGAATCTGCCATAGAAAAAGCCCTGGACTGTAGAAAAAATGAGTCCTCTGCTCCCAAGCTACTGTAGGATCCTAACATTTGACCAGGTACCTGAATCTAAAAATGGTGAGAAATGCCCCTGAAGTCAGTTTGCTTAAAGTTAGGACCCAGGGGATTAAGAAGAGGAAAGCAATATGGGCATTCCTTCATGGAGGTTCCCTCTGGTCACACAAGAATGTGGGATTCCTCCTCTTTTGTGGCATGAGCTGTGGTTGCATTCACAGGAGGCCAGGGCAGTGAAAACCCTAACAGCGTGGTTCCAGTTTTCCAATAGCATGGACTGATTAGGCCTTTTACTGTGAATGAAACCTGGGGTATGTGTGCCCTGTATATATTTCTGAAGAGTGGTGTGTATATGGATCCCTCTCCCTGTTTTCTGAGACACTGCATGGGTGCTGTCAGTTTATTAAAAAAACAAAACAAAACACACACACACCACCACAACAACAACAACAACAAAGGCAGTCCTACTTTACTTGTTCTGCGCACAGTGAAAAGGATTGAGATGAGCCGAGCAGAGGGGCTTGCAACAGCTATCAAGAATAAAAGTCAATAGCAATGATATACAAAGAAGTCGGGCTCCACATCCTCACAGGAAGCATCACAGACGCCCTGAAAGCAGGGGCCTGGATCTGAGACACTGGGTAGGGAACATTACACTACTCCTGCGGATGTATGGTATTCCCTAACCTAATGATCTCGATTCCACATTTAAGTCTAAAGAGAAATTATGCGAATCCTATTAGATCATTTAGGGTCTGACTCAGGTCCTACTGAGGTCCGTGGCAATCTCCCACTGAATTCAATTGTGCAAGATCACTGCCTGTCACCAACTGCAGAAAGGACTACAAAGAGTTTTGTAAGGAGCACTCCAGGACTGGGCAGGAAATAGATGAGATGGATTTTTCGTTTGTAATTGCTGTATAAAATGACACTAGTAAAATGCATAGGAGCCCTAAACCGTTTCCTATGGAATTTGGCATTGTGATTATTAAATTAGAATTGATTTGTGATGTTAAAAAAAATCTTGGCCACAACCCTGGTTTTATTACAGGAACGGGTGGGTGAAGTTCTGTGGCAGGCATTGTGCCAGAGGTCATACTAGATCAGAGGTGTCAAACATGCGGCCCGTGATTGCACTTGGTGAGACCACACTTTCTCTCTAACAGATCGTGAGTGTATGGTATTGCAGAGCACAGTCTGTCATACGCATCACTCTGCAGTGCCGCAAGAGTGTAGGCCAGGAGTCTCAAACATGTGGCCCAAGGGCTGTATGCGGCCCCTAAAGCTATTTCCTGCAGCCCGCAATGACACTATTGTTATCGACATTTGCAATATTGTTTAATGGAAAGGTTTCAATGGTGTGGCCCTCGGGCTAACGTACTAATCCTCATGCGGCCTTCTACTAATCCTTGGGTGGCCCTCATGGTGATTTTAGTTTGAGGCCCATGGTGTAGGTCCTAGCATTTCAGTTTGTGATACGTGTGGCCCTCTTGAAGTACATTTAAGTGGTAGTTCCCCTGTCTTCAAAGCATCTGGCAAAGTGGGATTTTATCCCATGAAAGCTCATTCAATAAAGTTATTAGTCCTTAAAAGTGCCACCAGGCTTCTTGTTTGTTTTTCTTGTGCTAGGAGTGAGCGAGCAAGCTAACACATCATGTTCTTACGCTGGCCCTAATAGAAAAAATCATATAGAATTGAGGAAATTATAACCTTTATGTAGGGGTTTTTAATCATTTGTAGAATTTAATCATTATAACCCTACTGTTGACCCTTTATTAAAAAAAACCCCAACTCTGTATATAAACCACGACTACTAGCACTTAGCTTTATATAACATTTTTCATCAGTAGCTCTCAAAATGATTTACCAAGAAAGTTAGGGTCATTACTCCCATTTTATGGATGAATGGACAAACTGAGGCATGGAAAGTCTAAGGTTGCTTTACAGTGGCAGTTCAAGAGCATGACTTAAGATTTCCTGAGCCCTCATCTAGTGCTGTGTCCACCCAGGCAACACTGCCTCCTATCTGTTCCATAAAACCTAGTGAGACTGAATTCTGGCTAGATCTCAGTTGGATATGAAGGGAGGGGACTTGACCTGAGGGGGTCCCTATGCTGCAAAACGTTGTCTTACTGCTCAGAAAAACAATGATTGTCCTGTATCGCTTAATTATATTTTCTTCGGCATATTCATATTGCTGTTCATTTTTTTGTCTTTTTATTTAAAATATCTATTTGAATTGCTAAGGTTTGCAAATGAGTTGTAAGAATGAGCTAACATCCCTGCATCCTTCTCTGCTACAAATGTCTCAATGGATAAGGAATGTTGCTTTGATAATTGTTTAAATGGTGCTTAAGGGGCCCCCTGGGTGAGTTACATTGGCTCCATGATTTGCCTTGTCATCAAACACTCAATCAAGTCACGGAGTCAGAAGCATGAAAGAAGAGGCCAAAAAACCGTAAGAGGGTTGAAGTAATTGAGTCATTACGAACATGAGAAAATGAATCTGTCACTTTCAGAATCACAGCTACTGCTTGAAAATATACAGAGTAAAATGTCGAAGAGATTTTCTTGGTTTTGAAAGAATCTCTCTTGCTTCTTTTTCTTGAAAGAGAAACAAACGAAGAAACACTTGGAACAAAACTGAATCAGATCCAAACTGAACAATTTTTAAGGTTTCAAAAAGTTTGGCAAAATCTTTTACCTCTAGGTCATGCCCCCCTCTCCTCCCTCCACTTTTGTAACCTGCTTGAAGGCTTGGATAAAATAGGAGGAGCCCCTATATGAACACTTTTCATTATTTCATTTGCTCTAACAGTGTGACCTGATCCTATGACTTACACTCCCCTGCATTTATTTTCCTCTCATTCTGTAAGTTCATCTTCAAAGCATCTGGCGAAGTGGGATTTTCTTCCACAAAAGCCCATGCAATGAATTAATTTGTTAGTCTTTAAAAGTGCCACAGGACTCCTTGCTTGTTCGGCATATGAGAAACTGGATCTGAAACTACCCGGAGGTTTGCTGAGCCATTGCTGCCAATGGCATACTGAGGGAGTGCACTGGCCTTCCAGAGGGTGCCAAGCTGGTTCTTCAAGCAGCGCAGGAGGTTGGGGATGCAGGAGGGTCTCAGTGGCACAGAGCCTCCTGTGCACCCCCCACCGCCTATGGTGAAAGGGTGGCCTGGTGCCCCCTCCCCAGGGTTGGTGGGGGGGCATGTGGCCACCCCATCTGAACTGGTACTAGGCTGGAATGGCAGGTAAGCATGCAGGGAGGGCACACCTAGTTGTGGTGTGTGTGTCTTTGTGAGCAGAAGAGGGAATATGATGGGACTGTGGCTGTTTGCTTTTGTGTAGTTAAACACAATAAGTAACTCGCCTTTAGTTTGAAATGGTGATGGCTCTGCTATACAGGAGTACTAATATCCTCCCAGTGTGAGACAGCAGCTGATGACATCTTATCAGAGCTCCACCGCTTGGATATTAAAGTTCCCAAGGGTCAGCCTTCAAAGTAATAATGCTGGAAATGACCCTTGCTTTTCCAAAACCGTTGTCTTTGGGACAGGTGCCTCTGACCATGTAGCAAGCACTGTAATTAGACTCTCTCATGCATGCACACATGCAGAATCACTAAGACTCAGTTCAGACAGATGCTTCAACACAAGCTCAACTTTAAACACACCACTAATGCTTTCAGTGTCAGTGGGACTCACAGCACCTGCTGATCAGGAATTGTCACCCTCATTACCTATGCTACGAGGAACTGAGATGCAGCGTGCCGTGTGCGTTTGCAGCAGGACCCATCTGAGCCCAGAATCATTCTTTCTGTGCTTCTTGGTGGTGATTAGCGTGACAATCTAGGTTGATTTAAATGCATCCTGTTCCTATGGGTGAATAAATAAAACTATATACCCGAGATGCAGGGAGTGTTGGATAGAGCAGTGGGAGCTGGGTTGCTGTACATCTACCCCCAAGACTGCAATTGACTCAGTCTGTGACTTTGGACAATTTGTTCTGCCTCTCCAGGGCTGACCCATGTATAACATAGGGGTAATGCTGAGCCCACTCGCTGCAGGAGGCTTGAGGCTGAATTATTACTCTCCAGCCCAAGTGTACAAAGACGGGAAAGAAGATTCAAGAATCCATCTGGGATGTTAGATAGGGTGGATTCTGAGTTATTACAGAGAATTTTTTCTTGTGTTTCTGGCTGGTGAGTCTTGCCCACATGCTCAGGGATTAGCTCTTTGCCATATTTGGGGCAGGAGGGGATTTTCCCGCAGAGCAGATTGGCAGAGGCCCTGGACCTGTTCACCTTCCTGTGTAGCATGGGGCATTTCCTGTTGGTTTCTCTGTTGAAGTCTTTAACCCACGGTTTGAAGACATCAGTGACTCAGTCGTAGGTAAGCTGTCTGCTGCAGGAGTGGGTGGGAGGTTCTGTGGCCTGTGTTGTATAGGAGGTCAGACTAGGTGCTTGCACTGGTGCCTTTTGACCTTAAAATCTACGGATCTGTGCTTGCACCGGGCCTTAGCTACAAGCCAAGTCCTTGACCTACCTAAGCACAAGAACCACTTGAGACAAGCACCAACAGCTGTTCTAGCCTCCTAAAAGGCATGTTTCTAATTCTCCTCCTGCACCAGGGAGCAGAGCTTCCCTATGCAGAGGGTGTGTACTCAACATCTTTTCAAAGCACAGCTGGAGGCACTGCACCTGTTTCACACACAAGGCCTACCAAAGCTACTGCTCTGGGTGATGCATCTCAGCACCATGGGCAGCAGCTGAAAGCCACAGGTGTAGCAGCCTTTGCACTCGTGGGATGCGAATACCTAGTCCAAATTGTACTGAAGTCCTGGCACAGATTCCTACTGTTAAAATAGGAAGAAGTTTCCTTTGGAGGAGGGTGAATCTCTTTTCCATTGATCATTGTCCATGGTTAACACAGCAATGTGTTTGTGACCTGTTTTGGATTTTAAGTGCACACCTTAATTGACAAAGTCCAATGCAGAGCCTTTTGCCGAGCGGAGATGACTGCTATTTTCTTGTTTGAGTTGTTTTTTCTCATGGGCCAGAAATATAAATATTCATGACAATGTTAAACAAGATTTTTATTGAAAACAAAAAAAAATAGATCCAGAGTCTTTCATTTGTCATTCTGAACTAAGCCAGTGAAAGCCCCATTAAAGACAGACATAGCACAGAAGTCCTGATTTCACCAAAGTTTACTATGGCTACAGGGTCGCTACCTGACAAGAAAACTTGGATTGTATTTTTTGTAGCCACAAACAGGCACACAGAGCAGGCTTAGACTGTGCATTGCACTTAAATAAGAAGCCTGTTTGTTTTTTCTCAAGCATGGGAGGAACCAAGATATCCCGAACTGTGAGGGAATAACAAGCATTCTTTTCTTTCCTCCACACTGGATTGTGCAATTTGCACCACATCCTACCAAGGGTGCTGCAGAGCAGCACTGTCTTGTAGCACATGTGGGGAGAAATTGTCTCATGAGACAGAATTGATCCTGGGCCTACCCTGTGCACCTGGCTGTAGTGAGGAGAGAGGGTGGGTGAGTTCTCGCTGCATTAGGAAGTGCAGGTAGTGCCTTCTGGTCCATAGAGTGGAAGCAGAGCCTTGCTTCTGCTCTGCCCCGTCTCTCTTTTGGGTTCCCGATCAGAGGCCTTGCCTGTAGGAGAATCTTGCATCTGCCTATATGCATGTGCCAGGGGTGATTACAGTCTGGCCTTGGATGTTGGGGAGGGGAGTAATAAAGAGAGAAGAATAGCAATAAGACTTAGTAACTCTCTCTAGCTCTGGAATGGTACATGGAATGCACTTGGCTTCTGGATGACACATGCAACTGATTTTTACTTATGCTCACTCATATTTTCGACCCAAGGGAAGGATCTCCTGGGAGCTCTCTGCTTTATCCTGCAAAACAGACTAAACAGTCTCTTTTTCCTTCCATACACAGGTTCTTAGATCACCAGCTTCTTGGGGGCAGGGAACATGTTTATATGCGTGCCTATACAGTACCTGCTAGGGTGGGGCCTTAATCTTGACTGGGGCTTCTGGATGCTATGACAACATTTCTATCAAATAACAGTAAAGACTGATACACCGTTCCACAGCTCAGTGCAGTCTCACAACATCAGTGGTGTTTTTCTTCCTTGGACAATACGCTTGTCATCAGAGGTGCAGCACTGAAATGTCAGTTGGAATATGAACATTTTCATACAGGAACATTTTTCAAGTGGTATGTTCACTTTAGAAGCCTTGAGATTCCCAGATGTGAGCTTTCCATACTAGCATAGCTCCCTCTACACAGATAAAATATTAGTGCTTTAGGGGGGGTAAAAAGGCTTTTCATTAAACATAATCACTTTGGAGCACAGTAAAAGCATATTTGAAAAGGGTTCTATCTTACTCCTGTAAAAGTCATTGATATTTGCTTTTTCCTATTCAGTGGAAACAGGAGCAGGTGCAAACACAGGACCTGATTCTGTGACCCATTCTTCTGCATCCAGAGATGCTGGGCCCAGTCCTCATTGATGACCCAATGGGTGGTGCTGTTATGTGGCTTTTTACTTACCTGGCACAAACCAAAAGTCCTGGAAATGTTCTTAATAACCCAACAATTTCTTTTAAAGCCCCAAGTGATTTCAAGATTCCTTTCAGACATTTTAAAATCCTTGCATTCACTGAAGGGAGGGTGGCTTTAGCTAATCCCCATGCGTAAACCAGGCTTAGGAACAACAGAATGAATGCATCAGCTACCGTGCAAGGAAAGGGAATAGGAAAGTGCCAGCTGTCCAAGATAGTTCAGAAATGGATCTTATTTCCATCTGTTTTAGGAAATGTTTCATTAAGAGTGGCAGAAATTTTAAAGATGGAAGCGGAAGAGCTATTGCTTGTGGGCGAACAAATCAGGAACCACTCTGGGTGACTAGAGGTTTGAGGGGGTAGGGGCAGAAGGATGACTTTTGATTGCTAGCTACAGAAATTAAGGAGATCAGCATGATAGAAATGGGGAATTATTTTTCTGACAACAAAGGGTTTGCTTGTAAAGGGGGAGAAATATGTAGAGTCCTTGCAAAGAAAGGATAGGCTTCAAAGGGAAACTCGTCTGAAGTATATGGTTCACATTTATTTGAAAGGAAGATTTGTTTGCTTTAGATTTTTTTTATAATGTTTCTCATGGAGATTAGGAAATGTAACTGCCACATTTTTGGCAAAGGGCAACATAAGCTAAACTTGAAACAATTACAGTTTATAGAGAGCCATGTATAAATATATATACATGGCTTTCTATAAATGTATGCAACTGTTCAAGTGTGTGTGTCTTTTCTTCTGCTGTCTTCATCTTAAATTGAAAATGGAATTATTTAAAAAAAGATTTTTATTCTACTTTTGTAGAAAGTAAAAGTATGACACGGTGACTCAAATAAATAATTTTCTTTACTGATTGTGATAAAAGTGCAGAGATTCGTGTTGCTCAGATAGCCTTTCCACAGTTGGCTGCAAGTTTTGAATCCATCAGAGGTTGGTAATGCCCAAAAGTCATTGTGAGAACAGGTCGCCAATTACCAAGAATGTTCCAGGAGTACGGACTTGGAAATGTTGATGAATCTTCCCTGTGAACAGTGCATCCGCCATGTGCACAGCCATGTGGCTGTGAAGTCTGGTTCTGCTCAAATGTATTTGAAGGGCAGGGCTGGTTTAAGGCAATCTGGATCTCTAGATGCACCACAGAACAGCTCCTCCTGGCTCCAGCCCTGAACTTGGGCTCTAAACAAGTGACTTCATTTTCATTGCTGTGGGGCACCCCTTTCCCATTCTCTTTGTGTGTGAGTCATTTATTTATTCAGTTTAAAAAAGAAAAAAGACAGATGCAGCCCTTTCCTCTCATAGGCAAACCTCCTTTTGATGTCAATGGAAGCTTGATGTATGTCAGGGCTACAGAACTAGTCTTAAATAAAAGCCTGGCTGAAAAGCAACTAACTTTCCTTTCACCTCTTAACTTGATTCAGTCTAAATGAATCATTTACTTCTTTTCAACAGTCCTGTGAATGGCGAGCGAGCTTGAAACACAGATCATGGATGTGGTAAAGTGCTCATCACGCATGAGCCGGTCCTCTCAAGATCTTGTAGCAAAGGGAGGATGATCCAGTGTTCATGGCACTAGCCCATCACACGGGTTATCACACATGGGTTCAGTTCCCTGCTCCATCACCCCCGACATCCTGGATATCCCAGGGCAAGTCACTTAGTCTCTCTAAGCCTCAGTTCCTCATCTGTAAAATGGTGATAATAGCATTGCCCTACCTCATGACAAAAGGTTTGTGAGTTTCTCAGATACTGTGGTAACAGGAGTCAGAGAAGTACCTAAGAGAGTAAACCACCTGAAACGTACACCTGAGAATAAGAGGCGTGACTCTTAGTGGAGGAAAGAAAGGGGGTTTGCTGTTGACTTCATGGGAGCAGGAGCAGGTAAACCTGTGCTGGAGTTCACAACTTGTCCCTCGACCTTCACCTCTTGGTCCTTCAGTTGACTGTGTCTGTGGAGAATTGTACTGCACTTGGGGGTCAGGATGAACTTTCAGCAGAACTGAAATAACTCCTGCTTGGGTGATCAAAGCAGCCATAACATACCAATGGATTTGCCTCCCCTTTTGTCATTAAATATACTGTCCATACGGTTGACGCTAAGTTTGCAGATGGAATGAGAAGCAATAGCAACAAATGATAACTTTCTGGGTTGTAGTTAAGGGAGAATAGCCAGGTTGTTTTGGCATCATTTCCTCTCTGTCTGGTGAGACGGAAAGAGGAGGAAAATGTGGCTAATTGCCAGACTGTTACTAACTTACAGACAGTAGACAAATATGTCCATGAAGATATATGTTTGCAAATATTTATTCATGTGTGGTACCAGTGATGCATCTCCAGACATCTGCCTTTTCTTCTATGGGAAAACGTTTTACTTACTTTTTTCTTAATAAAATAACTGCATCTACCTCTTTCATCCACCGATGATACACAGCTGTGAACTTACGTTAAGTGACTCCTTATCAAACTAGCTCAGGTGTGCATCTGGGAGGTACTCTGTGGAATTGGGAACACATTTTTTTTGTTTAATTTGGAGGCGTCAATATGTTCTCAGCAAGAGTATCAAGTGCTTGAGGGGATTCATGAAGGGACTAAGAATGAATGGAACCCATATGCCTAAAGGAGCTATCTTTTTTAGGATCTCTTGAGGTTGGGATCCAGAAATTTCTGGAAATTAAGAGGGTGGTTGCATTGAGCATGCTTCACTAGATTTTCTACTGCTGCTGTGGTCAAATGCCTGAGAGCAGCAGCCACATAGAGTTGCAATGAGGCGAGCCCATGTGCTCAGTGTGTGCCTGGGAGAAGTTGAGCCAGGAGTGGATGGCACAATGTTTTCTCCCTGCTTTGGAGCATTTTGCAGCAGTTTTCTCATATGTGACAGATTGCTGGTTAACCAGTAAACTGACTGGATGGGGCTGGTTCCAGAAGAGGGAGAAGAGGCTTCATGGATTCCTATGTAAGATCCCTGCAACCAAAGAAGAGGATTGCTGCTTCTTGCAACTCAAGCTTTTGGACTTGAATAGAGACTGCAACTGAGATATGAGTGAACTCCACCTAAACTTTGGGACTATCGGGTTTCTTTCCCACAGTGTCTGTGTGGAGACTGTTCTATTTAAATTCATTTTGTTTTTCTTAGGATAAGGTTTATCATGTTAGTAGTTAATGAAGTTCATTATATTTGTTCTTAGATAGTATTTTAATGTGGGGAGGATAACTGAACAATCTTTGTTGCGAGTCCCTGCTTCTCTTTGGGAGTTGTTTTCTTTTTTTTTTTTTTTCCTCCTTTGAGGCACAAGAGGAGGGCAATTTAATGAATTCTAGCTCCCCTGAAGGCTACACTGACATATGTTGTATAACCCCTAGCAAGATATGTCCTTTGCTGGACATCTTTGCCAGTTGGGGGAAGGAGGCCTGTAGAAATAGAGGTGGAAACTGATGGGTGGAAGCTATCGGCCTCTTCCAGGAACAGGACTGAAGAGGAAGGGAAAGATTGTGAGAGGAAATGCTCTACTTTATTGGATCAATGGCTACTTACTGCAGAAAATGGCTTTGTGTTGCTTTCTAGTTGGGAACTGACCAAGGTGTATGACAATGTGATATCCAGAGTAGCTTCCCCCACCACCCAGGAGTGATTAGAGGCCAGGAGCATTCCTGTCCCCAAAAAAGGGTTGGGCCCTGAGCCCAGGCCCCGATCCAGCCCCAGCCACTGCCAGCAAGCAGCAGGCAGCCGGGACAGGCCCGATCTGGTGCCAGCCACTGCTGACAGCGGTTGAGCCGGATCCAGCCTCTACCACTGCACTTCTGGACAGATGCTGCAGGTGGCCAGAGCCAGATCCAGGGCACGGGCAAGGCGATGCAGGGCACAAGCCCTGTGGGCCCAGCAGCAGCGACACCCGTGTTAGAGACGCTTCTTCAGACTCCTGCGAGAGGAGAGTTTGATGCCTTCTCTGAGATCGGGGCTGATTTCATCCCTGTCTTTTATGTTCCTTCATATCACAGGGTCCAGGAGGACTTAACTGTTAAACAGCTTTGAAATTTTAATTGTACTTCTCATCAGTCATGCCCTTAGCTTGCTCTTGTCATCTCACTCCACTGAAAAAATGAAACCAGGTGAGTCAGTTTCACTCTGCTGTTTGTGTTGGCTTTCCAATGTGGTAGTGAGAATGTGTAAAGCTCCTTTTCCCATTTAAACCCCTCTTCGCTTAAACCGGTTTTTACTAAATTTGTATATCCATTGTGAAACCACTTCTGTTCATGTGATGCTGAGTAAAGCCTTCTGCTCACAAAACCTAAGTGTCAATTCATCAATTAAAGTTAGATGCCAAGGCTCTTTGAAAATCTCATTAGGCTCCTTGCTGCATCTTTAGGTCCTTAATATCTTTTTAAAACTCGCCAAAATTGACTAGAAATTATGGATAGATGCCTTTGTGGGGGTTGCTCAATATAAAATGCCTTACAAGGGCAGGCATGGTTTTAGCAAATGCCAAGCATCTCACCTATGAAAATCAACCTCCTTTTAAAGTGTCTGAAAATGGGAACTAATCACAAATGAACTTCTTGCCCTTTTGCTAAATAACTAGGAACCAGGAACCACGTCCATCTTACCAGCTCAGCAATAAAATCTACTTGCCCATCTTTACTATGAGGCTGATAAGTGGAAGAATAATAGTCTTTTTTATTCATCCATCACAAAAAGTGGCATTCCCTCTAGCGACTGTGCAAATAGAATTTTGTACCTTAACTTAAACAGCTGGTATTTTCTTGGGGTTGGACATAATATTGCCCAGCATTCAGAAAGTGTTTTAAAACCCCCCATTTACCTTCAAGTAATAAAATGCTCTGAAATCATGTTCCAAAAGGCAGTAAATACTGATGAACAGAAATTCACAGAAAAGAGGAGAGTTGTGCCAATGGACATGCAAATTGGCATCGGATCTCATAATTCTAGGGGAGGAGGGAAGAAATTGAGCTGAATTTCACCAATGTTCAGCATGTCACAATCAGCCAGCTTGTTTTAATATAAACCAATGTAAGCCTCTCCAAATAAGAACCTTACCCCAATTGCTATTATCTTAGGAATAAGTCTTAACTAGTTTTTAACTTGGGCATCAAATGTGTATTTTGTAAAAACTTAGGAAAAACTTCAGGATTTAACCCTTGAATTTAACAGTGGCAGATTGGAAGAACCTTGCTTGACAGCTCGTGTGCACAGATTCTTGCTTTATTTGAAATTACATATAAAATGAAGGATAAAAATAAAATTGGGTCAGAAAGCATCCATGTGCAGAATATAAGACCAGTGAATATGAAAATTCTGTTAGAAGCTTTGAACCAAATTAACAAATTCCTATGTTTGCTTGATTGCAACCATGGTGTTTCAAATAAGCCACTCTTATGTTTTATATCAAAGCACAGTGATACAATATTTAAATTTCTATTATGGAAGCAGCAGGTGTGGTTAGACAAAAAGAGATGAGTGCAGAAAATTTAGCAGAAAAGTATTAATGCAAAGATAGCTATGTCACAATCGTTAAATGACCCCTGAAACTCTACCACTTTGTGGCTCTCTGAGTCGACTAGAGTTGGACTGGGTAGGTGGCTTGTACAGGAGTTGTACAGTAGATGATGCAGGATTTGTTGTTGGGAGCTCAATAAGGCTTTTCTTCTGAGTCAGTCCCAAACAAATTTCTCATTCCAGCATTTGATGGGCACTGGTTTTCAGATGAGACATACAATCAAGGTCCTGAGTGGCTGTGGTCATTCTACTGTATCACTTCTCATGAGAGAGACTGTGTGTTATCACCAGAGTGTCCTGGGTAAATATCAACTGAGGTCGTTATTCATTGTCTTCAGTTCCTTTCTGCAGTTGCAGTTGCATGTGGCATTCTTTTGTGCTATTTCTATGCTGTCTTACACAATTGCCTGATTTCAGTGAGGAGTCCTGTTTCTTCTCTATAGCATTACAGCCCTTGCCTAAATCTTAGGGAGGCTTTGAAGTTTAATTAATTAATGTTTTCAAAAGCACTGGGGGTATGTCTACACTTACAATTTAATTTGAATTAATAAGAATTAATTTGAATTATATTAACGCATAACTACACTGGCTTTCGTTAATTCGACCTAAGGAATTCCTTAGTTTGAATTAATGAAAGTTTACTTCCAAGTTATAAAACCTTGATTAACTTCAAAGTAAGGGTTACTTCAAACTTACTTGTTTGAATTAACCCATTGTAGCCATGTCAATTTGAACTAACCATTACTTTGAATTAACACTTTTTGGCCTTCTTCCTCCATGGTGCCTTCCTTTTTCTATACATTGGGTGGGGGCATGGCCGTTCTTGGGGGCCATCTTGCCACTCCTCCCACAGTGGCCCTCTTCTAATTCAAACTAGCAAATCCTGTCCATGGACATGCTAGTTCAAATTGAGTTTCTAGTGGGGTCGTGTTAGTTCAAATTAACATAATCTGAACTAATCATTACTAGTTTGAATTAAGTAGTTTGAATTAAGTTAATTCGAACTAACCTTCTAAGTGTGGACATAGCCTTGGAGATGTTGGACAAAACTTGCAAAGTAAATATGAAAAATCATAGTTTTTAGCTCTGTTTTGTCTTAGTGCATGTAGTTCTGCTATTCTCAGGATACAACAGTCTGATTTACTGTGGTTTCCATGAACTTTTGCATTGTCATAAAATGGTTAATTTTCAAAGCTAATGAAACCCAAACCTCCTTGAATATTTAGAAGGAGAAAAAAGTTAACAAGATGCTGAAGGACCAGCTGTGAGATTCTCTCCATTGCCTGGTTATAATGAACAGAGACTACAATATCAGTGACTTCTTTGCAGGGATGATGTAGCAGATACATATTTGTGGCCAGAAGTGACTGTTGGTGTTAGGTCCTTTACTGACTGTGTCTGGAATTAGTCACTATATTTTTCCATCATGATTCTGGATACAATATTTAGTTCTTTTTCTTTACATGCTGACTTTTAGACCCCAATTGATTTTGATTTCATGTTTGTTTGTTAAAACTATCCTCATGAAGTTGTCCACCTATTTTTTTGCCTGAGCATCTTCTGTAACATTTAGATATTTCTCTGTGGAATTAGTTGTAGGATATTCGTATGCAGAGCTGGCCAGTTAGGTGCATGGTTAGCTCTGTGCATGTGCAGTTCTACATAGCTCACACATGTGATTTTAGTGATTGCTCATGCAAATAATATGCAGAGTTTCGTACAAGCAGTTTGGAAAGATCTGCCCGACAATGAAATACGAGGTCAGTGTCCTTAACTGGGTGACATGGATGTATGGGATGCCCATAGGGCAGACTTGGCTAATGTGGTTCCTTCCTCTGATGTTTAACCAATAATGAGATCCCACTCTGAGCCTAGAAGTGGTCCTCCCTTTCTAATTTCCTTTTCCCCTGAGGCCGTATAGTTCATGGAAGTGAGGCTGAGCCCATGAAGGAGGTATGGAACTTCAAAATGGTTGACCAACCTGGAGCAAGAAGGGTAAATTTGCGGCTGAGGGTGTAGTGGCAATTGTTTGGCTTTTATGGTGGTGTGGCAGCAGATAAGGCAGGATTAACAGGAGTATTGTAAGAAAGACACGAGGAGTAATTCTTCTGCTCTACTTGGCCCCTGATTAGATCTCAGCTAGAGTATCGTCACCACTTCTGGGCACCTCATTTCAGGAAAGACGTGGACAAATTGGAGAACATCCAGAGAAGAGCAATATGAATGATGAGAGGTCTGGGACACTTGACTTATGTGGTTAGATTGAAAGAGCTGGGTTTGTTTTGCCTGGAAAAGAGAAGACATGATAACAGTTTTCAAGTGCCTAAGAGGCTGTCATGAGGAAGAGAGGAAAAAATTGTTTTCCTTATCTGGCGATGATAGGACAAGAAGCAATGGGCTTACATTACAGCAAGAGAGGTTTAGGTTGTATATTATGAAAAAAATTTCTAACTGTCAGGGTGATTAACCACTGGAATAAGTTTCCTAGGCAATTTGTAGAATCTCTGCCACTGGAAGTTTTTAAGAGCAGGTTAGAGAAAGCACCTGTCAGGGATTGTTTAAGATGGTGTGTGGTCTTGCCATGAGTGTAGGGGACTGGACTCGACCTCTCATGGTCCTTTCTGGTTCCTATGATTCTGTGATTCCACAACGGACCCATAGCCACACTAAGCCTATGATCAGGGTTAGCAGTGGAGCAGAAAATGAAACATTTGGGCCCCAGTAATAATGTGGTCAACATGTGTAGGAAAACACGGTAATCCAGCCTCACACCACAACACAGGTATTTTGCATAGGAAGTAACACATAGACCAGTAGTCGAATGTGATTCTTGGGAGTTAAGATATTTTCCCATTAAAAATGTCATTTTTTTCCCTTTTGACAAAGTCCCTTTAACTTTCAAGCTAGTTTAATCCCAGACTTGTTTAAAGCACAGTCTGTTGTTCTCTATTATGCCTGGTGGCTTAGTAATGTGCGGTAGAGATTAAGCCAAACACATAAAAAGCTCATTTCATTTAGGATCTCCAGCACAATTTGAAAAGGATCCTGGGGGAAAAAGACATCTCACTCTTCGCATTCCAATGCCCCTCCTCTGAGACTTGATTGCGACAATTTGGAACTTTTCTGTGCTCTAGCAACTCAGAAGTAAGAAGGGGGCAGCATAATGGATGGAAACAACCTTCTGAAATGCTAGAGCTGGCTGACTTCTGGTTAGGAACACTGTACCACAGTCCAGTGTTTCGGCCCCTTTTGAAGAGGGATTTGTACAAATTTGTGTGCCTGCATAAATAATCATAGATTAGTCTTGCTTCTATGTCCCTAGGAAGGCACTGCTCTCAAGAAGTCCTTCATGTTTTTTTCCCTTTGTTCCTGATATAAACATTCTCAGAAAGGACTCTGTCTACGCTGTTCCTCAATGTTCTTGTATCCGCTGATCTTTGAATGGTTCTGTGCACTGGGAGTTACTTTTGGGTTCAGTTGTGTTGCAGAACATGACATACAGGTTCATGGCTTTCTCACATACAACAAAACTTGTTCCAAATCATGTGATTAGTCTATAAATACTTCTACTAATAGAGTTGGACGTGAAGGGAAGGCAGAAAAGCATATGTTATTCCAACAGCTTTCTACCTCGGAAAGACAAAGCGAAGTTGCATCTGTGATGGCTGCTTGCAAAACTCTTGAATCTTGCCATAGTTGAAGTGGCATATAGGAAAATTCCCTTTTACTCACCTTGCAGTTCCCTGCTTCTTGGCATTTAACCTTTGCTGAGGAAAGGCGTGACATTATTACAGTTTCAGAATGCAGAATAATACTTTTCACTTCTTAGTTTTATTATACCTATTATGCAGGTGGAGAAACTGAGGAGCAGAATAGTACAGGGCCAGAAGTTGATATCCTTCCTCATGTTGCTTAGAACCATTTGTGAAGTACCTTTTCACTGTCACTGAGAATATTAACTCTGGCCTTCAGGGTAAGTCACTACGTTACACAGCTAATCAGGGACAGACCAGTGAGAGACCTCCCAAGTTTGCTTTGATCCCTGCTCTAACCACTAGATCAATGGCTTGGTCTTCAGCTGGTATAAATCAGTGTGGCTCTGTTAATGTCAATGGCACCATAACAATTTATACCAGCTGAGGATCTGACCCCATGTCTTTATTGATTTTCATCTTTCGAAGGATAATTCTCCACAGATGAGGAAAACTTGGAACACTGATGAGAGAGAGAGAGTCTCAGAAGCCTTCCGGACATGTGCATGCTTCCTAAGTGTAATATCAGATTCATCCTGAAGAACACAATGTGAATTACAAAGGGCTGCCCATAAATTTTGAAGCATTTAGGTCTAATAGGGATGGGAACATTTTCAGTGGAGGCTTGGTATATTGAAATCAAGTAGAATAATGCTGCTTCTTAAATTCACACCCATCTTCTTAAGTGAGGTTAGTGTGGAATTAGGTAAGATTTTGATGTTTGTCAGGGTAATTAGAATGCTGAACAAGGATGTCCACTGAAGTGGAGAAAATTCAGACATCCTGTGAGGAGAAATTACAGTGCAGCGCATTTGTGACACTCCGTGTAATCCCTTATTATTTTGAATTCCTGAGTTACAGCTGTGTCCCTCTTTGGAGTGCTGGTTTGTTGAAATCCGCACAGTGGTAAGCTGTACAAAATGGTGAAACACAGTAAATCTTTGAAGTGTTGTTCTTTTGACTGAGCTTACTTTTAAAAGTGATGGGAATAATACAAATAGTCAGGCCTTTTTGGTTTCACTGGGGCTTTTGAGTGCTCTGGATGAGTGATTCTCAACCACTGTGTTGTGACAAATTACTTCGTTGCCACCGAGTGCTAAACGTGTCATGGAGAGCAAGGAAGATGGCTGGATTTGGCTTGGGGTGGGTAGGCTGGTGTGTCCTCTAGGGTTGTGATATGCCGCCAAGTGTGTTGTGACCTGCAAAAGGCTGAGAACCAATTCTTCAGATCATTTATTATGCAACTGCTTTCCTAGTTGGGGAGAGAAGTCATTCAGCAGTTACGGCTCACATGCACTGCTAGTGTAAATGAGAATTCTTCCATTCCATGGAGCAGATACCTGACTCTACTATGACCAGCCTGAGATTTACTATGTGAACATTGAGGATATATCAAAGGATCTGACAAAGTGGGATTTTCTTCCACGGAAGCTCATGCAATGAATAAATTTGTTAGTCTTTAAGTGCCACGGGATTCCTTATTTGTTTTATTGAGTATATGTCGACATGGCTAGGAAGGCATGTCTTAGCATAGGTAGGCAGACATGCTTGAGTGGTATGGCTGTGGCAGCATGGGTGAAAGCTTCAACTAAATGTCTGAGAATGTACAGTGGGTTTGAACTTGGTTGGCTAGAACAAGCCGTTACATATGCTGGCTGACCACATGTCTATTCCTGCTGGGAAGCACCCGTGCAGCTGCAGGGTGGACCAAGCTTGTAAGAGGAATGGCCAGGTTCTACCATGCTTATTCATGGATTTTACTCTACAAATAGTATGGTTCTGACCCACACTGCATCAAAGTCAGTGGAAAGACTCTCATTAATTGGAAAAAGTTCTGACTCAAGCCTTAGGAAAATAGTAAATTACACTCAGCCTGGCTATGGATGGTGGAATTTGCTGAGAACTAGGAACTGTTTCAGTGTAATCTGGAGTCAAAGCTTAGCATTTTAAATTCAGGTTTTTCATGTAGCTCTTTGAACCATTAGGGCCAATCATGAAGTTCCATTGTACAGTCACATTTTCTTAAAGGTAGGAGGAACTAAGGTGGGGAGTGAGGGCAGAAGACAATGTGATAGAAGAAAACACCCCCTTCATACAGTGAGGAAACATGGGTATGAAGAGCAGGAGCCTCACATCACATATGTGCTCATTATTGAGAACGTTATAATTCTTGGGTAGAGCAAGGCCTAACAAATCTATTTTTAGATCTTGGTGTGCTTTGTAATAAGGCAGAGTTTCTCAAACCTTCTTTTCCCCTAGGGCCTTCTTTGAAAATATTTTGGGCTGTGATGACCCCCTAAAAATGTGACGACCCCCCTGCCATGTCACCCACACCCCTATGCCATAGACCTTTACTTCTGCACTGCTGCTCTTGGCCACCAATATCTGAAGGACTCTGGCTTGTCAGCCAGGCACAGGGGTGACAGCTAGAGCATGCATGGGCGCTGACTGCTAGTGGCCCCTTCCTATAATAATCTAACTCCCCCAACCGGATCCCAACCCCCAGTTTGAGAGCCTCTGCAATAAGACGAGTCTGTATTATCACCATTCTCCTGATGCAGATACTGAAGTACACAGAGGTAAATGAGTGTGAGTATGCCCATTTGCACAATAAGTTAATGTGCAAGCCAGGAAAAGCTTTCTATCCATGGTGCCATGTTGTGATGGTTGTTGCCATATAAGGAGACACTTACTGCACATCTGTGGTACGATACAGAGCTGCGAAGAGCATTGAGAACATGATATGGTAGCATAGCTATATAAAGAGAGGAAAGATGGAAGAACTCACTGGTAAACCTGAATCTTTGTGACAGCAAATCAAGATTTATATTGTAGCTGGCATAAAATCTGTTGCACAGGATGGGCTGCAGGGCACACAGAGTTTTGTATTAACCAAAATCTCAGCAGATGTTGCATCCACCTTCTTGTTCAAACATTCTCCTTCCAGCAAAATTGAGGGCCCTCTATGTTAATGGATGTTAACTTCTTGTGGTTTGGCACAGGAATCCCTGTAGAGGAATATTAAAATGAGACATTGCTCTGGGCGTTCTACAGCTGGCAGAGGGTGGATGCACTGGCAAATGAATTACTGCTGCCAGCAAAGTTAAACTAGCTTTTTAGACACAACAGCAAAGTATGGTCAGATGGATGTCAGCCTTCAGTCTGGCTCTCCCTACCATGGCCGGTAGTCACCATTAATATCCAAAAGGCAGAGATGATGTTGGTTCATATATTCAGAGAATGACTCGCTGTCTCTGATCTCAGACATGATCAGGTCATCTCTGTATCCAGTCCAGTTCAGAATGGGGAAAATTCATCCCACAGCAGAGGGCTAGAGCAGGACTATGCACTAGCCAAGTCTCATTTTCATTCAATCGTAAGCCCTCTTCATAGGCATGAATTATACACAGAGCAAGGTTATGGAGGCTAGGGTGAAAAAAAGACAAAAACACCAAAACATTGAGTGCCTAGTGCTTTCAGAAGGAAAGTGCTATCACATAAAATGGAGCAGCCATGCTTCTTGCCCCGGTCTTCTCCTGTGATAGAATTAATGTGTGTTAGCAAGACACGTTGCCGTGGTGGGGCACTAAGGAAAATTTCTGTGTCTAGCTTGGGAGAGCTGGCTAGAACACCACATCTAACTTCAGTACCTTTCTTTAATTCTATGTCATCCAGTTACAGGATAAGCAATCAGTCAAACCACCATATGGCATTAAGTTATAATGCATGTATAAATATTTGCGAAGGATGAGCCAATAATTAGGACACTAACCTAGGACTTAGGAGGCTTGAGTTCAAGTCCTTCTACCACAGATTTCTCAAGTGAACTTGGGCAAGTTAGTTAGCTTCCCTGTGCCTCAGTTCCCTACTCATTAAATGGGGGTAGTAATACTTCCCTACCTTACAGATGTGTTTTGGAAAAAAAGATATTGAAGATTACTACTTCTGTAGTAGTAGGGGACAGATAATACCTGTAAAAGCTAGATTGATAGGACTGGACCCTTAGAATCTATTCAAACCACAGTTTGCTGTTTGAGACAAGTCATCTTTGGCTTTTCAGTTGAAAATTGGGAATATGTAAATTAATCAAACTCAGTCCACAGGTAACCCTCTTGGGATTGCTTTCCACAGATACCTGGCAGCCAATCTTTAACACTTGCAGCATAAGGCGTAATTACTTTTGTCTGGTGGAGATGTAGGGTTCCTCTTCCATTTCACACTGGAACTTGGCCTGGGCTTTTTCTGGTATGGTTCCTCAAAGGCAAAGGTCCTCCTATCAGTCACTAATAGGAACACAACAGCTTTTCTGCCATTTGGTACTGAGTTTCTGAGAAGTTGGTGCCTTTTCTTGCCACCACAGTGCCTTAGTGCTGTGTGCCCCTGGCTCATAAGTCTTGTATTCTTTTGTTGGGCTACTCATATGTTGACTTTCATGCGCAGAATTAGTCCAGTATGCTGAGCATCAAGTGCATCCTTTGTATCCGTTTGAATGTGCTTCACCTTGGGGTTGATTCTGCAAGTCAGTTGCAGAGACCGTGGTCTCAGACTCCAGGCCACTGCTGGTGAAACGCTTTTTCTTTCCTAAAGCTCTGGGGGTGACATTATCCTCTTTGGGATGTTTATATCAAATCTTCAGGAAATGTCTCTGTGGGTGACATTGACCCTCTTTGGGGTGTTAATGTCAAATTTTTAGGAAATGTCCCTAAGGCTATGTACTTCTCTCACCCTTTAGCTAATGATAAATACATGTGCCCTGTAGAGTGCCTCCCTTTATGAACATATACTGTCTTCTCTTCAAGGTGTGGAGCACTGGAAATCTAGCTGCTCCTCCAGTAATATCATGACTCCTCCTTAACTTAGGTTCCCCGGGACAGTTGAATGTAGGACCTTGAACATAACAGCGCTATAAGAAGGAAATGTATCGTGCTGGTGAGCTATGATCCTACTGAGGGAAAGTTTATTGGGTCCATTGGTTTGGTCAGTGGGTGACCACTTTCTTTAGTTAAAGCATCTCAGGCGTATTCTCTCAATGTGCCACTCTGTCATGCTTCTCTCCTTCTACAAAATTAATTTCACGCTAAAGCGTGCTGGTGGGCAGTAAAATGATGTGATAGGTGTAGAATGCTAGTGGACGTGGTGTTCATTTGCATGTTATACACTTAAGAAAATCAGGCAAGTTCTCTTTATTTGGTACAAAGCTAAGCCCCTCCATTCTTTTCACTTAAATTAAGTGCGAGTCTTAGTTCCTGAAAACATTACGGTCCACATCTGCAACAGTGTGAAAACACCTAAGGCAAGATAACAAGAAAAACATTAGAGTTTTATAAAAATCATGTAAAGGGTAGCACTATGCAGATTAATATCTCAAGGAAGCATTGCTAATATTTAAGCATAGACCACATCTAATTCTCAGTTGAATTGGGGCAAAATAATTTAAAACTGTTGTAAAACTAAACATCTTTCTATTTGCATATCCACCAAAACACCCATTTTATTTATTTAAATTTTGCTTTAGGGTTTTATTGTCATTGCTGATGGCAAATTTTACTGGGAAGGCAAATTTCTGCTGTTTTTATATTGGCTGTGTTCGAGCCAGCTATCCTGTTTGTTAATCAGATTACCAGACTGAGAGGTAAAAATGCTATGCGGGCTTCTGGAAAAAATTAGGGCTGTCAAATGATTAAAAAAAATAATCACAATCATGAGATTTAAAAAAGTTGTGAACCACCATTTTTAATTTCACTGTTAAACAATAATAAAATGCCAGTTTGCATTTATTATACATATTTTGGATATTTTTTTACATTGTCAAGTATACTGATTTCAATTACAACACAGAATACAAAGTGGAGCGTGCTCACTATACCTTATTTTTAATTACAAATATTTGCACTGTAAACAGACAAACAAAATAAATACTTTTCAGTTTACGTCATACAAGTACTGTAGTCCAGTCTCTCTATTGTGCACCTTATAAATGGCAAAATTTTTCTTTTTACATAACTGCCCTCAAGAACAAAGCAATGTAAAAGTTTAGGATGGGGTGTCAAACGTGCAGCCTGTGGGCTGAATATAGCCTGCGAACCTCTTCCATTTGGACCATCACTGCTCTCAGGGGGCCCACGCTTTCTCCCTAATAGAGAGAGAGAGAATGGTCTTGCATACCCAGCACTCCACAATGCTGCGAGACTCTCCCTAACCGAGAGAGAGATTGGTATTATGGAGCACAGTTTTGCATACACAGTGCTCCATGACACTGGAAGTGTTCCATTGTATTTCGATTTATGGTACATACAGCCTACTTGAAGTACATTTAAGTCAAATCTGGCAGCAAATGAGTTTGACACCCCTGCTTTAGAACCTATGAGTCAAAGCGTAAAGGGGTATATGAATGTTTAACATATCTGGCACATAAATACCTTGGATCACTTGCTGTAAAAGTGCCATGCAAACACCTATTTTTGCATTCAGGTGACATTGTAAGTAAGAAGCATTTATCTCCCATAAATGTAAACAAACTTGATTGTCTTAGCAATTGACTGAACAAGAAGTAGGACTGAGTGGACTTGTATGAGGTAAATTGAAAAATACTGTTTCTTTTGTTTTATCTTTTTAACAGAGCAAATAATTTGTAATAAAAAGGAGATAAAATAAGCACTATACACTTTGTATTCTGTGTTGTAGCTGAAGTCGTATTTAAAAATGTAGAAAAACATTCCAAATATTTATAATACATTTAAACTGGTATTCTATTTTTAACAGTGTGATTAAAACCATAATTCTGTACAATTTTCTTAATATGCTTCATTTCATGAACGATATTTGGAGTCTTAAAAATACTATTATTTGTTCTATAATGGCATCTAGATGTCCCAAACAGATGATGGCTCCACTGAGTTGGGCTTTGTCCAAAGACAAAGTGAAAAATTGTCTCTACCCCCCAAAAATCTGCAGTAATCAAATTCTGCCTCAATTTCTGTGCTTTGTCAGGATAGAATTTAAAGGACAAGTTTTGCAAAGCACTCGGGATTTGGAAGCCTATCTCACTGAAAGTCAATTAATTTGGGCTCTTAAATCTTTTGGGTGCTTCCAAAAATCTCTAATTTCATATCTTGTTTGCCTATATCCTTGTACTATATTTTTTAGAGAGACTTTAATTTAAAAAAAAAAATCTTCTGCATTTCCAGTGGTCTCTGTATCAATCTGTGCTGTTTCCCAAGAAATAATTCTGTTTTAATGAGGTTAACTGAAACTATGCTTGTGTAAATTCACACTGCCTGTTCCCTTCCCCAGGGGCCTTTTTAAGGATGGGTTTTTGAATCTCTGAGGCAATCCCAAAGCAAACACTTTAAATAAAATAAAACCATATTTTAAAACCTCAGAGCTTCACTCTGTGTTGGTTTCTGTTCTTTGCTTCAAGCATTCAGCTGTTCATTTTAAGGCAGAGGGGAGGGAGAGCCAGTCTTTAGTTATAGGACAGCTGAATATATGAAGAAAATAACTTGTGCGTTTGAATCTCATGTGAAACTTCATGATTCTGAATCTTGAATTAACTCAATATCAGTAGCTGTTAATTTGTGGAAACCTTAAAGGTCAGAATCTTCTACCCTGATATTATTAGTATTTTACTTCTCCACTAGTCCCATAGATTTGCAAACTTGTTTTCTCTGGGAGTGCTTCAGTATTGCTAATCTCAACTGTACAAAACCAAGGTGTTGGCCATCTCCTCACCCCCAAAGACAAGATTGGCTTAAAAAACCTAAGATTTTAAAAAATGTTACATTTGGGTTCTTTTTTACTTGCCTTCTGGCTTTTGAACCTGTATATTTTGCAGTTGCAAGCATTATCTCCACACTCTCAGGGGCTCAAAACAAGCTTGTTTTTTAAATAAAAGCTAAGATTCTGAAGTATTCACATAAAATTGAGAAACTTGTAATAAAATTGCTCTTCCCCCTTGTCACGGAGAACCCAGAAAAGCCTCTTGGATCCCCTCTGTTCACACCCACCAGGGACTCTGCTACAGTGGAGCTTTCTCCCATTCACCAGGGTCTCCACGCTACCTGTAGCCGGCTTCCCAAATCCAGGCCCAGAGAGTCCGATCCTTGCTCTGTCTGGTCTCCCTTGGGGGGGGGTCGTCCCCCTACGAGGGTCCCAGCCGTCCCAATCAGCAGTGACACTCAGCCAGTGTAGCAGTCAGAGGGTTTATTAGCAATCCACTTAGCACAGCAGCTAGGACAGTTGGCTCTCAGATCAACCCTGGAGGGCAGATAGTAAATCCCCAGGACAAGCCCCGGAGGTCCTGCCCCTCCGACCTCCATGTTCCTTCTTCCTCTCTCTCCCCTTTGTTCTCCTCTCTCCCCAGCTGCCCTGCCCCTGGTCTAAGCTGGCCACAACCTGTCACCCCCAGGGGGTCCAGGTAAGGTCGCACCAAAGCCTCTTCCCCCCTAGTGGTACCTATAGTTATCACACCCCTGTGTCCCATCACCAAAGAACAGGAACAGAAAAGAAGAACCACAGTAACCCAAGAGGTTTTCTTACTCCATCACACCCCTACACCGTCAAACAGAGGTGTGCTTATCAGATGTGCTCTTCACTTGCGTTGCTGCCAATTCTTAGCTACAGCTGTTTATTTCACAGTTTAGCACAGTGGTTTTCAACCTGTGGGTGCCCTGTGTAGGAGAGCAATGCAAGGTCTCTGTGCTAGTTAGTCTCTATGTAATCTTTCAAAAGAGGGCTTAAGTAGTGCAAAGGTGAATTTCATCCATCGGGAGGTTTTTGATGCTCTAATTTGCAGCAGGTTTTTGGTCAAGGAGGTAAGAGGGCACAAAAAGAGTCTTGATCTGTGCTGGCCCTCGTCCCCCACCAAAGCAAGGACAGCAAGTGCTAGGTCAGTGGTTCTCAACCACTGTGTCGCGACACATTACTGAGTTTCCACACAGTGGTAAGTGTGTCATGGAGAGCCAGGGAAATGGCTCGATTCGGACTGGTGAGGGTAAACTGGTGCCTCCCATAGGGTCGCAACATGCTGCAAACTGTGTTGCAACCCACAAATGATTGAGAGCCACTGTGCTAGGTGACAGTGTCACACATTGTGCATTTAATTAGATTCCTCTTAGAGGATCTCAAAGCACTTTGCAAAGGTGTGTATTAACAGCTTCCCTTCACAGAGGGGAAACTTTGGCTTGCACAGAGGTTCCTTAAGATCACACACAAAGAGCGCATGGATTGAAACAAACAAGTCCTTCACCGCATTCCAGAGTCCTCCCTCAAATTTCTAGGCCAGCATTGTGTTGTGAGGTTTATCTTACTGGCTCAGTGCCATTAATGAGTTCCCCATCAAAGACTGTCATGGCACTGTGACCTATACTTTTACTATACAACTTAGTTTTGAGAATCCCCATGGACAGAATATACCACATGAGCTATTTACTTGTATTGCAAACAACCTTAACAATCCTTCACTAACACCCCCATTTAAGACATAGAATGGATACACAAAGGAGCACTTATCTAGTTCTGTAATTAGAGAGCAAACTATCCATGTTCCTAATGTTGCTCACTGTTTAGACACTCAGCAGAACACAAAGTGATCCACAGGGTCTTTTTAAGGAGGACCTATTAAGCTTTTGTGCAGGTTTTAGCAGAAAGCGTTCAAATTTCTAACAGTGATTGGTTTTCAAGGGGAGCGTTAAAGAAAAAGGTTTTTGTACAGATGTAGCTTTCACAGTAGGGTTTTCCTCAGAGGACTGAAATAACTGAATTGGAAGAGCCAGCGCCTATACTAATTTTCTGTTTTCATACATTTCTCATTAGAGCTTTGAACTATAGGTGAGTGAAGAAAGACTTTACAGAAGCTACACAGATTGCCTGTGGTTCTGAAGTGTGAACTGAAAGAAAAACAAGCTAGTGACTAGACTATTGATCATGTTTTAACATTATGTTGATGGAATCCTAATTAAAGAACCCAAAATCTCAGCGCTATTGATTGTCTTATCTATCTTGGGATCCAGTGCTGCAAACACTTGCTACTGGGGTTTGTGCAAACTACTAGGAGTAGTCAACATTGAATTCTAAAGGTTAGCTTGCAGATCTCAGTGGGCCTAATTCTCCATTGCCTTGCACCTGGTAATTCCTTGCTGATCCCCAAGTCCAGTGTAATCAAAGGGAGCATTTCTATTGACAGGAATGTGCTTTGGATCATAGTTTGGGACTTGGGCAAAGAGGGCGTAAAATGCAACCAGAAGAGTGAGCTCTAGATAAAGTGGATTGCACCATGTTTTACCCTGACTTTGTAGGCAGTATTGTATAGGTAGAAACGATTATACATAGTGAGAGGCAATGGTGTAGTACATCCCAGAAACTGCGTCAGAATATTGTAGTGTTGGTGGGGAGAACACCTGCCTTTTACTACCTTCTCATTTTGAATTTCAGATACTTTCTCTCCTCCCCTCTTTTTATAGTAACAAGTGCATCATGTTTATGGCATCTGACATTTCAAGGTTAGATGGCATAATGTTGAGTCAAAAAAAGAAGCCTTCCCTAGGATACTCAAATATTTCGGTTCATGTTTAGAAGACAGGGTCGATGTTCTATTGGCTGATTTCATTTCAGAAATAGACAACACAGTGATTCATCTAGACAATGTCAAAGAGTTGATCTTAGTCTTAGTGCTTTTGCATACAGATAGACTGTGATCAGATCTGTAGCAGTGATGGGGGAGGCAAAACACATGCTGCTTGGATTTTTCAAATTTTTCAAACCACCACAGCGTAGCTTTTAAGATCCTTGCCTCTTTTATCCCATGTGGTCATCAAGACTTGGCATATGAGGTATCCAAATCTTTCTGATTCTTCCATGTTGCTGAGGCTCCTCACTCACTGAAGGAATTGATGCAGCAGTCTACAAAAGGCCAGAAAAGAGGGCTAATAAGACAGTAAAATCTGGTAGAAGTTGCAGGGAAATATATGCATACAGCCACAGAATCAATAACAGCACAAGCCGACCTATAATAAAGTGCAAGTCAGTTAAGTCCCATCTATCTTAATGCATCATTGTCATCTTCTTTCCCCAATTACTGTTAAAAGATCAGTGACACCAAGAATTATCTGAGGCTTTTCCAAATGGCTGTGACCTGTGCCTGTTGTTTATACAGTGATGTAATAGCTCTTAGATACCCAATTTCTCTCATTTGTATATATTTTTTTCTCTATCAACAGACTTGTCAGATACACATAAAAGTTTAATAGTTCCTAGCTCTTTTCTCTGTGTGTGTTTCTGAGTTTAAGGACAGTTTAAGGAGTTAGGGCCAAATTTGGGCATTTGCTGCACACACAAGCCTCATCTGGCAGCAGAAGAGCAAGCTGGAAGCTGTGTTTCTGTATTCAGGTTTTCTGGAAAACTCCATAGGGCATCTGACTGAAGCCTTGACTGGGAAGTCTAGCACACAGTTTAGTGGATATGCACTGCAAGTGGATCCTGAGTTGTCAATGGCTCCTATACACACACCCCTCTGGGCAAATTATTTTGTTCCTAGCAGCAACAGTAGGGAGCAAAGGATGCCATTCAGGACTAGCCACCAAAAATACAGATACATCTTAATACTTACTTATTTTGCAGCACATAAAGGTAACTCTCACGGTCAACCCTTGTTTATTATTTCACTGTAGCATGTAATTATAGCATGGACTACTCTTTACAACCTGTGCTTGATTTAGGCTGCTCTTATTTACTGGTTTGCTCCGTTTCTTAGACTCCCTGTGGACAATGCTTGCTTATTGTAATTACTTTTTCAGATTACACAATTTTAGCAGTAACTTCAGAAAATTCATAGGAGACATAAACAAGTGAATGTGGCAACTCCATAATCACTAATAAACCTGCTGTAAAAGGCCAACTGTACGTTATATGCCTAGGGTATCATCATTTTCCTCTTTGACCCTTCCAGTTGTACTCCACAGTATTTTTTCCTCCTTTGAAATATAAATGGCGATGGTGCCCATTTCTTCTATTTATATGTTTGTTCATTTATTTAGGAAAGGAATGTATTAACTACAGTATAGGAAAATTTTGGTCTGTTTCTCCTTAGTGTTGATGTTGTTTAATATGGCGTAGGGAAATTCTTTGATTATTAGAATTAAATCCAACAGGGAAGAATTTGTGAATATTGGCTAATAATCCCAAGGAATAAATAATGGTTCAAATTTACTGGAGAGGCAGAACATTTAAAACTGATGATGAGAAATTTCTGGGTTGTGGGTTTTATTTTTTTTGGACAATGTATAAATGGCCTGTGGAACTCATTGCCACAATACAGAATTGATTTCAAGAGCTTAGCAGGTTTCAAAACAGAAGTGGACACTTGTGTAGGGAGCAGGCATAAGTTTAAACAGCACCTAAATGACAGGAGCCTATGACTTTCAGTGGGAATTCAGGTCCTATCCAAGTTAGGTGATATTTTCAAAAGTGTCTTTCAAGCCTATCCCAAGTTATGATAAGATTTGTTTAGAGGGATTTTGAAAGAATTAAACCCTCTTCCTTCAGAACATGAGCCACCTGCTAATTGATGGGTATGAGGAAGAAGTTCCCCAAAGGGCAGCATATCTCATAAGAACCCGCTGCAGAGTTTCTCTTAAACATCTGATCCTGTCCACTGTCTGAGAGAACACTTGACAAGACACATCACCGGTCTGATCTGAAGTGACAATTCCTTTGTCTCTGTCTTCAAAACCATTTCAGATCTTTGCCACAATATGGCTCTGAGGTAGAAAAGTATAACTGTACCTAACCCATTTTACTGGAAGGGCAAATTTAAAGTATGGAGGGGTAAGCAGCAAGGCAGTGGAAGTAGAACCGTCCCCAAAGATACAGTCTCTGTCATCTCTTTGATCAGAGAAAGCATACTTGAACTATACCCGTTCTAGGGTAGGTCGTCAGACATTTGCACACAGCTCTACATCAAAGGATATCAGTCCCTCAGCAAAATATAGCTGCCACCATGGGCCCTGTAAACCTTACTTTTTAACAGGTAACCACATTGTTTTAAAGAGACTGAAACCTAATTTTCTATGTAAAGCTCTTTCTTTAAACCCTGGAGCCATAATGTGTTGCTAACAAGGCTCATGTACCTCAGCGGGTCTGCAACTAATTCAACTTTGTAAGTGCCCTGTTTTCCCCGAGACTTGTGCTCAACATCACCCTAAGTTACCTTATGTAATAAATGGCATCTTTTTTCTTAACCATTCTGGAAACCCTTACAGCTTCATTAGAGTCCTTGAAGCACTAACCTTTGAAAAATTGCATTGGGTTGACATACATTTTCCATATTGTTTTTATTGTCTCTCTATGGAAGTTTTGATGAAGGGTTGCCATAGTCTTGCTCTTTCAAAGAGGTTTGTATCTCTGATAAACTCTAAGAGGAGCCATGCGTGTATCTGGATTTACATTGGATTTTTTTCTTTTCAGCTAGGCTGTGATGTTTGAGCAGGTTACTGCATGTCAGGACTTCTGAATTGTGTTTTAGTTCTCCCATTAACTTATTGTGTAGCCTTGGGCCTTCACCTTATTGTACAACCAATTATAAATTAGTGAAAAGAGTTTGCACTCGTTATGCCTTCTGAAGATCTCAAAATGCTTTACAAATACGATTAAAGCCACAGGGGTGGGATGGCTTGTCACTTAACGCACTGCGGAGTTTAATTCCCAGTTCTACTCCAGACCTGCAGCATGACCTTAGAAAAGTCACATAATTGTTCCGTGCCTCAGTTTCCAGTCTGAAAATTGGAGATAATGTAGAGCTTCCTTTCTTTCCCTGTTCATTGAGCTTGTTTTACTGTGTAAGCACTTAAGGGCAAGGGCTGTCTTGTGCATCATTGTGCAGCACTTTGGCTGTGGTTGGGATCTGAAGACACTACAGGAGCTCAGATGACAGTAATAACCTTGAGAATTCCCTTGTGTGGAAAGTAATAGGTTGTGATTATTCCTATTATGCAACTAGAGAAACTGATGGACAGATAAGCTAAATTATTTGTTGACAGTCACACCAGACATCTGCAGTAGAGCTCGGAAATCAGCCCAGGTCTCACGAGGCCTCGCTCTGTTTTTTCACACAGTGCTATCTCTGGCTAAACGTTTGTAATAATGTCTGACTCCTGAGTAGTCCGGAGAAATCTAATTAATGTTTGTACAACAAGTTGAGATCCTCAGGTAAAAGTCAGTATGCCTGCCAAAAATATCAAGAAGTATTGGTGCTTGTAAATTTCTTGCTGGAGGAATGCTTGGAGAATAGGACAGTGGTGATGAGATAATTCTTGCTTTTTCTCTCCTTTCCCTCTCTTTAGGTTAAGTGGCAAATAAGTACTAAATAATTAGGGACTTTTCCCTCCCTAAAAGCTTTATGAAGTCTGAGTCAATGATACAAATGAAGTGTTTCCAAGTTGCGTCTTGCATTTAGTGTAAATCAACTGTAAGAAGAACAAAGAAAAAGAAAAGGGAAGATCACTCAGCATCCTTTTCTGTGAGCCTGGGTTCCGTTCTTGGTTTACCATGAGTGCAAATGATTGCACTGGTCTCCTCCTGGTCACCTTTTGTGCATGGCTCATGCAGTTCACTGATTGGTGGTCTCTGTTCCAGAATGGCCAGATCTTCCTGTGAGGAAGGATCTAAACATGCGTCCTACATCAACCAGCACTTTAAGGGTATGTCTACACTGTCAAAACACTCATAATATCAAGTCTCAGAGCTTGGGTCTTCCACCTGGGGCTCATGCTATGGCACTGAAATTAGCCATGTAGACATTTTATCATCAGCTGTGAAGCTCAGGTAAGGGTAGGGTATCAGAGCCTGTGGGTTTTCATGAGTTTCATGGATTCAGTGGGTTTTCATGAGGCTCAGACAGCAGACCTGAGTTCTGAGATTCACAGTGCTATTTTTTTGGTATAGAAAAATATCCTAAATCCTCACTTTCATAAGTTCAATAATGAGCAAGGTGTGAAATCTACACTTCCCAGCACAAGGTTTATGCAACACTTCAATCCCATTTCTGTTTTAAGGATTCAAGTTGTGCATAGGCCTTGAGCTGGTCTGCAAAGAGCTGGATTTCACACTCTGTGAGCCAATAGTCCACAAAAATGAAGCTGGCCTGGTAGCCCAGTTTGAAGCGGTCATGCCTGATTCATTATGCTCTCAAATTCTGAAATGGAGCAAGAATGTTTATGTGATTTAGAAATGTGTATTGGAAATCTTGCATAGTCCAGCTCCATTTGCAGATGATTTGCTTGTCGCTAATGAAAAAAGAGTAAGAGAAAAAGGGCTCTACTTTATAAATGTGTCAATAGGTGTCACAAAATACTGACAGTTTCATAAATTGAATAATTTGGAGAATGGGGGAAGAGTGGAGAATGGCCTGGTCAATATCATTTTGGAACAAGGAAAGATAAATGTTTCTGACTGTAAAGCTATCAGAAAGCTCAGTTTTCACTATTTCTTCGTTCCACTAACTGTAGTGTGGGTTTGGTAATCCTGTGAGCTGAAGTCTTCTATTTACAGCCCTGAAGTAAGGCAACGTTTGCTTTCTCCACACTGCCTTATCAGCTTGTCATCAAGTGGTTAGCTCAGTCTTCATGGTTCCTTTACATTTTGACCTGTGCTCTGCAATGGGCAATAAATAGGTTTGTGATGTGGATATTTCTCACTAGAAACTGGATTCAGATCACCAACTCCTCTTATGGAGACCATTCAGTGATAACATTTGACATCATCATTCATGAGACAATATTAAAACCTGTCGGATTGGAGTGGAGGAATGAGATTCAAGTCTTCCATGGTTCTGCTTCTGGCTTTCCCATTAACTTGGTATTTTCACTTTGGACAAGCCACTCAACCTCTGTGTTCCTGTCTTTGGATCTACAGAACAATAATAACACAACTTTGATCGTAACCACTTTAGAGCTAGTTCTTCTTACATGTACATGCATAGCGCTCTGCTGATACTGTATATACCTAAAACTAACGAGGACCAAATTGGAATCAGTGTCTCAAATATAAAGACTCCTTAGTCCCGTGTCATTCCCAAGAGTCACCCAGCCACTCTCCAGTTTTATCTTCCTCTTTCTTTATTCAGATTTGATTTTCGGTCACCTGCAGGTAACAGAGAAAGAAATGCTCAAATGCAAAGATGCCTTTTAATACACCCTTCACTTCTCTGCTTGCATTGCCTGCCTTCTGTTGAATAGAAAAAAATGAGGTGTCTCTGGACGTTTTATACCTGCTAAACTCTCTTGATTTTTCTTTGTCCTGTTCCATTTATGCAGTCATAGAGCATTTTATGAGACTATGTCAATCTTATGCTGGGATAATGGACATTCCATTACACTGTCACTGCAGACAATGTTGAAAACATGAAGTGTAAAATCAGATTCATTACCTCAAATCTCAGAAGAGCACAGCATATTAAGCAGAACTGGTCCTGTTAACTGTTGATCTCATTTCTTTTTTTTTTTCTTTTCCAATTAGTTAATCAGATCCAGAAGAGTTTTGTACATCTTTTTTTTTTTTTTTTTTTGGAACCATTTTCATGCAAGAAACTTGCAGGTTATTCAAAATGTGTTTTTTGTAGCCACCTCATGTTCAAAATAGAAAATCTTTTCGCTTTATAGTGGGCAATACATTTTTTTTTCTGGTGATAAAAATCTGATAGTAACAATAAGATGCACATACTATAATCAGGATCTCTGATGTTTCATGCTCCTATGGAAGATGTCAGGCAGCTTTAACAGTGTATGTCCATTGTGGAATCAGATGCGTACTGTGAAAAGATGGCAAAAATCATACTTTCATTTCTATCTAGAATCAGGTAGTTTTGAACCCCAGAAAGATGGAATTAGAAGCAGGGCACCAAAGCATCAAATGACAAGTTTCTTTGTCATCACAGAAGAATGCTCTTTCTTCTTCCCAGATATCAAACCACAATGTGGAACAAAACAAATGGGAGTTTCTTAATTATCATTAACATGACACTGTATAATATTTGTTAATATTTCTTTGTTCAACGTGACCAAAATAAAACTTAATAATCTTCTTAAATGCACAAGGAATGTGTCTGAAAGGTCTTGTTCATTTAAGTTAAGAGCAAAGTAAGACTCTCTAGTTCAGTGTTTATATCCTTGGCTGCAAAAATGTATGATTTTTCCCTTATGAAATGGTTATGGTGTATATCGCCAAATGTACAAGACACATTTAAATGGATTAAATTCTCTGTTGCACCCATCCCATCTCCATTCAGATTACATATAGCAGTCCCCACTGTCTTCAAGCTGACATTGGGGTCCCTTGGTATAGCGTTGACATGCGATATGATAGGAAATGCTCACTAGAGATAGAATAAACAGCATTGCCACTTGTAAAAGTTCTTTCTTAGTCTTCTGAGTTGACCTGATTAGTGACTGTAGTTCAGACCCGAATGCCTTGGCTCCAAGGGCTGCACTGGCAACTTCCTGGGAGGCAGAGGTTCACTTCCAGTCTGCATACGTATTTATATTTGTACATAAAAATGCATGCATGCAACTACTATCTGCATATGCTTATGTTGTCCTTGACAGATGAATAGAAATCTCTTCTTGTTTGGTTTTAGTGCTAGTGAACTCACCAGCTGATCAGCGTTGTCCTCTGGAAGAGTTGTGACTGTGGGATACATGTCTGAGGTGCCCATATTGCATTTGGTCCTAAGGGTTCACAGACACCCTAATCTTAGGCTGATTATGCTTCCTACTGCCCCAAACCCTCCACCCACTCCCATCCCCTGATTTCCGTGATTTTAAGATTGTTGGAAAACTTTTTCTTGACTCAGTGCAAGTCTTGTAGATTGGACCTTTCTGACACAGACACTTAGGCCTGTGGTTTGTGGCAGGGTTAAGAGGCTACGGAAGTGGGAAAAGCATGTCTCGGTTTTTCAGAAGAGTTCGAAACATTGAGTTCTTCTCAGCTCTTCTGAATATCTGCCCACAGTGTCCCATTGGGAACTCCTGAAGCACTCTGCACCCAGCCAGCCAGCCAGCCCTTTTCTAGGTTATTAAATGGCAACTGAACCTTAAATTTTGCCCTGATGGTTGGTAATGAACACTTGGGAATCTGACCTCATGCTGCCTTCCATGATGCTCATTCAGACACCTGGTCTTTTCCACCTACCCTAATGCACAGAGCTAGCTCATTACTTTACAAGAGAACTCCATGTAAAATTGTTTGAACTTGTTTATTTCTTTATTGCCCAGTGGAACTAAATTTGGAACTGTATTGATTTTAATTTGTCCTGGCCTCCAAAAAAAAAAAAAAAAAGGAGGCCATGCCTCTAGGGCCTCTTGTTCTCTCATGGGATCTAACAAAACTGAGCTGAACTGAGAGGTGGCTGGTGAGTAATGTGATTCTAAATGGTTTCATCTTGCACTAGAATGCTTCTCACAAATCATTCCCACTCTGTAACATCTCAGGGACTCCCAATTCTCTCTCTGGTTAGATTTTCAATCAGTGACTCTACAAGTGTAAAGTGAGGAAACCAAGAGGCACATTCCTTTGAGACAGGTGACACTGCAGGCTCAGAATCAAAATTGATTGCATGGAACTTCCGCCCTTTTCTTGTGCATTTCTTAAATAGTCAAACCTAGGCGAGGGAGTTCTCCAGGGGAAGGGTAAATGGTTGTGACCTGCTCAGCAGAAGCAATTTTTCAGTCTTGTTCAGTCTCAAGGCTCAGATGGATTTGGGGGAAATGAAGAGGACTCTTAAACATTTAGCAGAACAAAAGATAACAGTGTTTTAGCCAGGCCTTACATCAATGGAATTCCAAAGCAAAAATAATCCCAAAGCCCTAGACTCTTCTGTGTTACTCGTTACTGGTAGTAACGTGTCATTTCTCAGCTTTAAGGCACCTTGCTAACACTGACTGAAGGCTTACAACTTAGGAGTTCTTGAATCTAGGGTCTAGGTTTTGGGGAGCCCAAAATCTGAATAGGCTGTAACCCATTTATGGCAAGGTCTGTGTTTGCTTTCCTTTTTGTACAATAATAATATTGTGTTCTCGCCCACACAGTATTTCAGATATTGGCATGGTCACATAGAAACAGTAGAAGTTTTTAAAATCTATTAATTATAACTACAGCAACAGAATTATTCAAAAGCAGTTTTGGTAGCCCCCACGACATTATTGCAAGGCTTATGATGATGATTGTTGATTTAGTTAAAGTCCTAGCTCCTGGAGTCACTAGATTTCATGATAATCTCAGCTGTTATTTAAAAAACCAAGCAAGTTTCTAGCCCCTATGTTTTCAGAAGAAAGTCTGGAAATTTGACCCAAGTATAAATAAAAAAGAAAGATAAATCTGTTAGTCTTTGTGTCACAGGACTCCTCTTTTTTTTTTTTTAAATTTCTGAATGACACTCTTATATAGGACGTTAGCAAGGTGGCACTCAGTCCCTCTCACCTACTTTTGCAAACCACTCTGCCATTATGTCTGCCTCCAACTCAGATGCAAACTTCAAAAAGGCAACCATGCGTTCCTTCTTTAAATAGATTCTGTGCCCCATCTCCTATGAGCACGAGTCACCATGGACTACTTGGCTGCGTCTACATGAAGAAGAAAAATTGGTTACTTACCCATAACTGATCATCTTCAGGAAATAATGCAGTCTTGTATTCCTCAGGCCATCCTCTAGTCCACTCTGAATCACAGAGTGTATTACATTTAGTGTGAAGGAACTGAGCAGGTCAGAGCAGCATTGCTTTTATATGACCAGGGGAGTGGCTATGGCACAGGGCAGGAGTGCTGACCCTGTGGGTTGTGGGAGGCAAAGTTATTCAGCACTGGTGAGTGGGGCATGCACATTCACCCAGAATACATGTCTCTACCACATCTCGAAGACAAACCATCGCAGGGAGTCAACCGTTTGTTTGGGTTTTGTTTTTTTACTTACATGCCATGTCGTACACTCCTGGTCCTAACCCTGTTTAAACACCTAATTAACTGTGAAAATCCAAACAGTTAAAATACACTGTGCCAGTTCCAAGGAATGAAATTCTTCTAGGGTGCCATTTGCAAGATACAGCCAGTTAGAAGTGTAGAGTCTTTGAGTTTAAGGCCAAAGGGGACCATGAAATCATGTAGCCTGACCTCATGTACATCACGGCCACCAACACCGCCCAGCTGCTACTAAATACTATACACTGAACCTAGTCATTGAAATGTAGATTACAGTATTACAATCCACAGGAGACTATTACATGCCACAGGCAAATAGGAGGGACTGAGGTGCAGATTGGGGGGAAATGCTTATATGATCCCATCCATCTGGTGATCGTTTAAATTCTGGGCGTATAAGCAAGAACCCTGCCAGCCACACATCTGAGGGAAGGCATGCTTCCTGCTGCCTCAGAGCCCTGCCTGACTCTATCCAGTGTCCCTTCGTCAGCCGTGGCCACCTCTAATGTTTTAGGAGACCAATTGCCCCACTCCCAGAATACATGCAGAAGGAAAATCCCTTCTTGATCCTGGCAGGTGGTCAGCTGTCAACACTGAAACATACGCTTTGAGGAATGTAAAACACAAACTTAAAGTGAGCTCCTGGGCTGCTGAGCTCCTGACCCCCCTCTGTCATAAGCAACCCCATTTTACAAACACACTCATAAATTTGTCCAGCTCCGTCTTAGACGTAATTACGTTGTTTGCCCCCACTTCTCCCAGTGGGAGGCTGTTCAAGATGATTAGAAACCTCGTTTCCAGCCGGAGGAGTTTGTGGTCAGTTTCTACCCATTCGTTCTCATTCCAGCACTGTTAGTTATGTTAAAGAGCTCTTTGGCCTTCCTGGTGTTTATCCCTCTGATGTACTTATGTCCCCTTTCAGCCTTCTCGTTGCTGTCCTAAACAAGCGAGGCTCTTCCTCATCTTCTCTCATAATATAAGCCTTCCATTCCACCATCATCTTCTGTGTTCTTCTCTGCAACTGTTCCAGTTTGAGTCCATCCTTTTTGAAAACTTGCAGGGATTCTTAACATGTAATTCCCACCCGCCCCTCTTTTATCACTGTAGCATAGAGCTTCCCATTGCCATTCACTCAATGTATTTATTGCCTCCGTGAACCACTCCAGCTAGGCTAGCATCCCTCATTTTTACCAGAAGCCTTAAATAAATGTCATTAACTGGCAGAGGATCTAGCAGACACTGCTGAAAATGTATTCATCCTGGGGCTTTGAACTTTGTGAGCTGCAGAGATATAAATAAAAATAAAAAAGTAGGTCGTTGGTCTTCTAAATGCCACACTTGAAAACAGAGGATGGGGAAACCTGGCCAGAGTTCTGCTTAAGAAATTAGATGAACATTTCTAATGATATTTCAAAGCAAGCAAATTTGGGGACTTTTTTTTAATTGACTTATAGCAAAACCTTTTTGAAAATCCCCTGGGATGGTGGGATTAAGAGGCTAGATCCATGCAGATTAGTTTAATCAGATTCCAAGAGTGTGCGTGATATTGAAAAAGATAACTAGATGATAGCGAAATGCACTCAGTGGTAGTTAGATTTGGGGTGGCTGATGAAGAGGTTAATAAGTCTCCAGTTGTAACTCAGGCAAAACGTATTTGTGTCAAGTGTAGCTGGTGTGAGCACTGCAAGGTTAGGGCCGAAGGAATTAATGTTTTTAATGTGGATAAGCACACTCCACAGTCAAAACGGAAGATCTAAAGGGTTTACAGAAACAAAACAATGTTTCTAGAGAGCAATTACCTGCAAGCAAGAGTAGCCTCATGTTATTTGCTAATGACCTTGTCCAGCTGACCCAACAGTGTCACTGAGTGGTCCCTGAGCGGCTCAGCTTGTATTATTTACTAATCAGAAAGGCTGAATGATCTGACATGGGGTTTATGTGTGGGGGCAAAGGACACAATCACTACTTAAAGGTTCATTTCAGGGTCATGTAAAACCGAAGTGTGCTTGTTTGTTTATTTTCAAGGTATTCAAGAGGCTAGTCTTGTACTAGTGTGGTGCTTGCCAGGTGTTAAATTGTGTTGGCCTAAAAGGAGCTATGGGGTGGGCTTAGCAGCCCTGAAGTAGAAATATGGGAAGCAGATGAATCTGGGGAGGCTGCCAAGAGTTTGGTGTTTTGTTGTTCATGAGTCTCTTAATATAGTCTAACAAGCACGGAGTCCTGTGGCACTTAAAGACTAACAAATTTATTTATCGCATGAGCTTTCGTAGGAGAAAAAAAGTGGGATTTTCTTCCACAAAAGCTTATGTGATAAATTTGTTAATCTTTAAGTGCCACAAGACTCCTGGTTAGTGTTGAACTAGACTAACACGTCAGCCCCTTTGGAAATTAATAAAGTTTGACTCAGGAAGGGGCAAGTTTCAATCCTTCACAGGAAAGATTAAAAAAAGTATCTTCTATCAGGACAAAACTATTTGAACTCGCAGCAGTGCAGCCCAGACAGGAGCAGTTGGTTTTGGAAATCTGACCAATTATTTTATTTTTAGGCACACTATGTGTGTTGGGCTTTTAAAAGGTAAAATATTCCAAATGTTGACCATATACTTGCTCCAGCATCTCTATACATTTCAACAACACCATTTTAAGACACATATCTTCCTAATGAGGTAGGTAAGCAAGCATTATCCCTATTTGTCAGACAAGTAAACTGAGGCCCAGAGCAGTTCAGTAACTTGCCCAGCCTATACAGCTGCTTAGTTAAAAATAGAAAGAAGAGGCCTGACACCATGTCCCCTGCTCTGATCACTAGAGAACGCTGTCATCCTTTGCCGTATATGTCATAGGAAGATGTAACAACTGAACACAAGATTTTATAAAGGCGGTTCTGGTAAACTTTGTCTACAGTTCGCAGATATTAAGCCATATATGAAAAAAATTGGCCCCATCTTCCATTTGTAGTTTTATCATTAATCAGACTTTGTATTTGAGGGGGCCTCATATTTAATAAACAAAGGGGATAGATACCAGTCTGTCGGTTTGTGGAGAAAAATAATATGAATAATTGCATTCTGTGCACTGGGATACTGGACAGTTCAATATTACAGCATGGTTAAATATTGATTTATTACAAGGCTTGGGACACTTTTTGAGTATTACATGCAAACTGGCTTTATTAACTCTTAGATTACTTGGCAGCTTTGCTTCATGTAATGCAAAAGGGTCCGATCAATGTTTATTCACTTAACAGGCTCCCTGTGCTGAAAATCAATAATTGCTTTTCCTTTCAGTGGAAGAAGCAGCAGACCTTGTGAGCAGGGGTGTGATGTTATGGTGACAGAGGACATGGTGTGATACTTCATATTTATGAGGGAAGGATTGCACCGAGGCTGCGCAGTCTAGTGGATATAGCACGGGGCTGGAGCTCAGATGATCTGGAAATGCCATTCACCTGTTGTGTGACTTTATATAAGCTTGTCACTTTCCATCTAAGTCAAGGTCGTCAAACATGCAGCCCGTGGGCCAGATGCAGCTTGTGAATCTCTTCCATTCGGCCCATGACAGTGCTCTGTGGGACCACACTCTTTCCCTAACAAAGAGAGAGAATATGTGTGGTTTTGCATATCCAGAGCTCCACGATGCCATCACAGCGCACTGGGTATGCAAGACTGTGCTCTGTGAGACCACACTCTTTCCCTAGCAGAAAGAAAGAAAAGAGAGCAGGAGTGTGTAGTCTCCCATGCACAGTTCTCCATGATACCTCAAGAGTGCCCTTGTATTTCAATTTATGGTGTGTATGGCCCTCCTGAAGTACAGTTAAGTCAAATCTGGCCCACCATAGCAAATGAGTTTGACACCCCTGCTCAAAGTGCTTCTGTGTCCTCTCCAATCCTTTGTTTGTTCAGATTGTTCCTTGCACAAAAGGTCTTCTAAATACTAGCGTAAAACTACTACAGATGATGATAACATGATCCAAGATCTGTTCTGTCTTACACAGAGTAAGTATTCTAGCAGTACAACGTGATTCGTGTTTTATAATAATAGCCATACCAATATTTCACAGACAATTCACAGCTCATTACAGACTGCCCATGGAGATACAAGTAAAAGGAATTGGAGGTCACTGTGCGATTTGCGGTGGGTCCAGATCCACACTCTGTTCCCAGGCGAAACTCTTGTTGCCTTTAATTGAAAACATTGTCTGAGAGAAGAGTGCAGGATTAGCATCGCAAGCTGCAGAGCTATGGTTTGATTCCAGCACCAGAACATCCAACTGTTTCTCTGAGGCTTAGCTGTGAAACTTGGCTGGAAATCCATTGAGAACAGGCATTCTCATTGGATTCCTGGAACGTGGTGCTTCAGAGCTGGCTGGAAACAGAACAGCTTCTCTTGGGTTTTTTGTTTTGTTTTTTGCCTCTTGGAAATTCAGGGGTGCATGAAAATGAAGTAGATGAAATAATCTTACAAAATGTTCTGAAATGTCCAGTTCTGAAAATGGGCAATGTTTGGGGTGGGGGAAAGGCTTTTGACATGATTTTAAGCTGCAGTACTTCACTCATCTGCTTTACACGCAGAAGGTCCTGGGTTCAAACCCCAGGGGATTGGACTAGATGATCTCATGAGGTCCCTTCCAGCCCTATGAGTCCATTCTATTCTATTCTATTCATCCCTGGTTTTTATTCGCCATTTTAATATCCATGCCATTAGGGTAGGGTGAAGAGGAGAGGATAGTCCCATTGGGTATGTCTACACTGGAGGCTTAAGTTGACTTAAGCAACTCCATGGCCACATTTGGTATTTATTAACTTAAGTGCTTGCTTAAGTCAGCTTAATAAATCCTGCCCTTAAAGTTGACTTTAAGCATTAAGTTGACTTTATTAGGTGAACTTAATGAAATGTAGCCACCTATGTTGACTTCATTAAGTCAACTTAAGCCAGAGGACCCACTTAAAGTGGACTTTATTAAGTCAATTTAATTGTCTACCCTGGCTTAAGTCAATTTAAAAAACTGTGGACTCTCTAAGTTGACAATAAAGTTGACTTAACTGAGCTCTCTAGTGTAGACATAGACATAGCATCACCGAGTTTCTGATTTTGATGCCAGCAGTCTCACTGAACAGCACTTTGCTGCATTGGAGAGTTCCAGTCACTTTCTGTTTGCCTAACTGATGCTATCTTAGTATGCTTTTATAGCACCATCCATGGGGTAAGATGCTATTTGGTATACTTAAATGTATTAGAATCTAGTCCTAGGTTCTTAAATAGCATTTGTAAATAATTGAGAGAGTTGTCTGTGGCTGGACAATGTTCACTGAGCAAATGTCAGGGTAAAGGGGGAAGCCAGGATCCTCGCTGTACAGAAGCTAAAGTAGTTTTGGCTCTGACACTCATATATATGTGTGCAAGAGTAGAATTTCATGAAGAAACTCATTTCACTTGTGAAGCAGGTGTAGAAATCTTGTAAATGAGACTTTTACAGCTCTGAGTTAATTGTCCATATATTGTATTAAATCAAAATAGTTTGAGCATCTGTGACAAATAGGTGACCCAATCAAAGGAATTTTGTGAGTGTATTTTTTAATTACTTTGGAGATCTATAATATAGAGGCTTGCAGCCACTGTGAAGTCCTCAAAGGGAACATGAACTTGAAAAAAATGAGCATGGCCTCTGCCCTCCAAAAGTCTGAGGGAGAAGATGAAGTAGAGAGGCATGGGACAAATGGAATAGAGAAGGTGGTATGGAAGAGAGCAGAAGCATTGAGTGTTAGGAAAGGAAAGCACCACAGCAACTGTTGGGAGGAGAGATATAAAAAATCCAATGAGAAACTTAAGGAAGAGGGTGAAAAGGGAGGTTTATGTAACTAAAGGCCTGATTTGGTTCTAACCAACAATGGTATAAATCAAGAATAGTGCCACTGAATTCAATGCAATTACACCCATATGAAATGTCTGTACCGCACTACTGAAAAAGGACTTAATAAACCAAAGCAGCTCCTATTAAAGTTGGGGGGGGGGAGGTTGAACAACATGAAGGTGTATCTAAAGAAAAATGAATAGGAAATATTGCTGAAACAATGAATGGATTCATTCGTGTGGATTGTTCCAAGTATTCTGTCCTTTACACAAAGAATGAATTTATAATCTCGCAATCAGTTGACAAAACTAGAGTGAAGTTCCACGCAGCTTTCTTATTTCCCTCTCTGTGTTTTTATTGCATTAGCATTCTGGATTTGTCACCTCTGATCAAAGAAGATAAATTTCCTCTTTGGAAGGGAGCAGAAACACTTTCCTGCAGGGCAGAGACTAATGGCTTCTTTTGTATATAATTCACATTCTTCTGTTTATACTTGTCATTTCTCTATATCCTGGGTTGCTGTGTGGACCATAATGCTTTGTGGGTTTTTTTAAGGCCCTCAAATAAAATGGTGAATGGCTCATGAGGCTGGTACAGGTTTGCCAGTACTTTACACTCCCTGGGCTCCATAGTGTGCAAGTCGGTAGGATTGCCCCATGATGGCTGATGGGTGGCCTGCAGAAAATGAATGATCTCAGTCAAGTTTCTAGTGGGCAGAGGCCAGCATCGAACTTCCCTTTATGGCTGATTTTTTTGTTATCGTCTCTTGACAGAGGCACTAAGGCATAAATAGCTATATAGACCGAGCTTCCATCATATGCTTTACAGAATAGCACAGTGCCATGCTGGTGGGGTGCTGTGGACATGTACTTCTGTGGCCTGACCTCCCTTTGGATAGGCAAAGGATTTTACAGCAATATCATAAGCAGTCAAAAATCCTGAGTCAGGCTAAAAAATCATGAGATTGGATTAATAATTTAATAATTTTGGGTTGTTTGTCTTTGCCTTCTGGTCTCTGAACCGCTAGGCTGTGCATATGCCCAGTTTTCAGGCCTTTTTTCTGCAATGAGAAGAGCATAAAACTTTCTTTTTTAAAAATTTAAACTGAGATTCTCACATATTCACATGTCACCAGCAGCTGGGGCTTTAAGAAAATCACCAAATGTTGTAAGACTTGAAATAAAAACATGAGAACTGTCAACAGAGCAAATGCCAGAGCTGCCAACCCAATACCTTACCCTAACACTAAATATCACAACATAACCACCTCTACATTTTTGGTTTGATGGAAGATGCTTATAGTGAACTTAAGCAACGAAACATAAAATGTTCTCATCTTTAGGGTGGGTAAAGTTTGAAAGTCCAGATTCAAGGAGGTGATAAATACTGGCAAAACTCAGAGTGGTCAAAGGAGGTTATAAACAGAGACTGGATAGGAGGGAATCCTGTGGCACTGAAAGACTAACAAATTTATTTATTGCATGAGCTTTCATGGGAGAAGGGGTTTGGGGAGCTCAGAGAGCATGAGGAAGGTTTGTATGGTGAGGATGTGAAGCCCAGGAAAGAGAGAGAGCGTACTCTATGTTTTACTTTGAATTCTATTAACCTATTACAGGTACTGATGGTTAAGAGCTGTTTCAGCAATTTTAGAAGCCAGATCTTGCTGCCACTATAGCCTGTGCAACCCTACGTCAGGTGCTTCTGTGTCCTGATATCCTGTCACATGCTATTTAGGTCTTGTGCATTTCTGCTGCATCAAGCTGAAACAAAATGATTTTCATCCCTGCAGTTAGGCATCGGCTGCAGTTGGACCAATTGAAATGACTTTTGGGAAGAGCCAGTGAGGGGGAAAAAAGGCTCCCTGTTAGGTAGGGAGGGGGAATGATTTGTGTTTATTTTGAGTCCTCTCAAAGGAAATGGAACACACACAATGAAAAGTATAAAGATATTGGGGGACAGGCGGAAGGGTTAAATCATATCAGGGATGTTTGAGCAATTTAATATCTGCACCAAAGAGGCACCTACAGTGAGGGTGCGGGCCATTTGCCATAGCCTCTCACTCAGCGAGGCAGCTGGCTGTCTTTTGATACACCCCACAACCCTTCCTCCTGATTACTGCAACAGCATTCAAAGAAATTTAACAATTCAGTGGCCTGTCAGGAGTGTTTTTTCTCCATTGTGCCTGCAGGATTCCACGGTCCTTGTAAACTCTGGCTCCAAAAGAATAGGTCCCTTAAGGATAATCAGTTGTGAGGGCTGACAGCAGAATCCTAGCACATGGGAATGTCTGTCCTTCCATTCAGGAGAGGCCGGTGGTGGCATCCATGCTCGCTAGTGCAGCACTGAATATTTCACAATGGTCAGCATGACTTTTGGGGCAAGGACCTGGCTGCAAGTTCTTCTTGGAAGGCTCCAGTTAATGTCAGAGCTCCTTAGTGTGATGCATTTTGTAGGTGTTTACAGTCTGAACAGAGAAAGTGGGACGAGAAGGATTATTATCTGAATTGTACAGAGGTGAAACTGAGGCACAGAGACAAGATGGCTGAATTAATGTGCTTGAAATGAGTGGGGGATGAGAGCTTGATATGCCATGCTCCTGCTGCTATAGAGGCCTGGAAGCAGGGCTCTTGTAAACCTCCTTGGTACGCAGAATCATGATCCGACTCTCCCGCAGCAGGATGTGAATCATTCTGCTAAAGGTTAATGGTAGATCGTGCTACCCAGCAGCAGGTGAATTTGGCTTCGTTTATTTAGTGTGCAGAAAATATAAGGGGCTTCTGTCACTGGCAGATACGTCATTAAGTTTGGTCATGATATTTTACAATTATAATGGAAAGAATGTGTCCTGAAGAGGGATGGACTGGCTGATTAGGAGAGACAGCAGGTAGCAACATGAGATGCAGGCGCGAGGAGTGTTTCTTCTCACCAAAGTATTACATAGTAGCTGTGAGAACGTCTTCATTTAACTGAGCAAATACTTCCTGACATCAGAATTAGCCACTCTTTAGAGGTTCCCTAATTACCTGTGTTCCTCTTGTCTCAGAGCCTCAACGACTGGGCCTCAAGTCTATGCTTATGGAAGAATGCCCTAGTGCTTTTGACATTTTCTTCCAAGAATGAAAGGAAATGAAATAAAACTCTTTGCTCCACAATGTGACCCAACTGCAAATTGAATACAAGCAAACAGGAAACTCATGAGATAGAGCTGGTTTCAGAGTCTTCTCTCATTTGCACCAAAGAGGGTAAAAGTGGTTGGGTGATTTAGGTTCAGTGATGGATGACTGAGTTCACGTTTGGCTTAGGTAAATCTTGAATTAAGGAGCAGACGGAGTCCTGAATAAAAGGAGGGAGGTAGAAGAACAGGGGTACAAGCAAAGCTATCCTGGAAGCAAGCCAGAAAAGAAATAGAGAGACTGGGGCTGGAGAAGTTAGAAATGGAATGGATGGAGAGAAAGCGCCTGACAAATAAAATATGTCTACCATACCCTGGAGATACTTGCATGCGTCAGGCTTGGGGATGTTCTTCTGTCCCTCACACAAGGCACAATTCCCCCTCGCCCCTGCAAGTAGAAAAAGATGTGGCTGTGTTTCCACTGAATCCACCTTTAAAGAAACTAAAACATGGGAAAAAACTTCTAACTCAAAATGTCTGTTACAAAGCGAACACATAATTGCAAGTGCCACAGGATCTAGTTCAGTTCAGCAAAACAAACAAGGAGTGCTGTGGCACTTTTAAAGACTAACAAATTTATTTATTGCATGAGTAATTGCAGTGGCTATTTGAACTCCATGAGATGCATCCATCCATAATTTTCTCTGCTTTCTCATTTCTTAGCAACCTCAGCTCCCATTAGCTTTTCCCTCTGCCTCTTGCTCAGCTTGGATGCTGGGCCTCCCTGGTCATATATTGGTCCCTTTGTACCCCAGTCAGTGATTCAGTACAAACCTTCCACCTCCATGGAGTCTGACTATTGATTTAATTGGGCTTTAAAAGCACAGGCTACTCACAGCAGTCTCCAGGCACAAGGATCTGAGCTAATACTGGGTAAACTCGGAGCCCCCTGGGGACGCTGTACCACCGATCACTGACAGCTTTAAATAGATTAAGATTCAATTCTAATGTAAAGAGCTAAGGGCTTTGTCCACTGCTGCATCCTAGACTACTTCAGAGCATTTCCTACATATTGCCAGCATGCAGAATAAGATGGAAGATGCAGCTGTTCTGAAACAGAACAGGAATAAGGGAGTTTAATATGCTGCAGTGACACACAAATGCAAAAATTATGCTGAAAGAAGAGAGAAGGGCAGGTTGTTCTCTGCACACTTTCCACTGTGTTGAGTGCAATCCCAGGTGCTCACCAAAGCCTAAAGATCATTCATGGCAATTGGTGAACAGTACTAGCTTCCCAAAATGGCCATTGGATGTGGTGGGGTTGAACTGCCCATCACCAGGTGCACTTGCTACACCTCCATGAAGCCTTGGACTAGTCAATGACTTCTCAGCTGTGCACAGAGAGCTTTGGGCAGCATTCTAAGATCTTAGGGAATCATGTTAAACTAGACTCCGCAAAGCCCAATAGAATATACTGAGGAGACAATCCTGCACAAGATTGTGAGAGATGCACTAGCTGCTCAAATTCATTTCCCTCCCTAATGTCTGCGATTCTGCGAAACCCTAGAGAGAGAGCTGTAAAGCAGCACCCCCAGAATTTGACTGGTGGAGGCTCCCAGCATAACTATTCCTTTCTCGATATTTTCAGGGCACCCACCCCTTTTCCTAACAGTTGAGCTCAGCAGCATAGGATTCCTCTTAGGAGAGAGGAAAAAACAGCCTTGTATTCTGCATGGGTAATGGTAAAGTGTAGGAGTAACATCTGCCAGAGGGGGACTGGGGAGGGGATTAAAAATACAAAGAGACTGCAGGGGAAGATTACTTCAAAAAGTCACTTAGGGTCTATGGAATAATCCTAATAAATACTGCAAACAGTAAGTATTTTTCTCAGTAATGCCCTTGCCATGTCAGCTGAGGGGAAGCCATACATGCTCCTCTTACAGATCTTGCCATAATAATGGCAAGTACAGACAGTAGCGAGAATAATCTCAGTGCGTTTATCTCAGTAGTGTCTCCAGTTGTAGAATATAGGGGTGGTGAGGTCATTTTTTGCATGTTTAGCTAAATCCCTCCTCTGGATTTGACCATACTGTGCTTCCTGTTTACACAGCACACATTTCAGTGTGTGTGTGCTGAACAGCTGCTTCATTCAATTTCCTTTGGAGATAAACCAGGGCAGGAGGCAGCAGATGGACTGAGCCTGCTTCTGCAACCCTCACTCAATCATGTATTGCTCATTCACATGACTTTAGGCCTCAAGCCTGGAGTGAGGACCGGTCAGTGTCTTTCACTCGGTGTGATTATGAGACAGGTTTTGAAAGTTCCTTCCATAAGGTTGAAAAGGTGCATGCCCGTGCCCCTCTTTCCATAGATCTTGACACTGAATAGAAGATGTTTGCAATCAGATGTTAAATGCCTTTTGGGAACTCCTAAGAAAATTCTCTAGGCACCAAAAGACCTGGTTGCACCTGCTTTGGACTTCATCCTATATTGCTTGTGAACCCAGAACTGGGAGGTAATTTATGTACTTCAGGATGCAAATCAAGGGGAAAAGCTAAACTGGTGTCAGATTTCAAAAAAGTCACTCTGAGGTATGACCACAATATTAGCTTTGCCAACTCTAAGTATTCAAAAATCATAAATCAGACTTCAAAAAATCACAAGACCAGCCTAAAAATCGAGATTTTTTTCAAAATTATAATAAAGGTGGGCTTCTCCTTATTGAAAGCACTTGGGTTCATCAAAACAAAGAGTCCTGTGGCACTTAAAGACTAGCAAATTTATTTATTGCATGAGCTTTCATGGGAGAAAATCCTGCTTCATCAGCTCATGGAGTCAAACAGTGTTTCTGTGACAATCTGAGAAGCTGTTTTGCTTTTTTTAGAGCTTCTATGAAGCATTTCAATGTTAAAGAGCTTTTTCCTATTCAGGGAACGAGAGAGAACTGCATGAGACAGAATCTCAGCACCACTCAACAGCACTCGATAATACTATTGTTTTCCCTCAGATGTCCACTATCCAGCTGATCCAAGTTAAACACAGTAGTGGCCCCATGACAGCTTCCATGAATGCTCTGAGTTTGCAATGTTTATCTTTGCTAGAGGCAGAATGTTAACAGGTTGTGAATTCAGACTGAATTTCCCCTCAGCTAGAAAGACAAGCCTAGAGTCTCTACATATCATAGATCTCTCCTGAATATAAATATTCTCATATTCTTCCTATACTCCTTAACCTAGTGCTTGGGAGAAGGCATTAATACTCAGTACTTGGGAAAGCATTTTGCTGGGAGATCTTTCAAGCTTATACTAGTTCACTGACTCAGATGTTGGTAACCGAGCTGAACTAAATCCATCTTTTTAAAAATAATAATCATAATAATACTAATAGGATGGCTGGGAATTTGAAAGAATTGCAAGTGTTAACAAACAGTTAATCTCCAAAACGGACCTGAGCAGACCTCAATTGGACCTTGCATAAAGTGTTCAGAATCTCATTGCTTTGGTGTCTTTATTTTAAATGTAAAGATGTAGCTTTTGAGGGCCCATCCAGTGCACTTTTCAAAGCTACATCAGGAATAGGATATACCAGTTCCCTTTAAAACAAGTAGGAAGGAACTCGGGTCCAGATCCTCAGGACTTTGGATGATCTGGACCAGGATCCAAAACAGTGCAAAAGGATGGCCAAAGAGCATAACCACCTCATAGTTCATCTTCCTCAAGAGTGTGAGGAAAGGAAGAGTTAAAAATGGGCCTCTGAGGCATGCTTATGTTCATGAGTCCAGACGGTGGCTGGCCAAACAGAGTGGAGTAAGGGAAGTACATCCAAGGCCCTGTTGTGCACAGTGCCCCACCAGTGGCAGCATCCTGTTTATGTCAAAGAGGCTCCAGCTGGAGGCACCTGTTGACGTGATCGTGTCAATATGTCTCATACCGAGTAGGTGATTTCTCAGGCTAGCCGGGGTCACATCTTCCTAATAGGAATGTGTGAAGCAGACCAATCTTGCTCACTGCTGTCATGATGTCCAATAGGTCACTGTTTCCATGTGCCCCTCCGCCCACTGGTCTGTATCCTTCTGATGTCTCTTGTCGTGTGCTTTAGATTGTAAGTTCTTTGGGGCAAGGAATGGCTTTTTTGTTCTGTGTTTGTACAGCACCTCGCAGAATGGGCCCTGGTTGGTGGTGAGGCTCCTAGGTCCTATAACAATACAAGCACTGTCATAAAAGCTTGAAAAATCAGTTAGATGGCACAACATAAAAGGTTTGATAATTTGTTAATTATTTTTCGCGTTTGCGCTGCTCTGCATTTGCCCATTCCTGATGCACAGATTTATAGAGTATTTAGAGAGAGCTACATACGATGGACCTATTACAATTTACTGGCAGGAACAGTTTTTACAATGTGAGTAATGAAGGCCATTGAACCACAGTATAAACCCTGTATATAATGAAAACCACTAGAAGCCAGGGTGTGGCAGAACCCCTGCCCTCCCACTTACAGCATCTAGGTCTGCTTGACTACACTATGAAAGAGCAGCTTCCTGGAGAGAAGAGGAGGGTTGGCTGGCAAGACTTTCCTTCATAGAACAGTTCACTTAACAGACAATTTCCTGCAATCTAGATATCCAAAAACTAGAAATTAAAAACTAAGTGATGGGTGACGCGTTACATTTACCGATGTTCTGGATAGCAACTTTGCAATAATATTATCCTCTATAAGCACCTAGAGTCCCCAGTGGTGCTTGGAGCACCATCGAGTGAGCTGCTGTGCCAGCGTGTAATGACAAACAGACCTTGCTCTAAAGCATTTGCAGTCTAAATCAACAAGACAGACAAAGGGTGTGAGAGAGGACACATCATTATGCATGTTTATTAATGTTGGACTGAAGCTAAGGATGATCACTTACAGCAGTTAGATCTCTTGAGTGCCAGTTTAGGACCTTTACCACACAATCCTCCTTTCACTTTAGACGTCTTGCTTGTACTAAATGAGTACATCTGGAGCTTACATGCCATTAAGGTCAAACTCCATGTTCCATTCATTGTTTGGTTTTTCAGTTGTGACTGGCCATGAGGTTTTCAGTTGTTGCCATTTTGCAGTGTAGACATCTGTCCATTGAAAACAGGAAGGTGAAGGGCAAAGACTGTCTTAATAAAACAAATCCTGTTTAATTGTCACAGTCAGTCTCCTGCCTGTATTTTTGTGGGTGCCTCAATCTGGCTCTAATCTCTTGATTTACTAGGGAAGCAAAGAAGAGAAGGAGACAACTTAATTTATAGGAGAAAGAAGTTGAATGCCTTTTGGCAGAACTCGAGCAGGTCAGCGGCATCCTGGAAAGAGCAGCCTTGGCTCTTTGACTCGAGCAGGTCATGGCTACCAGGAGAAGCTCTTTGGTGTGGTGTTTTTGTTTTTTGTTTGTTTTTTTTAAATGGTCCTGAGATGAGGAAATCATTTCTTATAATGTGGCTTTAGGAATCTGGTAACATCAGATGCTCTCCAACATCTGGACAGATCAGATTCTTAATAAATATTACAGGCAAGAAAGGATGCGAGGCACTGGAGAAGAGCAACCAAAAGGGGTCAGTGTTTGCTAAGGTGAAGCCTAAGAATTTTATTTATCTAAAAAATCAATTTTAGAAAACTTCCTACTGAAAGCCGTACTGTGCAGCAGTTTAACAGCGAACCTGAGCAGGTGAAATTATTTGTTGATCTGAGACTAGACTGTGCTGGTATCAAAGAACAGCACACAGGGGAAAGGATGGCTTTTAAATGACACACAAAAGATACTGAGCCAAGTAGAACCTTCTGAATAGAAAACACCCTGGCAGGGAATGATGGGCTTGGTGCTAATGTAAGTCAATGGTGAAATGAGTTGCTAGATATCATCACAATAGTCCCACACCATATAACACCACTGTGAGTCCCTTGCTAGGAGACACTCCAAGTTAGACTAGGGAGGCATTAGAATTAAGGATTGGGATGCAATGGCCAAACAAAAAATTCAGTGGAAATTTGCAGAGTTCACAGCTTGTACCTTCTGTGTGTTACTGTTGCAGGTGGTATCAGCCTATTGTGACTACAAACATGCACCCAAGATTTTAATTAGGTGGAAAAATTGTAATGTGAGAAGACTTCAGAGACTCCTAGGGTATGTCTACACTGGAGGCTCTGTTAAGTTGACTTAACAAGGTCAACTTTGTCAACTTAAAGTCAACCTTCTTAAGTTGATTTAGAGTGACCATACTGAGAACTCTTGTCAGCTGCCTGCATCCACACTGGCAGGTGCTGAGTCAACCCTTCCTGGTGGTCAGGAACTCTTGGAGGGGGCCTGGAGGCCAATTGAGTTGACTTGAGGGCTATACCCCATCTACACTGTCTTAGGTCAACCTTAAGAGGTGGTGTTATTAAATCAACTCAAGGAAGTGCTTAAGCTGACTTTGTAAAAGCCCAGTGTGGCCATGGGGATCTGTAGGTAGATTTAAGCTTCCTTAAGTCAACCTAAGCCTCCAGGGTAGGTGTATCCTTAGAGCCACAAAACACATCTTCCACTGTGATTGTAGCTGATTTAATTGTTATTTGGATATACTGTATTTATCAAATGCGTATTAGGTATAGTTACTGATAAACATGAAATTTCTTGTAATCTGACTGGAGAAGAGGTAACAAAATGCACTGGCAATGACAAAGGTTTGTATCTCTAGTTGATCTGAACAAATGAATTAAGTGTATTGGTTTCTAAATTTTACACTTTAGGAAACCTGTGACATTTTAGACTTTAGATGAAAATTTTCAGTAACAATTCAAGACTTCAATTTTGTATTGGAAATGGTGAATTTTACAAAGTTGGTTTATTGTTGTGGATTTTTCAGAATTCTTTTAATTAGGCTTGCCAAGAACTATCCAGTGATTTTGAAATGTAAACAGTCAGGGATTGTCCTCTGTGAATTCAAGACGCTGCTTGTTTTCCATGCCAGCAAAATGTTCTAGTTGTCTGTTGAGGAAAGAGGGGAGAAGTCCCCCAGTCAATCGGAAAAAAAATCTGAAGTACTGATTTTTTGTGACGTGAAATTAATAACCACAGACATCCAGATGAAACAGTCCCAGTTATATCACTCAATGTCCTGGCTACTATGTGGAAAAGGGCTTCAAATCCCACCTTACAAAGACCCTGGTCCAGTGTGAAACTGAAGTTGACCTCATTAATTCTGTCCATCCTAAGATGAAGAGTGATTCGTTTCTCCACTGTGTGGTTTAGCTCTGCCAAAGGATCCAAAACTGCAACCTTGATCCGGTGAAGCACTTAAGTACATGCTCATCTTCCAGCACGTGAACAGTCCTATGAAAACCAGTGGTTCTGCTCATGTGCTTAAAGTTAAGCATGTGCTTAGCGCTTTACTGAATTGGGGCTATGTTTAGATCTCTCCCCATCTGCTCATCCTCCCCAAGGTGGCTGCTCTGTGGAGGTCAGGGAGGGGCGAGTGCACACTTTCTTCATCTTTTGTGTGCAGTGGCTGGAAGGAAGCAAGAGAGGAGTCTTGCCTTTGTCTCATCTTGCTGGCTGAGTGGTGTTGGTATCAGTGTCAGCTGTTGGACTGAGTTCCTCTCAGCTGGTCTGGAGCTTCTGTCATGGGAGCAGGGCACTGAGTTAAAGTTCAAGGACTAGGCTAGGATTTCAGTTCTTTGAATAGTGGATTTGGTAGGGTAGTAGGCCAAGAGCTTTGGTCGTTTTACTGTTTCTATGGAAAGCAGGTAGCCAGAATGACCGAGGAAATTTGGCAGCATTCTTGTGGAATGTTGCTTATGGTCAGAGCAAGGCATAACTCAAATTTTGGACTTCCTTTTGACAGAGGTCCAAACCCAATGCTTTAAGAAGCTATGCTGATGGTTGCTTTAGAAACGCCAGTAGTCTGTGGGCATTCGGGTAATCAAATACCTGGAGCAACCATCTAACACTCCAGAGAACAGCAGTGGTGGTAGAGAACAGATTACTTGCTCTGCCTGCTGATGGAAAATGTAGCCGAAAGAAGAATGAAATAAAGTGTGAAAGACAGAAGCCAAAATTTGATTTGCTTGGTTTTGACACTGGGGTTCAATGAACTCAGACACGTCTTGGTCCCTTCTGGTTATTCAATCCTCTTGCTGTTGTGGAAAGTGACTGAAATTCAAGTTGTGATGTAATTGGTCAAACATTTAAGGCAGGATGAGTGACAAGTTTCTGTGGGTTGGCACGGCTCGTTTTAGAAAAGGGAGGGAATAAAACAAAGTGGCCGACTGAGTGATCTTATGTGATTGAATAGGCACAGTAGAGAGGAAAATTGTTCAGTTGGAGTGGGGATGTGTGCTTTGAGGAAGCCTGGAGTGCTACAGATGCTTGTCATCACCACTTATCGTCACCCACCACATTCGTTTCATGTTAGGGAATACGGTGTATGCATAAATGCTACATAAGTCAAGGAGTAAATACAGGAGAAAGGCAAGCAATTTGGCCCATGGAGCTTCAGTCTAGGGGTGTACTGAAGAGCTGTAACTTAAAGATTTTATATACGCAGTTGGTCTTATTGGTTATTTTTTTAATGAATATTTAGTTAGAGCCATGAAACAAGGTCAACTAATCTTTGGAAAGAAATTAAATAGACTTTGCACTGCTAGCAGTCAAACATCTTAGGCAAATTAACATTTAAGTGAAAGCATTTGTAGCATGCATGTAGAGACCTACTTAAAAGTACATGGTACCGACTGTGGGCTGACCTAATTCTGATTCATCCTTTGACCTTGTTATATAAAACCCAGTGCCCCTTTTCGAGGGAGAGTAACAGATTAGAAGACTGCATATTTATTTAGGAAGCTTAGTCTTCTGGGTATTCATACCCTAATTCCAGTGCTAAGTGCAATCACAACATTGATTTTTCCTTACTAAATGTAACCTAGTTTAGCCCTGAATAGTTTGCTTCTTTAAATGGCTTTTACATAATGGTGGGCGCAAAGGCCACTCATCCTAATGCCCAATATTGTGGTTAATTAACAAAATGGCATTGTGTAGCCATGGTCTTTTGTCCTCTGGGAGTGGATAGTGTTACTAACCTTGGTCAAATAAAGTGTGCCCCCCCCAATAAACAAGACTATTTTGAGCTGCATGGTTGAAAGAGCAGTTTGTAACTCCTGCGGAAATTGTAACCCTAATCAAAATTCAAATGTGGTGAATGCGATTTCAACAGACATTGTGCCATTTCAAAGCCGTTTTCAAGCCAAAGAGGTTCAAAAGGTCTAAGTGGTATGTTTTTAACCTCTCTTTCTTTGGGGAAGTATTAGAATGTATGCATTTTAAGCATGAAACTAGATTTGGATTTCAGAAATTTTATCAAATTTCAGTGCCAAGGCAGCTGATTTTTTTAAACAAAGAATTCAAGAAAAAAAAGTAGCTTCATAAACACTCAGACGGAGCTGTGAGAATAACTGATTTTCAGTTTGGTGATGAACAATGCACGTTTGGGGGAGGAGGAGGGGAAGGAATTGTTTCAGGTTGACCTCCAATTTAAAATTTTCACTTTTTTGGTGAAATGAAAATTTTGATTTCAGTGGGAGTTAGACACTTTTCTGGTTTTGAAAATCCCACTAGTTATCTGTCTGCATCTTTAGGGGCCTAATCGCCTTTGAAAATATGGCTTTAGAGTCTAAGTGGCATTTTCGCCCATGAAAGCTCATGTCATAAATAAATTTGTTCGTCTTTAAAAGTGCCACCAGGTTCCTTGTTTAAATTGTCCGCTGTTCTCTACCTGCTTTCCTCCTACCTGCACTGAAATGAACGTGTAAGGATGCCAGAGGCATGATTGAGAATTTCATTTAGGCTTCTATAACTGATGCTGGGGCTAGGCCTCTGGAAAATCAAAATGTCATTGATTCCTTTCAGCACCCACGTATGTACACGTCTGAGAATCCAACCCTAAGTTTCTTTTGAGCACTCACGGATGCTCTGGAGATGGGAGTTGTGTTAGTGCCTGCAGAGATGAGTGGGTCACTTTCATTTTTGAAATAATTGCATTCATTGTCACTGAAATAGGAGTCATAAATTTTGCCCTTAAGACAATCTCCAATTACTTGATCAACACTCTTTAATTAAACCTGACTATATTCATACTGATGTTATTAGAGACATAGGATGAGATTAACTACGTTGTCTGTGGTCCCACAGGAAACCCATGGCAGAAATGAAACTACAGACCCCTGCTCTAGTCAATAGACTACATTCTTTTTATGGTAAAGTTTTAAAAAGTAAATTCCTTTAGAATGGCATTAGAGGGAGAATGAGAGGAGCCCAAAGGCAAAAAAATGAATCACTACACTGTTAGTGGCCCTGAACTATATCAAAAGCAAGAAAAACAGTTATTTTAAAGAGTAGGTAGTGAAATTCACTTGGTGGCCAGAGTCCACACGAGATTCCTCCAATGCATCTAAATGTGAGTCGATAGACTTTGTGTGGGTCTTCCACACTAAGGCAAATTTCTGACTAAATAAGGAGTGTTTGCAGAAATAGGAAAAATAATCTGTAGTGTAATTTTTTTTACATTCACCAATGTCATCCTATAACACACCCTGAAAACCTGTCTTTCCCAGAAGGCTTCACAGCATGAAGATGACAGGACCCAGATGGTTTCTTCTGGCCTTAAAGTCTGTGTCTATGAAACAGATATAGTTAACTTATCCTTGCAATCAAATTTAAAGGTTGCCATAGGTAGACAAAGCTCAGATCTGCATTAATACTAGTCTTCCTACAGCCTTTATTGGATTTAAACACAATCTTAATGCTGATGTATTGAATTTGTCCGAGCTGCATTAGGAGGACCACTGTCATGAATTACCGTCTTTTAAATATTTCCCAATTATTGCTCCCAACAGAGCCAAGGTGAAGAAAGGTGTGAATATTCTTAGTGCAAAGACAAGTGATCCCCGGCAATGGGACGTGAAGCAGGAGGTGGGGAATGGTGGAAAACATTCAACTACAACAGTTAGCTGTCAGAGGATAGCCCCAAATTCAAGGAACAGGTAAGAATGCTCCTATCCTCTGAAAATTAAACTCATTTATATCTGTGATGCCATCCACCGCTTGAAAGATGAGGACTCATATTAACCACTGCTTAGTAGAGCTATTAAATCTACAGCCTGGAAATCTGGAGGCACTTATGTTAACTACGGTACCATCTGCTGATCTAAAGCTGGGCATCTCACTTTTCAGATAATAAAACTCTTCAATTTAAGCTCAAATGAATAGAATAGAGCTATTTTTTTCAGCATGAATGTCTTTTAAAGTCTTTACTGAGCACAGATGTTGATAGTTTGACCTTGTTTCATCCCTGGTTGGTCCATCGAGTCACCAATGAACTCTGCTGTAATGAGCCTTGCTACTGCATAAGCATTAGTATGGGATCATCATGGGAAGCTTTTACTATTGATGTTCAGTAAAATACAGAAAAGTCGGGTTTGGTTGGTGGGTTGGGTTTTTTTCGTGGGGGGGGGGTGGTATGTGGACAATTATTCTCTTTCAAAATTTTTCTAATTTGAAGTTCATTGGCCCTGGGTGGGTCACTCTGAAATATACAGGAAGGTGGAATCTGCTTTCCTTTTCATCATCAGAAGTAAATATTTACAGGGATAATGAGTACATTTGATGGGATATAAATGCTTATATCTAGGACGTAGCTAACTACCAACTGACTGATCCTCGGAAAAAATCTACCCTATTAGCAGGCTGGTTATTCTATAAATGTCTAATGGAGACATCTTACCCCTGTCACTCTAGCATCTGGTTCTGACCTGTCAGAAACAAAATACTGGGCTCAGGGAAGCACTAGTTAGCTCAGAATGGTGATTCCTGGGTTTCTATATTGTGTGTTTGTATTAAGAGCTAATCCGACTGTAGTATGCCAGTTTGTGAATGTTTCTCTGGTCTGGTTTTTTTCCCATTTTGGGCAATAAGAATTTTATCATAGATTTCAGTGGAAGTTAGTTGGGGTTTTTTGTGCATTACCTTAAAGAATGCTTGCTGCTCTCCTATCTATTAGATCCATACAAATGTATGATCCATATAAAACCATGCAAAGCTTGCTTAGATTGGTATTTCATTAGTAGTTCAAGTCTTGGCCCAACCTCATTGCTTGGGGTCATATACCTTCAATAAACTCTAAATTAATTTGTGGCATTCCCAATCCCTGCAGTTGGTCTGAAGATTTGTGCTCTAGTCCTTCAGGCAGAGGGGGGTCTGGAGAGTTGTAATCATGTCTGGAAAATGAGTGCATACATAGCAAATGTTAGGTTTCCATAAAGTGTTGAAACATCTGTTGCCATGAGCGGCTTACTGACTCAATCCATCTATGCTAGATATCATTGCAGTTAGTGGGATTGGCAATAGAGAATTTGCAATGGAAAAGAGGAAGAATAAGTCATTTCAGCTTGCCAAAAAACAGTGTAAAAAAGATGTTTGAAAAGGAAACCAGGGCTTTAGAATCAACCTATAATGCCAAATGTATTTACAGCTGTGAAAATATAATAGTCAGGTTACCAAAATCCAAATTAAATCTTCTTAATCCAATTTTCATCAAGTCTAATTAACCTATAAAATATTTTAACACTGATTATGCAAATAAAATGAATGTGTTAATTTACACCTCTTGTATTTGCCTATGTAAATAGCCCCTTTCTTTCAAAAGCATGACTGGGCTGGGTTTGAGTGAAATATTAATGCATTAGGAAGAATTGGATAGATAGAAACCTTGACGCCATTAGCTCTCCAACCACTGTGGAAGTATATGTCACTAATGTACTGAAATACAGCTTTTACTATATGAATTTGTATTAATGGGATTTCCTCCCTGAACACACTAATGAGTGCCAGTTAGGTGTGTCTGTACTCTTTTTCCATGGGAGATGCATATTGAACAGTGGACATGTTCCACATGGCTGTTGTCATTTGAATCCCTCTCAGTACAAAGCACAAACATTCTATTAAACTGATTTAATTTGACTAAAGGTTACAAGCTCCTAATAGGTTCTTTTGGAATTACCACCAGTTTTTCTCAAAGTACAATAGCGATGTAGTTTGTTTGCATGGCATATACCATTCTGTTGCATAAGGTCAGACTTAGAAAATGCAAGGTGCTGTGTTGGAGTTTCAGCTGCACCACAGATGAAGCATCTTCTGCTGAAACACGGTGAACTTGTCAACTTATTTGAGCAGAGAAAGATGGTTTCCACTGTCTGTGCAAAAGGACAATTAAAATGAAGATTTTTATTTCATGGCTACTTTATGAAAATGGGATCCATTCACAGAGCTTGCTGTGTAAACAATAACCAGATACACAATGCAGTGTTTTCCTCATAACAGGATCAGCTCCTTTCCAGCTCAGAGGATGAAGGAGTGGGGAGAGCAGATGAGAGGCTTTAGATGGCTGTACAGTCTTCAGCCTGCATTGCAACCTACATAAAGAACAATTGGTTCTCTCTCTGGGTTGTCAAGCAACCCCAATTCAGTAGAATCAAATGTGGCTTAGACTGAGTACTACTCAAATACAAGTTCCAGAGGGGTAGCTGTGTTAGTATAGTTCAGCAAAACAAACAAGGAGACTTGTGGCTCTTTAAAAGATTAGCAAATGTATTTAATGCACAAGATTTCATGGGAGAAATCCTACTTTGAGCATCTGACACAAAAGCTCATGCATTAAATTTGTTAGTCTTTAAAAGTGCCACATTACTCCTTACTCAAATACGGGCTTCTGAAAATTTTGGAGGGCCAGCAAAATGAGATTGCATCTCAGGATTCACCATTCTCCACAGTGTTTCTGTGCAACATCACGATGTTGTGGTGATACAGTGATGGTGCTGCAATGATTTTGTCAAGCACAGAAATAATAAAATCTGCCCTTTGTCTTTCCCAGGCAGCCCCTGTCACCTGGAATCCCTTCCTTACTGTGCCACCATGCTTTGCTCTTTCAGATTTCTTAAAACTAAGACCCCGAAGTAGCAAAAAACACAAGTATCAAAGCCCTTGATTTCAAGTGCTTTGCTGAATTGACACCTAATATCTTCCTAGCACACACACACAACCTAAACAATTGCTGAAGTGCCTAGATGCTGCTAATTTCCCCCCACTGTCACGTTGCTTTTTCTTGCATCCTCACCCCCCCCACACACGCACTTTTTGTTTGTTGTTTGTGTGCATATATTGCAAGTTCTTTGGGGGCAAGGACGTACGTGACAGCTTAGAGCCTGGTGCATTCTGGCTCTGCATGAACAATAACAAAAACCATGGGGTGTAGGAGGATTTTATTGCTGTTTTCGGTTCTTTACTATGAGCTCCGTAAACTTGTATCCTTAAATCCTAAGGCTGTAGCACGTCACCTGCTCATTGAGCAAGATTCCACCATTGACGCAGAGTGACTTTTGTTGCCAAAAGTGGCTTGAAACTAAGTGTCTTTGTGCCCAATAACATAACCTATACTGAGCTCGATTTGGCTCATGATTAAGATAACAACCTATTGACTGGGGAAGTGAAGCATAAGCAACTCCTTTTTGCACTTCGTGTCCCTTGTTGAGTCTCATTTCTGGGGGACAGTTGGTTGGACTGAAATGTGTCCTAAAGGTGGAGGAGTGGATTTTGGTTGCTGTCTTAGCTACTTAAATTTCTCGATCCTGATCTCCCTGCCTTTCTTAGCAGCAGCCTAGGGGCCATATGCATGGTTTGAGGCCTTCTTCATCCTACCTAGCAATAGACTAATCCAGGGATGGGCAATAAAATTCCCAGGTGGGCCAGTGTTGTGACAGAGAGCCCAGCCCAGGGCTGGGAAGGGGGGCAGAAGTTGGGGGAGACTGGAGCGAGGGCTGCTCAGAGCTGGCAGGGGAGGGCCAAAGTGCGGGCGTCAGTGCTGGCGAGAGCAGAAGGCAGCAATCCAGTCCCGACCTCAGAGCCGTGCTGCATCCCAGCCAGCCCCAGCCCTGGAGCAGTGCCGCGCTGGCTGCGGGTGGAAGAAGGGGATGGCCCCGGTTCTGGAGCAGGCTGTGCTGGCCAGGGAAAGTGAAAGGGAACAGGGGAACCCCAGCCCCAGAGCAGCACAGCACTGGCCCAAGGGGCAGGGGAAGAGAGCGGGCTAGGGGTAGAGGGCTGGATAGTGACCTCTGGTGGGCTGGATCTGGCCCACAGGCCATATTTTTTCCACCCATGGACTAAGCCCTACTCTTCACTTGCTGCACTTTCCGGCGGCAGTTGATGGGAGATATGCAAGGTATGTAAAATACCTTGAGTAGCTCTCGTTGCCCATGTACCTCCCCAATACACTGTGCTAAGGCAAACAGCAATGTCTACAGTCTGCTTAATGTCCTGCCACTTCCTGGGCTAGAGATGTTATTGCGAACTCCAGAGCGATTGAGAGAATGCACAACTGCACCCCAAAGAGCAGACTGACATCGGTGATTTTACTGCCGTCAGCGTAAACATAGCCTCAGTGCAGAAGGCTCCTGTGACGGATGGGGAACCAACTCTAAGTTACCTCCACAGAAACACCTGATACGAGGCGGTTCAAGACAGGTCTGGGGATGAAATGGAAGCAGAGCAGCATCAAAGTAAAGGAGACAGAAAACATGGGAAGGGTCCTGGCTGGGGAAGTCTGTACTCTGGAGATTTTGCCCTCCTAAAAGGCCCCAATGGGCACCACAGTGCAATGAAAGGAAGCCCTTGGGGCTACTGTGGCTTGATATGGTGGCTGATGTAACCCATAAATGCTGCTGTCCTTCTATCCTTGTACTGGAATCTGGACCAGTGCAGGGAGGAATTTGGTCCATTCTTTCTTTGTGCGTGCACAAATCAGCCATAAGTGGTGGCAAGGAGCCGCTCTTAAGGTAGTCATGCTGTGTTGTCTAACACCGCCTTGTTTGCAGATCTAACTGGATACTGAAGGTGACTGTGGGAGAAAGAAGACACTTGTTAGAAAAACTGGTGGGGATGGAAAGCAGTGACTATATAATATTTTATCCCCTCAGCCCTGAACCTATGGACTTAAGGCTCCACAACCATCTATCTAATGAAGAGCCACACTCAGGGAGAGGGCTGTCAGCTGTTCCTCTCACACGTCAGACTGTCACAGTTTTTTAGTCCCCCCCCCCCCCCCAGTACATGCGCGCATCGTTTTAACAGTCCAAGTCCACAATTATACAGATAAACTGATGGTGTTACTGGGTTCTCTTTTGTATTGTCAGGACGCAGAGGAAACTAAAAAAGCCATTAGAATTCTCCTCAGGTCCTTCCTCTGTCATCATCACATGAGGCAGAGTGGCTCAAGCATGAAGCAAAAATGCACTTCTGATTAAAAAATAAAGCATGCGATCACTGGGTTTTAAAGCAGTAACACATTGGGGATAGTTTGTATTTCTGGCTTTATATTTCTCCTGGAGATACGCAGTCCCCTCCAACGTACATGGATGTATGTATGAGTCTTATTTTAGATTCTGGATCCTCTCCACCCTGGCCAGTTTGAGATCAATTAACAAGGAGTCTCACAAAGCTGGGGTCGGGGGGGCTGGTGGCAGTGAAAACCTGACCTGAAAACACTGATGTTTGATTGGGATTGCTGCTGGTTGCACTGCATATCTGGGTATTTGGTGCTTAACAATCTGGGTCTTTTTTCTGGCGCTGTTCTTCTGTGGGATACTGAAGTTGGGATGGCATGTCTCACTGCCATTATATCAGGCAATGGGAAAAGACTGTGGGGATTTCATGGGGTAGATTTACAACAAGCATTGGATTTTTGCCTGCAGACGTTTGTATGCATAAAAAGCAAGGAGTCTTGTGGCACTTAAAGACTAACAGATTTTTTTTATTGCATGCTTTTTCGTGGGAGAAAATCCCACTTTGTCAGATGCTTTGAAGAGGGAGAATTTACAGAATTGAATGAAAAATGCAGAGGAGTGTAAGACATGGGATCAGGTCATACTGCAACAGCAAATCAGAGCATTTGTAAGGATTCAAATTTTAGGAAACAGCACACAGAGGGAGAGTGAAGTCAAATTACCTGTTATAATGTGAAAAGAATCCATAGTCATGATTCAGCCCTGCTTTCACGCATTGACTTCACCCTCCCTCTGTATTCTGTTTCCTAAAGTTTGAATCCTTACAAATGCTCTGATCTGCTGTTGCAGTATGACCTGATCCCATGTCTTACACTCCCCTGCATTTATTTTCATCCAGTTCTGTAAGTTCTCCCTCTTCAAAGCATCTGACGAAGTGGGATATTCTCCCATGAAAGCTCATGCGATAAATAAATCTGTTAGTCTTTAAGTGCCACAAGACTCCTTGCTTGTTTTGCTTTACTAGACTAACACAGCTGCCCCTTTGGAACTTGTATGCGTAAACTGGCTAGATAGCCATAGGAGAAAACCGATCAGCTACAGGTTTTTACAGCTAATGAATGAGGTGATAGGCAATTGCCATTCATTTACCAAGAAGTTTGCATATAAGCAAACATGATTGGCTGAATATTTTATTTGCAATATTAGGTGCAGCCCTTGGCTACTGATGAGTTACCAGCGTGCCCCTGGTGAGTTTTGCTATGAAGTGAATCGGTCTGTTCAAAGTGACACATGAGTCTGTGCCTGCGTAGCTGTCCTGAACATCAGTAGAATTCAAGCCACTAAATTCTTAATCTGCTCCATTACAAGCATACCCTTCCCCCTTTGTTTCCTTCCCTCACCTAATCTATCTCTGCCAGTTTCCTCTGCAGTTTAGCGTTAACCTCCCCCCCTCCAGTGCCTTATATAGGGCAAACCAGGGCAAGGATGCATCATGTGAGTGCCAGGACATCTGCACATACGGCGGAGGAGGAACCAGCTGCACATTGTAATGGTGTGTTTTCTAGGCCACAGACGTCTAGGGTTACAAGATTACTTCCCCAAGGAAGCTTCTAGGAGGACTCTCTTGCTACTGCAAATGTCTATAGAATTCATTTAGGCAGGGGCGCAGGGTATAAAACCCCCTGAACTCTCCCTGTATCTGGGAAGGAAGCAATCTGTTTTCAAAGCTATGGGAAAGCAGGCATATGTTCAGTGACTGTAACCCCAGTCCTTACACCTGCACCCCCTCACTGTCTTGCTAGAGAATATCTGTTTTTCATGCTGCAGTGTCTGGTGCTTGGAGCAGGCCAGTGAAGCAAGGCCAAACAGGTCTTGGTGTGTAGAGAGCTCTCATTAGTGATAAGGAGTCCTTGTGAAATGAGTATTTCACTGAGGCCTCATTACCCGTTCTTTTTGGTACTTTGCTTCAGCTCCAGATGCATCAGACATCGGTGTAATAATAATTACAGCAGCTTTCCTGTCAACAAGTTGCAACCCTCTGCAGCATACGGGAAGGAGAGCAAACAGCTGTATAATATCAGGAGTTTCCCCTGGACTTTACATGGAACGTAACAACAATTTAAATGGCACATGTGCTTAGAAGAGGCACAGACCAAGTCAAAGGATGAACAGGGTCTCCATGGCTGGTGCAATAGATACCAAAGGAAAAGTCGTTTCTTCCTTCTGGCTGTGCTGTTTCCTTCTCTTTAAAGTTCAAAATAGGGCATTGTAGGGACAGGATGGAATTTTCCAAAGCTACCTTTGCTGTCCTTGAAGTCAACGATGAAATTGCCATTGGAGCAGAGTTAGGCCCAATGGCAAATGCTGTTGAAAACCCCACTTGCAGTCTGAATGCAGAAGAGGACAGTGCCTCAGTCAAGAGCAGGGCTAATGGTAGGTGAGCTCAAAGAGAAGAAAATAAGCACTAGGATGAGCAACCTAGACTGGGTAGAAGAAGAACCATCCGTGATCTCTTTTTCCTCCTCCACAATTCCTGACTGAGGAAGAGGCCGAAGCACCAAGAGGCAGGTTGGTCTGATGGTACTTCTGGCCCAACTAGAAACGTGACAAGAAACACCTGTTCTTGATGAAAATTTCCAGAGAGGTGGCCATGTTGGTCTATGTACAGCATAAACAAGAATCTTGTGGCACCTTGAAGACTAACTGATTTCTTCAGGCATAATCTCCAATCCACTTTGTCAGACTCATCTGATGAAGTGAGTTGGAGTCCATGAAAGTTTATGCTTGAAGAAATCAATTAGTCTTTAAGGTGCCACAAGACTCTCATTTTTACTTGTCCTTTGGAGATTTTCTCCTCAAATTTGCTGGCTCAGTTGGTTGGAATAGTTCAGTAAAGGTTTTTAGGTGATTCTCTAAACCAAAATGGTCTAAACCTCTTGCAGTTTGGCCAGCATGTGTAAAGATCCTGGCCCTGCTTAGACACCTCACTTCTTCCTGGCTACCATCCTCCTCACATTCCATTCCAGCTATATGTGTTCTGATCATTGCTTTGTTTCAAGAGTAGGTAACTAGCACACAGTCGAGAATGTATAAAATTGAATAGTATTGTACAATCATGCAATGGTGGCATGAGGCTTTTGTCCATTCCAAATTGAGAAGCTGACTCAGGAATAACTGTAATTCACAAAGTCTTGGGTGAGGTTATTTTTTGATTTTTTGATGAAACAATCAGTTTTCAGAGAGTGACCAGAAAATATAATTTCTATCTGTGTGCCAACCTGGTGTCCCAATGACATGTGTGTGTGCGCGCATGCGTGTGGATAGAACTCTTAGAACATATAGATTAGAAATCTGATGTCACCTTCATTTCCTGTCACTTGTATATTGCAATAAGTTTCATCTACTCTAATAACCTGCCTTTTTTTTAACTAGGTTATCTACGAGAATCTGTCGGTGGTGCGTCACTTTTATGGACTGACACTTCTGTTCATTTTCCTTTTAGCACATAAAAGCACAAGTTCTAATTTTAGTTCAGGTCAGCTCTTATTTATCTGTGTCACTTGGCATATTTGGGGACATTTTGCAACTACTGTGATTCTGCCTTGTGGTTTGGAAGAGGTGGAAAATAAGGGACAAAATGATACAGAACAAGGGACGTGCGTGTGTATTTTAGTTTTACATTTTTAACAATCTTAGAAGCAGAAACATCTGCTAGAATCCATAAACAGCTGAGTTCAGCAACAGGGCCTCGTATTCCTCTGTAACTTACACAGCAGTAAAAGGAAATAAATCAGTCTGGCAATAAAGCATGAAGCTAGTTTAGGGAGGGAACATCCCCAAATCAAGTCTTTTGAGAAGATTGAATAAGATCCCTATTAGTATTCACTAAAGCAATCTGATTATGTATCTTGTACACACAAGCACCCTCAACTGTCGCTACTTGAAGAATCCTGTAATACGAACCCTCATCTGAATTGTTCTGATTAGACTATTGCAGTACAGGGAGCTGTATTTTGGAATAAACCTCCAAAAGAAGTTGGTGGAATTCCTCTTGTTTGAGGCATTTATAACTAGCATAGATAAAACTTGAGGACAGGGGTCGGCAACATTTGCCAGCACCCATGCCAGATCTGCCCCCCCTCAACTCTCAGCAGCTGCTGGGGGCAGTGGCAGAAAGATTTTGTGGTTGGGGCCAGCAAGAGACAGGAACTGTGAACTTTTTTCCCTGACTCCTCCGCTCAGCTGGGAAGTGGGGACTGGAGCCATGTGGCAAGGGGCCAGCAGGGGACAGGACAGGAGCTGTGCAGCAGGACCACCAGAAGGAGCAGTCATGGCACCTGCGGGCCAGGAGCCCTGTGTGCCAGGTTTGGCAAGCGTGTTGGGGGTTGCCAACCCCTGCTCTAGGAAATATGCTGCACTGGCATAGAACTGAACTCAATGATCTTACAGCTTTGTTCCAGCTCTAGCTTCTGTCAAATCTATATCACCTAGCACGCAATGGGTAGCATGCTACTGCATATGCTCATCTGGGACCCTGGCCATTATGGACTGAACTGGAGACAGGTGGATGGATTCTGAATTCAGTTATAGAGCTCATCATTAAAGTGTCATAATTTGCTTCCCATTCATAGGCATCAGAGACTTCAGTTATTTCATATTCAAGTACAGGAGAAAACCTCTGCAGTCCCTCTAGTGTAACCAGTATATAAGCCTGTGCAAATTGGCTTTATATATAGGCAAAACATTTGTCATAGATTTCAAGTTAAAGAAGATAGACTAAGAGAATTGGTCAATAAGGGCCAAATCATGATGCAGATGTAACCATGGTGTGGTACTTGTCCTTCTGTCTTTGTAGGTTTCTTTAGCTCACCAAGTACAGTCATGACTTTGACTGGATTCATAAATTCTGTCCCCAGCTGCTCTTGTACATTGCTAAGTGATGTTACAATCAGGGCTGGATTATTGCAGGGAACTAGAAGCATATGCACTCAGGCAACAACAGAGACAAGAAAGGGAAGGGAAAAAAGCAGATAGTGTACAGTGCTGTGTTAAACTGCTGGAAAAAAAGCAAAGGTTTGACAAAAAGATCAGACAAGATAAGGAACCTGTTTCTGAGCTTGTTTCATTTAAATGAAGATGATTAAAAGCAGCATTCTTCTTCTGTGCATAGTAAAGTTTAAAAGCTGCATTAAGTCAACATTCACTTCTAAACTTTTGGAAAAACATCCAGAAGGTTTTCTTCAGAGTTATGAACGGCCTCTGTTCCCAGGGTGTTGGGCGCTTTGTGATTCTATTGCATTTGCACACACACAGCTAGAGACAAGTGTGTTTTACAAATAGCCAACTGTACACAGATCTAATTGCCTGCCTTTACTGTTAATACACTGTGATAGGGCCAAAAATAAAAACTAAGAAAAATGTTGACATTTCTTCCCTACTGTTTTTTCTTTACTTTTCCTGTTTTCCAGATGAATATAAGCACATTCCATTGACCTCCCCCCTGGAATTCATTCCAGGTGCAGTTAGTTTTAATGAGAATATATCTAGAATGGCCAAGAAAGTGATTTTATAAGCACAGTAAAATGTTGAATGGTAGAATCAAAGTCATGCACTGCCACACAACTCCTGTTTTTTTAGGTTTAATGTTGGAGTCCAGCCAACAGGATGCACTTGATGGACCTAATTCTCCTCTCACTAACAGCAGTTTTACAATGGTGTCACTGCACTGAGTTGAATGGGCTTACCAATACTGCTGATTTAAGTGTGAAGAGGAAGAATCAGTCTCTCATGTATCTGAAAGTAGTTTGTTTAGAGCTTAATTGCTACTATCTAGCTCCAGTTAGGAGCATGCAATTATGAGCAAATGACCCAATCTGAGGGCCTGCTCTTCCATTTGAACGATAGCTGTGTACTGGCATGTTGTACCATACATATATCCCTTGTAGCACGCACCAACCTATATTTGAAAAGTTAATCCTGTCCTTTAACTGTTTAGTTGTATGTCTCTGCCTGGGAACACACTAGAATGGACATGTTTGCTAGTTTGTGGAATGTGTGAAGCCATGATGCAAGTGGAAGGAGCACATGCTGCACGGGCATCATTCTGCACAGCATTGAGAACAAACCTATGAAACCATTTGACTGAATCATGCCATGTATATCACAAGCTGACAAAGCTAAGGACATTGAACATTAAGGTCTATGGTTCCATTTAAGTCTCCCTGTTGTGTACTGCAGAACGTATTTTGCATATCAAGCCATAGATTATTTTGCCTTGTTTGGAAAGGAAGGGTGCTAACATATTATGTACATGGAACTACCACAGCCTAAATAATAGCCAACGTGGGAACAGTGTTAAAAAGCCCTCATCTGCTTACCACACAAAGGTGTTGCGGTTATTTGTGTGCAGTGTTGTAGCCCTGGTGATCCCAGGATATTAGAGAGACGAGGTGGGTGAGGTAATAGCTTTTATTGGGCCCACTTCTGTTGGTGAGACAGAGAGAAGTGTGCGAGCTCTTCTGCTGTGTAAGTACAAAAGCTCATCTCCCTCATCAGCAAAAGCTGATGTCATTCTTTTACGAATTTTCTGGCTATGGCTGGTTTCTGTCAAATAAATGTGGTGGAGGTAAGGGGAGGGAGGAGGAGTTTAAATGGAGCTATTTTTAATTATACCTTTTGTCTCCTGGTGAATGGGCATGATAGATCTGGAGTGCTTTCTTTGTCATCAAGTTGGTCTTTCTGGGTTTGAAAAACATCTGATTATACATTATTTACACACACAACTTAGATTCTCTCCTGAGTTTCACCCATACAATCCGGTTGCTTGCAGTGGCCTATTACTATGTAACCCAGGGCACAATGTGGTGCAGTGCATTTAAGACTAACAAGTGCATCCCTTTGTAATATTTGCAGACCTCTTAATAGAAAATGAAATTGGATAGTTGTGAATATGCAAATATTGACAATGCATTTTCATAGACTAGTACATAACACATCATCTCCCTTATGGGCCTTTTTCCAAGAAGTCTTGTTCTTTTCTCCTAGTAAAACACAGGAGTGAGTGTGTTATTTTGGGGAAGGAAAACAAAAAGGGCTGGATCCTCAGCTGATATAATTAGTGATAATGCCATTAAGCTGATTTACTCAAGCTGATATTCTTGCCCAAGTGAACTAGACTCCCCACCACAGCCTGTTCTCAAGATCCCTTTTGCAGCCACCAGGGGAAGGACATAGCATTTGTTTTTAGCAGAGCTGTGCTACTGAGTTGGTAACATATGGCGTAAATAGATATCTTACTCTACCATCCTGGACCTCTCATACATTTCTCTTTTCTAATTATCGCACCAGTGTTCTAGTAGCACTAGCATGAAATTAGTTTATTAAGGGAAACTTAAATTCCTGTTAATCAGAGTCTCTTGAATGAATAATTGCTAAATTCCCAGCCTTCCCAGGATCAGTCGAGGCTTCCAGTTGCAGTTAAGTTTTTGGGAGCAAAATTCTGGCTGCACTGAACTTGATGGCAAAATTCCCATTGACTTCAGTGTGTTTAGGATTTCGCCCCAAATGCTTTATCGTAGGCTGAACTTTCCGTTTTCTGAGATACAGCTCAAAAATGGGATATTTCCCTATCTTCTTGGCTCATCAGCAGCCCACATGCTCCTGTTGCATTTGCACATCAGCATGCAGGATTATAATTATTACAAAAGTGGATTTAAGTAGAACCCCATTGATTTTTAGTTTCCACACTACAAATTAATGGACTGAGCATGCACTCTCTGTAATCAGAGCAGTAGAAATTCAATAACGACTCTGACGTGGTATCTGAGTGGCCTCAGCCACTGAATCCTTTCCAATTTCAACCATTTGTAATGAGAAGAGTAGATTTAGCAATGCCGTTTTGTTGTGTTAAAGCAAAGTGGCCTGCCAGCCAGAGCTTTTCTGATAGACCAGCCAACAAGAATTACCATCATTATTTCTTTCCTTATGCCCAAAACAATTTAAAACTGTAGTGTCACAATGTTCATCGTTGCGCAATAGATATTAGAAATGGATAATTTGCATAATCTGCATAAAATATTCCATTATCATTACAAGATTGCAGCCAGAGTAGAAATCAACTGGCATAGTTCATGATACCCAAGAAATGTAGCTTCTCTGGTCTGTTTAATAATCATTCAGCTAAGCTAAGGGCTCTCTAACTGTGTATAGTTATTGGTCCCTACTGCTTTTGTCCTCCTCTCTTAATGAAATTGATAGTTGGGTGAGTCAACATTCTGGAAAATACTATTTCTCAAGATGTGTCTTGAATATATTACTTGCAAAATGTTCAGAAACTTGATGAGACAAAGAGGGATATTCCAAGAGGGATTTCATTCCTGAATAACATTTGCTTGGCGGGTGATGCATGTAGAATTTCTTGGTTAGGCTATGCCTGAGAATCCCTGAAGTTGAGGCCACGTTATCTTAGTTAAAACTTCCTGTCAGCCAGGGGGAATCCAAGCAGTGGGCATGCTTGAAAATTTTTGTTTTTGCAGCATTCTTGAGCAAGAAAGGATATTTCTGTGTTCTTCAGATATTGATACCAAATGTCCTTAAGCTTTAATTAATTATTTGTATGCAAAAGATGTTAGCACGGAGCTGTGCAATGATTTGCAATAGGTACAAAGTTACATTTGAGTAGGAAGTGTTTTTTGCACAAAATAGATTTCTCAAAAACTTCACGGCAGATTTTGGCAGTTGGGACCAGTCACGCAGTGGAAGCCAGATGGCATTCGTTCTGGTTCTCTGATTGGTGGAGATTACCATTTATTCTCTGGATGATGAGCAGTAGGTGCCTTTTTGACTGACTTCTTGTCTTGAAACTTCCTGACAAAGCAACATTTCAGAAGGATGAGATTGCCTGAAGTGATGCGTTGGTCATTTTTATGAGAACTTCATGAACAAAATGTTCACCTTTTTCTCACAGTTCTCTGCATTCCAGTCCCCTTCCAAACTGAGGGGAGTACTACTCCATCACATATTCACATAGAATAAGCTGGGGCAACAGGCTCCATTCTTGCAGTTGAGGTAAGATCCTTCCTGAGACAGTTTTCCTGATTCTTTCATCTGACTTTCAAACTCACATCTGGGCAGGATTTTCTCTCCTTTCCTTTATGGCAGGTAAAAGGAGTGAGAGACTTTAGCCACTTCTGGCACCAGGAAGTGTGACGGGAAAGACGATAAGTTCCATTCTTGCAGCTCTGTCTATCTCAGGTATTTGTTAGTGTGTTCTCCCTGTCCCCATGCTGTGGTATTTGAGTGCTTCACAGTCATTAGTATGTTTATCCTCACAACACCCCTGAGCCCTAGGGAAATGCTATTACCACCATGCCCCATTTGAAATAGATGCAGAAGGACAACAGGCGATATTTTTAAATGTAGTTAGTCTATTGAAGGTATTTTAAAGGTATTGCTTTAGAAATCAGTAGGTCTTGGGTACTTAGGTGCTTTTGAAAACTCCACTGTGCACCTGTATGCACCTTTTGACGCTGATTCAGAGGGGAAGCTACAGATGTGATGATACTCGGGCACTGAGTACTGACACCTTTTTTCTGCAGTGATGTGACCCTGGCTCCTGCCACTGGTGCCGGCGGCCCCAGATCCTTGACTGAGTACCAGCATTTTTTTTTGCCCCCCAGACAAAAACGCACTGGGTAGCCATGTTAGTCTAATTCAGCAGCAAACAAGAAGTTCTCTGGCATGTCTAATGACTAACAAATTTATTTATTGCATGAGCTTTTGTGGGAGAAAATCCCACTTTGTCAGACACTTTGAAGATGGTGGAACTTACAGAATAAATTCCCCCATCTTCAAAGTGCCTGACAAAGTGGGATTTTCTCCCATGGAAGCTGATGCAATAAATAACTTTGTTAGTCTTTAGAAGTGCCACCAGACTCTTTGTTTGTTTTACAGAACTTACAGAATCCCCATCTTAAAGCATCTAATGAAGCGAGATTTTCTCCCATGAATGGTCATGTGATGAATCAGTTTGTTAGTCTTTAAGTGCCACAGGACTGCTTGTTTGTTCAGACAGTGAAATACTTTACAAATCTGGCTCATGGTGATCTATCTAAGGTGACACAGGAAGTCTCTGGGGGAGGAGGGAACTGAACCCAGGTTTCCTGAGTCTTCTGCCCTGGATTGGACAGGATCTGAATTTGAGAGCACTTGCAAACAAGTCCAAAAAAACAAAACAAAACAACCTTCAGTTCCACCAAATGCTTTTCCTCCCTATTTATTAAACAAGCCCGTCAACATCACAATGGGGTTCATCTAAATAAAATTCAGGTTGCTTCTTTTCAGTTATACTGTGACTATTACCTGCAAAAGTTGCCAGTAATGGAAAACCAAAGTAAAGCAAACAAACAAGGAGTCCTGTAGCACTTAAAGACTAACAAATTTATTTTTTGCATGAGCTTTTGTGGGAGAAAAATCCCACTTCATCAGATGCTTTATAAGTTCCCCCATCTTCAAAGCGTCTGATGAAGTGGGATTTTTCTCCCACAAAAGCTCATGCAAAAAATAAATTTGTCTTTAAGTGCCAGAGGACTCCTTGTTTGTTTTACTTAACTAGAGTAACACGGCTATCCCCTTGGATCAAAAAAAAGCACTGTTTCTTATGACCATCTGTATGAGTCAGGAGCTGGAACACTCTCTGTTTGTACGTTGGGAATGTGCATGAATACAAGGAAAGGAGCTTTGTATTGTAACCTGAGGATTACCAAATCCAGGACATACTGGACTGTTAGAAGCAGCAAATTCCACAGTTGGAAATCCTCCTCAGGGAACAGTCTTTGTAGATGTAACTCCAGGCACTGACAGCAAGAGGGCTTCAGATAATCTTCACCAGTCACAAAAGGAGCAGATGAAGGCAGGTGACAGTGGTCTGAAAAACTGTTGGATTCTAGACCGCTCCGTTTTCTATAGAATAATCACATCACCCGGCTTCTGTTCAAACCTGTCTGGCTAAGGCTAGGACTTCCCTTACAAACTTGGTTCGGCCCAGTATCTGGTTAATTGAATTTTCTGCATGCTGCAAGGGACAGTTGTTCAAAATCCACAGAAAAATCAAAGCAATCATGAGCTAGGCACTTATTTAGAAAAGTCGGGCTAGAAATATGACCACAAGTGCAGAGGATGTGAACCCTAAGAACTGGCTGGAAGCTCAGCTCTTGCAAATGTTACCTCCAAAACCACCTGGAAGGGAATTGTTGCCATGTCCTGTTAAGAAGACTGTATTGATTATTTTGACATGCAGCCTCTCTTACACTTTTCAGTATCCCCAGAGCTGAGAGGTGTGACCAACTTTGCAGTCACTCCTCTAATCAAATATTGCTGGGTCAGATCCTCAGATGTATGAATCATCATTGCTCCATAGTGTGACACTGATTTGGATCAGGCAAGGATCTGGGCAGCAGTGTGAACTGAAAACAAAACTGGAGGAAGTAAGGAGCGCTCCAGGGCACATTTCCAGCTAGAGAAGAGCCCCAGACACTCATTGGAAGGACATGTTTGCATAGCCCCAGCTGAGTTCATTGTTCACAAATACGCTCCAACTGTTTGAAAATTGTAAATGTTTGAGAATTGTCAAGTCACGTCAATATTATCTCTCTCAAATGAAAACTGATGTGACTGGGTTCATTTTGAGTGCTGGAACTCAACAGCTGGTGTAGATATGCTGTCTTTTTAGCTGGCACTAAAAGAAAGTGTGGGGGGATTATTTATTTATTAAGAGCTAATACATTTCTAGCGTTAGCAGGATGCTTTTGATGAAGCACACACTGAAAAAGAGCAGACGGGAAGCATGGACTTGGTCGGGGTCCTCTGTGAGCAATTTCAGCACGGATGCAACAATGATTATTGTAAGTCTAGCTCTTGTACGGCACTTGTCTTTAGTAGATCTCAAAATACTGAGCAAAGGAGGTCAGTTTCTTTATCTCAGTTTTACAAACAGGGAAACTGAGGTTCTGCTTATCCAAGTCGCACAGCAGTTCAGTGGCAAAATTGGGAATGGAACCTGAGTCTTTGAAGTCCCAGAGCATTACCCTACCCTAGACATTTTATACAAAAAGCTCCCATGCCAGTTTATGGATGGAGCAGTTGGAAATTCATACTGCCAAGCAGAGGTTGAGTCTGGAGAAGGAGAGACTTGCATTCTTCTCTCTTCAGAAAATCCCAATCCCCCTTCAGTTCTTCTCACCCCCACCATCCCAGTCTTAACTTTAGTTCAGACACAAGCGTCCCATTGCCCCTGGGCAGATTTCTTTTCTCTCAGGCTCCCTCCTACCACCATAAGTTAGGACTCATGACTTTCCTGACAGAGGTTTGGGACAAAGTTGATGTAAATAAGTGCAACAGGTCACAATGCATCTGCTTACTTCACGTCTGGATTTGGGCATTGGTATCTCATCATTCTCCCTTGATCACCAGGAATAGATCTCACAGAATCAAAGAAGATGAGGGTTGGAAGGCACCCTAGTCATTAGACCAAACCTCTCCAAGATAACCCATTCCAGTGCTTCACTTCCGCCTAATGAAGTTTTTCTTAATATCCAACTGTGACATCTCCTACTACAACTTGAGCCCATCGCTCCTTGTTCTCTCTTTAGATCCAATGGGCTTTAAGAGGGCAGGGCCCGATGAGGTTTGTCTTGAGCATCTAGTAACAAAATGTGCATTTATCCTCCTCCCACCCTGCACTTCACACAACCCTTCACCCTGTAACAGTGGCCTTCCCTGAAACTGGTGAAGGTTTCTCTGTGGTGTATGTGTATGGCCTAGCCTGGGTTTTGTGGGGAAGCATTAGAAAGGCCTGCCAAGGTCTCGCTGCATGGCAGCACACAGCTTTGTCATTAAGCTGCCCGGCCAACTCTCTGTCTATCATGGACCTGTTTCATTCCGCTTAAACCTCTGTTAAACATTAATTAAACACTGGGGGCTCTGTTAGCTGGAATGGCTCATTCCCTGCTATTTTACCAGTAAAGCCATGGCAAGCAGTGGAAGTCTGTGCTGCTAATTCTAAATAAATACATCTTTCAGCTCACTCTATCTATAGCAAAGCCTTAGGATTCCTGTCCTGCTTGTGCCCTTTACAAGACAAAATCCACACCTGAGAAGTTAGCTGGTTTGTTGTTAACTTGCCAGTAGAGACTGCAATTGCCCTGTGAACACACAAGCCCAGTCAAGTTGGCTCTGGAATAGTAGTAAAATATTCTGGTGGAGGCAGGTGTTGTTGTTTATCAGTGCCTTTAACAGTGAGCATGGCAGTTTTCAGAGATTAAAAATGACCTGAGGTGAAGATTTGAAAAGCAGCTAAGTGACTTAGGAGCCTAAGTGCCATTAACTTTTAATGAGACTTAGGTTTGGAAGTGTCTATGTCACTTTTGAAAATGGGAGTTATCGATTTAGACCATTTGCATTACTGAACAAAAGAACACCTGGACATATGGGCCAAGTGCCTAGATTTTTAAAAGATATTCAGGTGTCTAAAGATGCAGTGAGATGCTTCTGAAAATCCTGCTCTGTGCCTAAATCACTTTTGAGAATAGGTCAGAGGTGCTCTTGAAAATTTTACCCAGAGTCCTCCCCTAAATAACTGGCAGTCGGTGCCAGGCTGAGGTAGAATCTCCCACACTAAGTCGTGAGAGGAAGTCAGAGAAGAACTGAACCAAGTGAAGATAATAGGAGTCTGGTTTATACAGCTCACTGAATCATATAGGCTGTGAGGATGAAGCAGTGGGAAGCAACAGGTAGCAAAGTGAGCAGTGGAAAGTAAGGCAACAGAGGTGGCCTGGGGGGAAAGGTTGAAGGATGAGCTTGGGGACACCAGGAGATAGGTGTCACTCCTGGCAAAAGATGCAGCAAGAGGGAAGTTCTGAGCCAGCAGGGAAGAGAGGGAGCAAGATGAGAAGAATGGGGACAGATGGGATCTCAGGAGGAAGATGACAGTTGTAAATCCCAGGAAGGATTTGAATTTTATGTGATGAAGGGGCCAGTGAAAGGACAGGAAGACAAATGTGGTCAGAGCAGCAGGTGAGTGGATAATTTTAGCTGTGGGATTGAAGAGGTGCAGCAGAGGAAGAGGTGACAGGAGTCTTGGAGAGATAGTCAGGCTGTGAACCAGGGCTGTGGCCACAGGGGGTGGGAAGGAAGGTGTGTTAGTGTGGGGGAGAGTTATGTTAGACAGAGAGGGGCAACAAGGTATGGCAACAAGTAGGCAGTGAGGGGAGAAGGAAAGAGAGTAGTCAGATATCTCCAGTATTTTGAACTGGATGGATAGAGGAGGCCGGGAGAGGATTTAGAAGAGGCAGTGAAAGTCGGTGTTTTTCCTTAATGACAAGTTCCAAAGGGGCAGCTGTGTTAGTCTCGTTCAGCAAAACAAGCAAGGCATGCCACAGGACTCCTTGAATGTCTTCCATGTTTAGTGTAGGAGAGGCAGGGGTACCCATAAGACGATATCAGACAGGAACAGATGGGAGCCACGAAAGGGGAAGGTCTGAGTACCATGCAAATACAGGTGAGAAGAAACCATATCTAATTACTTTGATCTGGGGCTCTAGGTACCACCCCAGCAATCCTCTGTATTCACCTCTAGATGCCCTGGGTCAGGCACACTCCAGGGACTAAGGATGTGGGATCTTTCCTGTGCTGTTGCTCTTCTATGCAGGCAGCCGATGGCAGGTGGCTGGCTTGACTAAATATGGCTGGACACAAGGACAGACCCCACAGTGAGGACAGTGGTGCAGATAGCAAAGATGATGACTTCTAATAAATGTTCAAGTTTTATTTTCTTCTGCCTTGCAATAAACAGATGACAGATCCATCCCTTTTCCTGCACCCCATCCATCACCTGTACAATTTAGCAGCTGGGCCCTTCTCCTTCAAGCTGTGACGTGACACAGTTCTCCATAGATGCTTCTGATCACACCGTCTTCGCTATAGCTGGAGCTTAGTATTCTCTCACTGCCACATTATGAAACTGGGCCAAATAAACAACAGAGACATCTCATCCATCACTGCTTTAATTTTGTTCCTTGGGGGAAATACGCAGTCAGGGGAAACGGCATACAATATAGGTTTAACATCAAGGGAGGGTCATAATTAGAATGCTCTTCCTAGCAAGGTTAAATATCCACCTGTTTTTGGGTCAGTCCGTCAAGTTCTCTAAGCACTTTTGCAATTATACCTTCTCCTTTCCTTTTAATTTGATAGTGAGCTGGAAGCTGGTTGCTTGACAGGCTGGGAGACTATAGCCATTGGCTTAGTCATAGCCCTGGTCTGTACTTGCCACACTTTTTGGCAGCAGTCAACAGGAGATACGCAAGGTAAGTAAAATACCTTGCGTATCTCCTGGTGACTTACCAAGAGCTCCATACACACTTTGCTTAGAAGGAATTTCCGGCTGGCTTACCACAGCTCTGGTTCTGGGGCTGGAGTTGCTTTGGCAATTTCCAGAGTGATTAAGCACATCTGCACACACCAGTCAATGTAACCCAGAAGGTAATGCTGACAGCGGTGATTTTGCCGGCGTCAGTATAGACTTACCCTTGGAGAGCATGGGACATTTGTTCTCCTGTCCATTCAGCCAGTGTAATCTCTGACTTAAAGGGTCTCTCCTTTGAGAGATATCAAAGGATAAGTATGGGTGATTTTCTTCTCTTCGATGCCAGGGCTTTCTCCAGCAGGATAGATTTTGCAAACTGCTCCTGTTTAATGAACATGGAAGATGGTTAAGGAAGGCTGTGAGAAAAAACAGATTGCAAGATCTCTCTGTTCACACTCAGCTCTATGTCCAGAGCAGATTGGAAAATCCAGTTTTTCTGTGTTCCCACTTTGACTCTGTCAGTGTAATCCCTTTTCAGGCCTTTCTTTATGCTTTGACAATTTTTACACTTAGATTTCCAGATCACAGGAATTTGAGATAAGCCACACTGCATGAGATTTGAGTCTCTGACTGCCTTTAAAGACATCAATAGGGGCCATGGAGCTGAACCTCCAGTAGTGTTCTCCAAAGGTTAACCCTTTATCATTTCCAGTTCTGGAGCCATGCAGGCTAGCAACAGTGTTGTGGCTGCTGCAACCACAACCCTCTTTTGGCAATCTGTATGTGAGGGACAGATCATTCAGTCACTCTGTATTTGGTTGCTGCTTCCTTTCTGCCTGTCTAGATTCACAATCATTGCTCTAAAATTTCTACCTCTGAGTTCCCATTCCTGCAACTACTAAACCATTGATAAAACCACACTGCTTTCAGTGGGAGCAAGATCAGATTGCAAAGCAGCTTCTCCAAGGTACCTTGAAGTATCATTCTGTAGAAATTCCTTTGACCTAGTTTCTCTCTGAGACAAACTGAGGCTAGGAACATACTCCAAGCAATGAAACTATCCACTGGAATGTGTTCCACTATGCTATTATCCTCTATGCTCTTCCCTTCATTTTATAGTAAGGAAGTTGTGATTGTTCCATAGTAAATGACTTTCCAAGGATGACAAATGTTGCCTCACTTCAAATGATAAGAGGGACAGATGTTCTAGAGAGAACAAGGCAGGAAGGGGTGGGGGGACCCAGACTTTTAGCAACAATCCTTGTTTGAACTTTTCTTCTGTAGTTAAAAATAGAGAATTGAAACCACAGGAAACAATGTCTAAAGTTACTTTGCTGTACTTATCCCAGCTGAGTACTGTGATTGTGAAAGAAAAATCTTTAATATTTCTTTTATATAGGGAGCATCCGATTAACTCAGAGAGACAGCTGGGTTGCTTTTTTTCCCCCTTTCCTGGAGAAAATAGTAAAAGTTGACAGGTAATTTTGTAAATGAAGACAGTCAGAAAACATCTGTTGAAGATGATAATGTTTGAGTGGTTTTGTTGCTTCTGTGAAAACTTAGTTACATTCAGTTTAGATTAATTTTTCATTGTCTTCCGTTCAATGAGAGTTGCTTACGCAGCTGCCTCAAATGGAGCCTTGATTGCTTTCCATCTAGTGCCAAAATCGTAAACGACAAGGAAAAAAATGAAATGCTTAAAAGCATTTATGCGCATTGATACAATAAATTCCTGCTATGGTGAGTTTTAGTTTGATAAATTAAAGTTTTAAAGCAATTGCTGTGTGTGAAAGAAGCATATACACTAGTCATTTAAATTCAATTCACTGTTGAACAGCAATAAATGCAATTCTGGCTGCTATCGGGAGCATTTCATGTGTCTTTTGTGGAAAACCCAAAAAGTTTGAGAAGCTCGTTGGGAGACATGAACTGAAACTGTGCTCAGAAAGAGTGGAATTTGGTTACAAACACTGCACAAGGATTCAAGAGACCTGAGTTCAGGTCACAGCCCTGCTGCTGAAGTGTGTGTCCTTTTACATATATTAATTAATGAAGTGCAGGGCAAGGTTTGTCTTGTAGTTGAGACAAGCAGTATATGATTTAACCCTCTGCTATAGACTCTAAAGCTTTAAGTCTCAGATTGCCATCTCCGAAATGGGGAAAATAGTACCTCCTTTCTCTCATCCTGTGTTTGTCTGCTCTTTAGAGACTGTAAACTCTGGGCAGGAACTGGTTCTGAGTGTGTATGTATAGCATCTAGTACAGTGCAGTCCTGAATCTGCTTGGGATATTGTAATATAACGAATAATGATAATTGCAAAGAGTCAATGCACGAACCAAACCCTGGTTTGAATGACTTCAGTTGCATTTGGGCCTCGTCCTGCTCCTCTCTCCTCTGCATCTGGATGAATTTCACCCAAGGTGTGTATATTTCTGTGACTCTAGGGAAGTGGTGAGGTTTGACTCTGTTGAAAGGTCACCAGATGCTCAGCCAGATGTGAGAGAACTGTTTGGAGGTTTGTTCACACAATAACATGAGTCCTGTTATAACCTTTTCCAGAGTTTTGTTTTGACATAAATGTCAGGGAATGATGTTAATTCAGCTTTGGGATGAGAATCTTAACAAATATATTGACGGATTCAAACCTTAGCTTGGACTTTCTAGAGAGCTGGTATTTGGGCAGCTTAGGTGGTTCTTGGAACTGCTATTTTTCACCACCTACAAGCCTCCTCTTCCATAAGCACTTTCAAAAATGAAACTAAATTCACATTGATGTCCCTGTACAGGGTTTGACAGGTCATGAAAGTCGTCGGTCACGGGGAGATAACTGTCTCTTTAAAATACTGATGAGTTGGTGTTCACGGCAAAGTAATTTATTTAGATCTTCTTTACCTGGAAGAGCTCAATTTGTATGTCTCAACACATTTTTATAAGCTCCTGCCTTTCTTTTCTCATCTGAGCCAGTTTTCTCCCAGGTTTGACAGAAGAATAAGTAAGACAAATGACTCTGTTGGATCCCTCAGTAAGATTGTGACCCATGAGTGCAGGCTCGCAACGCTAGATCAGATGGTTTCTTTAGGATCTGGCAGCATAAAGCAGCAATGATGCCGGCTAGTTGTCCTGTGAAGCAGCAGAACTCTCAAAGGAGATCAGCCCTCCTGGTCAGAGAATTGTTCCTGTGATATAAAGAGGGGAGATGATATATGGCAGAAGGGGAAAGAAAGATCTTCATAAATGTAGGAAGGTGTTACTAGAATTCTCTTCTGCAAGGCTCCCCTGCATAAGAAGTGTCCAGTTGACATCATTTATATTGGAGGAGGATGATGGTAGACTTTGGCTGTGTAAGGGTTAAATAACACTGAAATAGGGCAGAGTTAAGGGTAGGGAGGAGGGAGATGGATGAAAATGAATCTCAAATTCTGCCTCACAACCTGTTTTCTGTCTCTTTAAGCACCCACTTCCTCCAGAATATGTACAGAGAAAGCATTCCATTCACAAGTTCAATCTTCTTAGTTCCTTGACTTGTCATAAGTGTTTTTGCACTTACCAGTAAAATGCATCAGTAACTACAAATACCTGGTTTCTGCTGGCATGGGAAGAGCATAAAGGTAGTGGGCATTAATTTAGTACTGGAGTCTAAAATTTTCTGCTTCTTGCATGTTTTCCACTGACCCTCTGTGAGCAGGGAAGCTATGTCTTGATCTTGGATCCTGCGTGGCTGTTTCTGTTATGAAAATAGACTTATCATAACACAGAAAGTGAGATGATTGCTGGCATAATCATGGTAAAGGGACATATAGTGTGACCGGACATGAAAAAGCTTGATAGCCCATTTCCTCATTGGCGTGACCTTGCAGTATGTCCTGGTAATGAGTTCCACTGGCCATTTGTGCATTGTGTTAACAGCCAAAATGTTTTTTCTCTTATAATTCACACAATAGAGTGGCAAATATACTATAAAGCATTATAACTAGAGTGCCTTGGCTTTTTTTGGAAAGAGACAGGCAACAAGTAGAGTTGATTCGGGAATTCTTCAATAAAGCTTTGATTTGTCTAAAGCAAAATTTTTCTCGGGAACTTATCTGTTTTGACTAAATTTTCCTTGGAAAGGCTTTTCAGATCCAGGGTGGAATTTCTGCGGTGAGAGAGGGAAAGAAACATCCACCCATCCCAGAATAGTCATGAGCCCAGTGGTGAGGACACTCACCTGGCACATGGAGGACCAAATTCAAGTCTCTGCTAAAATCAGACACAGTCATGACAGGGACTCAAATAGCCACTGTGCTAGTGGGTGACCCCAGCAAAGTGAGCTGAGACTCTAAAATGTCAGTGTAACTAGACATCATCTCCCAGCAAAAGGCTGAAGAGGAGAAACAGTGGCCTTCAGTTTAAAAAAGAAAAATCATGAAGCACCTCAACGGCTTAGGACCCTATGCCTCATTGACTTTATGTAAGACTTGTACAGATTTACAAAGGTAATTAGGTGACTAAAGATGCACATACCATAGTTCCCTTGATGGTTTTAAACATCTCATTAGGCATCTAACTCACAGGAGAGTTATTTGAAAATGAGACTTGGGCTCCTAAGTCAGTTAAGTGTTGCAGTGCTGAGTAGAACAACACCTAAATATCTTTGAGAATCTGAGCCTTAGGGACTTTTGAAAAATTATAGCCCTTCTCACCAAGATCTTTGGCTATGTCTACACTGGAGGCTTAAGTCAATTTAACCAGGCTTAAGTCGACTTAAGCAACTCCTTGGCCATATTTGGAGTTCATTAGGTTGACTTAAGCACTTGCTTAAGTCAACTTTAAGAGTTAAGTCGACTTACTTACTTAAGGTGGGATAGCCATTCAAATCGACTTTATAAAGTTGATTTAAACAGATGAGGACTCTCTAAAATGACTTAACTGAGCCCTCTAGTGTAGGCATAGCCTTTGAGATGAAAAGTTATGCCCAACAGACCTGATCCTCAGCTAGAATACTGATTCCATTAATGTAAATTGAACTACGTCAATTGATACTAGATGATGCCTGCCCAAAAAATATATATACTGTAGCCCAAAGTGCTGTACCGGGATCTGACTGCCAGTGTCTCTTTGACACAACTTTCTCTTTATTTTTGAGCATTTTGTATTCAGAGTTCCTGTAATTCCCATTTCCATATTTAAAATGCTCCACTGGCTTTAGGAACCACTTTAAATTGCTCATAAAGGCCAGAGACCTCTTTCCAGAAGGTGCTCCATAGCATAGTCAGTCTCCCTGCAAAAATAAAAACCACTTTCACTATGAAATTTACTTTCTTGAAACAGTAATTGTGGCTGATGAAAACCCGTACTAAAATCTTTGTCCTTTCAAGGGCTGGTAAAAAATGGTTTTGAATGAATGCCAAATAGTGTTCAGTCTAGAATGTGTATTAGAATCCTCTCTGAACAGAGATTGTGTTAACCTCTTCCTTCCAGGCTGGCATTGTAGGACAGTATACAGGAAAATTATCTTTTGATTTATGTATAGAGTACAAATAATGTGTGAGGTGTTTACATAAAGGAAAGAAAGGTCCATCCCAAAGATCTTGAAGTCTAATCAGTCTTTAAAATAGTCCTTCAGGGACTTACATGGGGCACCAGCAAAAAGTGTCATCGTTCCTCTATAAATGTGCTGTGGTTCCATGGAAGACCAGTGTAATCTCCTCTGCAGCCTTGCATTCAACTTACAAAACACTGGCACTGTCTGGGGACCTGCAGTTTATGGTTCATTATGTTGGGACTTTCAAAACAGCTACTGTTAGCCTTACTCTGCCCCCACTGAGGTCTGTGAGGGCAGGCGCATAGTAAATACTTTTGAAAATCCCACCTTTCGTGTCTATTTATGCAGAAGTTAGTTTGGATCTGAAACTCTGGAGCATTTGGACTTCAGTAATTGGATTGTAAACTCGTTGGGGGCAGGAGCCATCATTTGATTCTGTGTTTATAAAGCTCCTAGCACCATGGGGTCCTGACGTGCGACAACGGCATCTAGGAATTACCACAGTGCACATAATTCCTGGAATTCTGATGGGACCTGGCAAGCCACACAAAAAAAGATCGCTGCCTGATTTCCCCCCATCTTGCCCTTTTGCCATCATTTACACCTGTACCAGGTGAGTCCAAAGCACTTTCAGATCAAGATGCATTCCCTTGGAATGGGCTAAATGTCTGGAAAGGAACAAGACAGGCCCTCAAGCCATATTAGGTGAACTGAAATTGCTACTTTGGAGCTGGCTCTGCAACACAGGCAGAAGGGATGTCATCTCTGGGAACAGAACTTTAAAGGCAGCTGAGCACTCGGTAACAATATCTGAGTGGCTGCATACTGGCAGGATTGGACGTTTGGTAGGTGGCTTAGTGCATAAAAAATCCACAGAGCTTGCCTTCGTCCAGATTTTCTCCCACAAAAGCTCATGCAGTAAATAAATTTGTTAGTGTTTAAAAGTGCCACCAGACTCCTTGTTTGTTTTGCTGAACTAGGCTAACACGGCTACCCCTTTGGACCTTGTCCACCATTGTTGAAGAAAGTGTCTAAGGGTAGAGGAAAGGGGGAGTGAAACAGTGGCCGTGTTCGCATTGCAATCTCTGGCAAAACTCCAGGTAACGTGAGCAGGAGCAAGGTTGGGACATGCAGCGTCTTTCAGTATTGTAACTACTGATTTTCCAGACACATGAGAATTGTTAGTGCCTTTAGCTCTCCAGCTCCAGAAGCTTTACAAGATGTTGTCACAAATTTTAAAAGATAGATCGTTTGCTGAACGCTGCAATTTGTGTACCTTTAAAAAAAAAAGTCACATATACAGGGAATAACAATGCAGTCATGATCCATCTCCTTTTCAGCTTTATTCTGGAGAGGATGCTTCTGACAGGTCTCTACCTCAGCAGAATTAAATGAGTTTAAACAGCTGTAGTTAATACAAAATCAAGGGATGCCACCACAAGGTCCAAATTCTCTTTTTCTCCCCCATTTGTGATTGTAATTTCATAAGACATGCTGTCTTCTTAGAAGCACTACCAACGTTCTTGCATTTCCTTTGCCTTTGATCTGTCTACATACCATGCTCATCCTCATGGGTGCGATATCCCACTGACAATCCAAATGAGAGTTGTGCGCAGTTTGCACGGGCAAAAGTCTTATCGGTGTTAGAAGAGCTGTTTCTCACCCATGGGGCAAAGAGCAGTGGAATGAGTGTTTTGTACCTGGTCAATGACACGGACAGTTAATGAGTTCAGCTGGGTGGCAGGTCCCCCTTGGATATGAGGAGTGGAAATGCAAAGGTCTTTGCTGACGCTCCTTGTTCTCTAACCATTCGCTGGCAGTGAAATGCAGTTTTGACATGGTACCTTTATGTAAATGCCAGATGCTGTGTGCTGTTCATGTCTCAGGCAGTGGAACTGGGTTATTACAATAGTAAATGAGTTTAAAATGTTTCATAGTAGTGGGGCAGTTTTATTTCAGGCAAAAATAAATGGTGTTTGTTTTTCATTGAGAAAATTAGCATGTGCTTTGGCAATGGGGGTCTATTGCAATGGAGAGGCAGTGTGGCCTAAAGAACAGAGCACTGGACTGGGCTATGTTCCTGGCTCTTCCACTGACTGCTGGGAGACATTTGGCAAGTCCTTCCTTTCTCTCCATACCTCAGTTTCCCCATCTGTAGAATAAGACTAATGACTCTGACTTTGAGATTTACTAGTGAATGTGCTGTGCCTGAACTAAATGTTGTTGTTATACATTAGCCTGCAAAAAAAGCTAACTCGTCTGATGCCCTTGTCTAGATCCTTAATGATCTGGCATCCTGCTGCATAACCACATGCCTATGGGAAAAAAAACAATTTTGCCCTTTATGAAAAGTAAATATTGGCCAGGTAAATGTGCAATGAGATGTTCATGTTATGTGAACATATAATAATACTTAGCTCTTCTACAGTGCTTTCATTAGTAAACCTGCTATAAGATATTCAGCTCCATGAAAGGCTACTTTATTCTTCTGCCATAATTCCCCCTATCAAAAAGGCTAATTCCAGAAGAAAATAATGTTCTCTCCCAAGCTAAGCATCTTCCTCTTGTAACCTAGTCTGCCTATACACTTTCTCTCCTGCTTCCACAGCCAAGTGTGTTTAAAGCCACGGAAGGATTTGTACAAATACTGTACAATTTACAAATACTGTAAATTGGAGAGCTGTTCATCTCCCCCATGACTTGGACCAAAGCAGGGGGGAGGGGACACCATCTACACATTTCCTAATGTTTGGAAAAGCTTTTATTTCCTTGGCAAGGCTCTTTGTGGTGATTTAGCATCCCTGCTGCTTTAACGCCGTTTCAAAGAGCAGAGGGCTAGAGAACTATGCAGCAGGTGCCAGGTCTGTGGCTGCTGTAAATCCAGCCACTTCCACTGAAGTAAATTGGAGTTATACCTGTTTACACTAATGAAGGATCTGGCCCTGCAGGTTTAAATTACCCTAGAGTTTGCTTTTTCCCATGCCTCCAAAATTCAGGCAGGATGCAGCATCCACATGAAAGGGGAAGATTGTTGCTAGAACCGCCATGGGCATCCTTGTGTAAAGACACACAAGGCCCAGAGATCAGCCTTGGGGCAGGCAAGGATCATCCCTGCATTTTGATTGAAATTCATTAGAGCAGTTGTCAATGGAGCACAGCGTCTCTGCTGGCTGAGAGCTCAGATCGGCTTCTCAGGTCAGAAGACTTTGTTCAGGGAACATGAGCGAGGAGTAAATGACCCAAATTAAATATGATGTAAAAATAAAGCAAACTCTTATAGCTGAAATTCACACGTGTGCAGAGCATCTGCACTGTGTAGGTGGGGACATGGTGCCTAGTGTGAGCTCTTTGAACAGGGATGGATTTCAGCCCAGGGTTGGAGTCAGAATGTAAGCAGGTGGCTTTCCCACCCTACTCCTGACACCAAATCTGGCCAAAGTTAATCCCTGTGAGGGGGTAGTTTAAACAAAAATGAAGCAAAGCAGAAATGTAAACTTAAAATTAGAAATCACCAGAGTTTTTCCCTGCAGGACCCACTCTGTCCTTGTACCCTCTCACTCAGGAGAAATTTGGATTCCAATTAACAGGCCCTACCTGGTCCGGCTCCCTGGGTGATTCAGTAAAAATAAACTTGCCCTAGACATTAAGGTGATTCAACAGAAAATCATGCTGCTACCTGTGCAGTTGAAGCACAGACATGATGTGTAATCTTACCTGAGAAGTCTGGTTGCAATTATACTGTGGAATTGTTCCTGTCTTGCACCTGATTGATTCCTGGTTCTAAATCAGATTGTCATCCCACCTATTGAACCTAATTCTGATCTCAGACTGGTTTTTCACCAGTCAGACTCTGAAAATGCACATCAGTGTATAAGTATTGGTGAATTCAACTCCTCAGCCACATGATAGCATGTTAATTATCAAAAAAGTAAAACTGGAATAATCTGATTTCAGTCTCCAACTAGAGTGAAGTGCAGCAAGTGAACAAACAGCAGGAGTGAAGACTCTTACATTTCAGCTTACATGTCAGTGGCAAATGGAAGGATAGTTTTTAATACCATTTTACCCCTTTATCTTGATTGTGTTCCCTTAAAATGTAATTTATATCAATAAGAATATAGAAACACATTTCAGATCAAGCGAGGCTAAAGGAGATGGAGGAGAAAGATTTTAAAAGGAAGCAATAATGGTTGCTCATATGGAAGATTTAAAAATCTTTGCTCATCTGCTCTGAGACTAATGAAGGGGTGGTAGAAAGGTTTGCATTTCAGATTCATTTGTTTACTCCTTTTCTTGGTAAAATTCATTCTGTCTAGGGAGTTTTCCTGGTACTTTGCAGGATATTTATCATGTCCTTCCCCAATCCCTCCCCGCTCCACCTTTGCGAATTCGGGTTATGATGAAAATTATGGGCTTAGAAATGAAAAGTCATAATACATATATCCACAAATACAGTTGCCTGCTAAAGGTCTGTCCCAAAGCCCATTGCAACCAATGAAAAAAGCTTCTGTCCAATTCACAGTGCTTTGGATCAGGCCATGATTGAGCAAATTTGAATGTCAGGCCCACCAACAAAACAGGCAAAGATGCATTCTAATGGTGACCCTGCAGAGACGAAGCCTGCGTGGCAAACTTTTGTATGAGGCATCTCTCGAATGTCATCCTTACTCAGAGTTTATCAGTAAACAATCAATCGAGTAGGCACTCACTTTTCTCATGGTCATTTGTCTTCTTGAAACATTAAGGACACATTGCTCTTCAGGCATCTGACAGTTGGCCAGAAACGTCTGCATGCTGACTTTGAAAACTGATGTCCCATTATCGGCTTTGGGAATTTTTTTTTTTATCTGCAGACACAAACGTTCAATGGGGGCCCAAAGAAATCTGGCATCTCCTGAAAATGTGAAAAATTCAGCTTAGAGAAAGTTCTGTTTGTAGAAGAGAGCGTTTTCTCTGTGTATCTTCCTTTGTTTGTTTACTAACCAGGAGTGGTACGTGGAACTGCTAGGAAACAGACCCTGATTTTCTTATCTGCCTTGTACAAATTCTGATTCCCAGCTGAAAGTCTCCATTCTCTGATAGTCATAATGTAATTGTTTCTGCAGTAATCAAGTGTGTTGGCAAAAATGGAGAATGACAACAAGGCCTGCTCAGAAAATGTAGAAAATTTGGACCAGAACAAAAAAAAATTTACACAAAAATTTTCAGGTAATTTTGGGGTGGCTTTCAGTTTTCTAATGAAAAATCAAAAATTTCTAGGAACATAGATGCTTTTCATGAAAAATCTCCAAAGAGACGCATTTTCCATCAAAAATTAGAAGTTTGAACTAAGGCTAGTAAAAAATTTGAAGACATTACATCTTAGCAAACAAAGATGTTATTTCGTGCCTGTGTCCTTAGAAAGAACAGGGAAGAGGAAAGCAAACTATGCAGATGAGGCATAAGAAGGCTGAGGGCTCTGGGGGATGCTGTATCATGCACAAACTCAAACTACAGCTAGCCAGGATCCTTTCAAATTCATCAGTCTTGACAGCATCCTTTTAAATGACAGCTTAACGATGTTAATTGCACATGCTAGGCACTTCAGGAGTGATGGTACTGCCGTGGATTGTCAAAGGGATGCTGAGAAGAAGCTCCAGATAAAAGCTACTCTGTTTTCACCTCATTGTGATCCAGCTTTAATAGGAAAGTGTGTCACCGATCAATCCTACCTCAAGGTCCTGTGTGGTCACCTGTGTTGATTCAGCTAATAGCACTGTTCCCTTTGGGTGTAAATTGAGCTAATGTGCCAATGTGGCATTAGATGTGCAGTGAACTGCTAGAAATGTTATTTTGTTAAATAAAATATAAAACTGAAGTTCTGTCCTTTTGTGGTCCCCAACCTTGCTGAACTTTCATCTGGGGTGTTATCCCTACTGTTCTGTTCAGTTCCCAACTTCCTTGCTTACATTTTGCCCACCTGAATTCCCTGAGTAGTTGTGATCAGACGTGTCCTTTCACTTCCTGTGCTAAACTGCTTTGTGTGTTGTGCGGTATAGTCGGCAGACTTCCAGGTCTGCTTAAACCAAGTCAGGACTTCAGGCTGTGTTAATCTGGGACAGTGGTTCTCAACCACCGTGATGGGACACATTACTCTGTCACCACACAGCAGTAAATGTGTCACGGAGAGCTGGAGAGATGGCTGGATTCAGCCTGGGGGATGTGGGATGAGGTGTCCTGTAGGGTCACAGTATGCCACCAAGTGTTTCATGACCTGCGAACGACAAACTTTTGATCTGGGAGATACAGAGAAACTTAGGATCCTACCATGTCCAGCAGTATTCCTTAAAAATCTCTCTTATAAACCCTACATTCAGAGCTTGAAGAATAACAGATTTAAAAAAAAAATATTTTGATTTACTGGCAATTCCTAAAAACATGGTTGAGGGAAGCATTATTTTAGGTTAAAAAAAACTTTTAAAATGTTCAGCAAATAAGCAACTGAGAGAGCATGTGTCTGGGTTAAGCAAAACATTTTGCTTGACCAGAAACAAAATGTTGCTGATTTTTGTTGGCTTTGTTTTTAACCTTTTAAAGTATTTTAATGTTATTTTTAATTAAAAACAAATAAAGAAGATTTGGGGAGGATTCATTTTGAATAGAAACAATAGAAACAGTTCATTCTGAAAATACTAGAACCATTTCAGGTTTTGGGTGATTTTTTTTTTTTTTTTAGAGCTGCTCCCTGCCAACCAAAGCAATTTAGTGAAATAAAAATGAATTCATGAATGGTTTTGTGTCTCCAAATTAGCTTATTTGGGGGGAGAAAAAATTAGGTTGAAAAATTTCACCTAATTCTAATTACAACCAAACTCCACTCGTTGCTATCATGAATGACACTTCATGGTGTTAATGCCTGCTACATTTTCACCCACGAGGCCACTGTAGTTCAGCAGAAATTGTTGCAATTCCTGTGTAGAGTTATCCATCAATTTCTTCTGTAGAGCACGTTGGCATGAAAGGTGCTTGGAGAATTGTAAACTCAACTGCCAGTGCTCCACAGCCCTGCTATCGCCATGAGAAGATGATAAATGATGGCATCTGCCTATACATGCTCACATTAAGGGGCATTTGGGGTTAATTAAGTCCCTGCAAGATCATGCTAATTTCTTGCAAGAGTTTGGGGGGACTGGATATTGTTGTTTTCCATTGTAAGATGACTTCTGGTCACATTTACTCACAGTGGGACAGATTCTTCTCTGATACGCCAGAAGGAAGCCAGTGGAATTACACCTGCATAAAACAAGTGCATTGTAAATATGTGCAGAATTGGGCCCACTGCACCTGATTCTCTTACTGATCTTATACCAGGCTTCATTCACTTCAGGATGACTTTCACTTGCTTTACACCAGCATAACTGGGTTCTGTATTTGGCCCTTTATCACTGGCTGAGCCACCTCCTGATGGGACAGTAATTAACCCCACTCACTCACTACTGTAGCTGCCTAATGACTTGAATATTAGGTGCTAGGAATGTTACGTGCCAGGAATGTTACGGCCAGCATTTGCAAGGAAAGAGTAGGAAATAGCTTAAGTGAGGGCTGTCTGGTAAGGTCACATATTGTACAAGTATCCATAAGGAGGATAACAACTAAAGACATGCTCTGTGATTGGGGAAAGTGAAAGCGCAGCTGCTGCAGCCTCCTTGGAGAATGCGTGTAGCATATTGATGGCTTGAGGACTGAAACTATTTTTTCCCCTTCTCTGAGAAGATGTTTTCAAACTCTGGATTGTGAACAATATTATTCATTTCCCTGCAACCTTTAGTTTATGGGAGTCATCACAGACTGGGGTTTGCTTTATTGTGAAATTGCTGCAGTTAAGCTGATTTCTCATTTTAAGGTCTTTTACTAATCATTCATCCAGCTTAAAAAAACAGACCCCTAAAAAGTACAGCCATTAAATTGGACAGCTGAAGCCAGACAGAGGTAACATCAGCTTCCTTGATTTGAAAAATCCCTTTACCTGCCCAGTGGACCTTCATTAGAAAGGCAGAAGGCACTGCATTTACACTGGAGATTTACCATATCTAGGCAGAGCACTGTCCCAGGCAAGCATAATTTTTCTTCCTCTAACTAACAGAATGGTCAATGTGGTTAAAGAATGACTTTCCCCAGAGAAAATAAAGCAAAAATATTATTTCAGTGCTGATTTTATGTTCCTTCTGTATTTTCCATAATATTCAACTGTCTTCTGTTTTTCTTTTCATATACTCTTAGAGGCAAAGCTTTATTTATATTGGTTGCTTATATGAGAAGCAACCTTAACTTCTTAATGGCTGTTTAACATTATTCCAGGTATGTTGAAATTCAGACAGCCTTGCTCCTGAATGTGACCTGTGTTTCGACCACTCCATGGATTTTCGTGGATTTTCCAACAAATGGCCACCAGATGTGGTGAAAGAACAGCTGTGAGAGTTAAACCTGTAGACACTGGGTGCTAAAGGCCTTAGAGCTTAATTTTTAAATACTAGGTGGGCAAATTACATAAGCGATTTTTGCAATTACCTATGCTCTAATGCAGTGCTTTGTCTAACTAGTTTAAAAATCTGATGCCAGTTGCTTTGATTTAAGCCCGTAAGAGTCAGGTTCTGTGCACAGATAATAAAGTGACTGATGTTCTAGGAATAATCCGGACAGCGGGCTAACTGCTAGAAAACGTGCAATAATGCTACAACCCTTCCTCTAAGTCAGCTTATTTTTATTAATGTTGTGGTAGACTGGGAGTGGATCACCCCATTATCTGCACAACCCAATATGATTTGACTCCCTTTTGGAGAAGCAGACTGTATCCACAGATAATGAGACACTACGATAGAAACACGAATCAATTTGGGGAATTCTTAAATGATTAATCTCAAAAGGCTTGAGTATGTTTCCCACCTCTGCCATTTGAATCCCTCAAATTAACATCCAGACAAATTTTTGGAAGTGGCCACTAATTGTGGGTATCTCCAGTTTTGGGTGCTCAACTGGAAGTACTGAAGGTGTCTCAGATTGGGCACCCAAGAAATCTTAGAAATGTAAGACAGAGAGGGACCTCGATAGATCACTTAGTCTGGTTCCTTGCACTGAGGCAGGACTAAGTATTATCTAAACCATTCCTGACAAGTGTTTGTCTAAGCTATTTTTAAAAACCTTGAATGATTTAGGTTCCACAATCTTCAGATAGTTTGCTCCAGTGCTTAACCACTTTGCCAGATAGTATGGTATTTTTAATATCTAACCTAAATCTCCCTTGCTTCAATTTAAGCCCATATCTTCTTTTCCTGTCCTTGATGGTTAAGGAGAACACTTTATCATCCTTCTCTTTATAACAACCTCTTCTATACTTAAAAACTGTTAGCATTTTCCACTCCACTCTTCTCTTCTCCAGACAAAACAAGCCCAATTTTTTTTTAATCTTTCCCCATAGGTCACGTGTTCTAGATCTTTAATTATTTCTGTTGCTCTCCCCTGGATTTTCTCCAGCTTATCCACATCTTTCCTGAAGATTGGTACCCTGAACTGGTAACAGTACTTCAGTTGCAGCCTTATCAGTGTGGAATAGAGTGGAAGAATAACCTCTCATATCTTGCTTATAACACTCTGAGAATGATGTTCACTTCTCTTTTTTTTCTTTTTTTTTTTGGAGACGGTATTACAGTGTTGACTCATATTTATTTTATGATCCACTGTAAATCCTAGATCCTTTTCTGTAGTACTCCTTCCTAGGCAATTTTTTCCCATTTTGTATCTGTGCCATTGATTATTCCTTCCTAAGGGTATGTCTATTCTGATGGTGGAAAATTCACCGCTGTCAAATTAATGTATCTGGAGCAGAAGTGAGGACCCACTCAATTGATCTGGAAGTTGATTCAGTTAAACCGTCTCCCCAAAAAGCAGAGCACCGTGTTGATGGGAACACATTTCCCGTTGGCACACTGCAGTAGAGATAGCGTGCTAATGGGAAGTTATGGAATCAACCAGAGTTATGCAAGCTATTCTGCATAGCTTGCATTACTCTCATCGACAGCTGCCAGCTTTTGCCACCAATGTAGACCTAGGCCATGTGTAGTACTTTGTCTTTCTCCTTGTTGTATTTCATCCTATTTATTTCAGCCTGTTTCTCCAGCTTCTCAAAATCATTTTCACTTCTTATCCTATTCTCCAAAGTACTTGCAACTTCTCTCAGCTTGGTATCATCCACAAACTTTATAAGTACATTCCCTATGTCATTATCCAAATCATTTATGAAGATGCTGAATACAATCTGAGACTCAGGACAGATTCCTGCCAGACCCCACTTGATAAGCCCTCCAGCTTGATTTTGAACCATCAGTAATTACCCTGGGAACAGTTTTCCTGTCAGTTGTGCACTCATTTTATAATAGGTTTTCTAGGCTATATTTCTCTAGCGTGTTTATGGAAAGGTGACGTGAGACTATATAAAAAGCCCTACTGAAGTTGAGAGGTATGAAATCTGTGGCCACTTGAAATTGGTATCCCACATGCGGGCTATATTACCTCAGACCTGAAGGAAGTCTCCACGGGCAGATGGGACTCCAAGAAGTTAATCGACTGTTAGAACATATGATGCATTAGTCTGTACATTCCAGCCAATAACTTCCCTAAACAAATGCTCTGAATAGACGCCTCAGACATTTGGGTCAGCTGGAACACACCTTTAAACTGCTTTTCAAATATACTATCCTGTCACTGAACACAGCATTTTATCTGCTGCTCCCAAAACACGAAACTAAGCAATTAAAAGTGAGCTGAAAAGTATAATTTTGCATATTTAATACTATCTCTTCTTGCTGCATTTAGCAAGGTGAAGCAGGCATATAATTTAGTCCTGATGTTTGGAATGCATCCAGTTTCTTTTTTTCCGATGACATTTTGAAAATGTGAGTTTTCTTGAAAGCAGGGCATTTGGAATGTGGCTTCTCTGAAAACTCCTGACTGAGCTCTTCTTTATAGTGATTTCCCTTGGAAGACCTTTAATGCTTACACATTTGTTATCTCCTAAAAAGGAAAATGTTATTTGCCGACAGTAGCTGTGGCGAGATTTCAGTGCTAAATGAATACTAAATAATAAACCCACTTTGCAAAGGGAGGAAAAGGTGAGGAATCACTGAGAGAGCTTATTTCTCAAGAAATATTATTTGTATTGCAGCAGTAGATGATGCCATCATGGGAACTCAGGGCCCTGTTGAGCTAGGGCCTGTGCAAACACAAAATGAGGCAGAGTAAGAGCCTCTTCCCCACAAAGTCTGCAATCTGCATCATTAAAACTGACAAAGCAAGGGACAAAGGATATATTGTTATCCCCTTTGTACAGATGGGAAATCGGGGCACAGAGTGTCGAATTTGTAAAGGCTTTAGGTTCCTAACTCCATGGGAAACCAATTTCTTTACAAATCTGGCATTGAGAGATTAAGGCAGAGTCTCTCTCCTAGTTGAGTCACTTTATGACTGGCGAGTGCCACACAGTGAATGAATCTGGCCAGTTGAGACATCTCATGGTGTAACAGATCTCTTAGCTCCTACTCTGACTGTCATTCCCACACACTGATGCAGGAGCTTTTAGGGAACGGGGAAGAGTTCACCTGAACTCAACCAATTCTCCCCCATCAGAGGGCTCCATTGGCAGCTGCTGGAGATGAACCCTGAGAATCAGGCAGACGTATCTTCCATCCTGATGGCTCTCCTCCCATCTCTTGTCTTGAGCAGATTTCAGAATAACAGAGAGCATGAGGCTAAAACAGGGCCAGATTTTTTAATAGTATCTAAGTCAAGGGGTCTTAAACTCAAATCACCACCAGGGCCGCATGAGGACTAGTACGTTAGCCTGAGAGCCGCACCTCTGCAACCTTTTTGATACAACAGTATTGCAAATATCAGGAACAATAGTGTCATTACAGGCTGCAGGAAGTAGCTTTAGGGGCCACATGTTTGAGACCTCTGATCTAAGTGCTGAAAGATGTAGGCAGCCTAAGGATTTTCAGAAACATGTAGGCCTCTCACTTCCATTGGTTTCTAAAGGAGTTAGGCACTTAGATGCCTTTGAAAATCCAGTAGGCACCTATCTACATCTTCAGGCAACTAAATATCTTTAAAAATCTCGGTCTAAGCAATTTGCCTAAGATCATTCAAGGAGTCTTTGGCAGTTCTGGGAACTAAACTGAGATTTCTTGTGCCCCTGTTCAGTGTGTTGATCCAAAGGCTATATTTTGTATTAGGGTCTGAGGTTTAAAGGTAAGGATCTGGTGAACTAATCTAATTTATGTTTACACGGTTCTCTGAATTCATTTAAAAGCTTATATTATCTGTGGAAAAATATATACTTACACTGTGTCATATGTAAGTATGGTTTCTCAAGTCTTGCCTTCAATATTTGCCTTTAAAGAGCTTCCTACATTCTTAAGGCTGTAGTTTTTCATGAAATTTTGGCCCCCAGTCAGTTAATTGTGCAACTAGCTCATTCATTTCTTCCTGTCATTCAGGACTTTAGGTTTAACAGAGAAAGGTTAGGCTAATATTGCAAGGTAGGAACTTAAAACCCCATATTATCGCCAGTAATTGGTAAAAGCTGATATGCTTTTAATTTCTAAATTCACTGCACGGTTCAGTATGGAGATTACTGTTCTCACCTCGTATTAAGGGCCTGCTGGAAGGAAGTGCTATAAAGCAGTTGTGCACAGTTTGGTGGTATACTCATGCACAGGACTGTGTGTCTGAAGAAATAGATAATGGTTTCTGGAGCATTTCACCTGTAGGTGAATGGTTCAAAGGGAGCCTGGGGTGATTGTGATGCACCGTTGTTACTGTCTGACGTTCTACATGAGAGTGAATTGGTATGTCTGAGTCCAGCTCCTAGTGGAAAGTGAAACAAACATGGAGTCCGGTGGCACTTTTAAAGACTAACAGAAATTTTCTTTAAGGCAGTCTATCTCTTGGCAGCTAGGAATCAGTTCTTCACAACTTGGTGTTTCAGGTGTGGCTGGAGACACTTGGAGAGCTACAATGCCTGCCTCCATGATTCTCTGAATCTCTCTAACATTCTGTTTTAAACTTTAGTTCTGCTTCCTTCTTTAGAAACTTGCATCTTTCTCTTTTTCTCTTAGCCACCCGAGGAACCAGCTCCAGTCGGAGCTCTGCCAGGCTGCAACCCTCTCCATGTTTCCTTGTGATTATTTCCCTTGCCCAAAATAAACAAACAGAAAATAACAAACTGTGGCCTCTTTGACTGTTCAAAATCCTCAACAGCAATTAGAGCGTCAGGCTGGGGCACAAACCCCATGTCATTGTGTGATCTTGATCTCATTTACATTGCTTTAAACCTATTGATTTCAGTGGAACTGCTCATGATTTTTAAACTGATGTCCAATCAGGGTAGGTCCACTGTATGTAACTCACCAGTCTGGTATGGCCAAGAAAAGCAGATGATAGAAGAAAACACTTGGATTTTCCACATCCAGTGATCCACTGTTTATATTTAACTGGCTGGAGAATTTGTAACAATAAATAGCCAAATTCTTCCCCCTTGCCTCACTGTAAAAGCTGAGTAGCCATATTGACTTCAGTGGAGTAACTGCACTTAAATGGGTGTACTGTAACTGAGAACACAATTTGGTCCCAAGATAGATCACACTTGGCCTTTCAAGGGAAGCCACGACTCCTCTTTCAGTGCTGGTTGTAGCTTTAGTTGCCTTAACGTGAAATATACTTAATGTCATGGGGAAAATCTATTAAATGTGCCAGTCTATTAAACCTCCATTCGTGTATTGGTCCGATCAATAGAAGGTGTTTGTTATCTAAATTAGCTGCAGGAGGTGGGTTGCTTAGCCGCCTGCCTCATTTGCTTCCTTTGGAGCTAGATTTTCACTTTGCAGCGCTCACTCAGGAGCAGACCAGGCACTAGGCTATGACTGACCATGGGCTACATCAGCCGTTGGATCTGAGGAAGGGACTCCCAGCTCTACCCGCTCTAGCTTGTTAAAAGTAGCAGCGAGGCCATGGGAAGGGAAGGATCCAGTTGGGCCTGTGTGCTGCTTACTGCTGCTGTAGTTACCATATCTGCAGCCACACAACTTTTTGTAGCACATTTGGTGCGAGCCAGCCTGAGTATTTGTGTATTAGCTGGATATTGCACCCTTACCTGCAAATACATGTAGCCTGCAACTATCTGGTCTTTGCCTCCCCTGTGCTCTGGGGAGGGCATAGTCTGTGCCAGGTCTCCACTCAGCTTACTTTTCCCTTCGTTCAGGCTATGGTCACTCCCCACTACCTTGCAAAGAAGAGACTTAGCAGCCTCTCCCTCAACAACACATTTCAGAAAATAAACTGACTTTCATCATGCAAATGACCATATATTTTTCTTTCATTGCAAAGGCTAAAAAATGGATCCCTGTGGGCATTATCAGCCTCTCGATCGCCAGAGAGGAAGGAGAAGCAGCAGGCAGATTCTGAGGGGAAACTGCAGGAAATGTCAGGCAGAACATTGTATCCCCCCCGCCACTAAATTCCCTCCTGTATTAACATGGACTTGCCCCACCCGCTTCCTCGTTCCCCCAGCACAGCTGTGGCTCTATCGTCACTGTAAAAATGGGAGTGCTTACATATTGAGATGGCTAACAGTGTAAAGCCATGGTGGAGAAAAGACATGGAGAGTTTTTAACCTCAGTGTAGCTAGGCTAGGTCAGCCCCATTGACACTGAGTAGCTACAGCATCCTGTCTCTTGTCTCCATGAAGATATATCAAAATAGGTGTCCCAGGTTAGCTATCTCAATTTAAAACCACACATTTCTCACACATGGTATCAGAAGGAATCCTAGGGATGGTACACATTTCTTTCAAGTACTCCCTTCACAAAATGCTGGCTATCTAGGACCAGAAACGAGTCCGTTGCTGGTGGGGATGGGGAACGGAGCCTTGAATACATATTTCCAATATATCCTCCAAGAGAGCTGAGCTGGCACAGAGGGAGAGGTTATTTGTTCTTGGTATGTGTGGCCATCAAAAGTAGGGGAGTGGGCTTCTTTGAAAGACATTTCCTTCCCTGCGCTGCTCCTGAGGAGCCGTAGCAAGACACTGCCACAAAGCAGCCTATGAATTTTAAGGGTGCGGCAACATTGGACAGAGAACTAAGGGAGCTGAGCTGGAAGCTGGTTTTCCATCCCACCACAATTTGAGATTTCAGACAATTTCTCATCCCCAAATGGGATGAAAAATCCATCTCAAACACTTTTGTAGACTGATCGTCTGACTGAAAATTTGGATTAAGTCAGAAGCATTTTATTTTGATTTGATCTATTTTGAACTTTTTTTTTTTTTCCTGTTTGGCTTATTCAGATTTCAAAGGAGAAGTCACTTTGAATTAAAACTAAAAACCACAAAATTTTCCTTTTGAAAATAACAAAATAGGAGGCTGTGACAATTTTGAAACTAAAAAATGTTTAGAATTGGGAGAGACATCAAAACCAAACCTTTCCTGTCGTGAGAATCATTTCACTTACAACAAAGTGACAATTTCTGATGGAAAAAAATGTTTAGATGGAAAATTCCTGAGCAGCTCTGTGAACAACTCATTTATGAGATAAGATTCTCTGACTCTTCCATTCTCAGTATGTCTCTTCCTTTAAGAAAGAAAGGGTTTTCTTCAGGCGCAGACTGCTGTCTCTCACGTCCAACAGAAGGAGCATAGAACCAAAGGAGCTTCCATTTTCATGTCTCAGAGAAAATGGTACTTTGAGGGATTTTCCACAGATGTGCTAAAGCCATGTAAGCAGTAAGTTTAACTGGCTGGTTTGCCCCAGAGTGTTTCATTGTCAAGCTGAAACGTCTTGTAGAGGGAATAAATGTCATCTGTGAACCTTGATCTCTGGCCCAGTGGAGTTTTGTTTCGAGTCAGAATGCCAGAGCAGTGAATTAATGTTTTAGCCTGTGTCTTTCACACTACATCATAGCCAACTTGTATGAGCTGATCACAAGTATTGCAGTATTTGCTGGTTTTCTTCAAGTCTCAGCTTTTGGAGTCGTGATTACATGAGCCTCTGAAAAGAAAAAAAGTCATCACAAAAGAAAAATGCCATGTGGAGCATAGCAGAAAAATAAGCAAGGAGTCCTGTGCACTTAAAGACTAACAAATTTATGGCTGCCCTTTAAGAACTTACAAGAACAATGTAACCCTATAGGTTTGAAAAGCAGACAACAAATACGAAAGACCCAACATTTATTTTATTTTTAACTTTCCCTTATTTTTAAAGTAATCTCTTGATTCTGAGGCACCCAACTCGTGATTTTTGAAGTTTAAAACAAACTTTCAGCAATGTGTGCTGAAAGTTCCTTCTGTTTTTCTTTTCAAGAGCAGAAGAGATTTCACTTCAGAACACATTGGCTCTGGCTTTTAAATAGTGTATTTCCATTTAAATGTTGGTGACCATAGCAGTCTCATTTTAATGAAAGTGTCAAAATAAACAGCATGGGTGATGCAAATGAGTCAGGATTGTGGGCTTTAGTGTTTTGTTGTACATAATTTTTTTCTTCTGCTCTCTTTGATGCTCTTTTAGAGAATTTTGAGCATTATTTTCAGAGACTAGTTGATGGGGCTGATCTGTTAACATGCGCTTTTGTTGCCTGATCATTTCTGAGGCTGATTCTCCCACTCTTGCTCTTGGTGGGTTGTATGAAATTATGAGTATGTTGGGGTCTCATTGAAATCATGTAGAGTGAGGAGCTAGTCACCATGACTAAGGGCAGAAAAATCAGCTCTTTTATATTGTTGAAGGATACTCATTGGATTTCTTATATAATTTAACAAGTGCTGACCCTGCATTAAGATGTCACTGTCAAAAAAAGATAGCACTGGAGAGCAAAAGGGTTACTAAATTAGGTTTTCAGTAGTTCAAAAATCCTTTGGTTCTTCAGGGATTTGCAGTAAAAATATATTTGAGCTAAAGCTGGATTTTTTTTTTTAATCCGGGATTCTTAAAATTTATCTTTGAGGGTCACTGCAGTAAACCTAAACTACTGAGTTAGCAGGGTAGCAGTTCTGAGATTCACTCATTTAATAGTCAAAATTCCTGTGTTATTCAAGGTAATAACTCAACACTTTGAAAGCCCTCATCAGGACTGACTCCTGTATGCCCAGACCCAAGGTAGCCTGTCTAGTGGTGCAGAGGCAGGTCTGAATGTCTTGTGCAGGTGTGTAGTCCCAGCTCCAATGGAGCCCTGAATGATTTATGTGTTTACAGCTCAAAATGAATCCAGGGTGTGAACTGGTGCAGGGAGCTCTCACTCCAACCAAATCAGACTCATGCCAATCCTGGAGCACTTTTTAGAAGCTTCCCCTGCAACAAGCGTGCAATCACTACGCACTGTGTACATTAGGCAAGTTTTATAATTACTTGCTCTTCTAGTTGCTGATCTGTTCTAAATGACAGACATTAAGGAATTGTTGTTTCAGTCAGTGAACTAGCTCTGAACATTAAACGTGTTTCATAAGAAGTTTTTTATCAGCCCTTAACGCATCTCTGAAGGCATATTTTTTTTCAAGCAGCTGCTTTCCCGGCTGCTGACCAACTCTGTCTTTCTTATATGAAAGAGGAAAAGGAAACTGATGTTGGTATGAAGTTTTTCGTGGCCCAAGTTTGAGGTGGGTCCATTATTGACAGGTGGAGGAGCTGTAGGTGAATTACGAAGATCATCCCAAGCCAATGCCAATAAAACACTTATACTATACCACACATTTTCTAGTATGCTACACATTTTGCACAGGCACAAAACGTTTTAGAGCACTGTTAAAAATGCTGGTTTTTTTAATATCCTGCCACCTCTAATGCAAGGCACCTTGAATATTAGGAGACCACTGAACATGACTCCAAGGAACAGAGGAATAAGAGCCTGAGATTTTCAAAACTCCTTAATGTGAAGTGGCACTCAAATTTCAGAGGCGTTCTTTAACATCTCCACTGTAAATGATATATCTTGGAAATCTGTATAAATTACCTCATGTGTCTCTAATAGACAGAATGGTGGATTTTAAGGTTCATTATCTAGGCGCTGTTTAAGACTAGAAATAAGCACTGTGGTTTCCATTGGAAGCCTGTAAACCTCCCTTTTCCAGTATTATTGGAAAGCTGATCCAGTGGCTAACAAAGGACTTGAGAAGGCAAGGTGCACTTGCTGACTCTGCCACAGATTTCCTGTGTGATCTTCTGCAAGTCACTTTGCATCTCTGTGCCTTCATTCCTCATCTATGGCATTGAGATAATAGCACTTCCCATGTGAGCATGAATACGTGAAAGACTGTTAGGTGCTCAGATACTACACTACGGAGACCATTTGAATACATTAGATTCTATATCACACTGGTCCACAAGTCTCTAATCACAGGTTGGCTGAACTTTTCTGTTGTAGTTAATACTGACTATTTTATATATGTTCACAGGCTACTTAGAGTGGTGTTCAGCCTTCTTGTTCAACACAGCTCTGCAATCGTATATTATGACTCAGAACAGTTCTGAAATTTTGCTAGAATCTGTTCTGTATTTAACACACCTGAAAACTCTGAGATTGTCATTCATCTGTAAGAACTTTGTCAGTTTCTAAGCATCAGCCTTAGAGATGATGAGAATCATGTCTTTCCAGGTAGCATTAATCTAAGCCATAATGGTGTCTTTAACAGCTAAATGAACTCTGTAGCTCAGATGATCCAGGTGTCTTTGCATATAATTATGCCTTCAAATAAATTTAAGTCCAAAATGTATTCCTTTTGGGATGTTCTACAAGTGCATAAACCAGAGTTATCACAGATGCCTTATATTTGCAAGCAGTAGGAACACTTCAAATGGGAATGGGCTGCACTTAAGTTATGAATTGCTACACCTAGTCATCTATCACATTACTGCACAAAATCACTGTTTAAATGCATGAAAGTATACCACTCTCACACAAGTGTCCAAGGGTGTCTCTTTCAAGAGAGGAACACTTTTTAAAGGCATTTAAAACATTAGCTAGTATTAAGATTTTGCTGACTAAGCCTTTCAAAGGAAAATCCATCATTGAAACAATAAATGGTGATGGGAAAAGTTTTACTTTTAAAATAATTACACAAGCTGCTGTCATGAAAGGTAACAAAGAAGAAAAAGTAGTGGTTTTTTGCTGAAGAGTTTAGAAGGAAAGATAAAAATTAGGGAGGCCTAAAAGCTGTTCCTTTTACCTGAGCAGTTCATCCAGATTGTTGCTCAGTCTCAGAAGTGGACCATGTGGTACAGAAAAAAGTGGGGAAGATTGGAGCTCCATTTTGGTGAATTCATACAAAAATCTGATGAGGGTAAGACTGAGTCACTCTCAGCATACAGGGGCTTGTTATTTGTTACCAGAGTATGAGAAAATAGTGGTAATTTGCAGTAATGTTCTGTGAAACATAAAATCATAATAGGAAACATTATACACAAGCACTGTACGAGTAATTTTTTTAATAGCTTTGATTGTTTGCTTTTCAAATCTCCTTAGCTCTCCAGATTTCCATATTACAGTTTACCTGTCACAGATTATGTTTCTTTCTATTGGTATCACTTGGGCTTCATTTTCATTTTCTGGAGAATACTTCTAATGCTTAAATAACCTCTTGAATCTTGCTGCTTCACCATATTAGGTTTTTTCTTGTCTTATATTGACTCAGTCCTGCATTTAAGGACTTTAAATTGCATTCATTTTAAATGGTTCAGTTTTATGATTCAGTCTGAGGTATACAGATACTGTTGGACGCCGCTCTCTTCTGACCTGTACCAGTTTTAGACTGGTGTATCTTCATCAGCTTCATTGGAGATGCTCCTGGGTATAAGAAGGTACAAAAGAAGAGAATCAGGTTCACTGTTAGAATTGAATTATATTTGCAAAATTATAAAATACACACACACACACACACACACACACACACACACACACACACACACACA
>ML682041.1:9395074-9525036 GCA_007922195.1 Podocnemis expansa
ACACACACACACACACACACACACACACACACACACACACACACACAGAGCTAAGTAAATATTTTAATTATATCATACACATCTTCCTGACTCAAGGCAAAATAAGCAACTCTCAACTCACTGTTCTTAACTTCGGTGGCAGGCACATTTTGAATAGTTCTTGTTTGTATTGCAAAAGGCTTGTTCAATGTCTGTGTATAAGCAACTGCATTGTTCAGTAGCTAATGGGATACACTTCATTTGCCCTCCTCAGTCAATAAAAAATCTCTTCCCTTTCTTTCTTTTCATCTTTCCAGAAGTAACAGTTTATTCAGTGAAGTCGTACAGATGAACTTTGAAATAGCCAGCTTCAGCAGTCTTTCTGGAACACAGCCAATCACGTGGCAGGTAGAATATCCTCGGAAGGGGACGACGGACATAGCTGTCTCGGAAATCTTCATCTGCCAGAAGGACCTCGTAGGAATAGTTCCACTGGCAATGGTAAGAGATTCACGGTAAAGCCTGGTGGTTTGTACCGTCTATCACGTCCTGGGAAGGTATAAAGCCACATTTGAGACGGATATGAAAAGAAGTAGTGTCTGCCCACCAAGTAATCAGGGAACAATTCTTTTCTGAGATCAGTATGAAGGCATCTAGCTTGTCATACTACTTTCCCCACAGAATGGATCTCTGTTGATAGCAGTTGGATATCTGTTTTTATAGTTGCAATAAGCACTTGCCAAAATCACATGTGCATAAATTGTGGGTGTAAATTGTGCAATTTTGACTTAGTGCCTACACCAGGAGTGTCAAACATGTGGCCCGCCTATTGAACGTGGCCCATGAACCTCATCCATCCAGCCTGTGACTGTGCTCTGCAGGGCCACACTCACCCTAAGAGAGACAGTATGCTCTCAAATACGCACTGCTCTGCAATGCTGCAAGAGTGTCAGGTCTTCCAAAAGCACGGAGCTCAGGATATGTGAGACTGCACTCCTCAAGACTACACCTAACTACCCTAACACAGAGAGGAGTATCACAGAGCGTATTTTCGCATACACAGCACTCCGTGGTGCCATGAGAGTGACATAGTATTTCTATTTATGGTATGTATGGCCCACTTGAGGATGCTGCCACTTTAAAATATTTGGCCCTTATTCTTTAAACTTCGAGGTCCCTTCTTTATACCATTCCTTCACAATTGCATCCAGGTTACCACTTGGTGCCAGGGCAAAATATACTTGCTGGTCATTTTTTAGTCTTTCCATAAAGTGCCATAAGGCTTGATCTTGCAAGCAGTGAGCAATTTTAGGGGGCAGTTGACACCTTCAAGTCCAGTTAACTGATGGAAATTGCAGGTGTTCATTGCTGAGCAGGATGAAGCCCATACTAATTAGCTGATTGTTCCCAAACAACAACAACAAGAAAAACTAGGTTTAGAGAAAGCACAGAACATGTCTTTAAAAGAAAGAAATGGCCTATGGTCTCTTTGGGAAAACACTGGAAAAAATTCTATTCTGAACAAATTCTGCTTGAGCGTGCTACTTTGTCTGGAGATTAAGAGTCCGCTCCCACTCTTCATTGACTTCAGCTGGAGTAGTCCCAATGCTGTTAGGTGAAAACAAGATGTTCGTCATAAGTTAAAGGACCAGTGCAGATTTTAATATACTGAAGGAGATGTTCTGGTGATGATTTTCTTGGTGAGACTGGTCCTCTTTTATTGTATTGTTATATGGGTTTTCCTTTTATCAGGAAGTATTATCATGCATTAAATAACTGGAGAAGAATTGTTTTCTGAGCTCATTATGTCAGTACTCAACTCATAGACTGTCTGTGGAACTCCCATTGATATCATTTGGAGATTTACCAACATAGATCTTGATCCAGAGTTCATGGAAGTCAGTAGACAGCTGTGTGCTTTAACATGGGAGCAAGAGAAAAATGTTGCCTTTGATTGAATGTAGCATTAAATATGGTAATAATTATTAAGTCCTCAATCCTGTAAAGACTTAAGCACATGTTTAAGATAGTTCTTCAGATCAGAATCTGGCCTTAAAGAGATGCATTCAGTAACTTGCCATAGATGTGCGTGTGTCTAGCTTCTGGCAGAATTTAACATCCCACTTCTATTTTCTCTTTAGAGTTCATTGCTACTTCTCTGTATTTCATGCCTTATCTCTTTTTGTACATGTTAAAATTGGCACTAACGCCTTTGCACTTGCATGCAAGGTACAGATTGATGTGCATGTGTCTCTGAGAGATTAAAATGCATCCTTTTATGTTGGCTTCTCTGGCAGCTTGAGTCCCAAGTTAGTGAAATATGGGGTGCACAAGGAATACTGGGTGAGTTCTGGATGCTCTGTGGCTGTATTATTGAACATTGTGGTTCTTGCAAGGGATTTGAAGGACAAAATTATACCTTAAAATTCTTCAGTTTGCAAAGTTTCCTTGTGTGTGTCCATTTCTCCAGTGTACCTTGTGATAACGCTTGGCAGCAGCCATAATACATCGTGCTAATAGAATCTAGCTGGATGAGATGCCAATGAAAAATTGGCTTTGCTGCCAGGATATTAGTATAGATAAAGGGGATTTGCTCAGTTTTCTGTTAGCTAACATGGCAGAGCCAGCCAGGACGCTTCTTCATTTAAACATTAATCTCTAGCTGAGCTGATTACCTGGCAATTCTCTTGTTCAGAGGTAGAGAGACAGTGACAGAGAGGGCAGAATGCTGTGTCTATTGAGAAGTCATACTGCGCTGTTTCCCTCAGCTAGAAATGATAAAGCAAGTGCCTATATGCTGCATAAAAACTAAGTCCTGATGTTTTATAGCAAGTATGTGTTTTACAAAACATAATAATTTGGAGGAGATCATATTACAAGTAAACTTACTAGATTTCTTTAAATATGAGGCTAAAATAGGCAAAGAATAAGTTAAAAATTACTTAGACAAGTTAGATATCATCAAGTCAGCAGGGCTGAGTGAAATACATCCTAGAATATTCAAGACTAACTGAGCTGTTAGTGATAATCTTCAAAAAGTCATAGAAGATGAGAGATATTCCAGAATCTAGGAGACTGGAAAAGGGCAAATATAGCGCCAAGCCATAAAAAAGAGAAATAAGGACAACCCAGGGAATTACAAACCAGTTAGATAACTTTAGGACAAGGAAAGATAATGGAGTAAATAATTAAGCAGTCAGTTTGCACACACCTAAAAGATAATAAGGTGAAAAGTAACAGTCTGCGGGGATTTGGCAAGAACAAAGAATGTCAAACTAACCTGACAGCTATCTTTGACAGGGTGACAAGCTGACTGAATGGAGACGGGAAAGTGGCAGATGTAGTATATCTAGACGTCAGTAAGGCTTTTGATACTGTTTCCCCTGACCTTCTCTTAAACAAATGAGGGAAATAAAACCTAGATGGAGCTACTAGTCGGTAGGTACATAACTGGTTGGAAAACCATTCCCAGAGTGTAGTTATCGTTGGTTCACGGTCATGTTAAAAGGGCATATCAAATGGAGCTCTACAGAGATGAGTTCAGAGTCCTGTTCTGGTCAGTGTCTTTTTCAGTGATTTACGTGATAGCATAAAGAATATGTTTATAAAGTTCCTGGATAACACTGAGCTGGGAGGGGTTGCAAGTGCTTTGGAGGATAAAATTGAAAGTGAAAATGATCTGGACAAATCAGAGAAATGATCTGCAGTAAACAGGAAGAAATTCAATAAGGACAAATGCAAGTACTCTGTTCTGTCTAAGAAGGAGCAGTGAGTTGCACACATGCAATATGGGAAATGACTTCCTGAAAAAAAATGCTGCAGAAAGGAATCTTGAGGTCATATTGGATCACCTACTAAATGTGAGTCAACAGTCGAACACTGTTGCAAAAAACTCAAACATTCTGAGATATATTAATAGGAGTGTTGATAGTAAGACATGGAAAGTCATTCTTCCAATCTATTCTGTATTTATTAGGCCACAAATGAAGTATTGGGTCCAGTTCTGGGCACCTCATTTCAGGGAAGAGGTGAACAGTTTGGAGAAGGTCTGGAGAAGAATGACACAAAGGACTAACGGTCTTGCAGACGTAACCTATGAAGTTTGAAAAAATTGAGTTTGTTTAGTCTAGAGGAGACTAAAGGAAGACATAACAGTTTTCAATTAGCTAAATAGTTTCTGGGGGTGGGATGGGGAGGAATTGTTCTGTCTCTGAGGATAGGACAAGATGAATGGGCTTAAACTGCAGCAAAGACTGTTTCATCTGGGCATTCGGAAAAATTTCCTAACTGTCAGGACAGTCGAGCACTGAAAGAAATCACCTAGCGAGGTTGTGGAATCTCCATCATTGGAGATTTTGAAGAGCAGATTGGACAGACACCTGTCAGGGATAGTCTAGATAATACTTGGTCCTACCGTAAATTCAAGAGAGTGGATTAGATGATGTCACAAGTTTTCTTCCAGTCCTGCAATTCTGTGATTCTGAGACTTGTTCCTGGGTAGCAAAACTGCTTCTGTCAAAATTGTTATCAGGAGAAGGAATATGAAGGAGGAAACTTTACAGTTATAACTACAGAGGCAAAGCAGGCCAATGGTTAGGACACTGGTCACAGTATGCCTGGGTTTTAGTCCTGACTCTGCTACTGGTCTGAGGGAAGTCTGTGCCTTTTTGTCCCCTCCTACCCATTTCCTGTCTTGTCTGTTTAGATTATAAGAGCTGGGACTGTATCTTATTATGTGTTTGTACAGTTTCTAGCACAATCTCATTCGATGCCCTTAGCTGCAACCAGAATACAGACAATAAAGATAATACAAACAGTTAAACTTATTTTTAAAGGTGATTGTGAGGTAGAGTAAAAGAATGTAAATATATATGTGGATTAACAAGAGATGTTAAAAATGTATATCTATCTGCAGATACATATGAAGAGAGAAAAAAGCTAGAAAGACTGTCCCATACACTAGCTAGGTAAAATTTGTATTCCAGCTCTAGAGCAGCAAGCAGATTACACTGGTATAAGATAATGGACAACAACATGCCTTTCATTGGGATAAATATAATATCAGGATTGCAAAAGTGGAGGGTTTCTCATGTGAGCTGTTCAAATGCTGGTCTAAAATTTATGAAGCGGGATAGACTGCGCATTCTTATTACCCTCTTTCTAATTACTTTAGAAATAGGAGAGAAGGGGGCTGAAGAAGCCTGGTGCATTTTAGGAATTAGAGCAACCAGCATGATGGAACAGCAGAAACTAAAGAATTGACATTGTCATAAAAAACTGAACCTGGAGTATCAATATAGCTGTGTAGTACAGGGATCAGTGGAGCAGGTTTAGAGCACAGCTGCTGAATTATCAATTTAACTATATCCAAGAGCCAGCAGAAAAACTTATGAGTTGTACCTCACTGCTGTGGGCTTGGCTACCAAACTAGGTGGCATGGACAAATAAATAAGTGCATTAAGAAGCTGTTGATGGTAGTGAACAAAGGAAACATCACACTGTCAGGCTGGACATCAGCGAAATAATGTTCCCAGTTGTCCCTAGAAGTAGCAAGGAAATGAGCTGTGAAGTTTTATACAATGCATGTTCCAGAGTTCAGTAGCTCTGGGCAGTTTTGAAGGCCATTTTAACCATTCAGTCATTAGGAGAGAAAATTAGTGAGTCCAAGATTCCCTCAAGCTACCAACATAACTCACTATGTGGTTATTCAACTTACGATGAGGCGCAGAGTATGGGAGGGGTGACAGTCAGCTGTTCTTGGCAAACTGCAGGCAGCCCAGAAGCTCTGGAGACCTCACTCCCCAGGGTCCTTTCTGGATCTTGGGAGAGCAGAGGACAATCCAGAATGGCCCCTTACTAGCAGAAAACGATACTGTTCTATAACACTTGCTGTCCATTGATCTCAAAGTGCTTTACAAAAGAGAGCAGTAGGATTATCCCCATTGTACTGATGGAAACATAGGATTACCCACGTGATGTCACAAATGACAATGTGAGATGCTCAGTGATCTCAGTTAAATGTTCAGTGGTCTCCGTTCCTACCTTAAATTCTGCTGTCACTTACAGTGCTATCTCCACTGATTTCACTGCAATGTCTCCAAATGAATGCTAGCATAACCAAGTCAAAATATATCAATGCCAGGTTTTTTTAAAGATCTGGTGGAATTTTTTGTTAAAAAAAAAGGTGATGAATAATGGGCTTTCTTCTATTTTTTTCCCCCAATTTGTGTTGAATTGTTCACATTTTCAATTTTAAAAAAGGGAGGGGGGGCAGAAAAAATGTTGGGTTTTGAAAATCCAAAAAGGATTTGGGTTTTTAATTTTCAAGAAAAGATTTTTTTCATTTTTTAAAATAGAAAAGCAATACAAATCCATATTAAAAAGTTAGAACCCTTTTTCCCCACACAGGAAGTACTTACCATTAGTTGTCAAAGTACAATTTGGGGGGCGCTGGAACCTTCCTAATCTCTGTGCCTCCATCCTGTATTGTCCGGGCCCCCTTCATGCATGTCTGGGACCAATTTTTTCTAGATTCTGGAAGCTGGACCTGGAACTCTGGCCAGTTCTGTGACGTTCTGACTTTAACTCCTGCATACTATTTTCCAACCGGCTGTATTTTTTCAGTTTTTGACCCTCTCTCAGCTTGAATGTGTATTAAATATCACAAGAAGTATGATGCATCAAAAGTGAACACTATCCATCAAAGACATAACCAAACAAAACATTTGTGAGTGACAGCCTTTGTGCTACCAAAAGCTTGACTTCGCTATTTGAAAAAATAACGAGTCATTTTCCTTCAGTATCAGCTCATTCTGAGGCATTTATTTTTCACTCTGGAACATCTGATATTTTCATGGGGCTCTATGTGCCTCATTTGAAGTGTAAGATAAGAAACAATGAAAAGCGTTATGGTGCAGAGAGGGTACTGAAATTAAGGCCTTATAAAATTCATTAGGCAAGAGGATGTGTGAGAGAAATTTCTCATATCAAAATAAAAAAAAAGTGCCACAATTTACAGAAAACTCTCTTGCAAAGCTTTAACTCTGCACAACAGAACTACCTTCTGAGAAGAGTTGTGTTCTGTTTAAACCGCTCTGGTTTGATGTTACCTGTTCGAGGATCAATTAGAAAAATGCCTTCATAGGAGCTTGATTAATTATCTGCTAAACTCCTTTTGAAAACCTCTTCAATTAATCACAACTAACCTTAGAGCTTGCCAATTAAGGTGCACTGAGCGGCTCAGCTTACTTTCCACAGCCACCTCAAATTCCAACCTGTCATGAGCAAACGCAGCCAGCTATATTGATTTTTACCAACTAATGAAATTTGAAAAAAAAAAAAGAAAAAAGCAAAACCCCAGGCCCCGAAATCTCCAGCTCATTCACATTTATGGTGCACATGCACACAAGCACAAATACAATCCCATTTCATTATGAAACTTCAACTTTTATGAGCAGTCAAACACCAGCCCAGAAGTTAGAAACTGGCAAAAAAGACTTTTCATTCATGGGGAAGCTCCAAGTGATAACTGGTTTTAAGAGGTAGGTTCTCCTCCTACGAATTCATTATGGAACAGATCCACTGGCAGAACCATTCAGTTGTTGACTGCTTGTCTGATACCCAACCAAACCAGTAAAGCAACATCAATACTAGAGCAGACCTCTTTCCTGTGGCTTAATTCACCTAGTCCTTGTAGGAAATCCACTTGGATGCAGAAGGCCAATGTGAGACTTTCTGAATGCCATGCAAGTGGCACAGAAAGACAACAGCTAGCAAAGCAGGACATAAAATAAAACAGTGGCAACAGAGCAAGACAGTCAGAGAGATGAAATCTTCCTCTATACTTCAGCTACAGAAAGTCCATCTATTCAAAGTGGTGAAAGTGTAAACTGAATGCCAGAAGCATGGGCTTCTCGTCTGGCTCTGCCCCAGAGACTTTGTGTCACCTTGGGCAGTCGTGTAACTTCCATGTCCTTTACCCATTTCCATCTGTAAAATGGGGATGATGCTGAACTCACAGTGGATTCATGCAGTTTAATTCCTTAATGGCTGTAACCTAGGATGGGAGGTGCTGCGCCCATATAAAGGTTTTTAATGTTTTGCTATTTTTATTTATTTCTGATGCTTTGGTCAGATTTGAAAGTGACACTGATTCCTGGTGTATCCTTCCCTTTTCTAGCATCCTGTGAGCCATGATAACTTACACCTCCCCCCCACCCCCACCCTTTTGTGCTGACAGAGTCGGTTGATCTCGGGCCCTCCGGTAGTAAAAAGTCCTGAGCTTTTTACCAGTTACATTACAGAAGTAAGTCGTTAAGCGGAGAGCAGTAACAGACTCTTAAAGTTATCATGTGATCTAGCCAACAGAGAAGGATTAAATTGAGGTTAAGACCCACATCACTTACAAACCTGCAACCCTATTAAGAACAGTGGGATTGCACTGGCTTAAGTGAAGCCAGAATTTGCTTGCCTATTGTCTAGATTTACACTGGTGCAATTTCCACGGAAGACAATGGCATTGCTCTGAATTTCTACCAGAATAACTGAGATCAGGCTCTATCCCAGAAGAGCTGCTTGTGAATCGTCTGTGTCAAACATAGCATTGAAAGCTGTTTCAATTAAAGATGCTGTCCACTGTCAGTCAGTATTGATTTGGTCCATCTGTTCAAAGGAGGGTCCTTTGTTACCTACCTTGCAGAAAACAACAGCAACAAAAGGATAAGATGTGTACATTGATCCCCGATTGATCAGAAGCTGCAGACAAAGAGAGAGAATTCAAAATGACTCAATTTGACAGTGCCTTTGTTAATAGAGCCAGTCATTCCACACTTGCCTGTAGCCTGTTTTTTCTTTCTCATTAGTCGTGTTCGGGTTTGTCCTTTGAGTGGAATAAGGATGGATCAATAAAGCAATCCCAGATGATGGGGATTAATTTTTCTATTGGATCAGGCTGTATGTCAGTTTCCATGCAGCATAACAGTATATATGACTTTTCGTTTTCTGCCACCCCCATCTCCAAACAACCTCTGTTGAATGGATTACTTTTGGATTTTCTGAGAGCCAAGTGAATATGGGTGCAGCAGGCTTCCAGGTGTGTAAAATATTCTGCAAATAATATGTACTATTTAGAGAACTCTGGGTTTTCTTGGGTAGTTTTCCTTGCTGATGTGAGACTTAAAATATGTGCTCCTCTGCCTTGACAAGTACAGTCTGGGGGACATGAGCAAAAGCTGCTGAAGGGGAGTCTGTGTAGAAGTCACATTGTGCTCATACCTGCATGATCCAGAGGCTGGGATGATGTGACCAGAGAAAAGCTTGGTTGCAGAGCTCATTGGGCCAGACTTTCACATATAGTTGGTCCCCTCTTGAAAATTGTGATGGAAAAGATAAACCTTTAATTTTTCTTTCAAAATTCTCCATAGACTTTTTTGCATTTTTGGCTAAAATTTTTGTTGCAATGTTTCATGGGAGTTGTTTGCTCCTCATGACCCCATTCACCTTGATGGGCTGGGATCCCCAGCTGGACCTTTGCTAGGGACTCAATGTTGCAGTTTCCCATCACCAAGAGGGAGGCTTCGTGATGCTTTATGGAAGACATACCTGCCAACGCTCATTATGGCAGATGAACCTGCCAAGGTGTAAATATGAAATTCAGTTTATGGTGACAAGGGACACACAATAATTATTAAGGAAGGCACCTGACAGTGTGCTGTGGGCTCCATCCCCACAGTTAATTAACTCTCCTTCTAATTGCAGTTACATGATGATATCTGACGTTAATGATTTTCAGCAGTGAAAGAAAAGTGACATTAACGTAGGTAGCTTTAAGTCTGAAATGAGTAGTGTGTCTTGAAATGAGAGAGAGAGAGGTTAACTGATCAACATGTCAAGGTTCAATCAATCTCTGTGTTGCATTCTTCTCTTTCTAAACAAGAATCAGAAAGTCAAAAGAAATATAACTCTTCTGCGTGGAACCTCAGACTTGGTCAAAGGCCCTCTGAAGTCAATGCATGAGCTTTGGATCAGTCCTCAAGTGTGGGCCAAAAACACTGATGTGCTGGTGCTTCTCAAATATATTCTCCTATAACTCAGACAGTTGGGATCTGTAAATATTGTGTTTCTTTGTTTTGTTTTTTGTTGTGGTGTCTTTTAGCAGAAAGACAGAATTTCTCTTCCAACTTATGATCATGTAATTTTGGACAGCCAAGTAATGAGCGTAGCAATGAGTGCAAAGGTCAGAGTGCGTGTGGATTCATTGCTCCAGACAGGCACCAGAGGAATTTAGAGTTGATTTGAGACAGGAGCTGAGATTGTTTAGATCAAACCAGAGGTAAAGAGTGGAGTCAAGAGAAGAAAGTAGCTTGTGTCATTTAAGATGAATTCTATTTCCTTTTGTGTTTGGAAACAATGCAAAAGCAACTGAAATCTCAAAAGTTTTGCTATAACCTCTTAGTGATCTTGAATTCCCAATATGAGGAGCCAACATAAGGCAGAGAGCCTCCTGCTGTATATGTCATGCCAATAGCAGAAAGCAAACAAATCCGTCTAAGCCCTGAATGCACTTTTGGATCTTTGTGTATGGGGTAGTGTGCACGGGCATGCCAATATCAAGATATTTTCTATGGGCTTACAGCTTAGGCTGATCCAGCAGAAAATGTTATTCTTTATATCCTGGATCCCTGGACAAATTTCAGGCATTGAAGAGCAGTGAGCAATATTGGAGATGCCAGTAGCATGAAGTGTACTGCACCATATGTTTTAAGAACGCAAGAAGTTACAGAAGTCTGAGACAGCAGAGGACAAACGGAATTCATCTGAGGCTAAGTAATTCTTCTCACCATCCCCGTCTTGCGAAAATAGGTGACTACTCAAAGAACTGGGAAAATCTCGCTTATATTCGCACATGTAATTGTGGTCTCATGGTTGGTGTACAGGACTGGGAGTCAAGATTGCTGGATTTAATTCCTGCCTCTGCTTCTCCTAGGGCAGGTCTTTCACCATCATCAGTCTGAACTTCCTGATCGATTGCTTGGGTTTGTGAAGACCTACTCAGCTGATCAGGAGGTTTGATTCTGCAATATCGCCCTGGCAGCTGGGTATTGCTGGTTTGAAGGGAGGTCCTTCCCTTCGAATCAGCACAGCGTGTGTGCAGTGAGTAGAGAAGCTGAACATAAGATACACAAGTATTTAGATAACTTGCATATCTACGTTTGACTGCTGCCAAAAAGGGCAGGCTATGGACAGCTGCCCTTACTATTAGATTGTTGGCAAATCACTATAACTCACTTTACCCATCTTGAAAATGATTGTCCTATATACTTTGCGGCTTATTCAGCCATTTCAAAGTTTTCTTGTGCCAATGGCTTATTGAACTGATGCATCAGTTTTGTATCCAACTGTAAGCAGTTGGACCCTTTTGTTGAGAGTGTCACAGTCTTGCATGAGAGGTTTAAGAACTTGGCTACTCTTGCAGGATGTTTAATGACCATCCCAGGCCTGATTTTGCAAAGGTACTATTGAAGTCAAAGGAAAATTTTGCTTGAATAAGGGGTGAAGAATTGGATTCTTGATTCTGCATATGTTTAATGTACTTGAGTGTCTCTCTTTACACACATGCTATGAATAACAGTTATACATTCAAATACCACTGACTCATTAGACATGTGTCTGATCAATCATTTAATTTTCCTGCGAGTCACTTTTTCTCAGCCCCTTGACTATACTCTCTCTCTCTGATGTCTGCGCAATATCTCCTCTCATTAATGAAATCATCTTGCCTGTGTTCTCCATGTGCTTTGCTTTCTTGGGTTTGCTATAAAGTCCATTAAATCAATAACCCACTTTAAAAAGAGGGAGAGAGGGAGAATCCAGGGACAGGGAAAGGAAATATAACTACGAGCGTATTTTTTTCTTTCCTGTATTTTTATTAGCACTTTACCATAGCAGTTCCCTAAGAAACTTGATTGTGCATCTTTGTTATTGCTTGTTCTTATCAAAAATTAATGACGTTCAGCCAAAATGAGACAAGAGAAGCTAGAAATTTTTCCCCATTGATTTGAAAATGGACTAAATTAAACTAAGGCATTTTGACAGACTGGCGATTTCACTCGTGCTCTGTTTTAAATGGGATTCTGAAAGCCACAAACGTAAACCAAGCACTCATGTACAACTCAGTGGCCATACCTATTAAAAAATTGAAGAGCTTAAAAAACCTACAAAAGATGGATACCCCCATTAGAAAGCAGTGTAAGCCATTAATAATCTGTGGTTTCTTAATCTACCCAAATAAAACAAACCCACAAACCCCCAGAGTAGGACTTTCTCCCAAGAAAGCTCATGCAATAAATAAATTTTTTAGTCTTTAAAAGTGCCTCAGGACTCCTTGTTTGTTTGACAGAAATAATGGATGTGTCATACACTATCTGATTCTTTCATAATATTTATTTCGTGAACATTTGTGCCCTGGAAAGGAGTCTGATTGTCCATAAAACCCTTCAGAAATGCAGGAGAAGTTGTTCATTCCCCCACAGCCACACAGACCTTACCTTACCACAGGGGCATCGCTGGCGCCAGGCTTACGGGTATTGAGCCTCAAGTCCTGTTTCCTGAGCCCCGGGTCTTTTCCCAGGCCAGGGGCACCCACGCCTTACCACCTGTCCCACATCTGCCGCTGTCTGTCCTTCATATTACTCCACTGCCGGAAAATACAATCATGGCGGGCCAGATTATGTCTCCATTCCTCCCATTGAAAACTGCTAGCATCTTCGATCAGTCTCACTGAGATGACTCATGTTCATGATGTGCTTATTTCATGTAAATATTTAGTGTTTATTATTTTCACTCCAGTAGAACCTAGAAACCTACATTGGAAAAAGAGCCCAGTTATGCCAGGTATTATATATATTCCCATAATAAAAACCTGCCCCTGCAACAAAAATTTTATATTCTAAACCCCCCAGATGGACAAAGGAGGGGTTATATATACTCTTTTCACCAATGGGGAGCTGGGCCCTAGAGAACCTGACTAAGAAATTTGCCCAAGGCTACATGAGGATTTGGCGGCAGAGCTGTGACTTGAACTCCCCTTGTCGTCGCAGTGACGTTCCTTTTGTACCCGTATGTTTTTCCTTCCTGAAGCCACCTCGGTTTCTTCACAGCACAGTTTTACTTTCACTGTATTTACCTCCTGGCCAATGTCCTCCTCAGATGCTACCAGACAATTTGTCACTGTGAAGCTAAAAAAAATTAAACAGATACATATTGTATCCATAAATATGAAGCAAACCACATCACTTCCCATGACAACTGTCATATAATCCACATTGTTTTCAAACCCTGGTGTCCAAAGTGACTTTATAGTGTACGCATACATGGCCCCTAAGCTCCATCCACACCAATGGTGTCATTGTTTCTGTAGAAGCCACAATATGTATCTGCCACATAGGTAATTGGGCAAACTCATAGCACTCAAAACTTTATTGCATTCTGCGTCATCGCTAATAGGAGCCAAATCCTGTAATACGTGATCTGCACTGTGGCAACAGGCCCAATGAAGTGAATGAGCATTTTGCTTAAGAAATCAGTAAAAAAAAATAAAAAAATCCTGCAATCTGACATCAATAAAATTTTGTGTGGGTCCAAAAATCTGACCATAGGATCAGTGCTTAAGGAAGTTTGAGGGGTAGCCATGTTAGTTTGTTTCAGCAAAAGAAACGAGGAGTCCTGTGGCTTAAGGAAGTACTCCTCAAGATATGATCCATGTAGATTGCTAGACTGAAGTTCTGTCTATGTTGAAATCAGTGGCAAAATTTCCATAGATTTCCATGAAATAAGGATTTCCCCATTACAATTTGTAAGGTACTTTCAGTATGAAAGCACAAGATTTTGATGCTATAAATGAAGATATATAAATGTAAAGTACTGACATATCTATCATAGGAATGAATGTGGTGTCCATTATTGTACTATCTGATCACCTCCCAATTGTTAATATGTTTATGATGAGAATGTGTGCATACATAAATAGACAATATATTTTTATATCTTCACTCTGCAAGCATCTATTGATTACAGCTATTATAACAGTATTATCTTGGATCTATAGCCAGTTATGTAATGCTGCTGCTGTTTTAAACTGAATGAGAATGGGAAGAGTTTCAAATTGCAAATGAAAATTGTCTTTTTAGTATCATATTAGTCCCGGTAATGTCATGTGGAGTGGAGTCATCACCAGAGCCTATGCTGTTTTGGCTTATGATGGAATAATCCTAACTTTAATTGGAGGTCCTCTTCCAAACGACTTCACCCAGCACTCCAAGAAGCAAAGGCTGGCATATCAAACAAAAAGATCGTAAGATGAGCCATTGTCCCTAATTGTACAAAATTTACATATTAGTCTCTCTGCAGGAAAAGAACAATGATGAATTATGAAATTACGTTAAGAAGATATTGTGCAATCTCATTCAGGGCTAGTTAAATGTACATGAACAAGAGGACCACCAGGTGGCTATGGCTGTCAGTGCTAGTCATTATTTAGTGATATTCATCTCCCCATCTGCGATTAGCCTTAATAGGGCTATTCGGCAATGGAGATAAACATAGAGATGTGCGTCGTGGCTCTAGTATTGTTCTGGATATCTGAATAGATGTAAAGCTGTCCGGGTGCTTAGAGGGGATAGAAATCATTGCAGGCTCTGAGTCTGTTTTATTGGCACAGTGTTGAGCATCAGTACAAGATAATTTATCTTTTTCCAAGGATGTGGTAAGTAGCCACCACCACTGGGCTAACATTTTCATTAATGTTCCTGTCTGCTCTGCTTTTTCTAGCAAGTGGCTTCTTTTATAAGAGCATCTTTTTGAAAACAGTTAATTATATACGTGAGTATACATTGTCATATGTAACATGAGTGATCTATGTGCTTTATTGGGTTTTGCTGGAACTAGGACCTTGTTTTCAGAGGTGCCGTACAAACATAGAACAAAAAAACAGGGCCTGCTCTTCCTGTGTATAAGGGCATGTCTTCACTGACAGTGGCAAATTTGGCACCGTCAGATCGATCTCCCTGATTGACTGATCAAGTCTGTAAGACCAGCTCAGCAGATCAGGAAGCTGGCGCCGGAAGATCACTCCTGCAAAAGGAGTTGTGCTGGCTTGGACAGAAGGGCTCTCCCTCCAGCTCAGGCTACTGAAAGCAGCACAGTTAAGTACAAGGTAGACTTTCAGAGATTGGTACGCAAGGTATTTTAAGTACTTCGTGTATCTTTCTTCAGTTGCTGACCAAATAAACCAGTCCTGATGCACATAAATACACACGTGGAGCTTGGGGTTTTCTAAGGGGCCTAAAGGAATTAATTGTCCACAATCCCCAACGTGAGAGTAACAAAATGGTGCAAAATGACAGCAGCTACTAAGACCTTAGAATAGGGAAGTCCTGACCCAACAGTGCTGGTTATTCTGGTTTTCCTACTGTAGCAAGTACATTAACAGTGCGCCTGGAGTTGACTGTCTTGTGTAATAACTTAAAATTCTTATTTAAACCCATAGCCATTAAGAACTCGGGTCCTGCTGATCTGCTTCAATTTCTTGATCCTTTTGGGAAATAAAACAGGCAGCTATTCTGTAAATTTCCATCCATATAAATGCAGCTTTTCAGTGTATTTAGAGAAAAACGAAACATTTTGCTAGTGGTGGGGCTTGTTTCTACTGATATGGATAATAAAACTTGCATTAACTTCAACAAGTACAGGATCAGGACCAAAATTAGCTGGCGTTTGCATACCCCTAAAATATACTACTGTTCAACCCATCTGGCAGCCCTTTGTGTGTCTCTCTCCTGCATCTGCTTCTATACTACCTGAAGTATTAAATCATTGCCAGAGACCCAGTGAGTTGGAAATTTGGAAGAATGTGGAATTTTGCACACTGGCTGTCGCATCCAAAGTCACTTTCAGATTTTACAGAGGAAGTCTCCCATGGCAACAAGAAGAGAGGGATCAGATACATCTTTCAGCACTTCAAGAGTCACTCCAAACCTGCTAGACAGTCATCCTGTCAATGAACACAGCAGTTGTAGATTTTGATTACCCTCACTACATGTTCAGTCATTTCTGAATAGCAAGGACTCTTCATCTCAGGCATGCTTCTTTCTCTAATTTGAGTCATTAACTATAATGGTTGATGGTTGTTTCTTCCTTCTTTAATTTACTATATATTGTGCATTTTATCAGTCTGTAACCCAGTGTCTGGGGCTTTCAGCTGATTGAGACATTGTGTAGTCCTGTCTTTTCCATACAAATCTTGCTGTCAGTATAAGCAACAGTGAAAACCACTCTGCCAAGAGGCTAACATTGCTTATCCTCAGCAAATGAACAGCCAAGACTGTTCCCCATTAGAAAGAATGCTTTCTGAATGGATATATGCGGATACCTTTACATGAGATGTTTAACCCTTGGTGCCCCACTGATTTTGATACATATCCAAGGAAGTGTCCATGTGTTGACTCCATCTTTGCCTTGGACCTCATCTCATAGAAAATATTTTTAAAAAGGCCATGTCCCAATTATCTAGGAGTGCTTTTGAAGAATTTAATTCCCAGTCATGTGTCTTGATTTTGTCCAATGATAATTGTAATTTCCATTATCAATAATCCAGCTGTTAACAGTCCATTGTGCACTGGCATGCAGATATTGGAAGAGTTCCCATGAACTTGGATCAGAATGTTTCAAAGGGGCAGCTGTGTTAGTCTAGCTCAGCAAAACGAGCAAGGAGTCCTGTGGTACTTAAAAGATTAACAGATTTATTTATCACATGAGCTTTCTTAGGAGAAAATCCCACTTCCTCAGACGCTTTGAAGATGAGGAATTAATGGGAGAAAATAAATGCAGGGAAGTGTAAGTCATGGGATCAGGTCACACTGTGACAGCAAATCAAAGCAGTTGATAAGATTCAAACACTGGGAAATAGCACATGGGAAAGTGAGGTCAACAGCAGAATTGGAACTGATACGCAGATTCAATTGTGTGAAAGCAGAATTAAATCATGACTATGGATTCTTCTCCCATTACAATAGCTGATTTGACCTCACCTGCCTCTGTGTGCTGTTTCCCAGTGTTTCAATCTAAACAACTGTTTTGATTTGCTGTTTCAGTATGATCTGATCCCATGACTTACTTTCCTTCATTTATTTTGCTTCTGTTCTGTAAGTTCCCCCATCTTCAAAGTGTCTGACAAAGTGAGATTTTCTTCCACAAAAGCTCATTAGATAAGTAAATTTGTTAGTCTTTAAGTGTCACAGGACTCCTTGCTTGTTTTGGGTCAGAAAGTTTCTGTGGGTAAATCTAAAGTACGTAACAGAATAAGTCACTAAATAAATCCCACTTCTTTAGCTTGTTTCTGTCTTTTGATGTTCTCTTCTCTCTACTTCCTATACTTTTTCATTACATGATTATTGTTATTTATTATTTGTATTATCACAGAACTTAGAAGTCTCACTCATGGACTAGGACCCCATTGTGGTGAGCATTGTACTTTTGTTAACGATCCCCTTTTGAAGGGGAGATGGATCACATGAGCTAAGAGATTTTTCCTATCTCTATCAACAGTATGTCTGCAATACTGATATGTCAGGCATATTCTTCTTTTATTACTTTCTAAGGAGCTGGTTCAGTCAAGCCTTAAATATTAGATAATGGTTTCTGAATCATCATAGTTACTTATTATTATGCTTATTTTAAAATTCTCCCAGTGTTAGACTGTTGTCTGCAGTTGGAAATTAACACAGTTGGTCAAATCTCTTTCCTAATTACTGCAACACCCATTGATGTTCCCAAGAATTGTACCCATGAGAGCAGAATAATCTGCCCTGAGAGCTGAATTTTGTCCAGCATTCGTAACTTCCTGTTCTTAGTTGTTCAGCATTGTTGCTGTATAATGTTGAACAATTGTTTTCAACCTCAGAGTTGGCTGCATTACAGTGATGGATAAGTATTTACTAGATATATCCATTTCAGAAGCACTTAGGCATCTTTCCAAATGAAAAACACCTTATGTAAATTTTCAGCACTTATTATTTATCTGATCTGGATCAGAGGGAGACAAACGGGGTAACATCTTTTATTGGGACAACTTCTCTTAGGCCTTGTCTACAACAGCACTTACGCCAGCAAAATCGTTCAGTCAGGAGCATGAAAAAACCAGCCTGCTCCTGCCAAGTGACAAAAGTGTTACCAGTAGAAGTGCTTATGTGAACACTGCTGTGTCGGTGTGAGACACTCTCCCGCCGACACAGCTTCCACCATTCATTTAGGGGGTTTTATTATGTTCATGGGCACGCTCTCTGGTGTTGACATAACACTCTACCGGCAGTGCTGTTTTACCAATGCAGGTGTGCCACTGTAAATTTGAAGTGTACGTTACCCCTTAGTGAGAGAGAGACAAGCTTTTCAGCTACATAAAACTCTTCCTCACATCTAGGGAAGGGAATCAGAGTGTCACTGCTAAATATAAGATAGAACAGCTTGTTAACAATGAGGAGTTAATGTATTTTGGTAAGAACTCTTCAGATCTAGTGAGCAATTCACACATCTGCAGTAACAGGACAAAGGGGAGTCAGGACTTGTCTATATGTGCACTTATGTCTGCAAAATTTTTATGAAGAAAACCACCCCCCTGAGGCAACATAAATTTTGGTGGCATAAGCAAGAGTGTAGACAGTACTTTGTTGGCAGGAGAGCTCTCCCATGTATGTAGCTTCTGCCCCTCATTAAGGCGATTTTGTGATGTCAGCAGGAACATTCACTCTGACCAACATAATGGATATCCTAGTATTTATACTGGCAAAACTTGTGTTGCCTCAGTGAGGTACTTTTTATCACACCCCTGGGTGACAAAAATTTTGCCAATATAAGTGCGAGTGTAGATAAGCCCTAAATGGGTTACAGGCCATAGTACTGAGACATAAAACTAGTGTCCCTGTTGAGTCCCTGAGATTTGGTGTCTCAACAAGTTATGAATTTAATCTCTCAAACTTGTCATTTGAAATGTTGTGCAGGTTTCCTTTGAGGATGAGGACTGAGAAGTGAGGCAGGGAGTAATTGTTGTGCAGAAAGCGTTCTCCCTCCCATATGATAAAAGCAGGGTTGGACAAAACTGGCTCACAGCTAGGTGCCAGCAGTTTTGCTCCTCCATTAAATTTCTGCAGGGGAGCCAGGTGACAGTCTTTTAAAACTGTTCATCATGGCGACCAGAAATGTATTGTTTGTCAAGGCCTGTGATAGAGTGTGTTTGTCTTTTGTTGTTTTTTCTGCATGAGTTCATTCAAGAGTGTAGTGCATGTCTAGTTACAGTCACATCATTGTTGGAGCATTTGATGCACTGGATGAGGTACACCATATGTTGTGAAAGACAAATGTAGGACCAATGGATCTTGAAAGGCATGTTGTGGGGAGTATTGCTCACCACAGCAGTGAAGATATGGTAGCAGGTTTTGCATCTGTTCTCATGGCAAGGTATGTGGATCATGTATTCAGAGACACATGATGTGACTTTCATTTTATTCACTGTAAACACTCTCATAAAGTTCATTAGACTGCAGGATATGCATGTTTGTACTTGAGCATTTCAAACAGCATTTCCCATCATCTGTGTGACTTTCTGAACAGCTTTGTTAAATTCGGTCAACGTACAGTTCCAAGACAGGATCTTATTGTTATAGTTCAGTTGAGTACATCCTACTGATCATGAAACAGTAGAAAACAACACTGTCTTGAGCCAAATATACAGCTAGTAGGTACTGTTCAAACTTCCACCTCACTGTGCCACTTACAGCCTCCTAAGGACAGGACGCAAGGTATAGTAAACGATATAGTGATTTTTGGGGGGGATACTCCCTCCAAGTCATTATCCGTTGTGACGCATGGCAAGACGTGAAGAATTCTCATCTGCAGGAAGTCAAGGAAAGATGTCTTTTAAGTTAGACTATTTTACTTGTTTTTACATAGCTCCAGAGTTGATCCCCTTGAAGTTATTTTCATTTGCAGACTCTTCCACCACACAGCAGGAAATATCACCCCTGTCCAAAGAAAATGTGCAGTGATCAGCGAATCCTGATATATCTATTTTAGTCAATGGATGACAGAGGTGGATTTAGAACAGTACTTGTTTTATCAGTGAACTATACCTAATAGAATTTAGTGTCGCAGCTCTTTTCAACTACAGTCTCTAACCTGAGGCTCAGTTACTGTTGATTCACATTTAATATGATAGACTCTTAAAAAAAGTGTGTACATTTCCAGCTTTTAAGACAGCAGAAGAAACGATCAAGCATGAAAATGTGCAGTGGATTCCATTTCAGGTCCTTATTAATTTGCATTTCCTGTCACCTAAAGGGTTAGATTATCTAATGAGATCATCTTGTCAGTTTAATTTAAGGTAGACAAGGATATCTGAAGTTACTTCCCACAGACCCAATTCATTAAAACAAAAATCACTTAATACAAGTGTAATGCAGTGTCACATGCATGAGTGTGCATGCATTGTGTGTATTTTTATGTCTGTTTCAAAGAAAAGTATCAAACAGTTAGTCAGACACAGGTGAGGGAGGTGTTAGGAAACGTACTCATGAGTCAAAATCAACCATCAGAGCACTGCTACTTTTGAGATATTAAGGTAGCAGAACAGACTAATGGGCTTAACACAGTGATCACGCTTTGTAGCTACAGATGGCTAGTAAAATTGGAAGGGAGGGGAGGGGAGTGTGTTTGTTTTCCCGCAACAAATTTAGGGCTGGTTCAGCTCCAACCAGCACTTCTCTGAGCTGCCAGCATTCTGGGGGATGAGGAGTTGTCACTAGATAAATGATGCTGACTGGAGGCTGTGTCTGTCTGCAGTGCAATCTGGGAGATAGCAGCATAATTTCCATCCTTGCTCTTTTGGCCCACTGAGCCCAAGAGATGTGTGTCTGTGGTCTGCAGAAGCCCAAAGACGAAGGGCTGCTTAGCCTTCCTCAACAGCAACAACCGCTCAAGTAGAGGCGGTTCGATGGCTTCCTAACTCAGGATCATGACAGGTGCTGCTCAACCTCCTTTTTTTTTTTTTTGCACTTTCTTTCAGCATCAATGCTCAATGTGGACTGGGAATCATGGAGCCTGGCAGCTATTCTCAGCCTGTTTATTAGCCTGTAAGTTTTTTGGGGTGGGGGTTGTCTTTTGGTAGGTTCATTGCTTGCTACAGAGATAGCCAAAACTCACGTGGGGCCTATTGTGTATGTCTACATGAGTGCTGGGAATGAGACTCGCAGCCCACATCAACAGACTGAAGCTTAGCGGGCCTCACGTGGGTATACTAAAAATGGCAGTATGGGCGTTTGAGGTGAAGCTAGAACTCAGGTTCTGGCACCCACTGTATTTTTCTTGGCCTCAGAGCCTCACCTCCTGCACAAGCCTGAATGTCAAAGCAATGTGTGTACAACTATTTTGAGCGTACAAGCCCGAGCCCTGCTCATGTCAATTCGGACTAGCAGACTTGCTCCCAGTGTAGACATACCTGTAACTGCTGTTTGTGGCAGGTCTGGCAATTTCCTGAAATATCTTTGGGAGATCTTACTATTCAGTTCCTGTGTTATTGTGGACAAGGGATTCTATGCAATCCCTGCAGGAGAGGGACCTTGGCCCTCCAGCAACTAACAGTGGAGCATTAGACAAATTCCCTTAGCTAGCCACACTTCTAGAGAGATAGAGAGAGACTCTCATATACTGGTTCAGACTGAATTCTCTGAAGACTAATAGACAAAGAAAGGACTTTTGGATAAATAGCCTGAGTTTAAACTGACTAAGAGTCTTCTTTCTGACCCTGCAAATGGACAGCACCTTCTGTCCTGAGGAGTCCCCAACTCATAGGGAAGGAGTGGCAGGACTGACATCTGCCAGAGCCCAAAGTGAGGCGGCCTTTGCTTGGTTTTTTAACATGTGTGCAGCTTCTTCCATTGTCTTTAATGTCTTTTGCTAATGCTTTTGTCTCAAGAATAAATATGCTTGCTCAGAAGGAGCCATTTATAACTAATTTATGGCTGCATTGGTCACAGTCTTCAAGGAAGAAGCAAACAGCAGATGACTGGCTAGGCTGTTTGACTTGTTGGCAATAGGCAAGGAACTGTACAGCCTGGAAGAAAGCTAGTCAGATGGGAACGAGACATGGGTCTCTGCCCAAAAGGGTTGACAGCTAGGCACCAGCAGCCTAAAAAGGGGTGCTCTTGCTGGACTCTGGGGGGAGAATACGGATACAGTTGCTTTGAACTGTGACACTACTGTTATACAAATAATAAATATTAATACAATTAGTATTCAAGCAGTGGGGTTTTATTGGCAGAAATGTTCGTGGGATGTCAGTGTCACGTGGAAAGCATTTGGACACTCACCTGACAAGGGAAAGGAAACAATATCTTTTGATTCATGTGAAAATGAATGACTAAATAATCCAGCTCATATTCTGAATGCTGAGTTTTGAACTGAGGCAGCAAATTGCTTATAATGCATGTGCTAAGTGAAATAGCTTGAGTAAAGTAGAAATGAATACTGAAACAATGAAATTAAAATAAATCATGGCCTGATCATAGAACATTCATGCGTAGAAAAGCTGATGAAACCATCAGATGAATTATTTCTCGTGAATTATTCACTCATCTCTAATGACTATTAAGGTTTCTTTGCTTCAGACAAAGTTTCAAGTGCACTGGAAACAAATGGGGTGAGAGTCAGATATACCCCCTGTAATGGATCTGTAAGTAATTGATCCATTGCTACCAACTGTCTTTATCTGCTAGGATAATTGCCGTATCTATAAACCTTAGGGAGGCAGTATTTGATCAATTATGGTTTGCGGCAATATGTTTCCTAGTTTCTGTTTTGCAGCATCTTGTCCTTGTTGTAAAACAAGCTGTTTATTGCATAGTCCTCCAATGGCAAATATGTCAGCAACAGAATTTATGCATAGGATCATGGTGTAACAGATATGGCAATTATCTGTAATAGCTGTGAGAAACCTTACTGAATAAAGTTAGTCTCTTTGGAGCCCATTGTATGAAACGAAAAGGTTATGTGGTGTTGTGAGCGCTGCAAAGCATTACCAACCTCAAAGAACTGTGTTGACCAATGGGTCAGACTGGAATGGACTTCTGCACAAATGGTGTTAAGAGGTTTGCTTAGGGAATCTCTAGGGTAAGGTGAATACAGATTCCCACCTCCGGTTATGCAAAAGTCCAGCCTTTGGAGGCTACACCCTGAGGAGGGGGCTGTTGTGTACGGATTACCTGTTCCCCGAATTCGTAGATCAAAGGGCCGTGCTGCATAAAGGGACAACTAACCATTTCATGAGAACGCCTTTTCCGAGCTAAAGCTGTCATGAACTTATAACCACAGAAAAACCCTTGGTGAACGGCTGACTCCTACCAGAACTCTTGCTAGATTGCGAGGGTGAACTCCGGTAAACTGATTAGTGTATGTTTAGGTTCTTTTATGGTTTTTAAACGGTGTTTTCTGTAGTGCCTTCACCTGAAGAATACATGTGATTGGTTAGAAAGAGCTGCGATGTGGCTTACAGCTCTGAGCACTTAATGCTGCCTTTGGAGAGAAAGTAAGGCACAGAAGCCAACCTGGTTAGGTGAGCTGACATGCTGGGACAGTCACAGTGTTGACAGGGCCCTGCCCAGCCTGGAAAAACCCCACTGAGAAGGGAGAGAGACCTCGATCTCTCCCAAAAAGGCAATGGCTGGGTGGGCCAGAAGCCTGAGAGTGGGTGCACACAGAGAGGAAATACAGGTGCAATCGTGGCACAATGAATACCAGCCACAAAAATCTCACTACTTTTATAGTGTTAAAATCACATGAAATAAGAACTGAGGTCCTGATCCCTCGGTGAGCTGTCTACAGGCCGACCACTACACCTCCAGAGTCTCATGGAGGCCAGTGGGCCACTAGGCAGAACTTACTGCAGGATCTAGCCCTTAGTGGTGATGTTACTATCCCACTACATCCAGGAACCTGTGAATTGTAATTCTGTAGCAAACTGTAACCAAGTCAAAACCAATTAAAAGTGTATGTGAAGGGCTTTATTCGGTTATTTCTGTCCCATTGTAAAAAGGGAGACTTCTCATTTTGATGCATCATATAATTGAATTTTAGCAATACAGTCTTGATACTGCACATCAAAGGAATCATGTGTAGTGTTCTCTGTGTGCAGATTCAGATGTTAATAGGGTGGCTTCACTTCAAAGAAGCCATGAGCTAGGCAGCAAGTATTTTAAAGGTAGCTGCAGGCATCAGTACCACATAGTGTATCATGTTTTTCCCTTCCGTTGTCCGTACTGTAGAGTTCAATTTGTCAGAACTGCAGATTCCTACACAACAAGGGAAGGAAAGCAAATGATCTGTCACTAATGGGGGGTCACTAATTAAGATTCGCCTCTACTAAAAGACTGTAAACTGAGAGATGCTAATTGATTTTGGAAGAATCGTAGACTCAGAGCACCAGCGTTGCTTTCCCAAATGGCTCTCAGCTCTTGGCTGTGAGCTACACTGTTCACAAAAACGAAAGGGAAAAATTAAGCATCAAATCCAAACCAAGTGAAAAAAGAATTAAAGGGTGTAAAGCTTTGATAATGCTCTCAGAGCTTTGCAGAAATCAGTAAGTTGAGGGGGAAACTACTTCTCACTGGCAGCTGCATTTAGCAGAAAGTGAGGACCAATGTTTAGAGCTGGGGATTAACTGTCAGGACTCCTGGGTTCTCTTTTCAGCTCAGCCGCTCTGTGACCTGCATTGCACCCTTTTGCAAGTCTGCATCCTTGATCACTCACCTACAAAGTGTCTACTGTCTATTATAGCATCTTTATCTGCCACAGGTGCCTGGGATTTAGATTTGCAAAAGAAAAGGCTGAGCACTTTTATTAACTGCATGAATACCCCAGTTAGATGCTAGAAACATTTAGTTCACACTAGGTGTGTTCAGAGGACTAAGAACGAGATCCAGCAAAGCACACGAAGGCTCCATTCACATGGATAAAGTTATGCAAATACTGTATGTAAGTGAGGAGCTGGTCTGGGCCCTTACACAGGTTTTTACATAGCAGCTCCAATGCTGACATTATATTGACTCATTTGCATAGTCGCTCTCACATGAGTAACTTGCTATCTCTCCTCCCACAGTCTTGGTATCTCTCCCACAGTGTCTTATAAATGCCCACTATCTTTATTTCACACCCTTCCACTGTTTTCATCCTGCCTAAAGACTCACTAACCCTAATCCAGAATGATCAAGCTGGCCGAGTCAACATAATGTGAGTTGGGTATTGAACAACGTTAACACCATCCTAGGCCTACCTGTGGTTCTTGTCTTCTTTGTATTTGTCTTATGGAGCATAAACACATCAGGGCATGCACGGTCTTTAATTTTCATATCTTGTGCAGCGCTGGTCACCTAACAAAGATTTAATAAGACCATTCGTCACTGGGTGCTTATGTGTCTCGTGAATTAATGTCCATGAGAATCATTGGCTGTGTTTAGACGAGAGTTTTATTTCGAAACAACAGCTGTTGTTTTAAAATATCTTATGTCCACATGATGTTCCGTTATTTTGAAACAGTAAAACCTCGCTTGAAATCGAAATAGCCATTGTTTTGAAATGGCTGTTTCGAAACATGTCCGAACGGCCTTATTTCGAAATAACCATTTTGAAATAACAACCATTTCGATAGTGGGCTTTCCCTTAATTCGAATTAACTTATTTCAAAATAAGGACTTTATTTCAAAATACCTCATTTCGAAATAACAGTTTACGTGTGAACATAGCCATTGAGATCCTTGACTGAGGGGCACTGCAAAATTACTATTTGGTCAAGAAAGTGATTTTAAATGTAGCACCTTTAACAAAACAGATCTTTTTCCTAGGTTCACTCTGAGTCTCTTCTCTGACCTTTCTGATAGAATAAGATTGTGATCACTCTTTATTCCTCTTGATGCAACAGATCTGATGTAGCTATGAGAGACTTTGATTCTGATCTACATTTCACGATGGGTGGTGTGGAACAAGGGGGCTATCTTTCTTGAATTCAGTAACCAATAGTGTTTTCCCATCCCTGTCACAGACACTGTGAGATATGAAGGAAAAAAGCCCAAATGCTTTATAAACTGACAGGCAGAGTAGAATGGGCCTATTATGTGTTCAATATGTAACATTATAATCAAGTAAGAGAAAACAGTGGGGCAAAATTCAACCAGCAAGCATTGCACCCACTTACCGCTGGGTCGAGCTTGCTCCTCCAAAATGATACCAACTCCTGTCCTTAGAAACTTTCCACAATCATTTTAAAGTGCATGCTAAAAATTCAAATATGAATATCAACCATCCTTCCCTTCCCTACACCCAAGGTCTGTGACTGCGGAATGTCAAAGAACCCAGTTGACTGCAAGTGTGATGTATAATTTATTTTTAATCATGGGATTATGTAGATAAACAGAATCTGCAGCCTCACAATGTCAGTTTGTTAATCAGTTGTAATCTCAGAGGAATTAATAATGCAAATCTGCAACCCTCATGTCAAGCAGGCTTGCGAGTCAGCATGACAATTGTCTGCAGTGCAGTGAGATATTGCGCCTCATTTTAACTTGGGTGCCATGGAAACTTGTGATGCATGATTTAGTGCTCAGCAGAACAATATTTATGGTACTCAAAACTAGCACGAGTGTTGCTGACTTGGCTCCTCTTCCTCTCTCGTGACTATATTGCTGGAGTGCAGCTGATCAGGACATTATGAGCACCAGTGAGAACAACACTGCCCCTAGAGTTTCTCTGCGTTTCCAGCATCTCCACAAACTGAACCATCCTCAGCAATACATAGACGCTTGCTTCTTTCTCACTTTTACCATAGCACAAGTATTTCCCTAGTTCTAAGGTCATTTGAAGCCCCTTTTCTCACAAAGTCTTGCAAGGAACTTTCCTTTTAAATGAAAACACCACCGGTGCACCTCTGTACCCTCCCCTGACATGCAACACAAATTTTTCAAATTTGAGCCTGTCTGCGTGCAGAAAAACCCTTAATTGCTAGGCTATGATTAACATCATGCTATGTAGCTCCACTTATAGAATTTTCAGACTGTAAACAGGACCATTCTCATGACCTTAGGCTCCAGTGGATTTCTCTTGATAACACCATCTAATCGGATTTAGAGTTTAATTAAACAGCTGTCACTTTGCTTCCTCATTCTGCTGCGATTTAATGTTGAATTAGTTCCTAAATTAGTCAAGCTTGAATGCTTGCCTTCTTACAATTGAGAGGTTGGATGAACATGAGGATTGCTCTTCAGCTAAATCCAAGCAACTGTGGACCATATTCTTTACTCTGATCTTTCCACAGAGCTCCCATTAACATCAGTGGAAGTTCTAGGATTGATGCAAAGGAGCTAGCTTCCTGGAGAGTTAACTGAATTAGGTGCCTGCCTTTGAGGTATATGTGGGCATGTGCAAGTCCCTCTGCTCTGGCTATCAGACACCAGCCTCATATTCTGGTTTTTTTCCTTTCTAAGAAAGCACTTTTTTTTTTCCTGAATACCAGCTCTGTTGGATTTCCCATGGGATTGAACACTAGGGGCAAGCAGGAGAGGAAAGATTCTGAACTAAGATCTCGCAGTGTACCACAAATGATACAGATCTCACACTGCAACTTCAGTGAAGTAACTCCTGATTTACCTGTGTGAGATCAAATTTAGGGCCTAGATCCTCAAAGGTATTTAGGAATCAAGGTGGAGGTGCATTAGCACCTAAATCCCTGTTGCTTCTTTATTTGCACACACAAAGGTGTGTGAGGGACTCACTGACTTCCAAGGGAGTTTTATGTGTGCAAAGAACATAGAAGGATAATGTTACTTTGACTAGCGCAACCTTCCAGTTGTTCTTGTGTGCTGTAATGTACGATTACTAGCCTTCGGCCTTGAAGCTAAACAAAAGAGAAGTGAATATGAGTCTTTTCTTTGCCCTAACTTGATTGGTTGCACTTGAGCTACAACTAAGTAAGTGCTTGGCTAAGAGAGGTATAACACTTGTCTAGGGGCCTCCCATCTGCTTCTTCTGTATCTGTAGCAGATCATTACAAAAGATGTTGCACAAGTTGTAAAGATCCTTAACATACTTGTACGTAACTATCAGTAGAACAGCTTTGAATCACTATGACCTCAGGGCCTTATTCTGAGCTTTTGGATATGATTTTAGGATTATAGAGAAGGAGATTTCATTCCATGCCTTTTTGCCTTTTGGGGCACAGTCTGATGGTCCTTTTGTAAAGGTGTCGGGGTGTCCAGAAAGCAAAAAACATCTGTTGTTTGTCATTCTGTAATACGCTCTTAGGGCTAGGAATGGGCAGACCTTTTCTGGATAACAAAAATGCTCTGATCTGTTGTAAAGACAATTTTGGTGCTTCCTTTAGGAGAACTAGGATACAGCTGAAACTGACCAATCAATTTTTAAAATAATTTCTCCTGTGCTGGAGTAAATCAGCTGTTTCTCCTCCAATAAGCACATTAATCTTATGAGAGACATGGTGGGTAAGGTACTATTTTTCACTAAATCAACTTCTGTTGCTGAAAGCGACATTGGTACCCATGAAAATGTTCCCTAGTATTACTGTCTGTTGTTGAAATGTGAATATACTACAACCAATGCGAATACGCTATAGTTATGTCCCGTAAGTGTCCCGTTTTGTCCATGTGTGCCAGGAAGAGGTATCCCATCCAGAAGCCAGTTGGTTTTCTTATTCTTCATACGAAATGACTGACGTCATGGCTGCCCTGTTGGAATTATGCTCCCTGGTGCTTAGAGTTTCTAAGGCAGCTTAAGATCTAGAAAGCCAACTTGGAAATTCTAGCTGCACAACTCGCAACAATCTCAGAGGGAACAGAACAGCTAGCTACCCTGCTTGATTTTGGAAATTACAGCCTGTGAATATTTTAGAAGATCATGACACATTTATGACAGCCTTGTTCCAGATTGAATATTAGTGCCTGCTCAAGATTCATCCTATTTTTTTTCATATTTATACCCAGTTCTCTTTGCATTAGTTTGGTCATTTTTAAGTATAAAGAAAGCAAATCCAAACACCATTCTTAGCTGTTTTTTTGTCCTTCCACAGCTCAAAATAGATTTTATTTAAAGAAAGGAAAAATGTCCAAGATATTGTTGTTGTTAAAATTACCTACATCTTATGCTGGTTTTCAGCCTTTCATAAGATTTCTTAGTAATCCTGTGTTTCCACAGCACAGCATTCAAACTAACCAGCATCTAGAAAAAGTTTTCTATCCCTATTCAGAATGCAAGTAGGAAGCATTATTATAGCAGATACCAAACATTGTGACAGTTGTTTTGTAATGTCGCTCGATGTGATCTCTAAGGTCCAACTTCCAATCCATCATTAACTTGCACTGATGAATAACTCAGACTGCTGCAATAACAATCTGGTGGAGTTTGGAAACTCAGCTTCCAAGCTTTGATGGATTTTGAATCAGACCCCTAGAGCTCTTTAAACACATTGTTAAATTAGCCCATTATAAAACACTTTCCTTTGCTGAGTGGCCAGTCTTGGAGTTTTATTTCAGCCGTGTTTGTTTCTCTCTCTCTGTGGTATTGTTCAGCTTTTGAGGGGCCTTTGTATCCACATCTTCTTTGTCTTTTGCTTTACAGTTTGCTGCCTGACAGCCTGTGCATACATGTGCAGATTGTGGGCCCAGTTCCGTTACACTAACAGGCCTTTTGCTGAAAAAAGGGGCCATAAAAGGGGCAGAAACAGCCCCCTGAAAATATTCCCTGTCCTGGTCTCTCCCTGCATATGGTCGGCAACAGGCTCTGCACTAGCCCTGCTCCTTGCCCCTAGTGGAGGAGGCATGTTGTAGTGAAGAGAAGGATGTGGGACAAAGATGGGGAGAGGGCACTACGCTACCACTGTTTTCTACTACCCATGAACCGTAGTGAACCGTCGGAAGCAGAACAGAAGTTAGTGTTCTTACTAACGCTGAGGCCATCCCTTAGCTGAGATGATAAAGGTGTCTTCAAGCCATTTTGCCCCTTCTGCTTCCCTCTAGCCTCAAGCGTATAGGAACAGAAGTGAAAATAATGCCACTGTTGTTATTTAAGCTTATACTGGAGTTGGCTCTTGCCTAACATATTGTGCTTGGAGGCTGAAAGATGGAAGTGACTGCAGCTTTGTAATTTGCTAAAGCGGTGTGTTGAAATTTATTCACAGATTACACTTAAACACTTCCTGTACTGGACGGCAGTGATGAGTCGTGACTGATTTAATTGGAGATGAAGTGTGAAGGGTTTCATCCTTGTTTTGATGGACCAGATGCCATGGTACCATAGTTACTGCTTCTCTGTTAATATCAAGGCTCTCTAATCATACTAATGGTATTAGCTATTAGTAAATGCATCTAATATATTTCTATTTGTGCATATCATGAATTGAGTATTCCTAAAGTTGATGCTGGGCCTATGAAAAAATGATCCAGAACTTCCATGAGCCTTTATCATGACAAACTGCACATTTGATTTTTGATTTTTTTCCTCTTGCAGATGCAACCCCTGAAGCAATTAATCAAACTAAATCCATTCAAATGCATTCTGTTTCCTTAATGAAACCATTAGCGGAGGGCAGGAGATTGAGATATCTTAATTGCTCATAATGTGATGGTAGTCAGGTTTTGCACATCTTCTGGCCAGAAAGGTCTTGGGGAGTTTCAGCAGGTTTTTTTAACCTTTGTAATAGTATCTCTACGTCAAACCCACTTAGACATCATATCCCTCTATAATGATCCACTGGAAAGAGATAAACAGAAATGATGGATTGTTTTTAAACAACTGGTACGTCAACTCTGTCCTGTATAACACAGACAGTAGGATTATCATTTGTGTTGACTGTTTATACTTTTGCCTTTTAAAGGCACAAATCATTTTCTTTTCTCCACTACAATGGCAACATCTGATTTTGGAGTGGGTGAGCCAGAAGAGACTTGGGTTTGGTAAAAGAAGGATAGCAGCTTTGTGATGCAAGGATCAGATCCCAATACTCCGAGTTAGGTCAATAGCTTGCGACTTTATCCATTGGACCACACTGCTACGCTCTTTTCCACTATTTTACATCTTGGTGCTCATATGAGTTTATTCCATTGGTTACCTATATTGCATGCTAGACCAGGACTAAATTCAGCTCTTGAGTAAGCTCTGATGATTCCCATTCAAGTCATTGTGAGATACACCTCGCAGTTCTGCACAGCAAAAGGCTGATATTTCAGGTGCTTCATCTCGTGTGTTCACACATCCTCTTTATTCATTTCTTTGTTCTAATAGGCTGCCATTTGGTAGGCTATCGTTGGATGAAAGCATTGAATGATCCCCAAACCAGACAACCTGGTTCACACTTGAAACTGTGCTTCTGTTATGTCTCTTATTCTGAGCCTGTCCCTTTATATTAGATTTCTCCCTCAGTAATTCACTCTAGTAGCTAAAGACAAACTTGATCAAAATAGAATCATTTCAGAGGCGACCGGAGATAGCCTGAAAAAATGCTCTGTCAGTTCCACATGCTCTCTCACTCCTCCGTCACCCCCAAGTCCTTAGTTTGCACAGTTTAACATTCTTGGGCACATAAAATAAGTAAAGGCGTTAAGGGATTGAGGCAAAAGATTAATTTCCAAGGACGTACGATGCTAGAAATATCAAAATAGACTGGAAAAGATACAGTGGCTGTCTGGGTTTTTCTGCGCACATAGCTTTGGAATCCTACAGAAGGAAAGGTGATTTTTTTTTTATTAGTATTGCTTATTAAACTATTCCTAGAGATGTTTCAGGGCTTCTCTTGTTTGTGTGTGCACTTAAATATCTGCCTGTCCAAAAGTACCAATATATGGAATATACCATGAGGCAACATTTTTAAACCTGGAGGGTAAAAGTTAGGTTCTGAAGACCATGTGTTTAACTAAGGTGGCTGTATTTTCAAAAGTGCTGAAAATCCATCACAATCAGTGGGATGTGTTGGTTCCTCTCTGCCTTTGAAGTCAGGCTTCTTACTGAGATGCCTAAACATGGAATCAGAGATATAATTTTAAGCCCCTGATTTTGGAAATTTTGGAATTGATTTAAAATGTGGGATACAGTTGTGTACATACTGTAGGATGTCAGCTTGTCTGTGTATGTTTCTTATTTGCTTAGAAGAGTCAGCATTCCTCCTTTTATATTATAAATAAATGCATTGTCTTATTTGTTAAACAAGAGGAAGAGGTAAACCTCAAATTAAAATACTGTGAGTGGTAAAAACAAAACCAATGTGGAAGTTAAACCAGTCAAACTTAAATGGAAAATAAAACAATGGCTTGTGTATCAGTACCCACTCTTGCTTCCATTGATATCAAAATTCCTATTGACTATAGTACTGCAAGAATAGCCCCTGGGTGCTTTTCCTGACTTTTATTCACTTTGTAGGGCTAGAAATTATTAAGTTGCATAATGTCTTGAAGTTGTCCTTAGAAGTCCATCTTGGGCATGGAGTTATAATGAGACCACCTGAAAAGTGAAATGTGTTAGCTGTATTAATAGTGGATTAAAAGCCTTTCAACTATTCAGACCTGTTTTCAGGCTTTCAGGTTTCCGTCTTGTTTTCCCTATGGTAAGGCTAATAGCATCACTAACATGCACTGGATTCTTTACATTCCTTTACGGCTTAGAAGTGTCATCAACCATACCAAAAGAAACAAAATCCTCCTGGAAAATCCAGGTCTAGATAGATGCTAGACACTACCTCCGCCAAGGAGCTCTTTCTAATTCCGTTGTCTTAAATTTGGGAGAAGTTTGAATTGCGTTCTGAACTTTGCAGCTTGAGTCCATTAGCCCTGAACTCCAGTATTGGAAAGTAAATAATGGGTCTCATGTCTAGAAGTAAGTATCTGAACCTACCCATAGTTAGCTTACCTTTAACATGGGTAGAAAGCAGAAACTGTGTGTAAGCTGAGCTCTTCTGGAGTTATTTAAATGGCAAAGATTTTGTTTTATAAAAAGTATATATAGTTCAAGTGCTGTCACCATGCAGAGAATATCAGTTTGGATTTACTGCATTTAAATAGGATGCTTCCAGTTGGAGAGAAGGGTGTTGGATCAGCAGCTGATGAAACCTGGCTTGTCTCCATTGACTTTAGATCAGTTGAGGAGCTGGCTTTGGGTTCTTAGGAACTTCTCTAACCATCCCAGTGGTTTCGTCCAAGAAGTGCTTTAACAGTGCTGTGCTTGGTTTTGTGTGCAGGACACAGAAATTCTGAACACCGCAATTCTCACAGGGAAGACAGTTGCTGTGCCCATCAAAGTGGTTTCCATTGAGGAGAACAGCGCTGTGACGGACATCTCTGAATCAGTGGAGTGCAAGTCTTCTGACGAAGACGTCATCAAAGTAAGTTCACCCCATGTGTTTGCTTCCCAGGCCTTCATGCCTTTCCATAACTAACCAATAAACCTGGGCCTGCGATTCAGTTGTTTCCAGACTTCAAATGGATAAGAAGAAAGTTTGTAAAGACAGAAAATGGAATTAAGTACCTCGGTAAAGTCACATTGTTGATTTTCAATAGACGAACTTCCATCTGTGTCTCTGAAAACCTTCCCCCTTAAGGTACATCTGCATTCCAAAAAACGACAGACAGCACCAAGTCTCTGACCTGGCTTAACTGACTAAGCTCCTAGGCCTCATGCCGTTGGGATAAAAATAGCAGTGTAGACATTCAGGCTCAGGCAGGAACCCAAGGTCTGAAACTCTTCTCCCTTCACTGGATTTCAGAGTTTAGGCTCTTGCCTGAGCCCAAACATCTAACCCAGTGGTTCCCAACCTTTCCAGTAACACAGCACACTTCTATGAAACAATTCCATGGCACATCCACTTTTTTCAACTGAATTGATTGCTCATAAATGTCACATTTATTATGTCATATTTACTATGTATGGTACAGTCTTACTAGATTGGGTTGCATGGTATTGCATACAGAAAGCTAAAGGAGGATCAAATGCATTAATGTTTCAAATCCACCAGAAAAAATTGCATGTCATCTCAATTTTGCCCTTTTGGTCACCTGTGCTTAGAATGTTCATGTTTTAGAATCAAAAGACGATATCTCGCTTTTAATTTTGATAATTTTTTTTCACATGTTTTATGAGTTGAAATTTTGGTTGGATAGAATTCTGTTTAAGATAAAACAATATTTGTTTTACATTGATTTTTATAACCTTTGTACAAAATTTCGTGGTACACTTGGACAGTTCTCATGGCACACTGGCTGAAAACCACTGATCTAACTTACTGTTGTTAGCCCTGCATCATGAGCCATGGTAGGCTGAGTCTATTGACCCAGACCTGCTTCTGGGGATTTCTTTTTCCCCTGCAGAGTAGCAATAAATATATTATAATAGATAATATAATATGTAATAATAAATATAATAGTCACATCTTCGTAACAACCTTGCATAATTTTGTTGGTGCGTGAAGCTGGTACGTTGGCCCCTTCACCGTTGGGCAGGAAAGCAAAACCAAGGTCTGGTTCATCATTTCTAAGTCCCATGTAAGCCCTTGAGAGGGGCTGAATTTATCCTTGGTGAATAAATTGGAAACTCCTTGGAACAGAATATTTCATTTATTAGATGGCTGCCCAGCACTGAGCACTGCAGGTCCAACCTTAAGTCCTGCTGCATCCAAACGTTTGATAATAAAATGGCATAGACCCTATTGGGCCTGTGATATACATCTAGCAAAGCAGCACCCGCGTACCCCCAGGGATCAACAGTGCCAGACCCAGGATTATTGGGGGGCTATACCTGCCCATTTTTTAAGATGGCTATCGTAGCCTCACATTGACTGCCCTGCACTGCGGGCCCAGCCCCCCAAAGCAGGTCCTCCACCCCCGAAGCATGGTGGCCTCTGGGCAGGCTGTCACTGAGGGTGGGGGCCCTAGGGCCTGAGGCCTCTCCAGCCCTCTTCTGGCCAGTCTGTCCCTGGGTAAAGCAAAAAGATGCTGGCCCACCCTGCTCCGCCAGCATGTCAGCCAGCCTGGTGGGGAGCAGAAGTGTAGATCCCAGCCTCCAGCCCCAGAGTCCCGCCTCCACCACCCTCCCCCTGCACCAGCAGAGCAGAAACGTTCTCTGCGCTCCCCAAATACTCACCAGCTCTGAAGAGGGCACAGGAGGTGGATTATCGCAGGGGTTTTAGGGGCTGGAGCCTGGGGTCCCCCTTTCAACCAGGGCTTGGGGCTTCAGCCCCTTTAGCCCCTGTGATAATCCAGTAGTGCCCATCAGCAGTGCTAGCCGAGGTGGCCCTTAGCTCCCCATTGCCATGGGGCCCTGACCCCCTGCTCCTCATCTTCTCCCTGAGGCCCCGCTCCCTAGCCAGGCTGTAAGCCAAAGCTGTGCTGTGGTAGGAGCCACACAAGGAGCCCAGGGGAGCCCCAGCCCCTCCACCTGCCCTGGCATATTCTCAGGCACCCTCGCCCCTCCGACAAGGTAGGAGGAGGGTCTGGAGCTCCCCAGAGTGACCCAGGCTCTCTAAGCGACTGTTACTGTGTTGGGGCTCAGGGGAAAAGAGAAAAAACAGGGCACCCCCACTTCTACACGGGTACCAGCACTCATTGCAGGGATATATATTGCCACAGATTTATTCAGCTCATTGGTGTCTTATTAAGACAGCAGGACCCCTGCATGCTTGCAGCATCCAGTACTTAAGAGTTCACAATGCTGCACTGCAGAGGGATTCATGTAGATACCTTTATTACAGCCACCTAAACACCACCCCCTCTTAATTTACTGTGATTACCTTCATTAGAATAAGCATGAAATGGGTTAATTCATCAATGACTGACAGAGCTTGCCATCTTCATACCAAGGAGACGGAGAGAGGGAGACCAGGCAGACTTGGGAATTTAGTCACTCTGAAATGACAGAGCTGCACAGCCAGGAAAGGGGGACAGTGGCAGAAGAGCTCAGAGCCTGTCCACAGGGCCATTGTGCAGATGGACTTGTGTTTCTGATGGATGCCCAGGATCTATACAGTTCTTAAGGGATCCAGTGGGCTTGCGGGGAGACAAATGTGGCCTGTCAAAGAAACAAAAGTCATTATTCATCATCACCAGTTGCAACGACAGTAGAGTGATGGCTCTCCCCCCCAAAAAACTTGCTATTTGATGGGTTGAAGAAGACGCTTGTTCAAAAAGGGAAATTAAAAAACAAACCTGCTTACCAAAAGAAGGTTTCAAATAGTGATATTAGTGCTTCTCGAGTAGTTGCAATTCTCAAAGCATTTGGTGATCTGGAAAGGACTGTGTTATCTTGAAGTGTTGTATCATAGAATCTAAAATAAGAAGGAACCAATATGATCATCTAGCCTGACCTGCTGTATGATGCAGGGCACAGAATGTCACCCACCCACTCCTGTAACAAACCTCTAATTTAGGACTGAGTTATTAAAATCCTCAAGTCATGGCTTAAAAAGACTTAGAGGTACAGAGAATCCACCAGCAAGTGAGCTGTGCCCCAGGCTACAGAGGAAGGCACCAAAAAAAAAAAAAAAAAAAAGAATCCAGGGTCTTTGCTAATCTCTCCTGGGGGAAAATTCCCAATTGACCCCAAATACAGTGATTATTTAAACCCTGAGCATGTGGGCAAGATTCACCAGCCAGGAAAAGAATTCTCTGTAATAACTCAGAACTCATCCCATCTAACGTCCCGTCTCAGGCCATTGACATATCCACCACCAGTAGTCAAAGAACCGTCTGTAGTCCTGTTAGCATTTCAAGCTCTACTCCTACTCCTGATCAACTAAAATTTAGGTTAATGTAGCTACGTCATTCAGGCCACATAGATAAGCTGATGTAAGGCCCAATGTATGTTAATGGAAGAATCCTTCTATTGACTTAGCTACCACTTCTTGAGGGGCTGGATTTCCTACAGTGGTGGAAAAACCTCTTACGTCTCTATAATTAAGTGTCTGTGCTACAGATGTAGTGTTTGTAGTGACATGCCCTCAGAGCCTTCTCCGAAGGAGTGTTGTCTCTACAACAGGGATTTTTCAAGAAGAGGCTTTTTGCATTAGTTCAGTTTTTTAGGTGGCTTCTAACAGCCCATCTGTCTAACCAGCTCTGAGGTTATGATGAAATAAATAACTGGAAATGAATGTTCAAATGTTCATTGGAATTGAACAGAGGAATTTTTGAGACGTAACTTTTTCCTCTGCAAAAATGTTCTGAAAATGATTCAGATTAGCAAAGAAGCTGTCATTTCTACTTTCAGAAAAATATGCAGTGCCTCTGAGGGGATGCATCTATCACAGGCAAATGTTAACTGCTATAAATAACAGGAACATAGAACTGGAAGGGACTTCCTGGGTCACTGAGTCCAGTCCCCTCCTATCACAAGCAACCTTTTTTATATAATCCCATTCACAAATTTATCAAGCTCCATTTTACAACTGGTTAGTCCCCCCACCCCCCGGAATGCTATTCCAGAACCTCCCTTCTCTGACAGTTAGAATCCTTCTACTTTCCACACTAAATTTATTCACAGCCAGTTTATTCTTGTGCCAACATTGTCTTTTAGCTCAAATAATTCTCCTCTGTCACTGATGTTTAATCTCTGATGTGTTTATACAGAGCAATCATATCCCTTCTGTCTTCATTTTGATATTCTTTTAGTTTACTCATGTAAAATAGGTCGTCCATCCCTCTGATCATCCTAGAACTCTTCTCTGCGCCTGTTCCAGTCTCAGTTCAGCTTTCTTGAACATGAGTGACCAAAATTACACACAATATTCCATAAGAGGTCTTCCCCGTTCTTTAACAATGCCATTAATGCTCCCCTATCTCTATTGAAAATACGTCACCTGAGCCATCCTGCGATCACATTTGCCTTTTCCTTGGTGGCACCACATGGGCAGCTCATAGCCATTCTGTGATTGACCAGTCCAGTCAGGTCTTTCTCCTTTGTCATGTCCAACAGATGCACCCTAAGTTTATAGGAGAAACTCTTGTTGTTGTTCCCTAAGTGTACACTCCTTTCCTTTACACAGCCCATTTCTGTTATTCCAGTCTTCAAGGTCCTGTATAATTTTCTGTTCTCCTCTGTTTGGAGGATGCTTCCCAACTTTGTGCCACCAGCAAATTTCACTAGCACAGTCCAACATTTTGTGCCAAAGTAGGTTGGTTCCAAGACTAACCCTTGAGAAATCTACTAGATTTCTTCTAGAAATCTTCAGGAAGCCCACTACTTCTCCTTTTAGCATAACACGTTGTCATCTCCTTTTCAATCAGTTCCTCATCCACCTAACAGTTCCTATACAAATCCCCATCATCTCGAACTTGACTAATAATAGTGCTAGTTTAAAATAATCTGAAGTGTAGAATTCTGACGTAAGTTTTAATCTACAATTTTTCATTTAAAACATTCCCACTGTCATTAGAAATTATGAAAACATTGTTATGGTTCATATGAAAAGTTTTCAAAAACAAAACCATAAAGAAAAACGCAGTTGAAAACTGAACAAAGATGTTTTTAAATTTCATTTGGAAATTCCCCATCAACTATTTTAAAAATAATCACTGGCAGCATCCCTTCCATGTGAAAATTTTCATTTTTAATTTTTCATCAAGAATGGTCTTTGAGCTGAAAAATTTGGACCAGTTCTAATAAATAACTGATTCCCATGGCTGCTGGTAAAGGAGCATGATATCTTCAATAAGGGTAGTGTGCATGTGTGTGTCCAATTCATATTAAATGAGAATTTCTTTGTTCTCAGAGGAACTTTGGATTGCTTTAATTTTTTTTGGTGGTGGGGGGGAGGGCGAGATCAATCCACATAAAGATCATTTATGCTGATGGTCTGTTTCCATCACCCCCGTCCACCCTCTCATGGCCTCTCTCTTTCCATCTCATCACCTGAACATAACACTACTGATGGGATTCAAATAACAAAAGATAAACTATAATAAAACTGTAGAATTAACAGGAGTTTTGCAACCATCACATTAGTAGATCCATGTGTTCTTTCCCTTCCTCAGCCCATTGTCTAACTAGTCTATTTCAATTGTAAGCTCTTCAGGTCAGGGCTAATCACTGCTGTTTGTACAGTGTCTACCATAAAGTGAGCACATTCAGCTGGCCCCCAATAAACATGAGAAATAATTAAGGTGTGCAAATCTGTAGTGGATCCAATGCAATGAACTGAGAACAATTGGGCTATTAAAAAAAAAAGCAGGCTAGGAGCAGATTGACAGGAGCTATATGAAATGCAGAGAGAAAGGAGTTCACACAAACATGTTCGTGCAGTTTCAGCCCATATGGAATTTGCATTATGCTTTACATTCAGACCCCCTTACAATGGAAGCTGCAGGTGATCAGCACTTGGGCCTTTGGCCCACAATAATTAGTCACTGGGTAGTTAAACAGCCACTATTAAAATTCAAGCAAAGAGCAAGTAGGTGATATTTCTGCCCTGTGATTTGAAGTGCCAGTGGAGAGAAGCCCAGTTGCATTCATTTCACAGTGCCCTACATTCAACTGCAGAGATATGATTCCAGGTAACAGGACACAATGATGATCTAAAAATAGAATTTGCCTGCAAGTAGAAGGTAGTTCTTTCCCCCGCGATAAGACTTGTCTCTGAGCAGCTCGGCGCATAGTGTCCTGCCTTGAGCTGCTAACTTTTTTTTTACCCCTTCAGTTTCATCTCCTGCCAACGTTATAGCTCCTTTGCTCCCAAATTTACAGTTGATTTCATGAGCTATAAAAGTCCTTGAGTGCTGTAGACCTTCATACAATGGTCTCAACCTTTTAAAAGCGGACAAGAAATTTATTACGGCACTAAAAAAAAATCGGTAACAGCCACTTTGACCAGCATGATCTATGTATCTGAAACCATTAATAATGATTGTAACTCCCCAGTCTCAGGTACCTTTTAATCTCCTGGAAACCCAGGAAGAATTTAGCTGCTCTTGTGAATTTTTCCACACAATTCATTTAGGACCAGATCTGTCCTTGGCTTCAGCAGGGGTCTGCTCACAGCCTGAACAAAAGCAGTTCTATGCCAAGAGGCGCTTGCACCCCCTTGTGTCAGTCCAGAGCTAAAGAACCTGGGTGATGCTTCCAACCTGAGGATATATGTCCGATCGGAGCTCATCTTGTTTTATATTCTACTTGTACAGCAGTGATCTGGTTTTATTTAAGAAGCTAGTCTATGTACTCTGTTTGGTTCTGACTCAGGTAGAGCTTGTTGCCGTGAGGCTAGGAGACCGATGGGGGCTCCTTGTTACAGTCAGTGGGGTGGGAGATCAGGGCTTCCCTGCTGGATCCATTGACACTGCCATCCTGCTGGAGCCATAAGGGAGCACTGATTTCCCATCCTTGTGGCTGCAGAAGGGCATCACTGTCCAGGGACCAGGTTGGAGCACACACTGCTATTTGGCATGTGTAGTTTCCTTCTTGCAGCCAGAAAGGCGGGAGATCAGCAAGGGGGCAGCCTCCTCATTGAACTCCGTCTGGCTGGCTGTGGTGGGGGTGGAGTGTTGCTGGTACAGCAGCCAGGACCTATCATGCTCAGAGAGGGGTAGGACTCTAAAAATCAGTGCCTCCTAGTTTGGCCTGCTCTCAGCAGGCTACCAAGTGTAAAACAGTGAATGTAAAAATGAGCACAGTAGTATCAACTGGTTTACTTTAAATATGTAGTGATTTGTGCTCCTTAATGGTGTGTACATCAATGCATTTTTTATGAGTTGATAGACTGGTGGCCCTTCGGGATTGTAAAAATGGTATTTATGGCTCACAAGCCAAAAGGTTGGGAACCACTTGGGTACATGCCATTACATTATTACTTATAACTGGTATTGCTAACGGGACCAAAGACCCCCTTCAGAATCAGGTTTTCATTGTACTCCACCTGATCTCTGCCCTGAAGAGCTTGCAGTCAGATTTTTTTTTTTTTAAATAAAATTACATTTACGAACAGGAGAAGGTTTCACTCCAAAGCTCTCGACCCAAATGTAAGGAATATGGCTTACACATACAGACGCAGTGGCCATTGGTACTTATTGAATGAAGCCCTCAGCTCCAAAAGCGCAAGGTCCTAAACTAAGGGGATAATTCTAGCAGCTAGTAGTAAATAGCAGGCCATTAGTCAAGCTGGAACCAACCAGTAGAGGAAGATATAATCAGATGGGTAAGGCCTCGGTATTACACCATTCCAAAGGGGCAGTCATGTTAGTCTAGTTCACCAAAACAAGCAAGGAGATCCATGGCACTTAAAAACTAACAAATTGATTTATTGTGTGAGCTTTCATGGGAGAAAATCTTCTGACAAAGAGGGATTTTCTCCTGTGAAACTCATGCAATAAATCAATTTGTTAGTCTTTAAGTGCCACAGGACACCTTGCTTGTTTTGTGTTACACAGCTGTGTAAGAACTTTGAAAGCTTTGGATTTTGAACCCAGATCCACTCTCAAATTTCCCAGCAGTCCTTCCATGGATATAATGGCTAACATAAAGTCCAAAATCAAAACGTACTTGAATTATTGGGAATTGAAAGTTTGGCTCAAAACTGTGGTGGTCCAGGCCCAGTCTTATTAGCTGCCTGTTGTGCTAATAATAAAAGTATTAAAGTCACGGGTGGTATTGAGACTTTCAGGCTGAGACTCATGAGGATGATAGGCACTCATAAGACCCCAGTACTTACCAAAAGGTCCAATGTGGAGGTCACTGACACGTGTAATTTTCTGGAACTATTGCTGACTTCAGTGGAAATACTCATGGGAGCAAAGTTCCTCAGGATGCATACGTATTGCACACTGAAGTAAGAAAGGGCCTTTTGGAGCTTTTTGCTGGTTGTAATGGAAACACGGCTTTATAAAATCAAACCCATTCTGATAAAAATAGACGTGATCCCTTTGCTCAAATGTCAGCTATTCATTTGTGTATCCATTCAGATTAAAGCACACTGGATGCTACATACTGTATAAGCCAGCAGAGTAGGAGTAAGAAAACTGACAGGAAGCAATTTTCCTAAGCAGATCAGTGAGTTATTGTGTGCAATGGGGTTTTTGTTAGGGAAAGCTGACTTTTAAAATTTCATGGCTGGAGACGTAGCACCAGACTCAGGCAGTGGAGGGAAGAACTATCAACAGTACTGTATTTTGTGGAAGATATTTCATTATTCATTTCTTAAATACATCTACCCTGGAATAATTAACTGTTTGAAATCCTTCAGTTGCTTCCTTTGGTTAACCACAAAGAATTCTCACCATGCCACCATGCTCCACAGTATTTTCAAAGGTCAGATGCATTCTAAATCCCTTCCTTTATTTTGTCCCTTTAATTTTCTAGATGGGAATCCCAGAGACAGATGTGCACTTTTGGGAATATGTTCTCCCTTTAATTTGCAGGTGAAATGCCCATTAGTCTCATCCACAGGCATTATTAGAAATAGTTGCACAATGCCCACCTTAGATTCCAGTTCCCCAGCTGAGTGGCTAATCTGCAAGCAGTGGGAGAGCTCTTGGCTCTTGAAACCTGATCCTGCACACAGCTCCCATTGCCCTTTGAGTGGCCAGGAGGAGGCCCATACTGAGTTTCTGAATGTCTCCACGTGAGCCTGGTTGAGCAGCCAGATACCCCAATGATGCTATAATAAATATTTACAATAATCATTATCTCAGTTCTGTATAGATGGCTCATCACCTTATTAACCAGGTTCTAAGTGCATAGTTATTATGCCCCACTGAACCTACAGAGAGCCCAGTCACCTGTTAAACCCAATACCTGAAGTAGGTGGCTTAGACCCCAGACCCTTCTGTTCCAAAACCCAAACCTCTGCCACTTGACCTACGAGAGAGGGTCCCTTACTTTTATGACCTTGTTATTGGCTACCAATGGGAGGGTTAGTGGAGTCTCACATGCTTGAGCCAGGTTGAGAAGTCCATCCCTTAGAGTGAGCCGTGGTCCTCAACCTTTTGCAGGTTGCACCACACTTGGCAGCATGTCGTGACCCTACAGGACACACTAGCCCACCCTCAAAGCCAAATCCAGCCATCTCCTTGACTTTCCACAACACACTTACTAGCGTGTGGTGACACAGTGATGTGTCCCAACACAGTGGTTGAGAACAACTGTCTTAGAGGAAAGTGGTACATTATTATACCCTGTAGAGGAAAAATGGGTGTCCATGTATGACTTTCATCAGCAGACATGACAGGACTATTGAAGTGCTCAGGACAGCCAGATTATCAGGGAAAGGCTTCCATATCTGGCATACACCCTCCCTAACTGCCACAGGGTTAATTTTGGGCTGTTCCTGCTCCCACTGACATTCAGTCAAGTTTTGCTATTATCTTAAATAGGAGCGGAATCGAACTCTTTTAAGAGCCAGTTTTCTGTCCTTGAACACAGCTTAGGACACAATTCATCTCAATTCAGTAAGACTCTATTAGCATGACAAGCTAAGTAAGTGTTGCCAAAGAGTAAAAGAAAACAATATTTTTTTTTTTAAAGAGACAGACCCCTTAGGGTCTGTCAGGGTAGGAAAAGTTCACTCAGGACATAGCTGCACACTGTTCAGGGTTTGATCTCTTTGCCCAGTTGTCAACAGCATCAGGAGGCAGATTGCTGTGAGGCACGAGGCAATCTCTGTTATTTCAAGAGTTTCAAAGGGTTTGGTTCCATTTGATGCATAGTGGACACACAATCGTTGCCTCTCATACCTTTAAAGTCCTGCTGCCAAGGATGGAAAAGTATCCAAACGTGCTTTGCATCTCTTGTGGAGGGACATTCTTTGTCCTGGGCTCTACTGGAAAGCCTGCAAGTCTGGGAGGATTTAAAGCCGTACATTATATTTTTAATGCAGGTTATAGGAGAAAATAAAAACAAGTGACTGACTGGAAAGAAGCAAGTTGTTCTGATCAGCTATGTTCATCCAAGAAGAACACTAAGTTCCAATAAAAAAAACCAAAACCAAAACCTCTTATTGTGAATATAATGCACTTGATATATGACTCATCTTTTACTCAGGTCAAATAAAATTCTGTCTGGAGCTGGTTAGCTGGACGGAGCTGTTTTAAAGCTGAACAGCAGGTAGATGAACTTTTGATTTTCAAATGGATGAAATTTATACTCTTTCTAACTCAAGACTATAAAACTAGGGAAATTCTGACAATGAATGGGGTTTCCAGTCATCTGGTATGGTGCTTGGCAGACTGTATTTTGAACAGTTGCCCCAGTGCACTGTTTGCTAATCACGCCTCAGCCGCTAGTAACTGCTATTAATCTACTGTTCCACGGGAGTTGGTATGTTTCCAACTGCTTCTTCTGAAAGTATAGTAGGGATTGTATAAGTTCCTTGACCTTTACTCTGCACATCTGCATATATGCGCACAGAAAAATAGCACACGTTCTTAATTAGTATTTCTCATTTACATTACAGGAGCAATTGTGTTTCTTGCAGTCAGGGCCCCACTGTTCTGCAACTGGACAGATGCATAATAAGAGATTATCCTAACTCCCTGAGGCTATGTCTACACTTAGAAGGTTAGTTCCAATTAACTTGATTCAAACTAATTAATTCAAACTAATAATGATTAGTTCGAATTATGTCAATTTGAACTAAGATGTCCCCGGAAGAAAATGAATTCTAACTGGCATGTCCATGGACAGGACTTGCTAGTTTGGATTAGGATGGGGCACCATGGAAGGTGTGGCAAGATGGCCCCCAAGAAGGGCCATGCACCCAGCCAATATGTAGAAAGAGGAAGGCACTCTGGGAGGAAGAAGGTCAAAAAGCGTTAATTTGAATTACTGGTTAGTTCGCATTAACACAGCTACACTGGATTAATTCAAACTAATAAATTCGAATTAACCCTTACTTTGAAGTTAAGGGAGGTTTTATAGCTTTGAAGTAAGCTTTCCTTAATTTGAACCAAGGATGTCTTTAGTTTGAAGTAATGAAAGCCAGTGTAGCCATGCATTAATTTAATTAGAATTAATCCTCATTAATTTGAATTAAATTGTAAGTGTAGACATACCCTGAGAGTTTGCAGTCTACAAACAGATGCCAGAAATAAAGGAAGCAATAGTATCCACACTTTACGTATGGCACAAAAGAATGAAGTGATTTCCCCAAATTCACAGAAGGAATCCATGGCAGAATCAGGAATAAAACCCACATTTCTTTGAGTCCTCAACTGGGCCTTGACCATGGCACCATCCTTTTCTAATATTTCCTTCTTCCACTGCTAACAAGTTTTGCTGTAGCCCCATGACACTCTGTTTTTTAACTAGCAAATCTGATGTGCAGTGTCTTATTCAGAGCAGAACTGTAAATAGAAAAAGTTCCTCCCCTATTTTCAAGTGTCTCATCATTTAATGGAATCAGCATAGATCAGCACAGCAGAGTGTCAGAAAATTAGACTTTATTGTGCGCTTTCTTCTGATGCAGATTCAAAAAAATCATGCCAGCAGACTGCGAAGATTTTATAAATGGAATTATATTATTAGAGAGACAGAGGGAAAGGAAACAGAAGAGGTTTGAGAAAGCAGAAGCTTGACGTATAATACAAATCTCCCAGCATCAGCCTCTCTATAAATTGAAACTCGAAAGTGATCTAATATGAGATCCTGGATGTCAATAGAGAAAGATGTAAATACAGGAGCAGCCCATAATATGGAAAGACCATCAGGTTATCCAAAGAAACAGTAGGCCATGTCACTGCAGAGTTCTCTCTCTGTCCTCTCACCGATTTGTTCTGCCCACTACAGAGGTCCTGTACATCACGAAGGAAAAATCAAAGCAAAGTGACAATAAAAATCTTTAGAGTATGTGCTCCAAAACAACTTCAAAGCTGCAAGATCAAGACCAGCACAGGGACTAGAAGAAAGAGCCCAATCTTTTGTCACAAGGGAAGAATGATAACTTTGTTAGGAGGCTTCAGTGCTTGCTCTGGGCCGTTGTGTGCACTATGCCACTGAGTCACAACTCATGATAAACAAGGAGTCCTGTAGCACTTCAAAGACTAACAAACACATTTATTTATCACACAAACTTTTGTGGTCACATGGCTACCCCTCTGGGGCAAATCATGATGCTGCAGTTAGGAATCGCATACGTTTTCCCTCCTTTTTTCCCCCTCCCCTTCCACCAGGGGGTTCAAATCACATGCATCTTTTAAAATTACATTGTGAGGAAACCTCCACACTGGCATTGGATGAAATGGAACTTTACCCACAAAACCTCACGCAAAAAATAAATGTGTTAGTCTTTGAAGAGCCACAAGACTCCTTTGTTCTGTCATGCAAACTCAGCACAGTAAAGAATCTGTCCTTTGTATGAGTCAAGTGACCGACCAAATGGAAAGGTGTGAGTCATGGAAGACTTACTTTTTGTAAAAGTTACGAGGCAGCAGACAGTGTGGCAGTTACCATTCAAATCAGCAGCTGAATGGATCGACTGATTTTGACGTTTTCTTGTTTGAAGAAAGCAACAGTCTCTGTGCTCACCTCAGCGACCCCGCTCTGCCATGCAAAGGACTCTCATTCATCTGTTAGTTCCCAAGTGAGCAGAAGCAGACACCCAGTTGCTTTGCATTTGCACCCTTTTCAGAAATGCTTTGACTTTAGAGTGCACAGCACAAGACAGACTTGATTTTGTTCACTAAAGCTGGCTTTGGAGAGTTCTTGTGGCTTTGGAGAGTGTGCAGTTCAGCTTCAAAATGCTGGCTATTTGGGAGCAAATACATGCCCTCCAATCTCAGCTGGCCATCGATGACCTCTTTGTGCTCTTCATTCTGTCATAGCAAATGAGATACGGTTAGTTAAATGTTCTGCCACTGCACTACAGAGCTGCAAGTAGTTTTTGTAATGAGATTAGGTAATGGACAGTGCTTTCCAGAAAATAACATGCTCTCGCCCTGGGCTAATTTGGTTTCTTCTGCCATCAATATGGAACATGCAGAACCCTCCAAACTAAAGGGTTCCAGATTGCTTCATAAACTTTGATCCTGGTCTCACAAGAGTCACAACACTTTCTTGTCTGAGGGTCCAGCCCCAACATCATTTGTGCAGGAATAGTTCCTGAGGATTGATACCAAGGAATGAAGTGTAGAATGAGCACGGCGGCTGTGTACCAGGACCCCTGCAATGTTACAGCAGATCTAATTAGAACTGCAGAAGGAACCCACATAAAAAGCAAATGTTGTAGGCTTAAATAAGTGATTAAAATATAATAATTGCCCAATTTTCTAACGATCATTTCTAAGTTAGGAATAGTTTCTTCCTCTATCTATTCTGAGAGTTTGCTTTATAGACAGGTACTAGTTAAAGACAAACATTCCCGGTCTTGATCTTATCTGTAGCATAATCTAACTGGACTTTTTCCATCTGTAAGGACTGTGATCCTATGGATGTCAAATCTTGGTTATTGCACTTACCTCTCTCGTACCTTCCTTATGGGAGGAGTTTGTGGCCTCCTTTTCCGAGTCAACAAATCCCCACAACTCCACTTGAAGTTCGTGGGAGCTAAGGGAGCTCCTGGAAATCAGGCCCCATAGCTAGTTAGCAGCTCTTCTGGCTGTCAGTTCATTTCTGAAGACCCCTTGAGTGCAGCATTAAAAGGCTCTGTATGTATTTTCTGGGGATTATGGAGCAGCTCAAATCTAAAGCGATTGCTCTTCTCAGATATTCCATTTTTAGCATGAAAGAATATTTTTCAAATTAACCTTATTTAAGTCTGTGCCAACCAGTATTCATTATCAGTACTGGACCTTTCCTTTGTTCCAGAGGCAGCACAGGCCTAGAAATAAATTTATCTGTTCTCCAGAAGGCATCTCCCTTTTTCCAAGAATAAGGTATCTTGACCCATCCACGCCTACAGACGCCACCTGAAAATGCCATGATCAGGGAAGGCTGCAAAAGGAGAGCAGATTGTCCATGTATCGGATATGGATATAATGCAGATATCCACATAGTTGCAGGACTGTAGCCCTGCATAGATAAAAATATGTGGACCCGTATCCAGTCTGCATCCACAAGAAATGGTCTGCAACTATATGTTAGGTTCTCAGTAGAACTTGCAGTTTGCACACTTGTATAGTTCTTCTAGTATACATCTAGCGTCTGGATGGGTCTAAGTCTTGTTTCACAGCCTCAGCTGTAAATGAATAAATCCAGAGGTAGGTGATGACTTAAAGCAGTGGACTAAAAAACAAGATGGAAGTTGTCCATCTGCCTTTTATGTCCTTTGCCCTTTTCCATGTTGCTTGTGGAAATTTACAGGACTAAGATGAAGTCCAGAGTCACATGAGCAATTCCTGGTGACTCATCGTGTCTGTCCCTGGGCCACTGTACCTGAGAGTTTTCTTAATGGACCATTAAGCTGGCTATGGCTGCAGCCGTCCACTTTGGGATATTGCCCAGAAACACGGAACAGGTTGAAATATATCTCTATCAAACATATCCATAATGTCCAATACAAATACAGCACATGCACATAAAAAATGTTGTCATACTTAGCAAATTGTAACCTTTCTAATGGTAGCTGGCCTAGCCTCTCAGATGAATTATTGATGTTCAATAATATCATAAACACCTCACACACACACCCAATCCACCCAGCATCACAGTATTAACCTCTCAGAATTGTAGAGTCTTGGAATTCCTACTCATGGGGGTTCTTGTGGAGCAGCTATCAGGATATAGGGTGTATTTGGTACAGAACCACCCTTATGTGAAAATCCTGTGGGCTTTAATAGGGATGAACCTTGTAGAGTCCTAGGAAATTACCTTCAAAACCTATGGAATTTTAGTAAAGAATTATGTCCTTCTTATAGATTATTTGAAAAAATAATAGTCCTATAATGTTCAATAGTATAAAACTCTTATTAAATTCTAAAGGATAGTTCAGATGGTCTGTAGAAAAGTTATCACTGTCTGTTAAATTCTATAGGGCGTTTCCTCAGAATTGGAGTCCTTCATACTCGATACTGAAGTGTCTTATTTCCATGATGGAAGGAGTGACTTTAGTCAAGTCACTTACATGTGCTGGAATTTCTCTTTCTGACCATAAGGGTGTTGATGCTTTGGTCAAAGCTATGAGAGCTATAAATGAAAAATGCTATCCTTTAGTCATTATACCTCAAATGTTTTCAACGATATCTAAATTTTAAAAAAATGAAAACATTTCATTTAAAAAAGTTTTGTAAAAGTATATTAAACATGTAAACAAACATGATGTGCTATTAACAGGTAATTGTCTGTTTTAAACACCTAAACATAAGGTCCTGAATCTGCAAAATTGCCTATGGTATGACTCCTATGTTTGTGTGTTTCACTTTGTAGGATGGAGCCTAAAAATGGGGCAAAAGTGTCTTGAGTCTTGCCCTCCATGGCCCCACAGATGTGCTCAGGCATTATTTAGTTTGTTCCCCTGATTTCTACACAGAGCTTGAAAGCTCATATGCCTCCCTTCATTTTACAGTGGGCCACAGCAGTCATTTTTCATCTTGACAGGGAATTTCCCAAGAGCAGACAGATGAATGTAAAAATGTAAACTTGAATGATGAGATGCAGTGATACCAGGATGGCTCCAAGTCTCACTGAAGTCAACTGAAGTCTTTCCGCTGACTTTGACAGGAGTTGGATTGGGCCTATGAAGAATAACAGAGTGGTCCTGTCTGGTAGGACAGTCCTTTTGAACATTTTAATTTCTGATAGCTGGACGCTGCAGCATGCCACCATGTGGGGCTGAGGTGTGGATCTGAGTTTGGTTTGCAGCTTGGGAGAGACAACAATGGATGTAAATACAGCACCCTTGGTAGTGACCTCCAGACAATGACCAATTGAAGAGCAGCGTCAATGGGATCTGAAGGAAGCTGTGTCCTGCCCTCCAGGGCCAAGAGAGGACTTGACTTCATGTAGTTCAGGGTGGAAAAGTTTTCAAAAGTTACAAAATAGGAAGTTGAGTGGGGCCTGGAAGACTGTTGGTCACTTAAAATCTTAGGGCCTGCTTCTGCAACTCTTACTCAGGTTGAGTGGTGATTAGTCCCATGAATACTCTTGGCTGTAATGCTACATGCTTGAAGAGGTGGTACTCAAGTACAACAGAACCTATCATCATAAATAAGGTTTATGTTAATTTGTTTCAAAACTGTTTACCATGTTTTACGGGTAAACTAGTTTATGCAGATCACAAAAGGAATATGAGCTTCATGAGGCCTTAGAGAAAATCTGGAGAAACATTTATTGGAGAACTTCCCTTCAATATCACCAGCACCTTGCCAGGACCATGACAACACAGCGCATCTGGTTTGGGATTGATTAGAAAAGGAGGAGACCATCTGAGTTGTGCTTTGTCAAGAAAACTTTTGTCAGGAAATCTGGGGTCAAGTTCTTCTACACTGAGTGGGTGGTTTCTTCACTCTATGAGGCCATCACTCAAAATGTCACACAATATATATGTTCTTGCATTGCTAAAACCAGATTGGGTGGGATGCAGTTATAGAAGAAAACCACTCTCTGTGCCATATGATCCCTTGCAAGAAACACAAGCCTCTTTTTCTCTCTCCTATTAAAAATGTGAGTGACAGCGAGGGAAGCCAAGTGTCAGCAACAGTCTGCAGGTGAGGACTCTACAGGCTATTTCACAGAGTGCTGCTGCATCTCTGTCCTGCTGTCCAACATGTCTGCCATTATAGCCTGGGCTTTGTTCTGTGAAATGTCCTGATTTGAAAGATTGTCTGTGTGGTTTTAAGCTGAGTTTGTCAGATACTGAGCATTGTAACCAGTTAGGTTAGGGTCATGTAATTAGTGTCTTGTCTACAGTTCAATAGAGAGAGAAGAAAATAATGAGGCAGTACTGTTTAGCTGTTTGAGCAGCGAACTGGAACACAGAATTTTCAAGGTGTATCTCCATCTCTGCTACTGATTCCCTGTGACCTTGGCTAAACCACTTAGGTGAAATTTTTCTAGTGCCTCTAATTTAAGTGGCATCATGTTTAGGTATTTTATACACCTAAGACCAGATCAGAGGTGCTGAGTGCACAAAACTTTAACTCATGCCAGTGTTCTCTAAAATTTAGCCTCCAAATGACAAGCTGCTTTTCATTTGCTGCAGCTCCCTGCCTCAGTTTACCAACCTGTGGAATAATGTTAATAGCACTGTTGTGCTTCGGAAGGGTGCTGTAAATCATTTGAAAGACACTATGCATAAATGGGAAACATTATTTTTATTATGTATTGCCACCTTGCATTGCTCTTTGACGTATAGCCAGAGAAGTCATTACTAACTCCCTTCATTTGTGATCTAATCAGGATTCTCATCTAGTTTTTTGAATGAAAAGATCTAGTGCATTAAGCAACCTATCACCAGCTAAGCTTCTTATATGTGCTTATCAAATTCTAGTTCTGCCACATCTTACTTTCCTAGTGAAGAGAGCCAGACAGTTTGGAAGGCAACTGACAAGAACTAGAGTTCGAAATGTATCTCCTGCGGGGAGGTTTTTTAATATATCTTCACTAGCAGGAAGCCTCCTAGGTCCAGTAGGTTAATGGACACAGGCAGGACACCTACAGCTATCATAATGAGACATTTCAGTTCTTTACAGTCTGAGTTTCAGGACTTTATAGCTTGCAGACTGCTTAATTAAAGCTAAGCCAGACAGACTTTGTGATGTATATCAAGAACTGGACTGGTACCTTGCGAACTGGTGGTGCTCAGAAACTTTTACAAATGCCAGATTAAAAGCTTCTTTCTCTATTTTTTCCCCTTGTCCTTTAGAGTCTTGCTAGTGTGGGCCAAATTTGAAACCTGTTTCCAAAGGTGACAGATCATGGGGAGAGTGAACAAGCTAGCCCTAGGCTAAAAGAGTCCCTACATCTCATTAATTTCCATGGCTTTCACATGTCATTCTTTCCACTGCTGGGTGACACAGATCTGAAATGAAGCAAATCAGTTTTTTATTCCAACTGTCTTTCAAAACCTAGGGGTCTTGGCTTCTGTTTGATACAAAATTTGCCTTGCAACGTGCCAGTGCTTAAGAGATCTCAATGTAAATTTCTCAGGCATCTGTAACAGAGGTCAAATCCCAAGAGAGGCCTCTTTCTTGTAGTGGGGCCAGTAGTCTTTTCTGCGATTGCTTAGCACAGGTCAGCTAGTGAGATACTGCTTGGTGACGTTAGGCAGCACCTCCTGTGATAAAATGTCATCCTGCCAGACCCTGGTTTTCACACAGAGCAGCCTGCAGGATAAGAGCCTAATGGCAGGTCACAATGGCAGGATTTTGGTGGCAGTCAAAGGGAGATATGCAAAATACATAAAATACCTTGTATATCTCCCTCCCGCTGCCTACCGCCTACTTACCGTGGTGTCATTAGTGCACTGAGTTGAAGAGAAATGCCCTCCCTTTGACTCAGCATTACTCTTATTTCCCAGGGTGGTCTTCAGCGATAGACTTCCTGATCAGCTGAGCAGGTCTTCACAGACTCAGTCAATTGGGAAGATTGGTCTGATGGCAGCGAATTTGCCACCATCAGTGAAGATTAGGGCTTAATCTACAAGCAAGAGAAAAGTAGAGGGTCTTGTCTGTGTCCACAACCTTCATTGTATAGCCATTGCAACTTAGTTCTGTTCCCTCTTTATTAGAGAGGAAGTCACATTCCCAAGGTCCCAAGTTACAGTTCTCATGGTGGTCACGTCATGATCTGGGGTGATTCAATGTGTCCATTCCAGGCTGCAGTTTGCACTGCCAGCTCACTAAAATGTGGTTTATTGCAGGATGAAACTATTGAAGCTATTTGACATTGGAGTGGCCTTTGTTATAAAGGGGCACAAAAAATAAAGCAAAGAGAAAGGAAACATCTGAGACATTTTGCTTAGCTCTGGCTTTTCTTCTCTGAAACTTAGAAAAATAACTAGGGAAAAGTAGCTGTAATGCGAACTTTAATAAGGAAGGAAACAGCTGAAATAGCATCAGAATGCTCCTTAAAATGCAAAACTTCTCGGTGATCCGCCACACTGAATAGAGATGATCATTTGCATAAAGGTGATGGCTAAGCAGGAACTCTCTTCATCATCTCTCACCTTTTCAGATGCCAAAGATAAACGAAAGTTTCAAAGGAAAAATGTTTTCATGATGAAAAATATAAACACTGGAAGGAGCGGAGTAGGGACAGAGAATATCACCTGTTCACACAGACACAGTCTCCAGCATCTCGACTTCTGTCGTAGGCTCAATGAATTATTGTGAACCAGAATCACAGATGAGAGATGCTAGTCATATTGCTTAAAGCAGTGGTTCTCAATTGCCATATCATGACACTAAAGTGTGTCGCAGCACAGAGGCTGTGTGTGTCCCGTGAAATCAGCCAGCTGCCAACAGCCCAAGGAGAGCTGCAGCCGCAGCTTGATATTATGCTGATGTCCCTTTAGTAGCTGAAGCTGCAGCAGCTCTCTGGAAGAGCCACTGAAGAATCAGCTGTTTCATGGCCACAGGGGCTGCCAGTCAAGCCTCCAGCAGTTGAAGAATCACTTTTACATGGAGATTTCTCCGGCAGCAGGAGAAAAACAGTGGTGCACTCTATCACACACAGCTCAGAGCCCTCCCAGTTGAAAACTCCTGGCTTAAAGCACTTCTGGAAGGTGCTCGAGGACCACAGTGAGCATGGTGCCAGGAACAGAATAGGATAAAACTTCCGGAGTGATATGACTATACTGGGATTAAAGGGGTGAATACCATATCTGACCTAATCTCACTGTGTCTGCCCAGACTTCAGCATGGGCCAGCCACTTGAGAACATACCCACGGTCCATGGTGGGATACAGTCCATGCTGCCATGGCTTCATGGCTATTGCTTCTCAAGGCAGCTAGGCCAAAGCCAGCCTCTCCAGGGTGCAAACCTCTTGCCTCGCAGCTAAGCCTGGTGCTGGCTAGCTCCCTAGTGAACAACACAAGACCTAGCCTCACAGCTCATTGGCCAAGCCTCCTGATTAGCTGGAGAAACCAACAGGCATGCTCTGAAGTCCAGAGGCAGCCTTAGGCCAACAGCTGCTCAGTGCATTGCCTCTGGTTGTTACCAGACTTGCTCATGACCTGCCTTGCTCCCAGTAAGCAGGCCTGGCCCTTGCCTCCAATTTCTGAGTTCACTGCTCTGTCATCTGACCCTGAGCTCCTTATCTTGGCTACCAACTCCTGCTATAACCTCTGAGCCTGATTCCTGCTTTAGTCACCTGTCATGACCACCCATGCTATGTTCTCTGACATAAAAGTGCCTGAATCTTGGGATGATGTACACAGGACAGTGGACGCATGGCGCTTCTGCTGCCTGTATTCCTGCTACCCTATTTTTAGCATGCTAGCTAAGGAGAGCTAGCATGAGTATGTCTGCATGAGCTGGGAATCACACCTCTAGCTTGTACTGCAGATATGGCGATATATATTTTGATGGGGAAACACTAGATCAACCTTATGTCCGTCCAGAACAATGACCAGAAGGCTAGTTTGAACCCATCCAAAAAATAAGATAACTGAAGTCTGATTCTCATCGAATCTGATGTGATTTTAGATCATCTGTTTTCAGGAGAGTCAGTTACATTTCTCAGTCCCCTAGTTAAGCCACTGTTGGTGTGGTTAGCATTTTGGGGGTGAGGGGCTGGTTAAACAGGGGGAGTCTTGGCAAGGATGAGCGCATTTGGATTTAGGTCTGGATTTGCTCACTGAAGCTGAGAAAACCTTTTTTTAACATTGTTAGGTGAGAGAAGGAAGGAGGAAACCAATATCACTCCACTTACCCTTTCATACTAAGCTTACTTGGGATTTTGTGATTACAAAGCTGCAGACTGTGCACAATTTTAATGGAGTATTTTTAGAGCACTGGTGTCTTATTCTTCTGCATGAGCAGAGGGCATAGGCATCATGAACTGAGTGCTGATATATCATCCTATTTGCTGGTCTATCTGCTCTGAGGATCCATCAGTACCATCCTGTCTTTCCTCTGCGTGAATCCACTTCGAAGGCAGCCCCAAGAAGTGAAATAGTCAAAAATATTTCCACTGACAGTTGATAGCATGGGGCTTGTCTCTCTTCCCCATGCTACTTCTGTATTGGCAATAGAGGAGCCAATGAAAAAGCATGTATAAGGGCCATTAAGGAAGCTTAAATCTGGTAAAAAGACCAGTTTTTTTCTCAATGCAAGTCTAAAAGGCCTACTGCTCTGGTTGATCCATATCCAGTAATAAATATTAACCTACATCAGTATTTAATAGTAGCTTGGTAGCTGCCATAGCTGCTTGCTGATGCTGCTAGATACATTCAGTTAGCTGTTTGTTCCTAACATGCGCACGCAGGTCTGTAACAGCACTGCAAGAAAAGCCGGAGGTTGGACAACAGCCCAGAAGCATTTACAGAATGAGGTTTTGCTTCTATTGTTGTTGTGTTTTTCCCTGACAGACGCATTTGTTCGGTTACCGACAGTGTTTGGCTTCTGATGCCATTAAATCATAGCTCTAGGTCCAGTACGCCTGGGTCAGCCTGAAGGTGAACATTTTATCCCAGACCCTTGATCTTCATAGTAATATTCCTCATCACATCCATATCACAGGGGCCAGTTGTTGCCGAAGGAAGAAAGCGGTGGGCCCAGCACATCATCGTGTGGAGTGGTTCAGATAGATGGCTCCTGACTCCACAAAAACAGGATTCCCCCTGTGGAGTGCTAACTTCCCCCTTTGCTCCCGAAACGCGGTCTCATAGTAGACCTTTGGTGCCCATGGAACTAGAATCCAGCTCTCTGCCTGCGTCACTCCCACCTACTCAGGCCTTGTCTACACGGAGGAGAACTGTGCTCTGTGGGTGGGCTTTCAAAAGCGCACTGATGTGTTGCCCACTAATGGTCCTTGGACACCCTGTGGTGCACACTTAAGGTCTCCTCATATGCTTTAATGTGGCATTGCTTCAAACAGCAAAATGTTTCAGTGCCCTTGCAGGGGCTACGTGGACCAATCCATGCATAGTGCATTAGTGCAGTTTAAAAGCTACACTTCCATGAAGCGCATTGTCGCAACACATAGAAAAGATGTCATGCTCACAATACCCCATAAGCTGCGGATGGGGGAAATTGAGGCAGATTTAAACGGACTTGCCTGAGGCCAAATGGAGGAGTCAGAGATAAGAACCCTGGTGAGAGCAGTGTTCCTTCTAATTTTTCATAGGCTGTGTGCGCAAAAATTTTCTCTGTGTGCACTAATATTAGGACTGTTGAACTTTCTAGTGTGTGCTGTATTTTGTTGTGTGCACAGATCTCATGACTTGTGTGCACGTGCACAGCGTAGAGGGAACAGTGGGTGAGACCCATGATTAGAGACAAGGACTTCCTTGCTTTCAATTTTATGTCCAGCACCATAGATCATAGGCCATGATATAGTTACTTGCAGTATATTTTTCAGTCACTGTGTGTCTGTCTGTAAGTACAACTCTAAGCAGGACGGGTTCTGGAAGAACAAAGTTGACAAAGCTGAAACTGAAGCTGAGTAGGAGCCTGTCTGCAGTTGTAGGTTTTTCTTTGAAAAACCCTCCTTTCTAGGATGGATTGAGAGTACTGATGTCATATCTTTATGCAGAGGGGATAAAGCGTCATCATACAAGCACCATGAAAAGCAAGAGCGGCTCATCTGGAACAAAACCATATAGCTTGCTTGTGGCAAATACATAAATAGCACATACAGTATGTCATTGCAGCATGGTGAGGTAAATGAGATCATATAATGGCTTGCGTACAAACTAATATGAAAATGTAATCCCTTCATAAACTATAGTCCATGTCATATATGTGAGGACACACTATGAGCTAAGGGAACATTTCCCACCAAAAGTCCATTAAATACAACTTGGATAACAGGAGGAAAAAAGACCAATCAAACAAATGGATCCTGTATTGGACCAAGTCATATTGCATCCAGTGTCTAGCAAAACAAATGAGAGCTTTGGTGGCTGACCGACAAGGCTACCCCTTTGAATCCAAGGTCTAGAACTCAGTTGCCCCACAGCCATCTTGAGCAATTGCATCATCTCATAAAACTGTGCTCAGATTATGTTCTCTGAGGTCTCCCCTTCATGTTTCTCCTGAATATTGTACCAGAACGTGAGCAGCGCCTAAATTATCAGAGGATACAGCTTGGCCATGTGCTGTACAACTAGGAACAGTTTAGCATATCTAGCCCTTGTGTCTATCCATGGCCATAGAAGGCACCCATCCATTTGATTAGGTTGGGGACATGAGCTATTCCATGTGATAAGCATCATTTGAATAAAATGGCATAGGGAACGACAAAAATCAAAGGGAGCAGATGATGGTATAAATAGATGTTCAGGTGGGAGGGCCATTACCAGCGCTAATGACATTCATTACGGAAGATGAAATAGGTTTCTGGAGGGGAGGGAGAAAGCATGTGAATTGAAGATATCTGTTGGGTTTACTTGTAATTTCTGCAGACCTGCCAGCTCATTTAGTAATGCAACGGCTCCCATCGCTAGCCACTTAATGTATGATTAATGGGCCACAAGATTTCCCCAGACGTTTATGACACCTTTAGGAATAGATTTGACAATGACTTTATCACACCGAGCCACTTCATACTATCTGCATCCCTCTTAATGATTTATATATTCTGGAGGGATTCTATTCCATCCCACTAGTACTCAGTAAGGTAATAAATGAGAAAACTCAATGGTCTGTAAATTACAACATTGATTAAAGAAGTGATTACTGATACCACTCTTACATGACTATGCTAATGCATGCTTATATTTCAGGACAGTATTTACATGTTAATGATAAATCTACTGCAGTGTTTAGAATTACTTTATGGCTTTAATCAAAATGTAAACACTTATAAACAGATAATGTTTATTGCAGAGGAAATTAATACGGTTTTGTTTCCATTCTCCATATGAAATCCACTTCATAGGAGGCTTTATCCTTGGACTGAGATGTGGCACCGAATATTGTCACTCCAGACTGAAGGTGAAAAATCTAGTCTAGATAGAGCTTTAATTTGCTGCTTGTATCTAACTAGTCCTGTTTGGGCTTGTTAGGTTTCCTTTGGCCATTCTGTGAAGGAGCCTCTCTTATTATAAATTCCATAGAGATGCGATCAGCTAGTGGCTCATTGAATAACAAATAGAAAACCAGCCAGCAGCTTCAGAAATAGTATCCAGTCTGTGGGCATCTCCAGCATAATTATGTCTCCTGAGCCGGTAGAGGATTTTTGTGTTCAGCTGGTTCCACTGTAAAATGCCATCATTAACATGTACAAGGAGAAGGGAGCCTTTTCTGTCTGTTTTTGGTTTTCAGATGCCAGGTTTCCACTTTGAGTCTGCTTTGTTGAAGCAATTACCTTGTTTCTCCCTCTCTCTTTCCCCCATTCTTACTCTCCTTTAGGTTTCTGACAGATGCGACTATGTGTTTGTCAATGGCAAGGAAATGAAAGGCAAGGTGGACGCACTAGTGAATTTCACGTACCAATATCTGAGTGCTCCTCTCCAAATCACAGTCTGGGTTCCACGTCTACCTCTTCAGATTGATATTTCAGACACGGAGCTGAGCCAAATAAAAGGCTGGAGAGTCCCCATTGTCTCCAATAAGAGGTGGGTTCAGTCGCTTAATATATATCAAGCATTTTTTTGAGATAAATGGATGTGATTTTAACTCCAGTAAGAACGGCTCACAATACAGAGTTTGCATCTGGATCCCAACTTCCTACCCACAAGTGGTCAGTGATTTTCAATAGGGTATGTGCTCCTATATCATTTAGTCATCTAAATGGTACAGCTGCGGACTTTGAATTTCAATTTAAGGGAGTCTGAAAGGGGTTTTGGTTCTGGCCCATCCCTGCATTCTGGTATTTCAGTAGAGATCTTCAAAGGGATGACACCAATACCACACACCTCTCACAGTCACAGCATTCATGGCGTTCATCATGTGTAATGCTATGAATCAGCAACAAAGCTGAATGACCTATGCCTGTGTGCTACAGCATCAAATAATGACCTTGTGCCGTTCCGTAGGCCCTCTCTCAACTGCTTTGACCAAGTCTGCTCAGCTTACGGGTCAGAGTTGATCACTTTTCTGATCTTAATTGATTTCATTCCTAGAGGTGCCTTCCTTGCTTAGCACTTTGCTGTTAGTTTTCACTGCAGGGAACAGGAGCGTGGAGAAGTGTTTTCCACAAATCTTTTTTTATGCTTCCTTTTTCTTTTACTTTTTTCCAAGACCCACAAGAGACAGTGATGATGAGGATGAAGATGAGCGGAAGGGAAGAGGCTGTGCTCTTCAGTACCAGCACGCCATGGTGCGTGTCCTTACTCAGTTTGTCGCTGAGGACTCTAGCCCTTGGGGTCAGCTGACCTACTTGCTTGGTTCTGACTGGCAGTTTGACGTTACGGACCTGGTGATGGACTTTATGAAACTGGAGGAGCCTCACATAGCCAGGCTACAGGAAGGAAGGATTTTGATTGGACAGGAAGTAGGAATGACAACAATCCAGGTACATGAACTGAACTGTTCTCTTCCACCATTTCTGCATTGACATCTAAATGATCCTGGTAGGTTCAGTAGAACGTTCTGCTAAAATGGCACTGCTTTAACATGTAGTGATCTGCTGTCACAAGGCTGCGGCCACCTAGAATTTCATCCACAGACGTCCTATCTCCATTCAGCTAGAACAGATGGAGCAAAAGCCACTGTAGTGAGACAGATTAAAACCTGTATTTCAGCCTTCCTTACTGGATTTAGCTCTCTTGTACCTAGGTGGACTGTAGTAAACGTCCTTCCTTCCCACAGGGGAGACTCCTCCAACAAGTCTAGTAGTGGGACTGCTGCTTGGAGACTCTTAAGGCCTGGTTTTCAGCAATATGGAGCACCCGTAACTCTAATTAATGTCAACTGGAGTGGAGGGGTTCTGGTGCCTCTGAAAACCACTCTTAGGAGCAGATTCTTAGCGGCTGTGAACTGAAGACTGTAGTATCATGCTGATCGCCACTGGCTGAGGATTTCCCCCTCAGTGTCCTGGCATCATAGTAGAGCTTAATGCACAGATGGAAGAGACTATGGGTGTCCCCTGATCTCTAAATTTTCAGAGGAGTGTAGGGAGCAGCCACAACACTGCCATTTGCATTAAGGAACAATTTCCCACTGGAAAATGAGCTGTATGTGTCACTAGAAACTACAAGGCTAGAGAAATGGTGATTTCCAAATGGGAAAATAAAAGACAAATCCTGGAAGGTGCTGAATATGTTCAGCTCACTCTGAAGCCACTGGCTATTGAGAAGGCTCAACCCCTTGCAGTATCAAAACCAAAATTAGTAGGAAAAGAATGTATTATTTCCAGGCTGACAAGACAATAATGGAAATAATAGGAGTAAAATAAGATAGCTCCCAAAAAAGAAGTTAAGCTGTAACCTCTCCATCTGATGGGTTCTATTGGCCCCTGGATGAAACCAGACTGCCCTTCCGATCAACTCCTGTGCCTGCTTTCAGTGTCCAAAGCAAGGCTTCTGGGGCAGAAGGGGGAGAGGTGCTGAGAAGCTTCACTGTAGTTGTTTAACCCTAACCCTAACCCTAACTCTGTTCCCTTTCTGTTTCTCCAAAGGTTTTCTCACCTCTGTCGGATTCGATTCTGGCTGAGAAGACGGTAACTGTGCTAGATGACAAAGTGACCATAACAGACCTCGGGGTGCAGATGGTGGCTGGGCTGTCGCTCTTCTTTCAGCCAAACCCAGCAAATCACCGAGCTATTGTGGCTACAGTCATTGCTCAGGAGCTGCTTCATACCCTTAAACAGGTAGCGTTCACTCCACTTCTCCTTGCTGCTGGCCTGTCGGGTGGGGCAGTGAGGCATCCCTGCAGGACTCTAGTAAAGTTGTCTCCCCCTTATAAATGACGTAGACTTTAAGTTACAGGTTTAACACATTTCTATAGCTGTTCCTCTCCAGCAGAGGGAACCCCAGAGTTGGCTTCTCTTTTCTTCCCTCCTGCCAATTTCATTTTACCTTTCGGAAAAGTTCCAAACCCAAACATTTTGCTTTCCACATGGTCTGTTTTTTAAAAGGTGTCCTTTAAACATCATGACCTTTGCAGCCATTTTATTTTCAGGCCGTCCATGGTTGCAAATGCTACTCTCTGTTTGCCTTGATGAGCACTGCCCTTGATCTCAATGTCAGAGAGAGTGGAAGAGCCCTGTGCTTCTCAGAGATTTAAGGTTTGGGAGAGCTATAAAGTGGTGGGAGAAAGCCAAGCTCATTCATTTTCCTGTTGGAGCAACAGCAGGCAACCTGGTGCCTCTCTCCTTTTATTCTCCAGGCTGACTCAGAGGGGTTAGCTGTTCAGCTCATTAGGGGACACCGGTGCATTGATCCTGCTTAATTCAAAGCCAACGCTTTTGCACATCAGTGAAGGGAAGGGTCTCAAGCAATGAATTTCGGGTCACATAACCTGTATGGATATGAGGAACAGGAAACAGCGCCAACTCAAGGCAAACAGTAGTGGTAGAATAGATTAAAACAAGGGGGTCAGCAGTAGCAAAGATGATAAGGGATTGCCTGCTCTATTCTGATTTGACTCAGTGGAGTACAATACTGTTATTCAGGACTGTATAATGCAATCCGCAGCCACTTTTCTCGCAAAACCACTGTTTCACCTTTCACAAATGGGGAAGTGCCCAGTTCATGCCATAATTTTCTGGATCAGGAGAACAATTGAGATTGTTTTTAAAACTTAGTAGCTAGGGGCAGGCTGATATCCAAGCACCGAAAAGGATGTGCTGCCCATCTGTTTCATTTACTTTGTCCAGCAATCATCAGCGTCTTATGTAATTTACCCATTTATGCCCTTTGTTGGGGTTTCCTTTTAGAAACTTCTCAATAGATGCAGCACTGGGAATTGAAGAAGCCAGAGCAAAAAAAAAACCTAACTAAGTTAGGGGACACAGGGATGGGGGTGGAAGGTTTGTCCTGCAAACCAGCTCCCAGTACCGTATAACTGATTGACAGTAAATGGCCTGAAGGGCTGCACATCTTAATGGAGCATGCAGAGATATGTACCCAGCTGGGTTTATGAACATGGGAAAGCTCTGGCCAATTCCCCCTCAATACTGTTCACAGAGCAATGTATTCCTATTGCTCCACCTACTGCCTCTTCTCCACCTGTCACGGCAAGCTCACTGCCTTTTTGCTGCGTGAGTTCACCAGGCAGAAGCAGGAGGCTGTCAGTTACCTTTCCCTTAATGAAGACTGGCTGCTCCATCCACCTCCCGCAGTCCCTCACATCTCCTCAGCCTGGAAGCGTACATGTTGTTAATTCCCTTCCAGTCCTTGCTGCTAGTAGCCGGAAGGAGCAAGGAAAGAGGTTGCATTAGCTGGCAGAGCTAGAGAGTTCTCAGGGCCTGGAGGGCCCCAGGTAGCCTGATTACAAATAAGAACCCCAGGTTAGTTGCTGCCTTTCGCTCTCGCTCCCGTCTGTCCTGCTCTCTGGGCTTCCACCTGCTGCTACTGCTGTAAACCCAGCTGCCGTTTTTGGTGGGGTTCCCCATCTGCTCCTTCTGTTTTTTCTTTTCATCCCCCCCAGGCTGGAGCACTTGCACATTCTCTCACACCCTACCCTGCCTCTGCCTCTTCTTCCAATCGCCATCTCATGAGCTATATGTAAAGTGCTGAGTGCTTTGTATACTTCCAAGCCTCATGGGACCCCCGCAGCTCTGCTCTGGGGCTAATTGCTGCCCTCACCTCATGTAGTTCTTGCTCTGTAGTGCTCTCTTGCTGCCTAATAACCAGCAGCTCTGCCGCCCGGCATGCCCCCCTCTCTTTGTAGCAGCCCTGAGAGCGGTCTGTGCCAACACCACCATGTTCTGAGGTCATCTGCTATGTCCTTAACTGCAAAGGGCTGAGCTGATTTCATGGGCCACTGAATTCCCACTCCTATCAAGAAACATTGAGGGCCCCCTTTCTCGCCAGAAGGCTAGCCCTTGAGCAGAGGTGGACAAAATTGGCTCACAGGTAGGCACCAACAATATTTCTGCTCTGTGGCTAGGCAACAGGCTACTAAAACTGATCATCATGGCAACCAGAAACATAGCTTTATTGAGACCTGCCCTAGAGGCACACAGATCTCTGAATTGCTAGCGTATTTGGCCATTATTCCCCATCCACAGTGGAAAGAGTTTACAGCAGGGGTGATTGGAAAACAAGAATCTCATTTCAGGACAACTTTTGGTGTTTTAATTTTTTTTTTCTCATTCCATAGCACGGAAACCTGAGATCTCTCTAAATTGTTCATGAAAAAAACATGACCCATTCCAGAATAATGAATAGCATATTGGATAGGGTGCTTACATGAGAGATGCAGGTTCCTCTCGCTCTCCTAACTCAGAGAAACTTGAACTCAGGTCTTCCACATTCTAGCTGAGTGTTTTAATGATGGAGCTGACTCTCTTTCCTTTTAACGAGGAATTCAACCATGGACCAGACACATTTTTCATGAAAGCTCATACATTTCTGCCAAAAGTTTTGTTTTCAATGAATTGACATTTTCTAACGAAAAACTGTTTAACTGAAAAATTCCCAGCCAGTTCTAGCTTGGAGCTACTAATGCAGCACCTTAATGGAGAGTTTCACTCAGCCTGTGGTGAATTTATTTAAAGGGTCACTGCTGAGGCTGATAAGCCAGACCTTTATGATCCATTCATTTGTTCTGATGGTCTGGATAATAAACCACCTCCAAATCTCTACTCTGTTCTTCCTCGGTCCTTGTGCAAAGCAAAATTAAGTTGCTGTCCATTTTCTGTGGTATTTTAAGATTGGCTACTGCTCCCCCTGGAGACAACATACAACACTGCCGTCAGTGGGAGCAGGATTGGGTGCATATCCTGCTGAATGCTGTGTGGCTCTTTTTCCTTTTGCTCTGTTGGAGGGAATTCAGTTTCTGACTGTAACACAATCACCCACCAGTCCCATTATTTGCAGCAAGAAACTGTGGCAGTCCATAAATTATTTGCAAAGGATTTAGTTCATTAATTTGTGATTTTTTTTTTTTTTTTTTTTTTGCATCAGAACAATAAAAAGGACCCATACACAGGCATTGAGCTCACAGCAAAACCAAATATGCAGACTGGTCATCCCAACCCCTCTAGCAGGCAGCAAAATGTCATCAGATACAAACACCCAATCACATCCATCTATGACTCCATTCCAAGACCTCTCTTCCCAGGCCAGCTGAAAAGCCAGCCTGCAGCATGCCCTGAAGGTCAGCCAGTCTGGGCCTTTTTTGGACCAGGGGCAGGAGGACAGGCCCTTATAGGATAGCAAGGGGGATCCCTCTCCAACACCTACAATGCTATGGATTCCAAAGGGACAGCCCTGTTAGTCCAGTTCAGCAAAACAAGCAAGCAGTCTTGTGGTGCTTAGACTAACAAATTTATTACTTGCATGAGCTTTCATGGGTGAAATACCACTTCGTCAGATGCTTGAAGATGGGGCATTTATAGAATGAGAGGAAAATAAATGCAGGGAAGTGTAAGTCATAGGATCAAGTCAGACCGCTAGAGCAAATCAAAGCAGTTGTGTAGATTCAAACACAGAGGAGGAAGGATATAGAGGAAGGTGAGATCAAATCATCATTGTTATACGAAAAAAATCCATAGCCCACATTCAACCCTACGGGAATGGTGTCAAATCTGCTAGGAATTCGAATTCTGCTGTTTCTCCTTGAAGCTTTGATTTGTTATCCATGCTGCAGATGTATTGAATAGATCATAGTGGGAGATCATCTCCCACAGGGGATGGTCCCAGATCATCTAGGGCTTTAGAGGCCAAAAGCAACATTTACAAAAGGAAAAATATTCACTGACTTTGTAATTCAGGCAAATTTATCAGGTGGCATCCCCAGACTGATCAGCAGCTATAAGTAAGCAGAGATGTCCTGGGGCCAGTTCTGTTCAACATTTTCATTAATGAGCTGGATGATGGGATTGACTGCACACTCGGTAAGTTTGCAGATGACACCAAGCTGGGGGGAACGGTAGACATGCTGGAGGGCAGGGAGAAGATTCAGAAAGACCTTGACAAGTTGGAGCAGTGGGCCAATAGAAATCTCATGAGATTCAACAAGGACAAGCGCAAAGTCCTGCACTTAGGACGGAAAAACCCCATGCACTGCTACCAGCTGGGGAGCGATCAGCTAAGTAGCAGCACTGGAGAAAAGGACCTGGGGGTCATGGTGGATGGGAAGCTGGATATGAGTCAGCAGTGTGCTCTTGCTGCCAAAAAGGCCAATGGCATACTGGGCTGCATCAGAGGAAGTGTTGCCAGCAGATCGAGGGATGTGATTGTTCCCCTCTATGCGGCACTGGTGAGGCCACATCTGGAATACTGTGTTCAGTTTTGGGCTCCCCGCTACAAAAAGGACGTGGACGAATTAGAAAGACTCCAGCGGAGGGCAACAGAAACGATTAAGGGGCTGGAGCACAAGACCTATGAAGAAAGATGGAAGGAACTAGGCTTATTTAGCCTGCAGAAGGGAAGACTGAGGGGCAATTTGATATCAACCTTCAACTACTTGGAGGGATGCTCCAAGGAGGATGGAGCTCGGCTGTTCTCAGTAGTAACACAGGACAGAACAAGGAGCAATGGTTTCAAGTTGCAGCTGGGGAGGTCGAGGCTGGATATTAGGAAAAACTTTCTTACTAGGAGGGTGGTAAAGCACTGGAATGGGCTACCTAGGGAGGTGGTGGAATCTCCATCTTTGGAGATGTTTAAGGCCCAGCTGGATAAAACTCTGGCTGGGATAATTTAGTGGGAGTGGTCCTGCTTTTTTTGGCAGGGGGTTGGACTAGATGACCTCATAAGGTGCCTTCCAACCCTATGGTTCTATGATTCTATGTGATTCCACGTCAAGATATTGTGTGAGCTTTCCCATTGTGGAAGAGGTGATTAAAGAAGTACATGAAGAAAAACAGGACCCAAAAGTGCATGGCCTGTGCAGTGTTTCACATGCTTAGGGACCAGCATGTCAGTTGGAAATCAACAGCTGCTGTGAGAAGCAAATTCTTCGCTCCTGAATTGGGTTCCACTGTCAGAAGTGATCTGATGTACGGCATCTGACTCACCTCCCATCTCTCTAGTCAATCCTGTCTTCCAAGGGTTGTTGACAATAACATGAAGTTGTGGTTTATTTGTTTATAATGAGCACAACTGAACGAAAGGGGGATGAAAGCTGGTAACCCCACGAGCTATTTGCTTATCCTTATTAATTAATGAATACAGGCATTTGTCACCTCTGGCATCAGACAGGGCAGCAACTTTGCTGATAAGAAGGTTTCAATCCATCTTCATCTGTTAAAAGTAATTGGAGGCCCTTGTCACAGATTTCGAGGGGATTTATTGATACGATACTAGGATTTGCAGAAACAGCTCTTTGGAGGACCTGGCACTAAATCATTTCTGGGTTGGGTTTTGTTTTTGGGTTTTTTTTTGTTTAAAACCTTTCAGAATTTCTAATCATTTGGGAAACTTCTTTCCTTCTGTTGCATTCCGATTGCCTTTAAGTGAAAGAGTCAAGAAGATGATTTTGTGCCAAACTGAATATTTGGGCAGATGAAATGTATTACGGCATGACTGAGGGAATTCTGCCCCCCCCCTTTTCTTTTAATTCATATTCTCCACTTCCAAGTATGATAATTTTCTGTTTAATTGGCTTTCCATAGAGAGGATCCCTTAAAAAGTTGGTGCAGATGAGAAGAATAGCAGAGAGCCTTGGCTAACCAGAGTAAATCATATCATATTTAAACCTCAACTGGCTGCCCATTTACTCCTCATTACTTATGCTTCATTACTACTGTGCTTTTGTGGGGACAGTAATTATGATGTGGCCGGTAGCTTCTACTATTAAAATCGCATGACATTACCCACTGTGAGACCCTGCTGCCGGTTGCTTATAACTTTACCAAACTTTAACTGTTTAGGCTGAAATTTCCCATGCTGGGTATCTGCCTCAGGCTGATTATACATGTGGTCCAAACAGTTCAGCTGTTTGCAAGAAAGAGCCTAGCCAAAATTTGCATTGCTGTGCTCATCTTAAAAAACCCTGGAGACCTTTTTGTTAGAAAGCTCTGCCCCCCCCCCCCCCGCAAGCTTTGGAGCAGGGACTTTTTGTAAGTAGGGTGGCCGTTGTGTCAGAAGCATTTTGCCTCCCTTGTGAACATTTTGGCCCAGTAGAATAGCCAGACCTACCTGGGGCTGGTGGGAGGAGGAGATTGGGACAAAGTACTTAGGGGTGGTCTGGGAGTCAGGACTAGACTGGCAGGGGAGAGGGAGAAGAAAACTGGGACTGGGAACCAGAGTGAGGGAAGACTGGGATGGTGTAGGCAAGAAAACTGCAAGCAGGAGAGAGAAACATTCCAGGGATAGGATGATGTTACAGTCAGTAGTGGGGAAATGGAGATTAGATGAGGAAGGCGGGGGTTGCTGGGACCAGTTGGCCAAGGAGAGTGGGATTGAGAGCAAGCGGGATGGGGGAGAGAGATGTGGGGGAACAAGACAGATTTGACAAAGAGCCAGGTGCAGAAGAAGTACTAGGACTGGCTGGGCAGTGGGATCAGGGAGGGAGAAGGTGATGGGACACATGGGAGGACCAGAGGCTAGAATAGAGGAGAGAGGAGCTGGGAAAGGGGGAACAGAGAATGGCTGAGCAAGGAGAGTGGAACTGGTGCAGCAAAGGAGACTCGTTTGCAGAGCCCCTGCTTGATCTGTTGAAAAAACTGGAAGGCGTATACTGAATGAGGCAGGGGATTGCAGAATGAGAAGGAATGTTCATGCTCCCATGATCAAGGCAGTTGAATGCTGCCTGAGAGAACTGGGTTTTATCCCAACCTCTTCTGCAAAGCACCAGATTTTTAAAGGAATTTCAATACCTAACTCCTTCTGCTTTCATTTGGAAAAGTTAAGAATGGAATTCAGATCTATCAAGTTCCAGGTTAATGTCATAACCACAAAAGGCAGGCATCCTGCCCGCTTTTTTGTCATTCTCTCTCTCTTACCCTCTTTGGTTCCAGAAAAAGGGACCACGGATAGACGACCTCACTACCGTTTAGGTTCCCACTTCAGTTTTCACTCATACGACATTGCTTACTCCACATGTCATTTTGCCATTCATATGACTTGATGCAAAAAAGAGGAGGAGGAAAAAAAAACACTCATTATTCCTGATTTAATAGAGAACCAAGTCGAGTTTGCCAAATCACCCAAAGCAGAATGGAGGGTTTTTATTTCTCCCCCTCACACAATTCTATGGAAAACATGTTCCTATTTTGCCAGAGCTTTTCCCACCCAGGCATGGGCCCACAGTCTGAGGCAGTCTGGTGCAGCCCACACTGAAGCCTGTGATGACACAGACTCCTTGCAACCGAGGCTCACATCCAGAATAAGTTAACTGGGGTATGTCTACGCTGCAGTGCAGATGTACGTTAATAGTGGTGCTCTGTAGTTTTGCGTTAATTTATTCAACCACCTCAGGCTTGGCTAATGAGACATCACTTATTTCAATTTCCCTTCCTCCCTCGCACCTCTCAGCTTTGCTACAGCTTTGGAGTTACCCTGCCTCTATGTCATCCCTGTGCTCAAAGCATGTCTGAATCACCAAGTGCTTTGCCCTCTTCCCTGTTGTGCCAGAATAGATTTTTTCCTTGTTTGGTCCCCAAAGAGCTTTCTGATAGCACTTTGAAAATTAAATATTCAGAGCATTCCAACCTTCTGCACAGCTAAATGCCCCTTGCTGCTTTCTTTGAAAAGCTTTAAATTTAACTAGAAAGGTAGCAATTCCCTTTGTTTATAACCATAGTGTAACAAATTGTAACCAATTGAAAACAATATTGGGTTGTAAATTTGTATTATGATTGGACATTAGAAGGGTGGCAATGCTTTTCCCCATGGTGATTTTCAGCCAAATTGTTTTGATGTACCTGCGTGTAAAGTTATTAAGGACGTTTGCAGTGTAAGTCTTGGGAAGAATAGAAACCTCACTTTCAGGTATAGTGGCATTTTAGTAATCTGCTTGCATGTCTGCTGAGTAAACAAACTAGACATGGAGCAAATGAAAAAAATAAAGAAAGTTCTTGAAAAGAAAGCTGCTGAGACATGGTGAAGTAAATATATCATCCACAAGGGACTAGAATAGAAAACAACTTCACCTCTTGACCTCTAGCTTTCTGTTGCTTCTAATGGTGGCTTCTAATGGTGCTACCTGCAGAGAACAAACACAGTCCAATTAAATCAAGGTCATTTATATATTGCTATTGTGGAGATCACAGAAGACCCTGCCCCTCCCCATCCTGCACTGGCTGACATGGAAAATTAATGGATTTTACAATTAGTTTCAAAGGTAAAGTGTATTTAGCTGAAAACCAACAGTTCTTATCCAAGTAACAACTGTTTTGCAAGTCTTTTGTTTCCTTTTAGGTGACCCATTTTCCAGACATTGTGGCCTCTCTCCTCTTCCCTGCCACAATATTTATGCCCTGTTTAATTTGCCTGCTCCATGTGACATATTTGCGTGGGGAGCATCAGGAAAATGAGTGTTCTGGCAAGTGCTTCCAGCAATTTTTCTGTTTTGCCTCTCCCAGTTTCCTTTTTGACAGGAATGGTTTTTTTTAATAGGTCTGTTGTTATTACAATCTCCCCATATCAATTATTTCACATTTCCATTTCCAAAACCTTTCCATGAAAGATACCGCTGGGATCTTTAATGAAAAATGTGACCAATTTTCTGCTCCATCGGTCAAGACTCGGCTTGTTTTCTGTGTAGTGAGGAGCCAGTGTCTCCTGCTTCTTTCAGCCGCATTTCAGAACTGGAAAGATTGATGAGTTGCAATCAGTTGAGCTGTTTAATTTAAGGTCCTGTCTTTAACCATTTCCCTCTGCTTTCAGGAAGCCATAGTTAGCATCTGGATCCAGTTCAGTGACAGCTCTGTTACTCCACTAGACATTTATGACCCCAAGGATTTCTCCCTTTCTGCCATGTCGCTGGACAAATCCATTGTCTCAACCCATCAAAGCGCTGCCTTGAAATGGCCTGTTGTGGCAGCAGAAGGTGAAGGGCAGGGCACACTGATCAAAGTAGACATGATGATCTCTGAAGCCTGCCTGAAGTCCAAAAGGAAAAGTGTCTTGGCCGTGGGTAATGGCAACATCAAAGTGAAGTTCGGCCAAAACGATGCCAATTCCAACACTGGCGGAGATTATGATGCTGATGAGATCGAAAACCATGCGAGCGACCGGCGGCAAAAAGTGTCAGATCAAGAGAGGTATGGTCAGGATGGCCGATATTACGGGAGTTCTTCAGCGGAGCAAGAGGAAGGCACCGTCAGAAAAGCCAGCACCACAGCAAAGTCAATGATCAAAAACAAAGTCATGAAAAACAATAGGCTGGATGGAGGCAAACTCTCAGATGATGGCCACTTGCAGAACATTCCCATAGACTTCACCAACTTCCCTGCACAAGTAGATCTCCCAAAAAGCAATGGAGGCATGGAGGAGAATGACCTAGTGCAGACACCGAGAGGCCTTAGCGATCTGGAAATTGGGATGTATGCTCTGCTTGGGGTCTTCTGCTTAGCAATACTTGTCTTCCTCATAAACTGTGCCACATTCGCACTGAAATACCGGCACAAGCAGGTTCCAGTTGAAGGACAAACCACTATGACCCACTCCCACGACTGGGTCTGGCTTGGAAATGAGGCAGAGCTGCTAGAGAACACAGCGGATGTGTCGCCTCAGCAGGACGAGCACACCACTATTCTAGACCGAGGGATGGGCTACGAGGAGCACAACCACCTCCTCAATGGCAGCACCCAAAAGAACATCCAGAGCCAGATCCATAGGTCTGCTGACTCAGGGGGGAAGCATGGGAAAGAGCAGAAACCAGAACCTTTGCATTCTCCTACATCCAAACGAAAGCGGGTAAAATTTACAACGTTCACCACCATCCCCCCCGACGATGGTTGCCCCACCGTGAACTCTATCCTAAGTAGCAATGATGATGATATTAAATGGGTGTGCCAGGATGTGGACCTTGGGGACTCCAAAGAGATAAGAAACTACATGGAGAAGTTCAAAGATAAAATGTAGCTCCTGTCTGGTTTTCTGGGTTTAACCACACCTTGATGCCTTCAGTTCTACAGTATATATTGGGATAAAAAAGAGGGGAGAGGAGGAGAGGGTTAGTAGGGGGGAATGGCAGTTTCTATAATCAGGGAAAGAAATTTGCCAAACCATCTGTGGTTTTGGGTTTGTTTGCTTGTTTTTCTCCAACAACTGTTCGTGGATTTGGGCAGTAAATGAACTATAAATGGCAGAAGGAAGTAGGAAAATGATTGACCAATATGAGGAACTGGGCACGGTGAGGTTGTGAAAATGTATCTGATGAGTCAAAATAATAACAAAAATATTACAAACAAGGTACCAAAAAAAAATTTTTTTAAAGGTGAAAATCATTAAATAAGATAAACCATCACTAGTTTGTGTTTATAACAGAGCATCAGAAATTTGGAAGTTTGTCCCAGGAAGAGGTGTTTTAGAGTGTTATCCAAGCAGTTGCTGTCTGTTCCCATATCTGAAGTGAAGACATGTCCCTGGCTTTCAATATGGAGGAGAAAGATTATCTGGGGGTGGGTGGGTGGGTTGTTTGGTTGGTTGGTTTTTAATTGCCTTGTGCTAGAATGGGACTGTTTCCTAGCCCTTTACAGCTGTCTTTAAAATCAGTCTTTTTCAAAAAAGAAGAAAAACACATGAATCCCATAGATTCTCTCTGGACCAAAATATAATTGTTTTTCTAAATTAGCTATAAATAATCTACCTTGTCATTTGAAGAATTCAGAGGATTAGCATAACTAATAATTCCACCATGGTTTCTCTTCTGAAAGCATGAGTCTTGGCTCTTTTGTGCTAACTAGAAACTTGTTTGGTTTGCGTGAAGATTTAATTTTGCTTTCAAGCGTGGGTTGGGTGGTTGGTTGGTTTTGCCATGTTTCACCAAGGGATGAAGGTGCTGCTCTGTGTTTGCATTTAAAAATAATAACCAAGAGGAATGACCAGATGATGCATATTTACTGTATATAAGAACAAGGCCATCAAACCCAAATATGTGCACAGCCTGATTTTTATATTTTGCCAAGTCAGTGAATTCATAGTTTGTTCTGCATTTTTTATTGTTTGTTGTTTCAATGCCACCAGTTCTTATGGAGGTGGGAGAGGGAAATTTAGAAGCAGGCTATCCCAAGCCAGTTTTATTTCCCTCTGTTAAATGACGTAGGTTTTTGGATGGACAATATTAGTTGGAGAAAGAGAAATTCAAATGTCCAAGGATCAAGAGATATCTGCAACCACTTTATTTTTATTCATTTCTGTGAGACCAGCGCAAAGTAGAAAATCTATTAGATTGAAATTCAGCTGTTTTCAGTAATGTGACTTTGGCAACACATCAGAAACAAATAGAAAGTAAAGGGATAGCCCATTTGTTGGCAAAAATGGCTGCAGTTCCATTGACTTCAGTGTCAGTTTACACCAAATGAGGATATGACTCAGAATCTAAATGTTGGGGGGAACCGCACTTGGAAAACCTATTTATAGTTCAAAATCTCATGTCAAATCTCTTCAGAAAACAGTGTTATATCTTACCTGCTAGAAGGGAGCACTTGCATTGTTTGTCTGTTGATCCCATTGCATTTTTTTTTTTTAATTACTAAACTCAGTAGTTTATTTTTATTTTTTTCTTCACTTGGACAAAATGGACCCTGCCACTCTATAACATAGAAGGATGTTTTAACAACATATGCCTAGTATGCATTGTAGACTGAAAGAATGTAATATTTATTTATACATGATATACAAATTGTAATTAAAATGCTTTACATGGCTTGACAAGTTAACCTCTTTGGGGGAGCTTTTTGTCATTTTTTAAATAAAAAAAACAAAACAAAAATCCACCCATCCCTGGCCTGATTGCTGAGAAAATGTATAAGCTGCTTTTTGAAGAGAGAATAGAAGACTATAGAGGTTTTACTTCTGCTTCTCATCCTTTTGTTGTAACCTGTTCCCCTTTCCCCACCCACTCTGTGATGATGGATGGCAGGAGAGGACAGCAGAAAGGCAGATTTTGTGGTGGTGTCGTTATTAATCGTGCTCATCGTCATCATCGGTATGATCATGTCCAGAAATCTTGCTTCTGACATGTGCAACTTTTTTGCAGCCAGTTATAAGTAATTGCACTACATCTGTGGTAGATAACAAGGGCTTGGATGTACATATGTTGCATTGAATAATAACTGACATTTACAAAGCACCTTTTATTCCAAAGAATTCCAAGCACTTTAAAGCTAAACAGAGTCATACATCAGCTATACATGGGGACTCTGCCTCTTACCCACAAAATGCAGCCACGTCTGGGGTGAAACACCACCAAACCGCAAATCACAACAGTTAAGGACAGGAAGAAAAATACCCAATTGGAAATCCTGACAGAATTTAGAGAAGCAGAATGTTCTCAGCCAAAATGAATTTAGACATGACATTTGAAAAATGTGCCAAAGAATTGTTAATGATCTGAACTGTGCAGGAATGCTGATTGACATCTCAGGTGAAAGATGGCACCTTCAGCAACACAATATCACTTGTTGTCTTCTAGGTCATTGACTTAGTACAGGCTTGAGGAAAGAGCGCCACAAAGTGGGATTTTCTCCCATGAAAGCTCATGCAATAAATGTTAGTCTTTAAGTGCCACAGGAATCCTTGCTTTTTTTGCTTTACTTAATCATTGTCTACTTAAGTTCCAAAGGGGTGGCTGTGTTAGTCTAGGTCAGTAAAACGAACAAGGAGTCCTGTGGCACTTATACACTAATACATATATTTATTGCATGGGCTTTCATGGGAGAAAATCCCACTTCGTCAGACTCTTTGAAGATGGGGGAACTTACAGAGTGGGAGGAAAATAAATGCATGGAAGTGTAAGTCATGGGATCAGGTCACACTGTAACAGCAAATCAAAGCAGTTGGTAGATTAAAACACTGGAGAACAGCATGTAGAAAAGGGGTGTCAAACTCGCGGCCCATGGGCCAGATCCAGCCCTAGAAGTGGCTGCCTGGGCTGTGCCTGGATGCTGTCTGCAGCAGCAAACTCCAGAGACAGGCTTCTGGTACAGTAGGGCGTGCTTCTGACTCACTTGCTCACATGATCTGAGTCACAGCACAGGGAAACAAAGAAAGCACCACAGCCAATCTCAGCACAGCTCTGCTGTGGTCTGCCAACCAATCAGTCTCAGTCACAGCAGGCTGGGCCAGGCTCCTGCAGAGCCACCTCACAGCACCCCCACTCCTACTGTTCACTGTTAGTCAGTCAATCAGCATGTTAATTTGATTGACAGCACATTGAACGAATCACAAATAAAAAAGGAAAAAGTGGCTGGGGCCTGCATGAAAACAATCCAATCAAAGCCCAGCTGCGGCTGAGCCAACCAAAGGGCAGCATTCTGAATGACTGACAATGAGTGGGCTGGGAGGGGGAGAGGCAGGAGCCCAGCCTGGCTGCCTGTGACTAAGACTGATTTTTTTGCCTGCCACCAGGAGGTAGGGGAAAGGGGGTCTGGGAGCCAGCAGGGGGAAGGGGAGCCCACTGGGCAGTGGAAAAGGAAGGTGTTAGGGAGCCTGTGGGGTTGGGGAGGGGAAAGGGGAGCCCACACCACACTGAACATGCAGGGGGAAACAGTTGGGGAACCTGTGTGGCCACATGGCCCATGACAGGTAGCCCACCTTCCAAGGAGTCTGACACCCCAATATGGAAGATGACGAGATCAAATCACCTATAAAGTCCTGAAGCAATGCAATCAAATTTGCAAATAAATTTGATGTTTAAGTGTTCATTAAAAAAAAAATGTTTTCTCCCCGGGAAATTTATTTTTTTCCAGAATTTCTTGTGAAAAATTATATATCCCAATGAGATCTGATCCATGCAGTGTCAGTTTTTATTGAGATGCATGTACATGCACTGCTGTACATCTCAAGTTAGCTTTGACTTCAGAGAAGCCCTTTTTTTTTTTTTTAAATTCCCTAAAGAAACGTGTGTATTGTTCTTAATCAATAGGAATCCTACCATTTGTTATGCCTAAAGGCTTAAAATAATCAGGTCATTACCATTCGGCTCACTGTTTCTAAATGAAATGCATATTTCTTTGCGTGCCACAGATTTGGAATCTGGCTGATTTGTTTGGAACAACAGCTGACTGAAAGATTTACTTCACTTTAGAAATAACAGTAATTCTGGCATCTAACGGGCTAGTTTTTAAGTTACTTCCTTCACAGAAAGAGGCGTTCTGGGATGATGAGTCATGTACCAGTCTTTCCTTCATCAGTTGTTCACTGGTATCTCAGTCGGAAATGGATCTTGCTCTAGCACCTCTAAGGTATGTACAGCCCACTTGAAATATATTGAAATTGAAGTTCAATCTGGCCCACCATAGTAAATGAGGAAGGCACCTCGGAGGAAGAAGGTCAAACTGCCTTAGTTCGAACTAATGAAAGCCAGTGTGGCCATGAACCAATTTAGTTCGAATTAAGTCTCCTTAATTTGAACTAAATTCCCATTGTAGACATAGCCAATGGGAATTAGGCTCCCAAATTCCATTAACAGTCCATGAGACTTAGGCACCTGACTTCAAACAGCCCCTTTGAAGGCCCCAGCTGGTAGCATGTACATTTGCCATTCATAGGGAAGGGGCACATTACGTTGTAAATCACAATAGACATTGGCTGCACAACTTATCACGTGACTAGTTTACCCCTCGTGGTCTTTTCAAGGACCTAAACATCAGGGCCAGATTAACTGACCTGGGGGCCCTGGGCTGCTGCACACCATGGGTCCCCCCACCACCCAGCATGGTGGCCTGTCGGTGAGCCATCATTGCAGGTGGGGGCCTTGGGGTCAGAAGGCGTTCCAGTCAAGCTGCCCCACCCCCCCAGAGGACCCAATGGCATGCAGCCTCTGGTGCGGCACCCCTCTCCCCCCCAGGGTCATGGGGAGTGCCAGTTTGGAGGCCACGTGCCAGCCAGCCCCACTGCCTGGTGGAGTGAAAAAGCACTGGCCCACCCGACCCCCCAGGGGCAGGCCAGCTAGCTTGGGGAGGGAGGGCACAGAGTCTGGCCTCTGGCTCCAAGGCCCTGCCTCCCCACTCCCTGTGTCAGCACGGCAGGAGTGCTCTTCAAGCCCTGCCAGCACTGAGTGGGGTGAGGGGGCTGGATTATTGCAGGGGCTGGAGCCCGGGGCCCCCCCCTTCATCCAGGGCCTGAGCTTTAGCCCCTGCGATAAGCCAGCCCTGCTAACAATCTCCACACTGTTCCTAATCAGTCCTGAACATCCCACATTCCCAGAGCTCACAACATCCCAGAACAATGAGGCACCAGTACAAGGCACTAGCTGGAATTACACGTGTGCTTTACATTAAAGCTTGGAGTTTTGCAACAAAAGGTCAGAGGGGACGACTAATCTGACTGTAGCAGAGGTGCTGCTGAGGAGAGCTGAAATAAACATCATGTTCCCAGGTTTTCATTTTTCCCCCTCCTCTTAATCCTCATCTTTATTTGCTACCTGATTGAGTGACCAAGTAGCAATACTGGGAATAGACGATGCTTGTCTGGAGCGTGCAACACAGCCACTCCCAGGGAGCAAACGGCGGTGGAAAAATAACATCCAGACAGCACCAGAATGTTTTCTGACAACCACATAGCAGTTACCACGAGCCGCACTTAGTGCACAGTTTTCAACCTGAAGGTCACAAACTTTCTCCAAACTGGACATGCAGAAATCTTTAAAAGCCTAGGAGGAAGGGGCCTGAAAGCGCATCTGTTTTAAGAGGGCACCATGGCCTGGAAAAAAAGAACCCTTATAGTTTCCGGAGCATAAATGTGATCAGTAAATGAAGTGCATAAAATTAATTTCACACAACTATTTAATTAGTACCACCAATAGCACTTTTGGGGCCAGGTGGTATCAATGAGCAGGCCCTTGAAATTACTCAAGGACATTGTGCTGATGGATGTCACCTAAGGATCCGGACTTTTGTTTTCCACATGAAGCTGAAGGTAGTTGGGCGGGTAAAAGGCAGCCAGTCAGTCCACCTGCCGACCCCATGAATGCTGAGAGCTTCCACCATGTGCCAGCTTTTGTTTTATCTCCACATCTCAGTCCAATTCCACTGTTACAAAATAAAAAGCACCTTGATGCCCAAGTCCTGGTAAAGTAAAATTTAAAATGTGCAGGGAGCATAAGTAAAATTCACCCAGCTTGTGAAATGAGGCAAGGGGCAAGGCCTCATCCTGCTGCTGTTGCCCTGGAAATGGTCACAAATAGGGTTGCCCCTTTCTGAAATCTCCAGAAAGCATGTGGGGCTCTCTCCCAACAGAGACATCTCCCGGAGGGCTACTGAAGATCAAGGGACTCTGATCTTCAAAGCCAACTGTCTGTCTTGCTGTGAAAGCCAGCACTGCAATTTTGCTCCTTTGGGAGGCTGGCGTCCAAGCCCCTGAGGATGAGGCTTCCCACTCAGTGCCAGACACTGTACTCAGTAGGCCCTTGGCCATGGAAGAGATGCTCACTAAGAACCTGATCCAAAGCTCTCTACAATCAATAGGCATGCACCCGCTGCCTTCAATTGGCTTTAGACCACGCCTGTGAGCTTGCAAATGCGTTAGGCGGTCCCACAAGCCACTTTCTCACAGAGGGGCCTGAGAGGAGCAAACGCTTCTCTAGTGAGGTGCTGAGCACCCTGAGAAGCATGACCAGATCCTGATTTTATATGGGTAGTTCCATTTATTTGGGGCGTTTTCTTATATAGGCACCTATTACCCCCACCCTATCCCACTTTTTCACACTTGCTGTCTGGTCACCCTACCCCTGTGCTCACTTTAAAGACATCATGAGGTATAAGCCCTTTGCAGAATTAGACTTTTGAGTGTCCTCACTCATGGGTATGGATGGCCCCACTCCAGGGCGTTTCCCTTGCGGTGGGGATGTAGGACATGCCCGTTAACCTATCAGGAATAAAAAGGCTGTGATGTCTAGGGCGCTTCGCCTTTGTCCTAAGGGATCCAGCTCTTTTGCAGTCAATGCTGCTAATAGATTTTCAGACCAGGAAAAAAAAAAAACCACTGGTCTGATGATTTAATCTGACTCCTCCCCCTCCGTGTAACACAAGTCAATGAATTCAACCCAGCGCTTCAAGCAGCAGGCCCGGTAACTCATGGCAGTACTAGCATATCTCTAGTATCTGTCATGAGGGGAACCTTTATTTAAAGACTGGGGGCTGGGAATAAAACAGCAAAAGAGCAACCCTGCCATCACGGCCCATTTTTCACTCACTGTGGAACATCAGGTTTTAGAGACTAATGCCGATGCTGAAATTTTTCAATTTATCTTCCGCTGACCAAAAACTCCATCAAAAGCCATTTCTGTCAGAGCAGCGTAAATGCTCGTCTCAGCAGGGAGGGAACTGCCAGGCTGTGAAATATCATTTATCTGAGAAATTCACATCGGGTCAAATGGCGAGATTTACATTTCAGAAGTGTTACCACTCTGCAGTTACAGTGGTGCTCGGATTGGGTGGGAGCCTACCAAGCTGAGTGCTACTCCTGGCAAGGCGCCTGGCTCCCCAGTCAAGGAAAGCTATAAGTACAAGGGGCAAAGATAGCATATGCTGTGAGTTACGTTGTCTTTCAGGGATCTGGGATGGAAATTCATTAATAATAATTTTCACTTGCAGAAAAGCGAGAGCCTTTTTGTCGAAGGAGCTTGGTGTTTTGACAAGCACAGCCCTTTCAGTGGGGGCAGACACGAGTAAGCAAAAAGGGAGGCAGGATTTGGCCTATCAGACTCGCATCTACAATCACAGGAGGGAACAGGGTGAGCTAGCCCTTTAACTGCTAATTACTGATTTTAAAGAGCAACCTGTCACTTTGTATAGGCTGTGATCCAAAGCCAGTTGAGGTCATGAGAGTATTTCTGTGGCTTTCAAAGGGCCTGGATGTGGCACTTAGAAAAATTACTGGGATGTTCATTAGTGCAGGATTTAAAAAGAAAAAGAAAGAAAGAAAAGCATCTGCAGAAAATGTCACCCCCCAAGGAAAATCAAAATGCTTTGCCAGGCTGTATACCTGGTCCAGTAGCATTCTATGACACAAGGTGTCGGAAGCAGAGGAGACAGGGGTGTCAGCCAACACACACACAGGCTATTACAAATCTTAAAACTGGATTGGGATTGATTGTAAATCTAATGCTAGCTCAAATGGTCTCGGGTTGAACCAGCCAAAAGCACATGCGCAGTGACCTTGTATGAAGTAGGGCAATTGGTGTGCTGACAGATTGCCTAGGAAGTCTTTTGGTAAATTTGCCACGAGTCAGAGGGAGATGCAATGGAAGAAAAAAAAATTAATCTTGCTGGCAGTTTACAAGGTGGTGAGGAGAAATATTTAACAAGAACATGTACCATCTTCTGCTACAGAGGGGCAGACTGGGTCTAACAAGTGACTGGTTGTACGCATGTGATCTGCATTGAAGTACACTATAGAAATCCCAGGGCTAGATTTGCATGGTCTAATCAATACACATGAATAAAACTGGAACAATAAATCAAACTGAAAAGTAGACCTTATTATGTCATTACAAGAGGAATAGACACTGCTCCCACTGCAAGGAATAAGGTGAAGGGGTGGAAGGATTAATGAGTGGCTGGATATTTTTGAATAAGTTGCAAAGATCAGAGTGAAGAAACTCTCTACTTAATCAGCTTTGCTTCCTTCTGTGCCTTCTGTGCATTTTTTTGAGATGCCATAGGTTTTAATAAGCTAGCAACCCCAATATTTCCCTGAAAAGCCACCTAAACTAAAGCAAGAGATGCGCCCAAGTGTCACAACTTAGTTCTCACTGTGGAAAGTCTACCTGCACTTAGTATCTGTTAATTTTGGTCGGCAAGAATAAAATTAACTAAGCAGAACACAAATATTATTGCTTGTCCATCTAGTAATTGCATGCTGTGATGACGTGTGTAGTGGTGAGCAGGTTTTTTCACTGTGTGTGTGGTTATGGTCTGTGCTCCAGAAATCACAGTAGCACATCCTGGATCTCCCCGGTACAAGCTTCAGAGTCAGCCCAGCTGCCTACGCTCAACATTTGAGGTATGTGGAGCTACTGATACAAACTTGTGGTGGGGCCAGCTTGTGTAAGTCACTGTAGTTCTACTGACTTCACCAAAACTGCAACGATTTACACCAGGTGAGGATCTGACCCATGATAGCACCTGTCAACAAAGATGCTCAAAGGATTTGTCGACACTGGAGCCTAAAGTTGACTTAACCTTCCTTAAGTCGACCAAAAGAAAGCTCTGTCCACACTAGGAATTTATTAAGTTGACTCAAGTGCTTCCTTAAGTCGACTTAATAACACCACCTCTTAAAGTTGACTTAACACGTAAGTTGACCTTATTAAGTCTACCCATCTACACTGGCTGAAGTTGACCTAATAAGGCCGACTGAAGTGGTAAGTCAACCTCTCAGATGCCAGTGTGGACATAGGCAGTCTACAGGTGTTTGGCATGTGGATACTAAGTTGACTTAAGGGCGACTTTAAATCAACTTGAAGTTGACCTTGTTAAGTCGACTTAAAGAGCCTCCAGTGCAGACATACCCAAAGAGCTTCACCAAGGTGGGGAAGTATCATGAGCCCCACTGCACAGCTGGGGAAACTTATTCTCCAAGGGGCATGTCCACTATCTGGCCCTGGGTCCTGAAGCCACAGAGGGTCCCTTGGCAGCAAATGTGATGTGAGGAGTGGAGCTGGATATGAGAAGGGCCATGAAGGGGTTATGCTTGCTTGACACGTTCTCCTCCATTGTGTGCTCCATGGCTGCCACCAGGGATGCTACACAAAGGAAGCTCTGGGGTTGGTACCAGGGTGGAGCTGCTCTATGGATCTCTCCATTCTTCTCTCCTTTGTAAGGTGAAGGAGAAAGGGGAGGACGAGGTTGGTGAGCATCTCTGAAGCAGAGTCTGCTACATTACCTGGGGAAGGATTCTTCTTCCCTGGGCCCCTTCACACTTCTGCACATTTGCCTGGCCCTCAGCCAGCATCTTCAGCCTGTGGCTTAGGATGTGTGTGAACAGCATCCCTGGCTTCTGATTCTGAACCCAGCCTGGTTTTTACCCCATCTCTCATCTGTGGCTTCAGGTTTCTGACCGTTCTCTCATGCGCCGTGGAGAAAACCGAGACATGCACTCCTTGTTGATCTCTGATCCGTGTAGTGTCTTTAAAGGAACCCCGAAATGGCACAGCTGTTATTATCATACATTTAAATTTTTCTAGAGGGGCTCCACAATTAGTTAAGGCACATAATGCCCCTGCAGAGTCAATAAACCTTATAACACCTGAATAAAAGGTGGGAACATCTCTGGGCTGAGCTCTTCCTGCTGCTGAAAAGCAGGAATGGGCCGAGAGGGGCATTAAGCTCGCAGTTATCACACAGAGCTTTTTATGACATTACACCACCTTTGCTTCCCAGTCTGGAAATCAGATAACTGCCCAATTGCATGTTCTCCAAACACACACAAACGCTCACAGCAGCAGAAGCAGGCATCAATTGAGGGAAATTGCTCCACTTGTTTTGAAATGAGCCTAAGCTGAATTTCAATGCTGAAAACAAGTTGTCAGCAAAGCAGATGCAGTAGCAAAAGAAGAGCAGCTGATTATGATGCAAATTGCCAAATAACGCTTGTCCTCGATGGCTTGCCCTGAACAAACCTGTACTGACTTTTTTTCTATATCTATTTGTAGCAGGGAAAGGTAAACTGAAAACTTTGCACAAAAGCGGTACCGTTTATTGATTGTTCTGTCAGTGGATGATAATCTGCTGGCTATCACAGCATTATATGCACTTTGTCTCACGTTCTGTTAAGCCAGAGCATTGCCCATGTTTGCTCCCAGTTTCAACCATCCCTGGCTGAAACTACAGATGCTGCATTAGATGGAGTCAAACTGTGACTAGCACCTGAAGCCTCTTTCTAAAGCACTGGTACCTTTAGAGCTAACCAATAATTAACTGGCTTCTTTCTTTATTAAACCCAAAGTTGGATCCCCAATGAAGTTCTGTCACTTGGCATCATTCTGATGGTTCACAGCAGGCAGGAACCTGGTTCGGATGCTACCAGGAAATTTCCCGTGTCTCAGAGTTAACAGTGCCAGGGCAGGCTCCAGCAGAGTTGTAGAGCCTGGATGAAGCGGTGTGATCAAAGCACCCCTGAATTCTGGCTGCTGGGCAGCAGTCTAGGCTGAAATTTGATCCTGCAGCGTCTTCAGCAAGTACTCCTGAATAACAAATCAGGACTGAGGTATGACTGCTTCGCCAACAGTGAAGAAGGTTGAATTTTTGCATAATATTGTGACTCGCTCTGTTTGGATTCAAAGCAATCAGAAAGGGGGGGCCTTCTTCCGTGGCTTCATATTAGACAAGCACTGCTTCAACAGGCAGCTGAATAAGAAATGTCTGTTCTGCAGTCAGCTACTATGAAACATTTACTAAGTCATTTGGGGATGGGGGGGGGGGTTGCATTCATTTCTTTCGCCTCAGTGAGTATGTTATCGACTACCAAACAGCCTCCTGCACTGGTGGATTATTAATAATAGGAGGGGTCTAAAGAACTGACAGAAATTCATGCCACTTGGTGAACTCCTGTAGGTTTAAGGGGGGGGGGTAGCTGGCCACTCTCATCTGTAAACAGTAGAAAGAAACTGAGTGAAAGACGATCAAAGTTTTGATAGAAACCAAAATGCTCCCGTCTTTCTGTATATAATGTGCCTCTCATTCCCTTGTCTGTTCTTGGCTTTCTCTGTTTAGGTAGGCAAAGTAACAAATATCCAAGGCGGCGGGGAGCTGTGCTCTGCACGTGGGAAACCCCACAATTTAGCATCACCCTGGGCTGCCCATTCATCTGGTACCAGGCATGGTTTCAAAGGAACAGCTTTGATTTCATTTGCTCCAGGCTACAGCATGTAACAGCATCTCTTAGCCGTCTTCTCTCCTGCCGGCGTTGCCTGGAAGCTGTAGCATCTCCCCTGTCTTCAGAACATGTGCTGGTACTGCAGCGCTGCTCCATTGAACTTACTTGGCACATGGATTGCTGCGGCGACCCCCCCCCCCCATGGCAGGTAACCCAGAGTACAGAGCTATTCCTGGCTTGCCAGGGCTGCTGTTTTCATCTTGCAGAGTGGTTTATCTACAGTACTAGCAATTACTGCTCCCTCTTTTAAAGTACCCTACTCTGGTGGTGACAGTAGGGTTACCGGATGTCAGGTAAAAGGAGGACATGTCCTCCTTTTTACCTTCACGTCCTCTGTCCAGCAGGCATTTTAAAAATACATTATTTTGTCTGACTTTTTACTTACAGGGGTTAAAGTATGCTGGAACGCCCTGGAACACCCTATTTTGAGGGGAAAGTGTTCCAGGGCCCCCCTATAAACAGAAGAATATTACATTGATACTACATTTTCTCCATATGTCCTTCAATATCCTCCTTTCTGTACTTCCCTGTCCTCCTTTCCAGGCTTTGGTATCTGGTAGCTCTAGGTGACAGTTGCCAAAGCCTCTCTAGGGGTCAGATGGAGCTTGATGCATGGGTGGTGAGGAACGGGGCACAAGGAGAGCTGCTTCCCTAACCCCCTCAAAGATCAGGCACAGTCATGGCACAACCCCACAGTACCGTTGGACCCTTGAGGTTCCCAGCTTTTTGTGGGTCGTGAAGCATTTGGTGGTCTCTCATGACTCTACACAACACACCGGCTGATCCCTATCAGGCTAAATCCAGCCATCTCTCTGGCTCTCTGTGACACACTTACCGCTGTGTGGTGACACAGGGGGTCCAATAAAACTGTATCTGGTCTCCTGTCAGCTTGCCCACCTGACACCTCCACAGCTCACCTGCCAGATGCTCAGAACCAGGGACCCCCAGGGCTTCCAGGTTCTGTAGTCCCAGGCCAGTCTGTCTGCAGAACTGCCCTGGTGCTGGAGATTTTTGGAAATTTAAAGTTTTGTTCCAAATTGAAATGAAATCAAATTTAAGACTATTAAAATCTTTCAGAACCCATATGAGCCCTTCTCCACTCAGCTCTCTCTGTGACACCCCACAGTTTTTCCATAACCCACAAGTCCTATTCATCTTCTTCAGATGCCTTATGGGACCCCCACATGCCACTCCATCTGCCTGTATCATGCAGGTTTTTAGTCTCCTTCTGTGGCAACAACTAGTGAAGGTTGGGATACTGGACTGTATGAACCCATAGCCTGATCCAATATGGCAAATCCTTGGATCTCACAAAGAAATACAAGCAAGTGACCTATAAATTATTACCCCTATGAGTCAAACCCTTATGGCCGAGGCTCAACCAAGGGCTTTGTGCCACTGGATTGATAGCCAAGCAATGAATTTCACAGCCAGTGTCTGGAGTGGGGCAGGTTATTTTTGTACGACGGCTACATTAAGAGGAGCTAATTTAGCAGATCTTTGAAGGCACGGGGCCTTTAAAGATTAACTTGGAGTTCATTTGCTTTTAAGCTGGGAGGCAAGTTAGGCTGAATTCCCTCTGCCCACCCCTCTGGTACATATGAAACTACTTTGGATGGTTGAATACTGCTGGTGCAAGTTGGGTTCTGTGAGGCCCGTGACTTCTCTTTAGCAATTTCCCAGCAGAACCCAATGACTTAATTAGATACATTTTAATTAGTTCAGTTCTACATGGGATTGGTTATCTGCTGGAATTGGAAAATTACTGAATCTCCCTTGGATATTGGTGGTGCAATGGTGCAATAGGCCTTTGGCATCCTTTCAGAATGGCTTGTTAATCCAGTACTGCAAGCATTATCATGCCTCCATCCACCACTGGTGTCAGAGGTCAGGAGAGGGGATGGGGGGGGGAGGGTGAAAGTCCAAGATAATGTGCTGTAGTAAGCTAGAAACAATGTATCCAGACATAGGCTTCTTCAAAATAGGTCCGAATACTGTATTTTGAAGGAGGAAGGGAAGGGTCCTTCCTTGCATAAAGTGACACCAATTGTTCAAAACTAGAGCTGGCCAGAATACTTCAGTCAAAACTTTTTTTTTTGCCGAAAACCCCAGCTGCAGGCTGACAAAAATATTTAACAAATTTGTGCCACAGGACTAACAGTTTCTCTCTGAGGCTATGTCTATACTGATGGCAGCAATTTCACTGCCATCAGGTTGCCCTTCCGGGAGTGGGTTGTGGCGAGCGTGAACTTGCTGCACCAGTCCTGGGGGTCAGGGGGTGTAGGGGAAAGCTGACCACAAGGGATTTGCAGTCAGCTTTTCCTTGATATGTACTGGAGTCTTAGAAAGTCACCGCCGGTTATACAAGAAATTTTATGTTCCTTGCGTAATCAGTGGTCGACTGCTGCTGAAAATCCCCCAAATGTAGACTAGGGCTCAACCTGTGATACAGCTTCAAGACAATAGTAGGCAGTTGTTTTGAGGCATAGACTGACAAAATTCTTAACTAGTCTAGACAGGGTTAGGGTTAAAGCTCCCTTTTTTAACTCTTACAAAAGGGTTGCACAGTCCATAGATAACAGCAATAGCTTGGAAAATACTAGGGTAGGTATGGTCTTTCTGTAGAACTTACATGGTCTCTTTGAAATGTGGAATCTTCTCAAAAACATGAAAGCAGAGTAACTATTTGCTTCACTTTGGGGCTAATTCTAATCTCAGTTGTGCTGAGATATAGCACATCTGCTGTTAGCTCAAATGGAAATATTATCACAAAGATTTCTGCACCTAATCTGTCCCTCACTAACTGGATGAGTGGGAGATGGACCACACAACCAACCTAGGTACTTGGATTTAAAAGGAAAAAAAAAATTAATATGAGCCCATTAACTAAATGGAGATGCATTTATATTTAAAATGTCAGCAAATAAACAGCCAGCCACGTTTCTGGCCTGCCCCCATGCTCACTCAGTTTCAGGGGGTACATGAGGTTAGTGCAGCTGCTGGGAAGAATGTTCACAGGTATGCCTGTGTAATGCCTGAGATATCGCAGTGTGGGGACATTTGTTTTTTTTCCCCTCTGACTGCAAGGCTTTATCAAGGTTTGCAGGCACATTCCAGGAAGGCATCAGCATTTAAGTGAATATCCGAGAATCCATCAGTTCAGTCTCAAATCATTGTTAATGCAGCTGTAGATGAAAGTGATAATTAGAACTGTGCGTGAGACATTCTGCACCTAAGGCAAATCTGTTCTCCTTGCTGGCTGGAAAAACTACCATTCTCAGCCATGTGTGTTTTGTTACCAGAAGCAACTAACTTACACACACACACAAAAAGAAATGAGAACTGTTTTGCCTCTTCTGTCCATACCACTATTCTGGTTAAAGAATGCTGGAAGAAACAATAAAAGGGAAAAAAGTAATAGGAGTTAGGGGGGAAAAAAATCTCTTTTGAGACTGTAAAAAAAATAAAAAGAAAGCAAGCAAGCTGTATAACATAGTAGTTTGTTCTTTGCTCTGTGTGAGAGACATGCACATACTCAGAGAAAGAAAATTCTGGGAGTGTCAGTGAAGCAAAATCCCATGAAATGAAAAAGACAAAGACAAAGGGGATAAATGATGAATCCACCTAACAGGAAGGTAAAACTCTCCCCAACCTCTCTAATAACCACGCCAGGCTACAAGAACAGATGTTCAGCTGGTCTAAACCAGCAAAGGCCGATAATCAAATAATTCTGAAGTCAATAGACATATGTCAATTTATCTTGGTAGAGGACCTGGCCCAGAACAGACATCTACATAACAAGAGTAAAAGTTAGTGGCAGATATTGTAGCAGTGGCATGGATCAAAGAGCTTTGTCCCATCATGCTGAGCAATATTCACTGGACTGGAGCACTGCCTCAGGGCTTAAGGTAAATTAATTTGATGTAAATTTAAGGAAATTCATTGTATTAGGGACTGAGAAAGTTAAAGGAACTGTACACATATTTTGCATCGAGTGGGTTGCCTATTCATACAGCGAAGTTCCAAATGCCAACTAGTTCGTCATTAACCAAGTCCTGTAATGATGAATGACAAGAAGCCAAGTCAGACTCAGTATGTCAAGAGCATGCATTCTGCTAGCAAAATAACATTAATTTCTCTCTCTCTCTTTCAGTCATAGCCACTGATCAGTCCAAGGATTGTGTTACTAAGCTTTAGACCGAACTTTTTACTCCAGAAGTTTTCAAACTGGTTCCAGACTTATCAGTTGAAGACATCAAGACAAACAAGCACCACACAAGGTTTGTGATAACGGCGCTCCACCCCCCACCCCACAAAACTGCATACGGTGTTATTACTCCCTTTGCCTGGACTGTGGCCTAGTCACACGTATTTTCCTTATGCTAGAAGCATATAAAATTTGTGATGATCGAAGGAGAATGAGTCTTTCTTTATAGGCTATTTTAAGCACCATGAAAAATTGAATGGTGGGGGGGGCGTAATTTTTGCACATTAGCATAAAAGCAGCTTCAAATTCGATCCAGAACCACGTGGCTAAATGCAGCTGTGTAATATTTAACGCAGAGAATACTGACAAATCTGCCCCATTCTCTTCTGCCAGCAGATTTTCATGTTCCCAAGGGGAATACTTCCACTTGTATTTAAACCCAGTCTTAACTAACAATTCAATCACCACCCTGCCCTCCAACCAGCATTGGACAAATCAGACGGATGCTGTAATGCTGACAAACTTAATTTAATTTCCCTTTTTGGGACCTATTTTGCTGCAGCTGGAATTTAAAAAAAATAAACTTTAGTCTCCTAGACTTGGCTGTTTTCAATATTGATTGCATGGATTATCTTTAATGAAAACACCAACAAAATGAAATGCCTGAGTACTGATAAATAGCTTGACTTCTCATTTTCTCATGCTCTTTCTGCTTCCCTGTTGTAGCCATCCCGTTTGTGGAATTAAGTGGCTCACTTGTGGCGGTAGCAGTGATCTGGGAAGACATTAAATTATTAATTACTCCTGTTGGAAGGCTCGAATTCTTCTCCAGCTCCACGATAAGCATTCCAGCAGAAACAATCAATCTGAGAGAGAGCACTTGATCCAGGTTGGTTGCTTCCCCCCCCCCCCCCCCCCCGGACTAGACTAACACGGCTATCCCTTTGGAAATTGAATAATTAATATGGGGCTGTGATCTGTCACATTCCTAGGTACCTCAGCTTAGCCCAGTCATGCCCACATTTTTAAAAAAGCCATTGATGCTGCCTCCTGGCTTCTCCGTTTGTACCAACGTAGGTTAGGATAGCCTTGTAGTTAAGTTGCATGACTTTGCCACTGAGCTGCGTTCAATTCCTTGATCCAGCATGTGGCCTCCAGCCCCAGTGTTTGAACAGTATTTAGTGATTGTTGCAATGTCTAAGCCTCATATGCACAAGGGATTTAGGCCATTGGGAATCTAAATCCCACTGACTGAAAATGGGAGTATGGCTCTAAGTGCCTAAATCCCTTTTAAAAATGAGACAGGCTCTTAAATCAAATAGATGTTGCTGGGCAGCCGACTGCCCTTCTGGCTGGTTTGTCCTAGAGGGAAACCAGAATCCAGTCCTGTCATTTATGTGAATATTCATATTTACCCCAGGAAAATTAATACAAAAATTAAAGAAACAAAAAGCATGGGAGACACTGACTTCTGCAGCTCCAAGGAATCACTTCTGTGCCTAGGAGAGCTCACGTTCCCATTGGACAGATGTGCAATGTTGCACGCTGCCACTGAGCCCAGCTCAGAACTATTCCTCGCCTTTCTACTGCAAGGTGGACTTCACTGATCATCACAGCTTCTTTCTGCCTGCAATTTAGTCAGCATCCACACTCCCAAGAGCTGTGCTCACACAGAGCCAGCCCACTGCCACCAGAAAACGCCACTCTCTCACTAGAGCTGAGGGCTGATGACTCACAACTGGCCTCCAGTTTCAAAGCCCTTTAGACTGTCTGCATTAGCCACATGCTACTGCAGGATTTTTTTTTTTTTTTTTAAGGGCAGGGTTTTTTGTAATCTGAATTTTTAGCATTGTCCCCTCCCCCACTGAAAAATTCTGATGCACCTGGAAATCCAGACTTGATTTTCAGAGAATTGATCCTACCCTTTAACAGGCTTGTCCCCTCCTCATTTTCCTACTCCAGTTTTTCTCAGTAAAATGTCTAGAGTAGCTACGCATTTCCAGAGCTGTCAAACCACTACAAATGCTACTAATCCTAAGGTGCATGCCATCATTCCAGAGTGAGTGAGTGAGAGTGTGTGCGTGTGCGCATGCGTGCATGGGTGGAAAAGAAGCACTTGCTTAAGTCATATTAACAACTCCTGACCTGTAAGTTGATTTAAGCTTTTAAATTGCCTTTACAGGGCAGGAAGCCCTGGGCCCCACTCCCAGTCCCAATCAGGTTCCAGGGACCTGCTTTGGCCCCAGCCACTGTTGGCAAGTGGCCGGGAGCCGGATCCAGCTCCTTGCTGCTGGTGACAGGTGGTGAGACCTTGGATCAAGGGGCTGGGTGGCAGGGGCCAGCTCCCAGCCCTGCAGCCTGCAGCAGGGGGTTAGGAGCCAGAGCTGGCTCCCAGCCACTTGCCGGCTGCCCTGGAGCCAGATTGGGCTTCAGGAGTCTGATCAGGACCGGGGAAGGGCAGGGGGTGAGACGGGCGGGGTGTGTCTGAAGTGTGTCCAGTGCAGATACACCCTGAACTCGACCTTGTTGAGTTGACTTCCAGGGGCAACCACCCAGTGTAGATGTAGCCCTAGTGCCCCAAGAGCTACACTCTCTAAAATCAAAGTTCATTCTCATTCTGTGCTTTGATAACAATTCTCTGGGCTTTTGCAGGAGTTCTGATGTTACAAGGTCATCTTGCAGAGCGTACTCTGTCATCTCTCAGGACCTTGTAGAGTCACTGAAGACAAGCGTATTCAGTCTACACAAGCTGTATAAATGAACATGACTGCTGACCTTTAAACCCACAGCAATTGGAAAGTAATTACCGAAGGCAAGTTTGTTTTATTTTGCCCTTGTCTCCCTCCCACTGGACCGCCATATTCTGCTGCCCTTTAGAGCTATATTCCTCTTCCCTTTAATGCTACCCTTATACATCATCTTCCTTTTTTTTGTATATTGCCATTTATTCTCAGGCCCAGCCTTGTCTCTATCAGACAGCTTGCGGCAAGGTAGATTAAAACCAGTGTGATCACACAAGTACTAACCCCTAGTGTGGATGTGCTTAAACCAATTTAGTATGATGTATTAACATGCCTTATGGGTAATTTTTTTAAACAAGTTTCAGTGTATCCCTAATAAGGCTATAACAAGATCTGTTTTAGTTCAACCAATGCAAGTTTTTTTTCCTGATTAGCCATAAGTGGTAAAATTTCTGGAAGAGTTTTAAGTTCTTTGCAAAACTAACCTACAGCTCCTAAGTCTCACTGAGTCAATGGGATGAAAGCTGCCACACTAATAGTGAGGCTTGTAAAAGGATTTCAAGGCGAATTAGCTGTCCAGGTGTAAATGGGTCAAATTCAGTTCTCATACAAGTGCATCTCTATTGACTTCAGGCCAGGGATAGCAAAGGTATGTACACCCGTTAACGCTGTAGGCAGATGCCAGCCTGCAGAATATGGTTCTTGGTGGACACACTGCAGTGGAGAACATGCAAAGCTTTAGGGACAATATCATCTTCATTGCTGCAATATCGTTCCTTCTGCAGTGTTAGAAGCGTATTGTGTAAGTAGTTGTGTGGCCCTCGTGCCCATACTTCCTGAATGTTTTGTTTTGTGTTTTTATCTTCTTTAAATACCCTTTTAACTTGACTCATTCTTTTCCCAAAGCTGTATTTTAAGCAGGGCTTTCCCTAACACCCTCCCTACACCCCCCCCACCTGTGAGCTAGTAACAGTGTTATACCAATTTAGTGAACCCCCCCATATCGTCCCCCCCCCCCATTTCAAGTCCTGAGGAGAATACTGATTTTAAGCCAGTATGTTTAAAATCCGTGCCTGGCAGTGGGAAGACAACTGGGGGTGGGGGGGGTCTTTCTTAAACTTGCTGTCACTTTTCCCAAAGGTGGGGGAGACTGAGAGGACCTGACAATTCTCGGGGTTCACTTAGCAGCTGGAGCTAAAGTGGTGCATCAAGGAGTGGGCGGGATTTCGGTGGTCTTTGATCACTGATGTGCACATGTATTCCCCGTGCAAGACTCGAGCTATTTTCTCCCAGTCTGCTGCATTTCACTACTTTAATTAGCTAGTAGAAGACTTAAACATTTCTAAAACTGTTTCACTTAATTAAGCAAACCAGAGTGGCAGGGTATTACAGAAGTAAAGGAGAGCGGAAGGGGTGGCTAGAAATGACTTTGCAAGCAGCCAGCTCACACTGATGTAAATCAATGTAAAGTCATTATAGCTCAAGCAGTATAGGGGAACCGATTATGAAGGAACACAAGGACAGAAGATAATATACTGGTCAAACAGCCATGGGCAGATGCCACATTCTCTAGGACCTGATTGGAAGGAAATAAGCAGAAGCTAAGAACAACTTTAATGACTTAAAGCGTCCGATTTTTGAGGTTTGCACATTTCACTCAACTATGCTATGTGCTCCCTGAATTAGATGCGACTCAACCTTTTCTGTGTTCAGACAGCCATTTGGGTTTTTCGGGGAAAAAAAACAATTTGGTAAAACAAAACACCGGAGTGTATTTTTTCAAAAAAGTAAAAACCAGTTTATTTTGAATGAGAGTTTTTTCAAAATAGCTTTTTCAAAAGAAGCACTTCCATATTTCACAATACCAAAGTGCTTTCTTCAAACATACTAAACTGGGTTTCGTTTCCAAACAGGCTTTTTTGAAATAGCTTTTTATTGAAAAACGTGTGCCAGAATTTTGAAATACTGGAGCGCTATTTTGAAACGGTGAACCTGGTTTCGCATCCAAAAATTGCTTTTCTGGAATGGTCTCTCTCTTTTTTTTTTTTTTTTTTTTTTTGAAAAATGTCATCCCTGGACGCGACAATGACTTGTTTTCGAAAAAGCCTGCCTGTCTTTTAAATTGGCTTTATTTTGAGATAAATTTTGAAATAAATAGAGAGTACTCCCAGACTCCTCTCTCAAAATAACACATTTTAGAAAAAGGTTTTTTTGAAATCCTTATTTTGAATTTATTTCAAAAAAAGTATTTTGAACCCCCTTTTTATTTTTGTATGAAGTTTTGATCACATAGCCATGTGTGAGTGTAAGCCTAATGAAATCTGCTCCTCGGAAGTGAATTGGCCTAGATGGGTGACACCAATTTACAATAGCAGAGCTCTGTCCCCACCTCCCCCACCCCTGTACTGTTAGACTTGACTCAACAGAAGCGAATGTGCCCAGCTAAGACTATTTTCTTAGGGCAAATCCTGGCTTCAGATGAGGGTGTATAACAGATCCATTTGAACTGTAGGAGGCCTCAGATATAGATGCTGTGCTGTCTCCACTCCATTAAAGGTACAGTACATGTCCAGCCCACTCAGATCTCAGGTTAAATTAGCTCTGACAGCAAAACTCAGCACAGGGTGCTGTTTGTAAAGAACACTGCAGAGCCAACTCCAACGTCCCCTGTTTTGTATCGGGATTTATATGCACGCATGCCAATTTCTTCAGTCCTTCTGCACATATAACTCACTCTTGAGCTCAAGGGGAATTGTGCCACACGTGACAAACTCTGCCATGCTCAGTGGTGACCACAATTTTTCCTTATGAAGCAATCTTTACTTGCTATGGCTAGATTTTAGCCTCCTGTGCAACCTTAGCTGGGTATTTCTGGCACTTTGGTCCTGCCCTGCCTACACCCTGAGCAAGTTCTACAGTGAAAACAGGTAGGCACACCATTATCAAACTGCAGTCTGGCTTTCTGTGGTAGTAGATGCTAATGCATTGCATGTACATGGTACTTTATGCATTCAAAGACCTGTGCAGAAATTACTGAGCTATGACACACACATTACTGTCAATCAGATGGATAAGGATTGGAGGCTTGTAAAGAGATTTGCCCATGCCCCGCAGCAAGCCAGAGCCCGTAGTAAGATATGAACTTGGGCTCTCCTGGCTGGTTAAACAGCAATCAATTTACAGTTAGCATCTCCCTACCTCAATGTTCATTTAAAAAATGAATCAGTTTCAATAGAAAAGCCCTTCTCTCCCATCAAGAGGGTTTCCCTGCCACCCCCCCCCCTTTGAGAAACAGGACTATCACAATAACTCTGTTTTCTGTCAGAGAGATCTCACTGTCCCATAAAAATGACACCTTGTGTTGTACATTATATTACTCTGGCACTGATACTTATTCAAGCCTGCAGGGCCAACCTAGTTTTTAAGATCCAGAGCATCATTGTCTGTCTCCTTCAGACATCAGCACTGCCAATGGATAGATATTAATAAAACTCAGACGCTGGGAATGATTATTGTTGGTTATGTCAAATAAATTTCAAAATGATTTTCCCTCTTGGCAAGCCATACCTGACAGGCTTATTTCATATGTTGCATCAGCTCCCTGGGACTGGGACTTGGAGACTAACAGCTGTTGTTTTTACAAAGTGACTTCCTTGGGCTGGGAGGAAAATGAAGACAGATGAACATGGCATGATTTGTGGAGCAGCTAAGGAGTGCAAGTGTGTCACACTCAACCAACTAAATCCCCTTCATAAACAGGGGTAACTGCTGCTGGGTGAGCTTCGAAATTAACTGTCAAACTCAACACCTGACCCAGAGAGTTCTTGTCTGGTTGGTGTCCTGGATTCCCTTCTGAAATGTAGTAGAGGGGAAGGGGGAAGCAGTCCACCAGACCTGGAGGGCCTTGATTTCCACGGGTATTTCAGCCTGAAGGAACGCTGAGCAGTTCATGAGTGGTCTCTGTGGCTCAGGAAAGATATTGTCACCACTCCATGACTGTTTCTGGGGAATGCAGGACACCTGCCATGAGATGCAGAAGAGGGTGGCCTCCCCTGCTCCACATAGCAGAACCAGCGCACCAGGGGCCTCATTACGGACCTCTAAGGCCCAACAGATCCCTGGCACCTCATGGTGGGATGCAATGTTGCAGCATCCCTGATGCTCATGAGTGGCATTTAAGCCACCATCTAGCCCTGACTCAAGCCCTGGACCATAATAAAGCACAGCCAGGACCTGAGAGAGACCAGCATGAGGAATATAGCCTTGTTTCTCTAAAAGAGAGGCTCCAAGCGTATTGAGCCACCACATGTCTAAGCAAGGTCTACAGGCCCTCAGCAATTCTCATCCGCCTGTGGTGTGCCCTCTTAGTCAACCGGAAATACAGCTTGTACCGCAAGGCTCTGCACCTGTGTTTGTCACACATGAGCACAGCCTGCCCTCAGCTAAGCCTTTTCATAGAATCATAGGGTTAGAAGGGACCTCATAAGGTCATCTAGTCCAACCCCCTGCCAAAAGAGTAGGACCACTCTCACTAAATCATCCCAGCCAGGATTTTGTCTAACCGAGCCTTAAATATCTCCACAGATGGACATTCCACCACTTCCCTAGACAGCCCATTCCACTGCTTCACCACTCTCCTAGTAAGAAAGTTTTTCCTAATATCCAAACCTTGATCTCCCCAGCTGTAACATGAAACCATTGCTCCTTGTTCTGTCCTCTGTTACTACTGAGAACAGCCAAGCTCCATCCTCCTTGGAGGATCCTTTCAAGTAGTTGAAGGTTGCTATCAAATCCCCCCTCAGTCTTCTCTGTTGCAGGCTAAATAAGCCTAGTTCCTTCAGTCTCTCTTCATATGTCTTGTGCTCCAGCCCCTCCATCATTTTTGTTGCCCTCCGCTGGACTCTTTCTAATTCGTCCATGTCCTTTTTGTAGTGGGGAGCCCAAAACTGGACACAGTATTCCAGATGCGGCCTCACCAGTGCCGAATAGAGGGGAACAATCACATCCCTCGATCTGCTGGCAACACTTCTGCTGATGCAGCCCAGTATGCCATTGGCCTTTTTGACAGCAAGAGCACACTGCTGACTCGTCAGCAGGAGCTCTAGAAGGACATGTGGCAGGCAGAGTCTGGCCAGAGGAAAGGGACAGTAACTATGAAACAGAGCAGAGAGGCCCAGCAATGGAAACATGTAAGACCCCCATTATCCAGGGTACTTTCTGACTTTAGGGACTTATATGCCTGGGGTCTCCAACCTGACACCCTACAAATGACTTTTCAAAGGTGCTGATTAGCCAGAGCCTTCATGGGTTTCAACTGGTTTTGAAGGCAGTAAGCTTCTGTAGAAGCCAAGGCCCAATTGTTTTGAGTCAGCTGCCCAAGAACTAGCGGACTGTCAGGAACTCTGGCAGTGTCAGAATGGGCTTTTCAAAATCACTCCCCAGCACTGACCTTTGGGGCGTTTTACCTTTGGTTGCAATGAATGTGGAGGTAGGCCAAGTCTGAGGGAACTTGAAACTTTCACCCTAAAACTCTTGTCTGCAACATAGCTCCTGGGGGCTGTTGCTTTCTCTGTACAAGGGCTATCAGGCCACATTTTTGTACCAAACCACACAGCTTTCTATGGGAGACCAACAAGAAAGCATATGTGTTTTAGTGTCTGTCTGTATTTACTCTTTTCTCTGGATGCCTGAATGGCCTGGGGAAATGAAGATGGCAGGCTGTAAGGCAGGGAGGGCATGTATGCCAAGATGAAGACATAAATGATGTAGCATACCTGGGCTATTTTTTCCTGCAGCTCTAATATGCTCTTCCAAAAGGAAATAGAATTGTTTTTAAAAACTACAAATAAAGAGGCACAAGCTATATACCGGTTGGTTCAAAGAGTACAGTGTCCTGTTATATCACTATTTAAAATATCCTTAGCTACGGGAAAAAAACCAGCTGGAGCCTCTTGAGGTTTGTTTTTTGACGTAGGGTAAATTTGGTACTCAGAAGAGGAACAAATAACAGGGACTAGACCGCATGTGTATATGACTAGCTGTTGTGCCTATGAATTCAAACTCTGCCATACAGCATCTTTAGCCTGAGTGAGAGAGAGAGGATGTTTCTATCCAAGTTTGTGGCTGTCAAGCACATGGAACCATCCTATCTAACCAAGACAGGCATGGGTCAAAAGTGGCGGCAGATGGCTGCAATAGCAAAAAATTGCTAACTCAGGCGTCAGCTGGCTCCTGTAACAGGAAGAGGGAGGCAAGACATTGCGCTGTGGCTCACCAGTTCAAAACTACCTGCCCACCCGCCTGCAGGGCAAGAGGACCCAAATGAAACGCTGTGGTGCACTCAGTTTAGTCCCTTGCAGTCCCACCTGTCATCACAAGTGACATGCTACAGACAGTTTCAGCAGAGCACGGAAGAGTTAAATCAAGTGGAAGACTTAACAGCTTTCAGTTCTGCAGCTGTCCCTCCAGAACAGGGAACATCCCCATCAGCAAAGCTGCTACTCAATAAACAGCGCAGTTCAGCGATTCCAAGAACTGTCAGCCAAGCGCCTTTCCCCACCACTAAAACTCAGAATCTGCTTTTTGAGTGGATTGACACTTTGCGTAGGCTGGCACAGCATTACTAGCTCATTTGGTAGTCAAGGCTGCAATGAGAAGCACAACTAATTTGGTATTCATGCTGACATTATTATGCATTTCCAACCATGTAGATTTGGAAGATGTAATGGCCAGCGTATTATCTACAAATGTGTTCTCAAGATCAGATCTAGTGTAAAGGTTATTCGACCTGGGAGAAATTATGCTGTAATTGAATTTATCTAGTCAAGGAAACAAAATGGAAGGTTGGGGGGGGGGGGTGCATTTAGATACTACATTTTTATTATGTCTACCAGAGCCTACAAATGAGTCAGTCTCCAGCCACTGAGTAGTGTTATTTATTGGCCATATAGCATGGGAACTGATGCAAAATAAAACTCCTTGCAGCTAAAGGTGGGGACAGGGCAGCCCACAGCAGGGACCAAAATCAGGCTATATATTACGATAGAATAATACTGGAACTTTTTTGGCTGCAGGCAGGGTGTGGTCAACTGTGGCTTGAGTTTAAAAAAAAAAAAAAAAAAAAAATGCAAGCCCAGCAAGGTGGCCAAGAGAAGACGCAGAGCTGCCCCCCACATGCAAGGCACTTTCTACTGTCCCCCAATAGTGGCACTGGGGGTAGGGCCGGAGTGGCTGGATGACTGAGTCAGTGGGATGCTGCTTCTGGCTATGCAGTTGTTTGGGGCTACGTTACGATGGGGCTGTACAGACCAGCTAGGTGGCAATCAAAGAATGGCCTACACTTGTGAGCCACAACTGAGTGCCACTTGCTTTTGTGCCCTACACTTGGAGAACTTCACCGCATTTTCACAAGCACCTACAGTGCTCCACTGGAGAGAGGCTGGTGACAGATTCTCGACCTTGCTCTCTTGCGCACATGCCCACAAATGCCTGGGTGCAATAGGCAACACCCTCTTAGTGGCACCAGGAGTCAGTGGCTACCTGCCCCCCCCACACCTTTGCAAGGGAAAAAAAAAAACCAGATTAAGCATGCATTGCACTTTATAGTGTTGTGCCCTCACGCAAGGAGCTCCGTGTGCTAGCCTTGTCAGTCCAGTCTTGCCAGCCACCTTGGAGCTCAGTAAGCATTAGCTGAATAAACTGAAGCAGAATGTGGCTAAGAGACATGGGCAAGGTCCCACAGAGAGCCAGTGCCAGAGTCAAAAGGAGGAATTACTGAAGCCTGTAACCTGCTCCCATCCTTCGGCCACAAACACAGGCTGGGACAGAGCCTGCCCAGCGTGACATGGCAGTGGACTTATTCTGATTTACACTGAGGTACCACTGTGCATTTTTGTCCCAGGAGTAACCCATCCATGTCACAAGGGCAAGTCCATGCTTTGAGGGCTTTGCAGCCTCAAGCCTTGAACTGGGCCTTCTTGTTTTAAATTCAAGCAAATGTGTCCAGCAGCGGGGGTATATGTGTGGCTGGGTGTGTGTGGGGTGGGGTAGTGTGCATTAAAAAAAAATCTATTCCTGCCATTAGTGGGGCCCAGGGTCTAGCACACTGACCTGAGGTGCAGGACAGACACCTGTGGCATTTGTTTCAGGTCTGCTGGGTGGAAATAACTGATTAGAAATGTACCAGTAGCACTCTTCTGACAGTGGTAGAGATTTATTCAGCACTTTGTCTTTCCATTCTTGATTGTCAGCTGCTTGTCCATCACTGAGTCATTTCACAGCTCCAGCTGCATTAACTTAGAGGTCAAGCTGCTTTCTGGAGTGAGGGTGGTGGGGGCGGCGCACCGAGCTGCTGAACTTCAGCAAAAGTGCAGCCATAACTTCTGAAAAGTGGGTGTCAAAAAAGCTGAAAAGTGACTGTAGAAGGGCAGCTTGGGGGCTGTCTTTATTGTCACTCTCTGTCTCTGGCGCACCTCCTCCTTTCTTAAGGAAAAGCATGTTTTTTGCAAAAGCACATACGTGATCCACATCCATGCTCTTCAGCTCAAACGTCCCATGGAATGTGAATGGAACTTACCCTCCTAAGGAAGTTGGGTGTTTTTTTTAAATAAGCCCTTGTCTGTATTAGCTGGACTGACTGTTAATCTGAAACACCAGCTGGCTGCGTTCTGGCCCATGCATTTTTCAGCTGTAATGAAGATGCTCCGGCTCCCACTGGAACGTTATCTTCCATGTTCTTGCTGCTGCATGAGCCAGAAGCACATCCAGCTCACACACCATGCAGGCATCAAGAGGCCAAGAGGTGCCAAGGAAACAGTGTGTGTTTTAGACAGCAAAATGAGCTGAGCGCACAGAGTGCAGAGAAGGTTGGTAGCACTTTCACACGTCTGATTTGCATTGGACATACACAACCCTTCCTTGAGAGCCCATGTTTCCAGTGAGGCTCTGTTCAATTCCCCTCTCCCCAAGAATCTTACTTCGGGAATACCATCTAATCCATAGCAGGGAAGTAAGCCTCTTGCTGAGCAGGGAGTTGGCCATGCTCCATTAGCCCTCTTTCCTTTCTCATCTCCTCGCCTGCCGTCTATTCTAGCCCTAGCCACACTCACTTCCAGAATGAACACTAGACAGATGTTGAGTGCATCCATCCACCGGTTCGGCTTTGTGCGCAACTCCCTCCCTGCATTCAGCCGGCCTTCTTTTTCTTAAGGGTGAATTTAGAGCACCAGCCTCCCTCCCCAAGATCTCATGTCCCCCATATCATGATCTGCTCTTCAGTTCTCTCCTACCTTCATTTCCCACTCTCCCAACTACCTCAGTCTCTTTCCACCAAATCAACCCTCCCCTAACAAACACATGCCCCTCCCTCACTACCCACGTGCCTGCCTGGAGCTCGGCCCTGCCTCCCATTCATCTTGCCTTCTACCCACCATCCCCACCTACCTATGTTCCTCAAGGATTTAATGCCCACTCCCAGCCAAGGGCAGGACAATACAACTCTTCCCTTGGCCTACTTTTTAAAAAGCAGCAAGATTGCTCCTGTCAGGAACGTCCTTCACCTGACGTGATCGCAGCGATCATTGTTTTAGCAATGCTGTAGCTCTTGAGCACAGTCAATATTTGGATAGCCTAGGAAAAAAGGCAACCTAGGTATTGCCTGTGTAGACATGCACACAAGAGGCGAGCAAGCCTTTTGCCTGCACCACATGCATGAGCTGGCATGGTGCCTAGCAGGAGACCTTGCCTCAGCAAGCCAATCATTATGAAAATGAAGAAGCAGCCTGAAGTCCCAGCTCTGGGAGCCTTTCAGGCCCCTCAGCGATGAGAAGAAAACAGACAGACTGCAGCACAGCCAGCTGTGCCACTGGTCTGCATACGCCTGCATTACCAAGCCTGTGCTCAGAGAGAACAGGGCACCATGTTATTTACGTCAAAGAAATTGCCTTGTTGGAGGAGGGCTGGTCTGAGGAGATGCCCATACAAGAGAGCCAAGCCTGGTCTAGAAGCACAAAGGATGCCCTGGTAGTTAAGGAATTAGACTAAGACCCACAGAACTGGCTTCAAAGCCCAGCTCTGCTACAGACTTTCCATGTGGCCTTGGGCAAGTCATTTAATTTCTCTGTGCCGCTATTTCATATCTGTTACAAGGGGATATTGCTGCCTTGCTCCACTTTGCCTATTTTCATTAGCAAGTCTTTTGGTTAAGGTCTCTCATTACATATTTATACAGCACTTGGGGTGCTGTTCTCAACCAGAGCCTGAGCGTAGGCATTCGTGTAAGACAAATAACGGGGCAGATTATATCAATTAGCAGGCAGTGTCCTGGGGGCAAGGAGCACATGGCTGGGAGTCAGGAGGTCTCCCTTTCTAATCCTGGCTCAGCCTCATGCATCAGAAGGGACCATTGTGGCTGACCATCATATGTTACCTCCTCTCTGATGCAGCCCACAGCCTCTCACCCACCCACCCCTGAAAGAGACACATAAGCTCTGCTTGATTTATCGAAGGTGCCACGTTGTGATTTAAACATGTCATTATAAAGAATTGGGTTTCTGCTCATCTAACCTCGGAGTAAATTTTTTCCTGAACCCAAATGTGGCGACCCTGAGCATGGTAGGAAGATCCACCAGCCAGACATCTGGGAAAGAAGTCTGTTTATCACCAAGCTCCCACACTAGTGTCCGCCTCTGGCCACTGGGGACACAAACTGCTGGAAGGTGCCGTTGGCTCACACCAGCCTGTTGCTGCCTAGCTTTGAACAGCTGGTACCCTACTTCCTCACCAAGCAAGGAGGGAGTGATCCATAGCTGGTGGGAACGTGGTGAAGATGAATGGTTGTTAGCATTTTGTTAGAATATGCACGGCGCTATACAAGAGCTACCTGAGCCCATCTGTTCAAGAAACAATGTGTGCAACTGTGTCAAAGCTGACACATGAGAATCATCCAGAGGAGGGCACTAAACCCCTCCAGATACAATAACCTTCCTTCCTCCCCCACAATGTATCAGTATGGAAATGCCAGTGACTAAAGGCAAGCCCATTCGGACCTCCTTGCTTCCCTCTGCTAAAAGTGATTCCATGCTCCTTTAAACAGTCCCCCCCCCCCCCGAGCCACAAGATGCCTTCGCCCAACAGAAACCTGTCTGAACGGCTCTGGTAGCTGCATGGTGCTCCACATTCATTCCAGCTCCTTGTAGTGCACACACTAGGTGCTCAGGCTGTAATGCCTGTGGAAAAATGTAAACACAGAGGTGCCAGGCAGCCACTGCTGCGGACAGCAACTTCCTACCACGGTGCTCGTTCTGTCCAAACAGGAGCTTAGAACCATTTGAAGTCTATTCCAAATCTTAGTGCAGCACTGGGACATTGTGTGCCTTAAGCAGACAGCTGAGGGGCCAGGGGTAGCAGTAAAAAAAACAACAGTAGGGTAGCTAAAAATCCTGTTGAAAGCCTTAGGATATCTTGGAGGCTCCTAAAACTTTCTTCTCCTCCTATAGGTTTCAGAGCATTTGTGTACTTTGTTGCACACATGCTGAATCCAACAAAAAACAAAGCCCTTAACTGGACAAAGATCACACAGGCTCCAAGCCTGTGTTGGTAAGAGGGCTGCAGCACCAACGTTAAGTTACTCCTGCAGTACGGATGCTGGATGCTGCAGATGGGAGTGAACCCCCCCCAGAGTCCACAGCTTTGCTCAGGAGGAGTAGGCGTTCCCCTCAGGATTCTGCCTGGCAGCCCAGGCATAAGTGGTGCATGACTGCATGTGTGTTTCTTACAGGATGCCTTCCACATGCCTGTGCTCCAGTTAAAGAAATTCAATCCAATAGCATTAGTTGAAACACACCAGTGTTTCAGGCTTGGTTTTTCGCTACTGCATACTCATTTCCCATGGTTTATTTGAAGCACAGATACAAATGTCAGCCTTTGGCCTGGGTGCAGGAGAAAACGTGTAGTTAGAGTCACATGTTCTTATTTTCACCTGTGGTGGTTACAAAGATACAGGTGCACATCTTCCAAGCAGAAATTACACACATGGAAAGAGATGCCAGGATTCATCTGAGCAGAATATGTATGCCTGTGGAATTCACTGACGACTCATCGAGACTCCTCTATTTTCACTGGGCTGGAAGGCTTGGAAATGACAGCATGCTAAGGGGTTAACAAACATCCTTCAGTCACTAGCACCCCATAGACTTTTAGTTTTTGAAAAGTACATTTCTGATATTATTCAGCAAAAGGGCTTTCTGATTTAATCCATACGTTGTCCCTAGCTACCCACAGCCTGAAATCACACGCACAGAGCCTAGACACTATATAATATAATATATTAATGCATGCACCTTCACGGCTCCTGGCTTCACAAGAGGTTTGCCTTGTCTCTCCCACCACAGACTGACAGAAGCACTCAGTTTTGCTTCATGGTTCTCACACCTCAACACAAAGCACGAGGTACCCCAGCTGACATGCCAAGAGACACAAAGCATGTGCATATTGATTGGTGTAGAGCAGAGCAGGAAAATCAGTTTGATGGAGAACCAAGGGAGAATATGTAGGCACATAAGAAAACTTGATGGGAGCTAGGTAGCCATCACCAGCTGTGTATTATGGGGAATTGCTGTTTGAGTGCCTAGTCAAGAGCCAGGTTTCAGGATGATGCCATCCCCAGCTAAGGTTTAAGACAGAAGAAATGCAGAATGCCATTACACACATCCGAATGCCTACCAGTGCCTCTCAGCACCTGTCTAAATCTCATCAACTGCATGCACAGCCCTTTCAGAAACACCCTGTTCTTTGAGGAGGATCATGGCCATGCAAACAGCAGGCTCAGGCCAAGCCATGAAAACAATTCTATGCGTTTCAGAGCAGTGGTCCGCATCCGGTAGATCAGGATCTACTTCCGAAGTGTAGTTGCCACTGAAACCTATGACTGCTGGAGACCTCTGTTTTAGAGGAATCTTGGGATTTGTTCAGGTATGGAGCCTAAGAATTGGAGCATTTTATGGTTTTCCTTCCACAATCTCTCTGAGGGCAAATAAGGCGCCTCAGAAGATGCAGGAAAAATCATACCAGGTATACCCCAGGATGGAGGAACGCATACTCCGCAGTCAACCTGGCTAACACCACTGAGTGCAAGGCAAAGGATAACCATGAGGGTGAACTCTGCAGCAGCACATGTTGTTCATGTTCTCTGGCAACATGCTAAACCCAATCAACGCAAGGCTGTCATCCAAACCAAGCCAGAAAAGGGAAAGCATCTTCTAACCTCCCCTTGCATATCTGAAAGGAAACTCAGGGAGAGGTGTTAAAAATGCAAAACCCCCTCCTTTTTTCAAAAGGCTTCTGGAAAATGAACTAGTTTCTTTTCTCCTGTTTCTTTGCACTTTGCGTCCTACGCTGCAGTCCTCCACTTATGTAGGTGTTTTAGTCAGGCGGTTCATGCACTGCATACCAGGTGGGCTGTGTTGCATGCAGGTGTGAAGTCACAGAGAATGTCTGTCAACTGCCACAAGAAAATAGCCTCCAATGGCATGCCAGCTCCTTCTGGAATGCCTGAGGCGGTCAAGGTATGGGCACCAGTTGTGCTGGGTGGACATGCCACAAGAGCTGACAGACACCACAACTTTTTGAAATCTGACATCAGCAGACCCTGGGAACTTACTTTAAAGGCATTCCAAACACAGGAAACACAGGTGGCAGAAGCAATGAACACGATCATAAATACAGGAGTGGCCCCTCTCCCTTACAGCCTGCTATTTGGGGCACAGGAGAAGCAATGAGATTGATGTTCATTGAAGAAAGAGGACACAAGAGGAGCCGAGGGTATACTGAAGAGGCAAAAGAATGTGATGTAAATATGCAATTTATGTGGAAGGAAAATCCATCAAGGTCCCAGGGCATGGGTGGAATTTGACTTAGTTTGATGCTCAAAAAGAAAAAAACATTCACTCCTTCCTCAGGGAGTCAGCACAGACTGATGCATAAAGTGGACGTAAGAGATTTAGAGGCCTTTTCTGCTGATCCCTCAGCACAACATCAACATCACACAATAAGCAAACATAACCTGAGCCCCATCTGTCAGAGCAGATACCTTTAAAAGATCCTACTAAGTTGAAAGGGGTAGATGTGTTAGTCTAGTTCTACAACACAGACAAGAGCCCTGTGGCACTTAAAGATTAAAAAATGTATTTATTGCATAACCTTCAATGGGAGAAAATCCCACTTCATCAGTTGAAGTGAGATCATCTCCCAGAAAGCTCACGCAATAAGTAAATTTCTGGGAGAAAAATCTCACTTCATCTGATGAAATGGGATTTTCTTCCATAAAATCCTCATGCAATAAATAAATGTGTTAGTCTTCAAGTGCCACAGGACTCCTTGTTTGTTCTACAAAATTGCTTTGCCAGACTTCCTGGGTTCTGCTTAGTTCTGCTGAATGAGTATTTCAGCAGGGGCAGGATTGAGCCCAAGAGGTAGCCAGTGGCAAAAATGGCCCATGAGTGAATGATGACAGCTTTCTCTAATGACAACTGAATAAGCCTTAAAATGCCCCTGTGAGGTAGATCAGTGTCATTATGACCACTGTACAGAACAGAGGAGGAAACTGAGGCACAATGAGGAACAGAACCCAGGATGCACCTGGCTGCCGACACACTGCTGTAGTGCTAACCAACACTGTTCCTTAGCTGTTACTCATCATATCCACAATCTAGCTTTGTTCAGCTTTCACACCTTGACAGGCAACTTGCTTTGCAGGTTACACTGTAACTTCCAGTAACCCACTTTTACAATACACATGCACATTCATTTCCATAGCTACGATCCTGTTTCCATAGTGACAGCAAGAAGACTAGTAGAGGAAATCAAAAAGTTGAGATGTACAATGTTCCCAGAATTGTGGGGGAGAGTCATATATGCCTGCTGTAAAAATTGCATGATAGTAGACAGGCTAGTGAATTAAGGAAAAGGCTCATCTTTGAGAGTGAGAAAAATTGCAAGGAAAACCTTGTATTAGCTCATATTGAAGCACAGGTGTGATGGATCTAAGGATGCCCAACACCTCCCAAGAAGTCCTCAGCACTTGCTGATCTTAAGCATTTATGTTGCTGTATTATGACAATGCAAACAAGTCGGCCAACTACTGTCACCTCCACTGAAACTGAGGGGTTCTGGGAAAAATGTGAACAGGCTGAAAGCCCACCCTGGTTCTGGTTGTGTAAAACAAAAGCCAGAGCGATAAACCTGGCCAAATCCTAGTTTATCCTCAGTCTTAGACACACAAATTATAAATAAGATACTCCGGTGAGGATTTTGGTTACTTTTTTAAAGGGGGGGGGGGACACCTTCCTCTCCCTTACCACAATAATGCCATAAGGAGACACACCCACTATAAAAATATACCCTCTCCTCAGAAATCATGGAAAGCAGAACAGGTAGCTCTGCAAGACAGGGATCAAAAGCAACAATTAGTACGGGATGGACATTTAGAGAGTGGGGTTTGGGGAGGGGGGGTCTTTTGCCAACTGACATTTTCAAGCAGGTTGGGCAATTTTTTTTTTGGTTTTGCTGAACCTTTTTTACCCAACCAGTTAATTTTTTTTCAGCTTTTGGTTGCCCAAAACTGAGGGGGTGGGAGGGGGCCACAAAAACCAAACCAAACCAAACCAACCTCAGATTTCAAGTTTTCAACAAAAGCCAGGGAGGGAAGGGAACGTTTAACACATTCCTCCTCCCCCCTTTTCATTTTCCATCCATTATTTTCCATGGAAAAGACAGCATTTCTTGGCCAGGTCACCTTACTCCCACACCCCTTGAACTCCCTTCCCATACCTCACGGGGGTACAGGCACCCCAGGTTAAGAACCCCTGATCTAGAGACTCAGAACAATCATAGTTAGTTGGTTACATCCTTTTGTTGGACAAGGCCTATACCCTACCAATCTCCTCAGCACTTCCTTGCTGGCTGGTTTATGTGGCTCTCCAATCAGCTTGCTTGTTTCCGAGGCTTCCTTCCCCTCTCCCTGCACGTATGGGAACTGTGAGTGCCTAATTTTGGGCTCAGGCCTCCAATGGATGCAGAGTGCTTGACAGTTAGGCACTGCAATGCTGAACTGAACACTATCTGTCCATACTTGCCGCAAGCCGAGCATCCAAAAAATCAGCACTCACATCTAAAACTGACACAAACTGCCTCATGTGTCAGTAAAATCGCAACATTAACTCACCTCCAATTCCATGTAGGATCCCTCAGTGACAGTATAGTATTTGGATACACTTGAATGGAAAGTGCTATATAACTCCTATTAATAAGCAGCTGGAACTCTTCAAGCTGTTTCATTAGTAAATAAGGCCTGCACCAAAAAACAGAAAGATTCCAAAAACACATTTGTCTAGTTGAAAGACTTCCGGGCCAGGCTAACGGTGCTGTATTTCAGTACTGATATAACAGAGTTAAGTAAATTATGCTGAAGATAATCTAAAAAATAGAAATCATGACCATTTTCCAATACCGTTTCAATTTATTCTCTATCTTAATTTGCTTCCAATGCCAACAATGGCAATTTCACTGATATATAGTAAAAGTGCTACACCATGATAAACACACCTACATTTAAACATCAGAAGTATGGCCAAACTAGCCTAAAAAATAGCTGAAATAGCTAGAGGTGAGTCAGGCAAATACCTCAGGAATTCCCCTCTCTGTAAATTCACTCGAATACAGTTTTGGCTGTGCTGATGCTGCTGGTGTGTTCACTTCCCACAGGCACTTTGGAGAGAGTCTCTCCTGGGCACTTTAAAGTGGGACCGAGAGAATGTTCTTGGGCAATGAAGTTTTGACTTGTTTGCACTTGGGGGTTTAAAATTGTTCATAGAACTGACTGAAAAAACGAAGGAAAGTGTTCAAAATTTTCCTTTTTTTAAAAAAAATTGAAATTTCAACAAAATTTGAAAAAATTGCAACAAGATCTATAAATGGTCAAAAAGGAGAAGTCTAAAAAATGAAATTTGGAAGAAAAATACAAAAAAATTTCAATTTTTCCCCCCCAAGATTTGAAAAATTGCCACCAGCTCTAGTTCTTAACACCCAAAAGGCAGAATCATTCATTCATAATTTCACCTTAATACTTTTAGCAAAGCAGTGGTTAAAACGTAGGTCTTCTGCCTCCCACCCTAGTGCACTTTTCCCCCTGATAGATTCCTTGGGTGGCTCAAGACACGCTCCTTAATATCCTTCATCTTTAGTTCCATCTGAAAAATGGAGCCAATATGATTTTTCTCTACCTTGTCTATTTAGATTGCATATTAAGAAAATGACCAGCTCTTATTATGCTCATCAGTGCCAAGCATAATGGCCTTATAAGCCTCTAAGTGTTAATTTAGTATCTCTACTGAGAATGTGGAATAATGTGTGCAGTCCCTCCCCACTGCAAATGTAAGATTTGTATCAGCATTTTCTTTTCAACAGCACTTTTCAGAGTGGAGAAGACACAGGAAGCTGGGTTTCAACCTTTTCTTTGGAAATGTCATTCATTTTAAGGCCTGCAACTGCCCTTTTACAGCATGGTAGCATTACTTCCTGACTGCACTAGTCTCAGAAGCAGGAAATCCAGGGAATGGTGACATGTCATGCACACAGGATTTGGGGGGTTGAGGGAAAGAAAGACTATTGGAATGCTACATCCTTAACTGAGTCCATCTCTACTTATTTCAAATCTTAAATTACCACATGTATATGAAAAAAGGAGACCGACTAGGCTTTTTTCCCCCTGCTGGAGACATGCATCAGATCAAAGGACAGCAAATAATAAAGCATTGTTTAATACACTGTAGCAAATGCTTAACCGTCTCTTAATATAAATGACCCGCGTGTCACTTTATTAACGCAAAGACACTGTAGTTGCTTGCACAGGAGGCAGAAGAAAATACATGGACTGCACCAAAAAATAAAGAGGAATTTGAGGGAAGATGTTATCACAACCTGTTTACCTACCACAGAGTCTTCGTAAGGCTACTCAGATGATGCATTAATACAAGTGCAATAGGTTATAGACAATGTCTATCATGTCCTGCTTGCTTACAAGACCCCTGCATTCATTCTGCTTACCCAAGACCCCAACTCATTTAAAAAGAGAGAGACATAAGCCACTCATTTCTGTATGAATAAACTGTAAAAAGATTAAAAAAAAAAAGAAAAAAAAAAAAGACCTCTGCCTGGGTGTAATCTATATAAGCCAAAGGAGACCCACGACTGACTTCATAAAGTCAATAAGGACTTTGCTATTGACAATAACATTGATCTGAAAGATGCTCAGCTACTAAGGTGATGGGCAGCTGTATTAAACCTTTGCACAGATGACTACTTACCTCATCTTAGGGGTGGAGTGTGGAAAAGGTCACATTCGTATTGCGCCGGCAAATGAAAGACTACTTCACGCTCTTTGGGTCGCCTCATCTGCTTCCATGCATGGTATACAGTGGGAGGTCCTGGCACAGCAACAAATCCCTCCAGTACAGCTGAAGTCACTGCAATGCGAGTAGGATGCAATACATTATCCATTCCCACGATGACTCCCTTTGTGAAGCAGGGCTCATTCTGAGACATTATTGTACAGCACTATTGTCTCCCATTTACTCTGAGATACATTTATAGGATGGCCAGTAAGCAGAATGGGCATCTCTTCTGGGGACACTGAAGGAAGCTGTTATGGAACCAAAGCGACCCATGCTTTGTTTCAAGGATGTAGACTTCCCAGGGGGTTTGGTAAGACTACTCCCACATGAAGCAGAGCATGCATGTTTGCAGGATGCATAAATCTAGGAATAGGAGCAGCCGTCTTAATGAACAAAGTGTAGCTATGAAAAGGCTAAAAGCCTTCCATTATTCTCAGCAAAACAGAAAAATGAAGTCCAATAGCACAAGTTCTAAGCAATTTCTTTAGTCATAGCCATACTGTCTATTCAGACACACATGGTACAACAGCAGGCCCTGGAGGCCCCACCAGAAACTAACACCCATATTACTGGCCACATAAGAGATGGTCCCTGCCCCAATGAGGTTACAGTCTAGTCAACACAAAGACTTGGAGGAGAAATGGAGGCACACACAGGTGAAATGGACTGCCCAACCTCACTGCAAGGTTAGAGCCATGAACAGATCCTTTTTTTTTTTTCCTGGGGCCATTAGACCAACGTGCCTCCCAGTCTTACCCTTCTCCCATGAATCCACAGCGATAAAGGGACACCTCACCTCCTGTTTTCTAACTACATCACTGAACTTTGTCAGTCCAAAGAGCCTTTCTTTGTAAACTCCTTGAGTTTAAGGCACTCAGGCTCGTACGACAGCAAGTCTCACAACATCTTAAAATTAACTTCAAGTGTTACCTATGACACATGGAAACTAGTTCAGCGTGTCTTGCACTTTTATATTACAAGGACACTTGACTCTAAGCCACTGTGAAGTCCTTATAAAAATATTTGAAATGTTCCAGGAGCACTGAAGCACTTTGCAGTGCACACAGCAATTTTAAATTATTGCAGCACCTCACATATTTTCTTTTTATAAGTACTTGGGTCTGCATGGCTTTGTACCATGTGGAGCAATTTAATATTATTGGAGGCCATCAAATTTTATGAGTGGGAGTTTAGAACTGATCAGGATTCTGGACACGCACAATGTTATTTTAAAATCATTAATCTTTCCACACCACTTAACAGCATCAGTGACGGGTTCACTCAGACCGGACCCTAAACAGGGAAGGTTAGTACCCATAAAATTATTAGTCTGCTGCAGACCTGAAGTGCTGGCTATAGTCAAACAGCTCTGGGAAAAACGAAGAGTAACACATTGGCAAAGGCTAAACTATTAGGTATTTTTTTCCAATCATTGTGAATCTTGAGTGCTTCCTTACCATCAATATCTAGTTGGTGAGTTATTTTGCATTTACTCCTACACCAGATGAGACGAAAAAGATGATTTCCAAGCATTAGCTAGGGAATGATGAGTCCAAAAAAAATATCCTGCCAGAAGTGTGGGCACAATGTCATGACCACTGTGAAATACTGGGGCGCGTCTACACCTTATGGCTGTGTTTAAATTTACACATTAAGTACTCAGTCACTCCTCATAATACCCTGGTGAGGCAAAGCAGGTATCTCTGGTCTGAGAAATTGAAACAATAAGATTAAGTGACTGGCTCAAGACAGGAGATGATGATAGAGCTGGGGTAACAATTTAGGAATCAAAAGGGTCCAAGTGTACAACTGAAAATGACAGATGACTGTTCCCATGTATCTAAGACCTGTCTTTTCATAGAAGTTGTTCTACCCTAACACTGTCAATATAGTAAAAAAACCTGAACTATGGATGTAGTTCTATCATTGCAGAAATGCTTATACAGTGACAGGGAAGGGAAAGGGGAATATGCTAAACTGTGATGACCATAGTGTGGATGAGGTTGAGCTGGTATGTAGCAATAAAACTATCCATGCATAAACCAGGCCTAAATCGAAACAAACCAGCTCTGACTCTTGCACCTTCTGCAAAGCAACTTTGAAAGCTCTCTGGCTTGTTTTTTCCACAGACTTTTCCAAAGTAATAAACCAACGTGAGGTTTAAAAGAAGTGAACAGCAATTGCTCTATTTAACTAGATTTTTTACAGCATTTCTCCCCCCTGTAGAAGAACATGGAACATCACACATGCAATAAATAGCAGCAAGGTTGTAGAGGGAGATGGCAAAATTTAACATTTTGTTGATTTTATTCAATTTTCTTTCAACCACTTTGAGTAATTTACCTCTCATAGTGCAAATGCTGTATTTACCAGCAGAGAAGCACCTGTTTTATGTTTCTGCCTGATCGTGCCCTGCTGTTTGAGGGTAATCATCTGCCTCAATTTAATCCCTCAGCACCTGGAGTGGAGATTTCTTTCTCAGGAAATATCAAGGTGAAATTTATCAAAAAACTTAAGTTGCAGGCTAGCAACTGTGAGAAAGCCAGTTCAAAACTATACAGCTGGTTATGCAATGCCTGCTGTCTGGTTTCTGTGATCCAGTCAATCCAAGTGCTTTCCGAGCCTCTTGTGTTTGTGACACTGCAGTCACGTTACCCCCCACCCTCCCAACTCCACCTCCTACCAGGCACTTCCAATCAGGCATCTCCTGGATCTGAAAGGCAGAGGATCTTCAATAGGGGTTTGAAGGTTGTGGTCATCAGCAAAACGCATTTACAGGTCCTACATCATCCACACTGCTTTCTTAAAGCCCCGACCCCTCCGCGCACCAACGCCACGCTTCACAGCCACAGGAACACGGGTAATGCCATTTTCCTTAGGAACAACAGACTCCTGTTCATTTATCAGTGCTCTAATCAGACTTGATACAACAAATTGCATCAGAAATCTGACAAATTAAATATAGTTTTTGGACACCTACCAAACAGCATATTTCACACACTGCGTGATGAGCTGCCTAACAGTTATTCTGACAGGAGGTTATCAGTTAGCAACCTCTTAATAAAAAATTGAAGATGGTTTAAAGAGCGATTCTGGAATCTGCCAGAGTCAACACTGACACTCATATTTAGCAAGCCAAAAAGCTCAAAAGGTTGCAGAATAATTTTACAATAGCTTAATTCTATGTCATTAGCCTGTAAAGAGCTAGCATTTATCCAACTCTCTATTTTCCTTCATTTTTGACTCCTAGCATCTCAACTTCCCTATCAAATTCAAGATTGTTGTAAAACTTAGCAACCTCAAAACGAGAAGAAAAATCTTGGGTTTTCCCTCTAACCTCACAAGTTTACTATTCGTAAATTATTCAGAAGTTTCTACAGAAATAAGCTAGGAAGATAGACTTGTCTGTTATGCCCAGTATGAAGTTGATTTGTAACAGACACACGAAACGTCATGTTAAATTGTATCTCACCCCCCATCTTCATAGAAGGATTTGTATTGCTCTTTTTCACCTTGTATTTGATTGGTTATCACTCCCCATCCCAGACGTGGGTGCATATCAGTGGTGTTGAAGCTCATATTTACATAGCTCTTAATGACAAATTAAGAGATTCAAAATGTTATGTTCCTACGAACAGATCCAGTCCCCTCCTTCCAAGAAGTGTGTCAATGTTGCCTGGTTAATCATCTCACTAGTCAGCACTGGAGTGGCAACTGGATCCAGCTTTTGCTGTGCAGAATGCTAGCACGTGAGGCTTCCTCAGGAAACTCAGTTTTAACCCTGCACATAAAGTTAGATTTCAAAATAAAATAAATGAACACAAAACCACAGGTTCAGCCACCACAAGCTCTGCTTAGCAGCCTGAAGAAAAATTAGGGATTCATCTCGGTAAAGCGTTGGTCCTCACAGATGTTCCATCTGCATTTTTTTTTTTTTTTTTTTTTAATTTCTATAATGCCTAGCAATGAAAATGTTTGTCACCATGATCCATTGCAGGCAGATTCTAATTTTAAGACATGCATGCTTTGTACAATCTTTGAGCGTGCGATCAGACTACTTTGGGTTTTGATGTGCTTTTTCATACAGACAAGGAACAGAAGATGGAGCTCCAGGTGTTTCTAAGAGAAGGGAGTGCAAAAAACTAACTCATAAAAAGGTAACTAAATGTGAACTGAATTTCAAAGCAAGTCTTTAAAAACTCAGAGCTAGAGCCACAAAAAAAAAAAAAAAAAGAATCAAACACTTTAACATGCAACATTTAAGCTTCAGTGATAGACAACACCCCTCAGTTGCTGCGTTACCCTGGAAAACCTTGCAAAACGCTGACGTTTAGCTATCTGTGTGGCTACCACTGATGCCATCGTATTTAAATATCTGCTAATGAGGATGTGTAAAGCAGCTTTAATGTTGGCATCTGAGTTCCCAAATTGCAGCCCTCTCCTGCCTGCCTGGCATACCCTACTGACTATCTTAGGTAGCTCCTTGCTCAGAGTGCTCCCATTCTTGGAATCTTACCTCTCCCCATGCACTGACACCGAACTCAGGGCTGTGAGTTGTATTTGAGTGGTCAGGCACCAAAAGGGTAGGCAACACAATGCTGAGGCCTCATCTAAACAGTGAGCTGTAGCACCCTGGCTGGTGCACAACACGTAAATGGGAATGACAGCAGACAGCTCTGCCCCCTTTCGATCTGTATCACTGCACGCGCGCACACACACACACGCACACATTGCTGCACTATCCATGCCCATGCAGCCCTCAGTCCTGTGTATTTCACAACTTTCCCAAAGCATTTTAAGCTGACCACAAACCCAAACTGTAATTTTCACAGGCCTAAACAATATTTGCATGGGTTTGCCTTGTTAAGTCTGATTTTTTTCTTTTGCTGAGTGTCCGAAGTGATGTATACCATCGTCTTTATGTCTCTAAATTGCATTACTTTAGTAAGAGGATAGGAAGTCTTACCAATAAACCTTGCATTCAGAAAGCTGAAACCTGACACCACAGTACAAAAAGGAAAAAGCTAGCAAGTGTTTAATATTTTGATCTCATTTGCAGTAGAAAATAAAGTGTCCAGGTTATTCTACAACTACCTTCTGTAGAGTTACCTTCACCACCACAAGTCCCATGGCTATTTTGTGAAAACAGGATTTTGATCCTCGCTCGTCAGAGCGCTGGTTACACCTCACCATTCTCTGGCTATGCTAGGTGGTCATTGTAAATTGGATGCAAGAAGATCCAACTTCTCCCTAGCCCTATTTTAAGGACTATACTCAACACACAAAGTATTCTGTGGTAGGGTGTTGGCATAAATTTAGTATACTCAGGAAAGTGTTTAACCACACTCTGTATGCTAGTCTTAATATGAAAAATTACCACAGAGCCAGAAGATATTAGCCAGCACTTGGTCATCTTTATTCAACTATTATTCATCACTGTTTTGGATCTGGTAGGACCTGGAGCAATGTATCCTTCTATGCATGTTTATCCTTCAATTGATACTGCCTGTAATTTTTATTTTCTGTTCATTCACTGTGGAGTTATGTCCTTGCATTGGCCCTATAGGGCAGTGGTTCCCACCCTTTTCTCTGCCGTGGCAAACCTTGATACCTTTAATTATTTTAAGGCACACCGCTGTATCATCTCCAAATGAACTCATGAATATTTATGAACCAATCCAGAAGTGAGTAGCTTTCCAAAAAATCCCATGGCACACCTGCTCAGGCCTGACGGCTCACCTGCCAGGCCACACTGGCTGGGAAACACTGTTATGTGTACCACACGCACACACAAGTATCCATATTAACTCATAAATAGAGAAAAAATGCAAAAATTCTCCAGTTCCGTAAGGAAACGTACAGCTCAAGCTATTGATTGTTCAAATGAAAGACAAACATCTATTTCCTAAGGGTTTTTCTGTACTGATGTAGCCAGCCCTGCATGTATGGAAGGACACTTAGTAACCCGATTGACATTATGCTTTTCAAAAAGTATTTTCAAACACAAAGTTAGGAATTCCAAACATCCCCAAGCCAACGTTCACCACCACGCCACCTCCTTTGACAAGTTTCTGCCCCAAATGTTTCTATAAAATGATTACATTGGGATTCATAATGAATGTGCTGACAGAGCCTTAACTACAGTGCAGCAACCAGCACTGCTATGATTAAAGTAATTCACTCTGAAGATTTGCATAAGGAAAGAAATGGAGGTTTTGATCAATTCCCCTTGTCTAAAAACGGATTGTTGAGTCATGCCATATAATAAGAGTGTGCTATGAGGAGAGAAGAAGGTTTTCAAGATTACTGAAGATATGCAAAAAAAATAGAGAATGTTGTGAAAAGGAAGTATATCTACACAGTGAGCTCAATAACACCTGAAAGGCTCCTGACTCCTAGCATGAAGCTGCTGGACTTGGTATCCAAGTTACATTCCTGTACATAAGTCGCAATTCATTGTTTATTCTTTGCATACTTTTTGAAGCTAGTAATTGTAGTAAGCTTGAAAGCACTATATAGCACAATGTCTCTAATAACTTAACTACTTGATGTTACAATTTAAATAAAAAAAAGATACCTGTTACAGTCAGATGCTTACAAATCTCCGTTTACGGTGACTCTCGTGAGGGACCTTTCTACTACAAAGGAGCGATCTGAAAAGTGAACGGAACTAAATTTAAAAATTGTACACTTCAAGGTATTTCATTAATTAGCTATAGGGCTCAGTCATGAAGTTAATTGATTAATCCTACTTCTGTGAATGGAGTGGAAACACTAAAAGATAAGGCCCGGAGAATGAATCAGCTAAGCCTTCGACTCAAAAGACCTTATCCCTTTGATGAGAAGTGCCAGATTAATCTTCATAAATGGTCTAATTACTTGTGCCTGGAGCTCAGCCAAGTCATTCCAAATAAAAATTAAATTATACAACTGATTGCATGTTCAGTCTCCTCTCCAGAGTGTTAGCACAACCATTCACCCTGCCAGTTACAAGCAGACATCTACTGTTTATTGAATGCAGTGGAGAATAATTCCTACTACTGAACAGGAGAACCTAGTCACAAAAACTTAGTTACAAGGCCATTGTTCACATTACGGTAGCATCCGAAGACTCCTAACCATGGCCCCATTGTATTAAGCCGGGTGAAACACACAGACCGACCTGGGGCAAAAATTTCCAGAGTACCCACATGATTTAGGGGCCTAATGGTATGTCTCTCCTGCAGAGAAAAACCTGTGCCTTCTAACCCACATTAAAATCTTGTCTACCCCAAATAATTTGATCTATGGTAGCCCTACTATAGCAGAATCCACTACCTGCCAGTAATCCCATTTCAAATACACTAGTGTAGATGGGTAGAGTGGTTTTTAAATGCTAACACAATAGTTTCATAGACCAGTGTGGAACATCATCAAGAAGCATATTTTTGAGAACCAGTTCATCTAATGAGATTTACTCTCTAATGCAGATGGGTCTCTACAGGGAATTGTAAAACACCCTTGCAAGAAATTAGCTAAAGAGTGGAAGTACAAGTCAGTAACAATTCGCTGGTCCAGCAAAGTTCTTTTCTGCAGCGCCAAATGCTTTAAAAATACAAACTTGTATTCATATGAAATCAAACCTTCTTAATTTATCCTCTCCTTACAATTCTGTCATCCAAAAGAGGGAGATGTCTAGATACATAGATTTTTAGATAGCATTCAATTCTACTCCAGTCTTTGTTAAGCACAGTAATCCCACCAGACCAAGCTGGCTTTAAAGGTGATGTACCACAAATAGGGTATTAAAAGCTAAACAGAACACAAATTACACCAGCCAATAGGGAATATTTACAATTTTGCTTACAAGAAATGCAGTTCTCCCTCTCTCACACTCACACACCTCCTTACCCCATTCCAATCACATTCCACTGGGTGGCACAATTAGTAGGACTTCAATATACATTTGGAGAAATAAAGACCAAAGAGCATATGTTATCTGCAGAGTGATTTTATTAACTTAGAAACAAAGGGTCAACAGTCACAGCTCAAGAGTTCATTTTGCTTTGTAACCTCATTAAAAGGACATTCTGTGTACCAAAAACTATAACGTTTTAAATGCAAAGACACCGAAGGAAACCATAAAAGCTCAAATACATTAAACTGTTTAATATAATATTGATTTTTCTGTTTGTTTTCAGTATAATCACTTGCAAAGCACTGCTTTCCATACCACCTTGCATATGCAGTCTTAAATACAATAGAGTAGAGCAATTGAAGTTGAAAAGGCTCAAAGAGTAAAAAATATATTTACTCTATAGCAGGAATGCATTGCTGAAAAGGTACTAGCCCCATAGCACATTAGGAAGAATTACATGAAAGTCACCACAACTGAAGACATCAGGGCTAAGAGACCGCCAAGTGATATTGCACATCCATCTACCAAGAACCCTACTGAAATTCAGTCTCCATTTTCTCTCTCCATACTCAAAAATATTTAAGTTATCTTTAAATGGAGATAGGGCAACCAATAACATTAAACAAGAAACTTGCTAATTCAGAGGACACAGGTTTCCCCAATGTTCTAATACATGCAACTCTGACCTTAAAAAAACCAAACAAACAAACCACCAAACCACCATGGAGTATGTCCAGTTCAGTCTCCAAAGTGTTTAAACATGTATAAAAAAATTGTAGCAGCTACAGAATGATCTACTGTATCTTGTAAATGCACCCAAGACCATTTAATATTAAATATTGAAGTTGAGCCTTAAAACATTTGTCCTATTTGTAGCTAAAGGTCAATTACATATAAGCTATCCCTTTTTATTCAGGCTAGTCAGACCTACAAAGTTAGACAGATCTCACTTAACCCAAAATGACCTGTAGAATTTAATTTCCTCAAAATTAAAGAAGTCAGAGGAGATTTCTTAATAATTTCACGAAGCCTCATAAGGAAATGCAGCATGTTGTGGAAAAACAGTTGTCTTCAACATAAACTAGACTGTTGATGCACCTTCCTTCATTGACCAAGTTCTTCATTCAGGAGAGATCCACATTATACAATGTTAACATGTTAGTTTTAACTATGTCTATACAGTTTCCAAAGACATTAAGTAATCCAACAGGTCAGCATGAACACAGAGCGCCTTTAACACCCAGAGTTAATGCACTTCAAAAGTCAGCATTTGCCTTACACCAGGATGTAGTTCAAGAAACAAGCCCTACCCATATAAAGGCACTTACCTATAGGGAAAGAGATGGGTGAGAACTCCTGTAACATGCAAGTTTATGGGGGGAAAAAACCAAGAGTCCTGCTGGAGAACAGTTTAAGATCTTGAAAACTATCAGCTCACTGCCAGTTAATTTATTGTGTGCTGGTCTAATAAACTGCTCTTCCATTTCAGGTAATGTCAGGTCCTCCCATTGGCAGTCACTCCATTAGTCCTTGATCTTTGATGGTCGTATTTCACAGAAACAATAAGAAAAAGCAGGAGGGTTACTCCTTGAATAGCTGCCAGCAGGAAAAAGTAATAGTTTAAAAAGCAGCCATTAATGTTACCTAGAGAGAACAGGAGAAGAAAAAATAAATACACATAGGATACATACAAATAAAGACTACAGTTCCGCTCAGGCCTACAAAAACTAAGATTTCTTATTTTAAAAACAGGAAAAAAAAAATCTTATCCCAGATCATAAAATATATTTCAGTTTTTGCATTATCTATAATAAAAATTGCATTTCTAGAAAAATACACATCCTACAAACTATCACAGGAACTATGTGCTTGGTATTTTGATTTTGCGCTTCTACCTCAAAGTCAGTAATGCCCTTGAGAAACCTGGATGCCATTAGCCTACTTATCACATAATTTCTCTTCAATGATTGCATGCAAAACCTCTGCAGGTATTACAGGAATTACATGTGTACAAAGGAAAGCACAAGACACAAAAGGCCCAAACAGTTTTTTAAAAGAATTAACAGCCAGAGACACAAAGACTTATAGACAGGAAGGTAAAAGTGACTAATTTTTTAAGACTGAGTTTCAACTAATGCAGAAAAGGAATTCATTAAATATGTTTTTCTTGCCCTTTCAGCAACCAGAAATGTTTATATATAATGCACCTATGCAATGCCTTGGAGACTAATTCTTCAGATAAAGCAATTTAGCTGAAAAACTATAAAATGTATATCTAAATATATTTTTGCTCTTCTCCCAACTTACTGGGGATCCCGTAATCATTCCCCCCTCCCCCAAGAACTATATTACTATAAAAAGGAACCCCAACTTTCTTGCTGGGAATGCTACAAGCTAAATATACATTCTCAAGATCACTAAGTATGCATTTCTCAAGATCACTATCAGAGTAAGACAAAAGCCTCTGAACTTAATGTGTTTTTAATTTCAGACTTGTTTCTTCAACTTAAATCAGAACCCCAAATATATATTTTCCCCTTCAGTGGACAAATACCCTCTTATGCTGAAACAGAACTTAGTATTTAAAGGAACGATTTTCCTCTCCTGCAAAGTACAGAAAGTTAGAACATGATTTGTATCATCAAATGCTTAGGTACGGGTTACTACTTAAATAGATAGCCAGACAGTAAAACAAACAAATAAATAAATGGGTTCTGTTGATAAAGTTTTGTTATGAAAACAACTGAAAGAAAATCACTGAAGATTTCATCTCGTAGACATATACAAAACTCCACGGCCAAAACTAACCCAATGAATATACAAAGGAACGAATGAGAAACCATTTCCGATTCTCTGGCAACACTCCTCGTCTAATACAGGGGTCTCAAACATGCAGCCCGCATGTGGCCCTTAAAGCTATGTCCTGCAGCCTGCAACAACACTATTACCACCAATACTTGCAACATCGTTGTATGAAAAGGTTTCAGTGGTGCGGCCCTTGAGCTAATGTACTAGTCCTCATCCAGCCCTCATGGTGATTTGAATTTGAGACTTCTGGTCTAATACTTCACACAAAAGCATCACCGTTTGTTTTCTGTATATTTCTTTTAAACTGCTGAGAGATCATAAATTCAACTTCCTGGCAATTTTGCATACAAGGTGTAATATGCATCTGAAAGAATTACAGATGAAGATTTTTGATTTTTGCCTGAAGTGTCAAAATTTTAACTTTTCTATTTATTTGCCACAGATATTTTACAACTCATTCTTGGGATTTGTCTACACTAGAAAGCTGTCAATACCACAAGTTATGCCGGTGTAGAGCCACTGCTGTAATTAAACTGCTACTGTTTGCCCTAATTGTGCTCCTCGTGTCAGTGAAGTGCATCCACAGTATCAGCTCTTTTGCGGAGAAAAGGAGCAATGCACTGTGGTTAGCTATCCCACTGTGCAACTGCACACAGAGTACTTTGTGAAGAGTCTGCAGTGCCTCATTGGGCAGGCTCAGCATCAAATGACAAAAGTTTTGGAATCCCATAATCCTATGGGCATCCTACCAGGTGGACTGCTGCTTTTCAACTGCCCTATAAGCCAATGACCCATTCTTGTATGTGTGTGTCTTTCCACTCGCTGCCTTTTCAAATTCAGACAGCAGCAGCTGGAAGCAACCACTCTTGAGTCAGAGACACTGGTGCACAGACATGCTGCGTCCCCCATCCCTCCACTCCAGGCCATATGTTGGTGTAACTATGTTGCTTGGAGATGTGTTGAGAGTGCTATATCAATGGGAAGGTTTCTTCTACTGATAAAGCTGCTGATTCTTCGGAAGGTGGAGTACCAATGCCAAGGGAAGGAGCTCTACCATCGGTATAGGTAGCATCTTCACTAGGCACTACCATGGTGCAAGTGTTGAAAAGCCCAAGAAGTGCAAATTGTTCATAAACAGTTTGTTATGAATGTACAGTACCTAAGATCTGAGCAGCTTTGGACAATTCCATGTACATCATAACTTTCTGTAACCCAACTGAATAAGTAATAGAGAATCGAGTCTCCAAAGTAGACTTTTTAATCAAGTTCTAAGCTAGCCTCCAGCGAACATCCTCCAGTAGCACTAAAATGCACCTCATGAACAATGTTGGCAGAAATCCCATTTGTTAATGTATTTACAGAGAGCAAACAGTCGGAAAAAAGTTTGTGTATAGTCATTGCCCATCTCTAGTTATTAATGGCTTAAGACAAGATTGATTTGGTGGAATGAGAAGAAAAATTCATCCGCCTTTACACCTTTAGGGCCCCAATTAAATACATCCATAGTTTGAAGACAACATTCGCTAAGCCATTTCATGGTAAAAAGAGAAATGTATGTAATGTAGAAGGTCAGCAGTCTAATTTTAATGATCTCTAGAATACAGAGAAACCATAAACTAAAAAGCTGTGTTTTGACATCATTCAAATGGATGAAGCAAACAGAACTCTGAATTTCTTATACTACAATTTCTTAGACAACCTCTCAGCTTTCTTCAATGTTACATGCTGCCTGTGTCTGGAGGCCTCAGAATCTCCTCCCTGCTAAGCTGAATGGGGAAATAAAGAGTTACAAAAATCCATGATGCCATAAAAATGTAGCAGCATTATTCACATCAAACCATTACTGCATTTCTCTGTCAATCCTCTCAGAGTTAGGAATCCAGCCAACCCTGTGGAACTTCTTTCTTATTCAATTCACCTCTGACACTCCCTCAAAGTTGTTTTAAACTGGTGATTTACAGCCCCTTGACTATTTCCAAATTAAGAAAGCTCATTGGCAAAACATTATCCTTCTATTAAGAAATAAGCTCCTACTACTATTGCTGAATTTCCAAGAACAATATACTGTGGCTCACTTCCAACATGCCACATGAGCTATAGCCAATTAACTAGACCATTATAAGGAGATGGGAGAAGCAAGAAATAGATAAGCTTACATCAAACCTTACAAGCTTTGTATGCAGCACACATGTAAGTGTGGAGATTAAATTACTGTAATTACTGAAACTTAAGGTCTAATTAAATGAGTTTATAATAAAAAGCAATAAAAGCAAAAGCAGCATTCCCTTGACATTTAAATATATTTCCAAAACTCCATTCATCGAGCAGAAGGGTTAAAAAAAAGTGGTAATTTTCCTTTATGTGATGGCATATTAACTCCATGAAATCTCTATTTTTATCACAGAAATAATTTAATTATTTCAATGTAGTAATCAACCCTTTATTACCAGCAAGGTGCATCAATGGGAAGTGGTGAAAGTACATGTCCCTAGTTTCTACTGCATTTCTTTAAAAATTTCTAGTTCTCAAATACCTTATGAAAAATACACAAATACTTCATTTACAACAAAGCTGCAGTCTCAACTGATGGGGAGGGTCTTTGAAGACCTTCCTAGGTCTTCATAATTTAAAATTTGATCTATCATTTGCTAAAACACTTTTAAAACAAGCAGTGAATTTAGGCTAGATTAAGACAGGAGTTTATGGGCTGCAGCCCAGGGCCCATCGGAGGAAATGGGAGCCTGGCACCAGTCTCACTGGAGGCACGCAGGGCAGTAAGGAACTGTAACATTGTCTGCAGGGAGCGGTGGCCCAGCCCTTCACAACATGCAAAGGACATGGGGTGCTGGCCCCTCCAGCATCCCCTGCCCCCAGTGTGTCATGAAGAGCAGGCTAAGTTCTCTCCATTCAGTCCATGCATCCAAATCAACAAGCATGGCTGGCAAAGCCCCTGTCTGACTGCGAGTCCCCACTCCCCAGCTAAAGGTGCAGTGATGTTCCTGGGGAGAGGGAGGAAGGTGTGTGCACACGAATGGGGGAGGGAATGCCAAGGAAGAGCCACCACACTGGAATTAAGTCATGGTAGGGGGGCAGGCAGCAAAGGCAAGGCTGCATTTGTGCCCCCCTTCTCTCCCCACTCCAGCCCCTTTGAGCTCACTAGCACAGTGAGCAGGGGAAAAAATCACAAAGTGGACCCTCACAAAAAACACTGGACACCTGTGATACAGCAGAAAGGGCAAATAAATTTAGTACCAAGTAACATTAGGCATCATTTTTAGAGGGTACACAGAACTGAACCTGGATATCTATTTGGGTCTAAATGTAGACATGAATTGTCTTTCCCACTACAAACATTAGACTTTAAAAGTACCACGGGTCTCCTCCTTTGTCTTTCATTACTAACTGGTTTTCAGTCCCACCACTTTCTGATGTGTTGTGTTTGAATCTTTACAACTTATTTGATTTACCGAAGTCATCTGACCAGATGCACTGAAATGTAATGACAGGATTTATCTTACCCCTCCCTTACTGTAAGTCTTTTTCTCCAATGTAAATTTTCTCTACTCTGGCATCTGACAAAGTGGGACTTTTGCCCATGAAAGCTCATGCAAAAAATAAATTTGTTAGTCTTTAGAAGTGCCACAGGACTCTTGTTTGTTCTGTATATCAGTGTTACCCTACTTTATTATAAATCTTCCTTCACACATTCTTCTTGCTGGCACTAGTCAAGTCAACGAAGTCTGTAACAGATTTTATGAAATTCCTAACATGCCACCTACTGGTACCAATGATTTTGTTTAACTTCTAATGACAGTGAAACAGATGGCTTAGGTAAGACTATAAAATAAACTAAGTGCTAGGCAGAAAGGTGAATTTAACTGTTGTATGATAACTGCCACAAAGTACTCCGAAACATCAGTTACAAATAATCAGCACATCAATCAAAAACCTGTATTAGTGTTTGTTTGGTTTTTTTCTTACTGAAAATGTGTAATGGAAAATATTTAGAAAGAGCCCAAAAAAATTAACTTTCAACTTCTACTAATCCAGACATTCTAGTTAAAATATTTCTAAATGTACAAGCATCTTCTCGTGATGAACAATAGTAACACAGCTGAGCAATTAACTAAAATCAGCTCTCATATGAAGTCCACTTTAGAACACATACATTTCTAATGCATCCCTCTAAGACAGTATCTCAGTTCCAACTGTAGCAATAGTCAAGACGAAATTGTGTCTTTGCCAAAATTAAAAGGGTTTACAAACTCAAGGAGTTACATTTCTAAGATAAGAAAGTTCCTACCTTTAAAATATAATGATTTCTGCTTAAACACTGTACTTTATCATCTTCCAATACATTGAGGATAACTTACCAAAATCCGTATGATTACTCATCCAGCCAATTGCGTTAATAGACACCAGTGCCAGCAGCCCTGAGCCAACAAACGAGCCAATCCCAGAAAAGAAAAAGAACAGTCCCATAATGGCACTCTGCATGGATTTGGGAGCAGCAGAATATGCAAATTCTAGACCTGTGTTACAAAGAAAAATTGTCTGTAAGAAATTAATGTGCCTGGTTACCCATCGCAATGTGCCTGCAAATGACAATAGCCAGAAACACAGTAAACAATACTCTTCTACAAGGTTAAAAACAAGAACTCAGATTTTCAAAGGATCTAAGTGATGTATGCATCCAACTACCATTGATTTCCAATAATAGACTCTAACTCCCTTAGATAACCTTGACTAAGACTTTCAAAGGTAATCAATGTTTTATATTAATTCATTATGTCCTGAACAGCTGATAAAAATATATGATTTTATGTGCTGCACCACTCTCTTCTTGATCTCTTTTTAGTTAGTGAAAAACCTTTTAGGAAATCGCAGAAATCTCATGCATTCTGGAACTCATTCACTTTATTTTACATGTCAACTGATATCCATCAAATCTCATCGTATACTGGATCGGAGTGAACACAACACCTATGAAATTTATATTATACTTGCCTTTCGATTTTATTCAAGCTGAGTTCAACAGCTTGTATACTGTCCAGCCATACAGTTTTTAATCATGATTTGGCTAGTCTGCTTTAGAAGATCTTTAAGACCATAATTAAGCCTTGATGGAAGATGATTACAGCATGATAGGCATGAAAATGTTTTAAAGCAGTTTCCCTAACAAAAGCCAGCTCTTCTGACTCCCACTGCACTGTCTCCTCTGCTAGACCAGGCTCCATCATGTTTTGTATTAGCTGAGGTTTGACTGGCAAGCAATGCTTGTCAGAAAATGATCTACACCAGCCAGTCTTCTTGCTCTTCCGCCTGCCCAAGAACTGGTTTGACTTGAAGATCCAGGCTAGCTAAGGAAATAGTTTCTGTGATAGTTTCTGTGACAGGGCTGTGAAGACAATTTGATGATCCTCCTTCCATCATTCAGTTTTTGTTCTCTGATACTGCCATTTCTGTAGTGAGTTTTTCGCCCTAGGTGGTATTATAAGCACACTGACCTCTCTGACAAGAACAGCAGACTTAAGGAATAACTGAAGCAAAACCCACGTCTCCCCTCGTCATTTCCCATGGATGTTCCTGTTCCTCAGTTTACAGCACTTAGAAGTCTCAATAGTTTTTAAAAATTGCATTGGGAGGAGGTGAAATTAAACTATTAACTTTAGGCAGATGGGATCTAGAATCTACATATCAGACTAATGCCCCAGTGCCCTGACGTGATGTGATGTTATAGGCCTGATTCCACAAGAAACTTATGCACAAGCTTATTTGTACAGAGTCAGTCACAGCCCTACTGAAGTCAGTAGGACTACTCACAGTGCATAAGTGAAGCACACGCACAATTCTTTGCAGAATTGCAGCTAAGGTGCAGTCTATAGGGAAGGGAAAAGGATGGGAGACTTAAGCCAAACTCTCTGAAATTAATGCAAGAAGCAAGCTCCTGTCAACATAATGCTCAAAGTAAAAGTATTTCTTTAACACTGCTTTACTATTACAATACATTTACACATAGTACTTCATAGAACACAATGATGTTTTTTCCTTTAAGGAGAGTTTTAAGACTTCAAGCCAGATGTGTCAGTTAGTGAGAGCCAGAGGGAGCAGTTCCGTTCTGACATGTGCATCAGAACTATGTTCCGCCTTATTGACCTGATCACACTACATAGTGCCAATGTGGGAACCACCACATTGTTTCCCTTCTTTCATAAAGCAGAGGGCACTTGAAGGTGTTGAAGAGCCCCTTTTTAGAAGTCACATGGAAGCTCCAAAAATGTAAATTCAGGATGTGAGTTCTGATATCCTGACAGATGGAACACAGTATTTATTTGGGAGAAAAAAAATGTCTATTTCCTAATATGAGAAACACTAAATAACCCCATTTACTGGAATAATTTGCCACTAATTTTACATCTGAAATATTTTCTCATTCTTATTTGGCCAAACTCTGATTCAAAATGCAGTAGTCTGTTCATCTAGAATAAAACTGTGATCTTTCATTAAATAACCCCAGCTGTCGGAAGAGTCTCCAGAGTATTTAAGATTCGGTCTCATGGCCAGACCTAATACTATTCACACAACTCAAACTGAAGTACACTGAGTGAAAACTCCAGACTGATTCTTTCCCCCTTGTTTCCTTCACAAAACTTTGGACTTCAGTGATACCTTTGGGGGGAAAAAACCCTAAAGGGTTGGAATACTACATCTATTCTTCTGTATGAAAAAAGAAAAAGAAAAGAAAAAAGGAAAAGAAAAAGGAGGGAGGGAAAAAAAGAAATAAAACAAAATAAAATAAAAGCTCCTAAACTTGAACAATGTTCCTAGTAACCCAAATATTAAATCTGGACTAAAGAAAATAAAATCTTTTTTTTGCCTTCAGTGATATTGCTGCCTGCTGGCAGTCATTGATGATAATTTCATGCTACCTCAAATAAGCAGTTTTGAAATTCAACCCTCTAGTTGGTGTTGTCATGTGAGATTATGATTTACAGCTAAATACGTGTGTTTTAAGAGGATTGCAGGGAATAATACAAAAGATTAATACAATGTGTGTCACCTTTTTAAGGGTACCTGAAGTTAAACTAATATGGTCTAATAAAAAGTATGCTTAGCTTTACGGTGAACAAAAACAAACTTATGTTTCTACTTTAACATGCTTAGTTTCTTTGTAACACAATATGGGCTTTCAAATCAATACAGTATTGTAACCATTAACATTTTACTTATTTTTAAACTGAATTTCATAACACGGTGCACATACTATTGATTTTTTAAAATGAATGAACAAACAAAAACAAAACAAAAATCATTTATCATGAAGTATCTTTCATTAAATTTTAAGGCACCTTCTCACAGTCCAGTGGTTCCCAACCTTTTTGGCTTGAAGGCCACAGATATTTTTGCAACCATGAAGGACTACCAGACTCAACCAGCAGGCCCCACCTCTGCAGCTAGACAGAAAGAATTCAGCAGGAAGGCTACCTTTCTGCCTCCTCACCAATCCTCCCATCTCCCTGGCTGCAGAAGGGAAAACTGCTTTCTGCAGTCCTGTGGGTTTCACCTGGGTCTCTAGGCTGTGGCTCCCTTCTGCAATCACCGGGAAGAGGAGCTGCAGGCCACAGGTTGGAAACCACTGTTATAGCCAGTCATTTAATTTAGATAATGCTCAGAAGATTGAAACAAAGTTTTGTAAAACAAATTGAAGGAAAAGCTACTACGGAGAGTAATTAAGATCTGCATGAATTCCCTGTTCAAACAGGAACATTTATACTTCCTCTCCTCCCAAACAGTCAAACTGGTTTTGAAGTTATAAAGTCTGTATTACAGCTGCAATATGCCCCAAAAAACAGCAGAGTACCCACATGAGAATAGGGCAGACCTTGAAAGGTTTTTTTTTCCTGTGATATAGTCTATTTAATAAAGTAGTACAAACAACTTTGAACCTAAAGCTCAACAGAAAAATTTATCATTCTTCTTAAACCACTGATCCTTTGACAAATGAATCACAGACATGTTACATGTTCTTAGAGAAGTTCTGTAAACTGAATAATTCTGACAGTCAAAAGAGAATAATATCTCAAAGCCAGAGACACCAAATACAAGAAAAGCCTGTGTACTTGGGAAAGTAAGTCACCTGTGTATGTACATTTAGGTTTAAAGTTGATATGATTCCCCTAATGTTGTTAAGCAACTATTGCTTTAATCTTTCTCAATTACAGAGAAAGCCATTAAAACAAGAGATGACATTCAGCAAATTACATGTTTAAGAATTCCACTTACTGATCCCAAAAGTGATGGAAATAATCATTACAAACTGGCGGTAGAAAATGATCCTGAATTTACAGGACACATTTTACACGTTATTACAAATCTAATAAAAACTTAAAAAGCTCCCATTCACACGTACTTTTTCGGCTTCAAGTGTTTGACAAAGTCAGATTTTCTCCCATGAAAGCTCATGTGATAAATAAATTTGTTAGTCTTTAAAAGTGTCACAAGACTCCTTATTTGTTTTGGTGAATTAAACTAACATGGATACCCCTCTGGAACATGTTAATATGACAGAGGGCAACATTGATTATTGCAAAGGGATAGCTTTGAAATCCTTGGCACACCTTCCATCTATATTAGCATTTTAAGTAGCATGACAATGGGCTGGGGGCAAATGGATGGATGGAGCACCATCCCCACCTTACAAGCACTTAAGCTGGGACAAAGATCTTAAGTGCCCTGACCTATATTTTATTGTAGCAAGACCAGGAAAAGATTAGCCTGGCATTTTAGTCACTTGACAATTCCCCAAGGTGGTAAATTTCATTTCTTCTAGTCCAATACAATACCGGTCTAGACAGCAAATTACACCCTACAAGCAGACAGAAAAATTATGAAGAAAAGCTTGTACCAGTTTAGCAGTCTACTTTATTTTACTCCTGAGTAATGAAGAGTGAAATGAAGTTACAACCAGTCAAATATTGGGGAAAATGTGTGAAAAAGCCAAGTGCCTCAGAATTAGAGGACAAAGTAGCAGGAGGTACAAAGAGTTAAAGACTATGAAATGCACATATAAAAAGCATGAAATAGAAACTCATGATCCCCTTGGTTTCAAAAATCAGCACCAAGTAGAGCATGACAGAGGTGTGTTTGATACAGCAAAGACTGCCTCCGATGCAATGCCTCATCTATCTGAATATGGTGGACTTTTAGGTGCCTGAAGATTGGGGGGGGGGGGTATGCACGCCTGCATTCACCTTCCTCTGCAGCACATGGCACACGTCACTTGCTGGTCGATTCTCTGTACTGTGAAGTATCTAAATCATTATTTGGGGCAGGGAATAAGTTTTCTCTTAAGTTCATTACAACATAATTTAAAAACCTCTGAGCTAAGGAGAAGAAACTAAGTTTAATGTTAATTTGTACAGGTATTTAATTTACTGAATTACCGTGGCCGTTGAAATATTTTATGGCATGGCTCTAAGCAAAAACTATCTGACTACATTAAGTGGCGTGAGATCACTGAGGGAGTATTCTCACATCAGTTGCTAGCTATACTATTGTGTTCATACTGCATTAAAATACCTACTTATAATCTGCTTCCATCTGTCCTGTTATGGGCACACCAGCACTATGAAATGGTAAGATCCTCTGAGTGGGCTTTGCTTTGGTGCAACAGAAGGGGGTGGGGCAAAAACCACAAGCCCCCCCCCACTCATTTTACATGTGATATAAACATTATGTTTATATTTGAATGACACTAGGTAGATCTGCCAGTGCTGTTAACTGAGCATTATTCACAAAGCACCAAATATACAAACAGAACTTTATTAATTACAGAATCACAACAATGAAATGTGTTGTTTAATTATAAAAGCCCAATACATATCACATCGCATATGAAACCGCAGCAATAAACAGCCTGGAGTCTCTCCCCCCATCCCCCATGCTAATGAACCCTAATGTGCATGAAACAGACCAGAAAATAACATTTTATAGTCTCATTCACACTCTCCTCCCACTTCAACCGAAAAATCTATACGATCTCACACTGGTGGCCACCAAATCACACAAGCATGGCACTGATAGACACTTGTGAGTTAAGTGCCAAGTGATTCAGAAAGATGTGGTTTGAGTGGTGTTTGTTTACCTAAAACCACATGAAGTACTAGATAAAAATATATCTTTTGAATAATTATTCTAGAGACAAAAGCAGGCATTGAGATAATTTCCAGCAGATTTCTTAAGCTGTTCTAGTAAAAAGTTTTAATAATAAGGAGAATACTGCTAATCAAACCTGATCTAATCAGTATCTACTTGTTGACTTACAGATCAATTCCTCCTCACTGGCATAGTCACACATTAACTAGGTGCTCTGCTTTACAAACAAACCAGCAGTCAGCCTGCCAAACTGAGTTACTGTCTGAAAGGCTATGTCTACACGGGGAGTGCTTGTTTCGAAACAACACGTTTCGAAACAAAGCTGTTTCGAAATAATGTATTATTTCGAAACAACTTATTTCGCTGGACAAAAACCATGTCCGCGAAATAAGGGAGTGAAATAGCAGGTCCACAGTGTGGACCTGCTATTTCGCCTGGGGAGGGGACTGCAGGCACCCACAGGGTGCAGTGCAGAGGGGCACTGCATCCCATGGGTGCCTGCAGAGGGCTGCAGGCACCGGCGGAGTCAGGCGC
>ML682041.1:9525436-9557892 GCA_007922195.1 Podocnemis expansa
TTGGGGGGCAGCAGGGGCTTTAAAGCCCCTGGGGTGAAGTGCCCCGCTGCCCGCTCCTGGCGGGTGCTTGCAGGGGGCTGCATGCACCCGCCAGGTGAGGCGCGGTGCCTGCAGTCCCCTCCAGGCACCGGCGGCGTGCGGCGCAGCCCCGCGCCCCTCCCCACAGCCCGTGTACACCCCTCAGCACCCTGGCCAGGGTGCTGAGGGGTCAGCCCTTCCTCCCAGGGTGCTTAGCACCCTGGGAGGAGGGGCACATGTTGTCTCGGAACACTTTGTTCCGAAACAACATGTCCGAACAGGGCTGTTTCGAAACCTCTGTTTCGAAACAACTCTGTTTCGACAGGTAACGAGGTTTAAGTTATTTCGCAAAGACCACGGCCATTTCGAAAGAAGCGGTTTGCTTCTTTCGAAATGGCCGTGCGTCGTGTGGCCATGGCACTCCTTATTTCGAAACAACCTCTGTTGTTTCGAAATAAGGAGTGTGTGTGGACATACCCAAAGAGTTATTTTCGGTCCAGAAAAATATATAAAAAATGTTTCTTTATATCATGGGCTAGAGGGCTAAAATCATTTCAATTCTAGTACTACCCTAAATTAACAAGAGGTGCTAATTGTTTTAACTGTTCATGGTAAGTTTCGTGCTTAGGAAAGCAAAGGATTAAGTGCTGCACTAGCAAGCTATTGAGAACTTTCCCATACCACTTTGTCACCTCTAGGGTAACCTATGCCTTGACTTTTCCTTGAACAGAGACCAAAAAGGGTGCTGAACCATGTGGCAGCTTGTGTGGATAAAAGAAGAAATCAAGTTCAGTTTATTGGGGAAAATACCACCTTGCAAAACCAAAAACCAATACAAAAACAAAGCCTGCCTTCATGAGACTGACCTCTGTAATCTAAGTGTTTTTGCTAATACAATGGAACTCTGATGGCCTAATTTAATTGGGACTCTGGCCAGACAAGATAAATAAAAATTCAGGTAGACCAGGGAATCCGCACCTGGGGCTCTCACTGCCAGCACTGGCTGCCCATTTATTTTAAATAATTTTACCTATCCAACAGAGGCAGATAAGTGCATCAATTCCTAAAGCTAGTATCCAAACAATGTTGTGTCTGATGTACACATGTGGCACAACATCTGACATGCATGCACATACACAAATGTTGACTGTAAACATTTCGGAAGAATGGTAAATATGTTTGGCTTTTAGCAGATGTTCAGAAGATGACAGAGTTTTCCAAGCTGTTCTTATACTCAATGGGCTAATAGGATGGATTAGCATCTGAGAGCCTGTGGCTGTGAAGAAGCCTAATTAAGCATCTTAACTGTTTATTGGCCCCGTCTTGTAGTTCTTGCTCTGGTAAAACTCACAGTCTCTCTCAATACAAGCTACAAGATTAGGTACTAAATTGTCATCTTTCATAACACCTGCATATTAAATGGCAATAAAAAAATACTTTTAGTGAGATTCTAACTTGACACCCACCACTTGCACTTCATAAACCATGTTTCAACATGGATATTTTGCAGGTTGGTAACATGCAATTACAGATCACTTTGGATTTCACCTGCTACTGCTGACAGTGGTTCACACTGGTCAAGGATATATCATTTGTTTCACACCACCTCCCTCATTATCCTTGAGAGGCTGGAAAGAGGCCTTTTGTCATAGGAAAGGTACAGCCAATCCATTTGCTTTACCAGAATGCCAGTGTTCTCTCCTCCTAATCACAAGAGATTTTGGACCTTGTATTTGAAACAACTGTTTCATACAGATACCAACAGCTTATCACATGCTTTAAACCCCCAATCTCATTACTCTTCAAGTATTAATATATTTGTCTTACAGTACATTAATTTTTCATTACAACTTCTCCTTTAGCTGGTAAATGTTGAAAGCAATTCACTAATTTAATGTCCCAGTGTAACTTACAATAATTTAGTTCTCTTCCCCTAAAAATTACTTCATATAGTTGCATGTTTATTATAATGTATTAGGAAAATGATGAGACAGGCAAAAGTTATATGAAGACATAATTTTTTTAAAACTTACCTGCTATGCTTGCAAATATTTCACTGAATCCAATCAGTACATATTGAGGAATCTGCCACCATATTGGCAAGTCAGCAGCATAATATGTAACATTTCCAATCGTCTGATTAATTGTTTTATCTTTTACAATATTCAGTCTGTTGCCTTCTAAGATTCCTTTAACAAAAAACAAAAAACAAAAAACAAAAAAAAAGGTCATCCTAAAAGTCAGGAGCTATTCTCCCCCCCCCCCCCCCAATCTATAACTAAATTGCTGAATGACATGATTACCTGAACTGTGCAACAGGAGTTTAGGCACCAGAAGTAAGTACTTCATCATACAGAATTCACATATCAAGCACTGCAGAGTCTACTTTTTCTATTACTTTTTCAGGAAACCCAATTCCCCTCCCACAGGATTACAGTTATTCTATTCTTATGTATCAACTATAATTACACAAATCCTTACTCTTTTCCTCCTCAATTAGCTCACAGAGCCTTCTGATACAGTTTTTTTTAAAGGCAATCTCACTTCTACAAACTACTCCTTTGCAAAACTGAATTATTGCATCTGCAAGCATGAAAGTAGCACATCAGTAACACTTTTACTTATTAAAATGGTCACCAGTACCACACAAATGCCATTTACCATATGCATAATCGTTTAATGTTGATCACTTATGTTTATATAGTGCCTTTTATCACACAGAATACCAAAGCTCTTTACAAACTGATTTATGTCATGCTGTACTTAGGCATTACATTAGCGTGTGCATTTCAGCATGTAGAGTGTGAAATCCAACAACTAGATAACAGTGCTCATCAACAGAACAGAATACTTTAGAGCAGAAAGAAAATCTTACCCAAAGAAAACCAAGGGAAATTTCAGTAGGTAGTGTGCAGTTTACCCAGACTGAAACGAGGCTCTCACAAAGAACGCCTGGCATCTTTAATAACCGCTATTGAGCAGGGCATCTATTTTTGGCCTCACCAAAAGAATGCATTTCCAGTACCAGAGAGCCCATAACCCAACTACTCTGGGACACTAACTCACTGCTGATTCAAAGCGAATTGCCAAGGCTTGTTTCCTGAAGTATGCAGGTTGTACAGGCAGGTCTCCACCAGAGTAGAAATAAGGATCAGTCCCATTAGGTTAGAAGATCAAGATCTGGCCTTACATCAGAGGAGAAAAAGAATGGAATGCTAATAATTCCAGCATGGCACATGTAGGGCACTGCAGACAGTGTGCTCAAATGATTGAACCAGCAGTCAATTCCCTCACTTCTAAAACCTAATTCAGATAAAAAGTGGTAGATGCACTAAGCACACAGGGGCACAGGTCATAAAAATGAATGCCTGATAACCAAGTCATACAAGTACCTCAGCCCTAGCTTAAAATACAACACTTACTTGTGTTTTGAAAGTCTGAATGTGGTGCCAACACTAAGCAAGAGAATACAACTGAGGTGCTTACAATTTCCTTTGAAAGATAATTTTGTAGTTCACTGTTGTGCAACAGCTGTACTGGGGCCTAAGCTCTGCCAGTGAGCCTAAAGGTTCAAGAACACTTCTGTGTGCATTATGTGATCTGTACTGTGCTCCTGAAAAGGACAGAAAGTGTCCTCTATCACAGCACAAGTTTAACCATTAATGTTAGTTAAAAATCAGTGACAGAAAAGAAAGCTCCGAATTGCTCTATAGCCTCCTATCTCATTGAAACAGGCAAGTATGGCAAAAAATGGCTACTATTTATCCTGAGACTCCTCCAATTATACCTTGCTGGTCCAGCTACCTCCCTGAACACATTTCAAAACATACTTCCTCCTGTGCTACAAGACAGCCCAAGTGAAGAACAGAGGGCATGAACCCAAGACCAAAAGCTACTGGATCAACTGGTTGTACACAATGTTACTGTGTATAAAAATATGCCAAGTAAGGTCTTTTATGAAAGTGCAGAATGTTCTGAACTTGATGATCATGAGATACGTGTACAGACCATGGTATGAATATATGTACAAAACACTATGCTACAATTTCAAATACACCTCATTGCAAAGAAAAGCTACTCTAAGTTAGTAGTTCACATGAAACTAACTTCAAGTACCCATCTGTTGTCCAGCCAAGAACAGCAATGGCGGATTATTAGTTAACAGGAAGTCACTGAAACAACTGAAATTTAAAAGGAAGCCCCAGCTGTAAGTGAGGGTATGTCTACGTTAGAAATCCTAGAGACGCTCAGCAGCAGCCCCAGTGGATGGACACTAAAGTAAATCAAGTTCCAAAAGGGCAGCCATGTTAGTCTAGTTCAGCAAAACAAACGAGGATTCCTGTGGCACTTTTAAGACTAACAAATTTATTTATCACATGAGTTTTCATGGGAGAAAACCCCACTTTGTCAAGACACTTGAAAATGGAAGGAAAAGATTCATGTCAAGTGTCTGACAAAGTAGGATCTCTCCCATGAAAGCTCAAGCAATAAATAAATTTGTTTGTCTTTGTTCTATAGTAAATTCAGTTTTCTTCATCAACCCATCACAGGCTGCACTGTGACTTAGGTCGGTTTGACTACAGGCTTACCTATTCTTAGGACTAATCTACACCAGAAGTGCTACACTGTAGCCTTTGGCTATACCCTATATTAAGCTTGCATGCATGTATTACTCCCCATCTATTCTATAGAAATATATCTTTCTTTATACAAGTTTAAGAAACCATGGTTTTATAGTATTTCACTTAGAGGTAAGAGTTCTTGGTACTAGCTCTTTCCATAAGCTGAAATGCATGTATCCTGCAGACCTTTGCAAAAGCTGTGACTTGGTTTGCAGAGATGTGTAAGTAAGTTTGCTATGCAATAGGTAAGATCTGCAAGGTTTGGAAACCAAGGCTTGCATCTATCTATCTATGCAACAGAAGGCAGCTAACTAGGTAAGAGGTGAGTGTAGGCCGTGCAGAATTTGGCAACTTGGGTTTTGATCATGTTCTGCAGATAAACAGGTGGAAAATATCTCTGCAAACCCACCACAAAACCCATAAGCTGAACAAGAAAAGGGGAGAACATGCCAGAAAAACAGACGTAATAGACCCCTGAACCAATAATTCAAAAGTACGCTCAGCAATTTCTGGAAAACACCCATATTTGGGCCAGGAAGAATGAAATAATTCAATTTATTTTTAGAAGGGTACTGTACAAAAAGGATATTTAAAGCCCCCAAATTTGTAAAGAGGTTGAAGCTTCCATTGTCCGGCTGATGAACTCGAACAATGCAAAGGAAACTGCACAGGCTTCCAGCAACACTCAACACTTTTAGCTAGGTTTCTTTATTTTCTTTGATCAGTTTAGAATTGTTAGCTCAGTACTTCAACTTATCTTTACTTCAAGTGTGAGTATAACTCTTATAATTGTATCTTAAAGATAGGAAATCTTAGCAACAATACTGTTTATAGTGGTTATAGAGATGTATTGATGTATCTCTTTACCATTTATTCTACACAGCATTCATTTGTATTCTTATCTATCATTTGCCGTGTGCGGTTAGCAATACAGAATTGTCTTAAAATCTCAATCTGAGTACTCTTTGACTGCTTGTTTTCAGGGAGGAAGTCCTATTTAATTAACAAACCTGTAGTCAATCTGGACTAAGAACACTTGTCCTTCAAATTGACCTATACTGGCCATTCCAAATTCCAAAAGAATAACAGAAATTGGCTACATACATTGCTGCAGCTTTGCCACCGCAGTGTGGCTTACGCAGATGATCTGTGCAAAGTGCCCCACTCCACAAGAAGCAGCAGCTAAGCCAGAGGGAAAAGCCACAATGGTAAATGGCCTGAGAACCACTGATTTAAGAGGGGGGAAAAAACTGCAGACCCCTGCAGAAGGGATTAAAAGCAAACATCTAGAAACTGAGGGCCAGCATCTAGGCAGAATGCTGTCTATGCAACACTGTTCAGGGGCAATCACATTTAAGTAGAAAAGGGAACTTAACTAATAGAAAAATAAAATCTAAAGTTGCATCTTTATTTTCTGTGCGATTTGTATGTTTGCTTTTCCTTACTTTTTCATCTCAGAACCTGTGATTTTTCTGTTAAATAATTCTTTTGCTTTCATTTATTCCATGCAGGTCTCAGTGATGCCAACTGTGTGGAGTGCGTGTTGCCTGACCTCTGCAACATGAAATGGTAATGAGAAGAATGAACAAGGAGTCCTGTGGCACTTTCAAAGATTAACATTTATTTATAGCACAATATTTTGCTGAAATAGACTAACATTGCTACCCCTCTGGTAACAAGAAGCTGTTTACACACCTTAAGGAATGACAACAAGAATGGAAAAGTCTGAGTGTCTGGATGGATTTGAGGACACTTTAGAACTGGAAGAGCTGTTCGGGTCACCCTGAAAGGCATAACTAGGCTGGTAGAAGCCATGATGAGATGTTTGCTTGGGGGCTGACTGCTGGTGTCAGGACTCTGAGCACAGCATTGCAGCACCAAAAATTACAGGTCAGGCAGTGACAGAACCCCTTACTGATCTGAGTGATTAACAAAATGTCACCCCCACACTTGAAAAAAGTACACAGAGATCTTTCATTAGCTGTACAACATTATTTCAATGCACCATGCTATACTGAATTGAAAAAGCGTAACATTACTAAAATATAGCCAAGTTTCTACTTATTTTCAAAATATGGCAATAGGAGCTCCGCAGAACTGTCAGTTCAGCTTCTCACTCTACTTTTAGAAAGCTTACAAATAAACTAAGCACAAGAACAGTTAATGTCTTACTGAAATCTAATATCACCTATAATAGTGTCAAATGACTTCACTTCAAAAGTACATGGTGATCCTTTTACACATATTCTATACTCTTCTACCTATAGGCAACTTCAGCAGATACTAGTCCACCAACATATTATTTATGAACCTTCATCTTTAGACTAACTTGCCATAAATTTCTCTTCAAACCTGCAGATTTTAGAAGCTGGAATCTATTGATTCTTTGTTAGACTATATTTGAATGCAGCAAGTTTCAAGAGAAGTTAAAGTTTTAATAGTTAAAAGAACCTTAAAGATTAAATTTTTGCTATAATTGTTTAGAGTCTATAAATGAAGTTGATTTTCCAGCTGAATAACCTTAAATACGGCTGCTAAGAATTTACAATAAAATGCATGAAGCAAGCACAGCAGATGTTCATTAAATCTAATCAGTTGTATTCACTCAATTTATAAGTCATTTAAAATAATCTAAACAACCTAATAGGCAGCCTAACTCGTGTCCAGGACTAATGCCAGTTAGACAAACATATTAAAATGAAAATAGGCAGACAAGTCATTGAGTTACTTCCAAGACTGCAAACTAATGGTACTGTCATCTTTATGTTGTTCAATGTCAACAAGATTTCTGTAACAAAACAGTGGTCTGGTAGTTATGCTGCAGTTTAAGAGTCAAATGGTAATAGCTTTTATAAATCAATCAATCAATCAATCAAATCATAGGGCTGGAAGGGACCTCATGAGATCATCAAGTCCAACCCCCTGGGAATTGAACCCAGGCCCTTCTGCATGTTAAGCAATGTCATCGATTAGCTTGTAAGATAAAAATCTCATGAATTATTTAGACCAATGGGGGCAAACTTGTATTAGTTTCAGTCCCAGAAGTCATCTGACTCAGGGTCTCATGCTAGCTTACTCCATCCACAGATCAAGATTTAATTTCTCCACCAGACTCCAGATTAATTCATCCCAGCCAAATGAAGCAAAAAACTGGACTTCTGCTGGGAGAAGACTAGTTTAATGCAGATATCACATTTTTAAGTCAGATATTAATCCTGACAATTAAATTAACGGAAAATATTTGGAGATCTACTATAGCAACTGAGCTGCAGTCCAGTGTCACGTATTTCAGAGTACTTTTGTTTCAATATTAGTGAGGACACAAATTACGGTTTTAGAAGTCAAGTAGATTAAGAATTCTGTGTTAGCAAGTTCTATTTATAGGGCTGATATGCAACCCTTCAGGCATTTTTGCCTCTATTGGCACAGGGAGCTCTCTCTAAGCACTCTCAGATGGCACAAAACAAGAGAAATATTCTTGTTTTAAGTTCAAATGACTTTTGCAGCAAGAACTTTATGTGCCCACATACAAAAATGACCTTGGCCTAATAAGGTAATTACCTCTCTCAGTGAGAGAAACCTTAATAGCCCTATAAAGTGTCCCTCTCTCTAAAATACAGGAGATTACAAGTGCCGAGATTAATTTATTTAATGCTATAATGCTTTATCAATACGCTCATTATAGTGATACTGGGTGAAGGGTATAGGTTCTAAGAAGCATTGCTCAGAGATGTTCAGTTCCACATCAGCAGTGCTTACCCACTTTAAATCATACCCATAAGCAGATGATTTATAGTTTGAACAGCGATGCCATCTTTTTCCTTTCATGCTACAGCTAAGCTATTTTACACTACAATAATTCCCAAACATTAGGGAACATTAAGGCAGGAGGAAAAAAAGCCAAAGTAGGAGGAAAGTCTTGCTCAGCAATAAGCCAATTTTATTACTTCAGCTAAAGGCAAACAGTTCTAAACAGTTTCACGTTTGTTTAATATTTGAAAAATCAATCTGTATTAAAAGGCAAACAGATCCTTATTTTGCCTGTGCTTAGCTTTTAAGTAAAGTGATTATTAAAATCAGCTGACACTGCTTTGGGGTTTCCTTAGTTGTTGGAATACAGAATTAGAATTTCACATTTATTTTATGAAGTGGAAAGCTTCGCAATCTGAGTACCAGCTGTGTGCCGAAACAGGTTGAGCTCATCAGTGACAATACAGTTGATGATGATACCAACTGCTCTACTGCAACTTTTCAGTATGCTTGACCTTGAGAGCAGTTGATTGGAGAAGGCAAATCCTTCCTCCTGGACACTTGGTTAACAAATCACCACAATTTCACTCTTTTTAAAAAGTGTTAATTTAGAACCTTGTTTCAAGCAGAAAAAAGTCTAGTAGTTCCACACATAATATAGAAAAATGTGAAGCTTAGCAGCTGTGAGAGTGAATACTCTCTCATTAGGGCATGCATACACAATTTGTGCAGCTCCATCCCAGAGACCCCTGAGCAGTCATTAGTTCAGGGCTTGACAAAACCCAGGCGCCAGGACACGTGGTGACTGGGGTTTGTAGCCCGGCTCTTAGCTCGGCTGCAGAAATGCAACAGAGGAGTGCCTTCTGATGACCAGAAATAAAACTGCTGGCTCCTAGCTGAGAGCCAAGTTTGACAAGCCCTGGATTAGTTGAAGACAAACATTTTAGGTCCTCAGAACAGGACTCTGGAGAAGTTATTCAAATGGGTATTTCAGCTGCCTTCTTACCTGCAGCAAATGCAGAGCACATCACAAAGAACATTCCAACTGCAATCCTCTTCAAAGATGAAGGGAGCAAGCCGTTCCTCTTCAGAATGGGGTCTACCACTTTATCCTTCAAGGGTATCAGGATCAAAATAAGCACTGCATCAAACATAGTCAACCAGGCTGCAGGAAACTGAGAACACAGTAGATGGATTAAGTCAGCAATGTACTACTTACCACACAATTTATTCTCTTCTTTACAAACACCATATTTTTCATGCAATACTGAAAAGCCAAAAGACAAAGTATTAATTACAAGCTAAAGACCCCATTAAAATAAAATTATTTGGCCTTTTTTTTTCTTTGACACTATTTAATACATTTGCCTTAGGTTAGCTGTTCAGGTTTTACTTAGCTATAGTATTTTATAGCTCTTCTGGCTTAAAACAGTAAAAACGGTCCCTCTCTGCCATAAATGGGGTCCTGCTATACTTTCTCATTTCAGGAGTATCCCTTCATCTGTGCTGGGCTTTGCAGAAGGTAGAGGCTGTGAGCTGGGAGCAGGAGCCCGTGTACAAAGTTGCAACCCACTGGCACAGGCCACTTCTCAGGTACTCAAACAAGGGAGGAGTTCTGCCTCCCATCACCCAGCTCTGGCTACTCTTTTCATATTGCTCCCAGGTTGAACACTCAATCTGATGATGGCCAGCCTCCCCTGCCCAACAGCTGTAGGCAGGATGGGAGAATGCAGGGTGCACCACTGCCCTCTGGAAGGCATTAACCAGAGCTGGGTGGCTTAATGATGGAGGCCTTTCCCTGTCGGCATGACAGAAGAGCAGCAGTACCAAGTTTCTGTGGCATTGCCATCTGGCACACCTGTTCCTGCTGCTCCCACTCAGCCCTCCAAGGAACAGGTTCCACCACATGGAAGGTTGGCCAGGAAACAGAAGCCACACTTAACACCATTCAGGTCCACCACATGGAAGGTTGGCCAGGAAACAGAAGCCACACTTAACACCATTCAGATTTGGTCCTCGTACCACTCTGTCGTGCTAGCTGGCAAGGGGTTTTGCCTGACAACCACAGATTTCAAGGGACTCAGCCCCTTCTGGATCTAGTGACCAGCTGTCTATAAGGACCAATCTCTCAAGCCACCGGAGCATTCAGCACAACTGAACATCAATGGGAGAGCCAGCTGCAGGATTAGATTGCCTCATCACTGCTAAACAGAGAGCTCCAGTGCATTTCAAAGGGCCGACAAAGCCAGACTTAATCTGAGCCATCACTAAATAGAACACAAAATGAAATAAAAAAGTGATGAAAAGTCAAGTTCTAAACAGGAAGCCATGTTAGTCTAGTTCAGTAAAACAAACAATGAGTCTTGTGGCACTTAAAAACTAACAACATTTATTTATTGCATGAGCTTTCATGGGAGAAAAGCCCACTTCATCAGATGTTTTGAAGAAGCGGGAACTTACAAAATTGGAGGAAGTAAATGCAGGGGAGCGTAAGTCATGGGAAAAGGTCACACTAACAGTAAATCAAAACAGTTGTAAAGATTCAAACACTCAGGAACAGCATACAGAGGAAGATGAGATTAAATCACCTGTTGTAATGGGAGAAAACTCTAACGTCCCTATTTAAGTCCTGAGGCAATGCAACCAAATTTGCAAATAAATTCAATGTCCGCAGCTTCTCTTTGAAGCCTCGATCTGGCATTCATCTGTCGGAGCACAGCAATTAGCTAATCTTTAATGGAGTGATCACAAAGATTGAAATGCTGACCCACTGGTTTTAGAATGTGGTGATTTCTGATGTCAGATTGCTGCCCATTTATTCTTTACAAAGAGACTGTCCTGTTTGTCCAATATATAAGGCAGAGGGGCATTTCTGGCACACGATGACATCACATTGGTGGATGAGCAGGTGAACGAGTAGCTTTGATGGAGTAGCTGGTTTTAGTAGGTCCTTTAATAGTGTCTTTTGTGCAGATATGTGGGCAAAGTTGGCAGCACGGGTTTGTTGCAGGGACACGTGCCTGGTTTAATGTTTCTGTTGTTAGGTCTGTAGTTGCTGTTGAGTACCTGTTTAAGGTTGGAGGGCTGTCTGTAAGGGAGGAGAGGTCTGTCTCCTAAGGCTTGAGAGACTGAAGGATCATCTTGTAGAATAGGTTGTAAGTCCCTGAGGATATGTTGTAGAGGTCTGACTTGGGAGTTGTATGTGGTAGCCAGTGGTGTTCTGTTGTTTTCTTTCTTGGGCTTCTGCAGTAGATGACTTCAGGGTACCCGACTGGCTCTGTCAGTCTGTTTCTTCACTTACCCAGCTGGGTAAGAACACTTGATACAGATCCTGAAGGTTTCTGTCTCTACTTGAGGCATCAGAGCAAATACGATTATATCTTGGGGCTTGGCTGTAGACGATGGATCGTGTGGTGTGTTTTGGATGAAAGCTTGAGGGATGTAGGCAAGTACACCGATCAGTAGGTTTTTAGTATAGGGTGGTGCTTTTGTGCCCATCCCTAATTTGTACTGTAGTGTCCAAAGTGGATCTCCTGTGTGGAATGTTCCAGGCTATGTTTAATAGTAGAGTGGATATCTCTGTGGAAATCTTCAAGCACATCCCTACCATGGGTCCAGATGATAAAGATTTCATCAAAGTAGCATAAGTAGAGAAAAGGTGCTTTGGGATGAGACTTGAGGGAAATAGTGTTCTATGTCAGCCATAAAAACGTTGGCATATTGTGGGGCCATGTGGGAACCCACAGCAGTGCTGATGATTTAAAGGTACAAATTATCCTCAAATCTGAAATAGTTGTAGGTAAATACAAAGCCACAAAGTTCAGCCACAAGGGTGCTGTGGCATCATCTGGGATGGTTCTTCTAATAGCTTGTTATCCATCCTTATGTCAGATGTTAGTGTAAAGAGCCGTTACAGGGTGACCTGTTCTCATGACTTACAGAATGGGAGGAAACAAATGCAGGGGAGTGCAAGTTCCCCCATCTTCAAAGTGTCTGAGATGAAGTGGGATTTTCTCCCCTGGAAGCTCATGCAATAAATAAATTTGATAAAAAGTCATGATTAATATTGATGCCTTTTGAGGGACAAGCATTAGCTTCATCTTAACATTTGTTTTCTACCAAGCACATTCCAAGACACATACAGAAAAGTCATTCTCCTGCAGAAACTTTCATGCCATTAAGATCCATCAATCATAGAACACCCGTCTGTTGAATGATGGATTATACCACTCATGTCTAGTAAACAAAGACTTGCATATTATTTAAATGAATATGCTAAGATGTGTTTTTAACAACAATCAAAGGCAGTCTTAATGGCATCTATAGTAGAAAGTGATTTAATGCAATTAAGTATTCCCTGCTTGTTTATTTTGCTTCCAATGATGTGTTCTTCAATCTGACTATAGGTTAATATCTCCTCTTACACATTGTTTCTATTCTAGTCACGAGAAATATTTAATAGCCAGGTGCTGTAAATCTTCCATTAAGATGATGACTTTTCGCAGTTGCCACAGAAAAATAGAGTATTTTACTAATGCAAAATACAATTAAAATGAATTATACCTGTCACATGAATGAAGTCTATTGTGTGATGCATTTATCCTTTCTAATTTGCAAGATTCGGTAATTCACAATGAGATTCCCAGTCTACCAAGACTTACAATATTTAGAATCATTCTAAATGCACAAACTAAGACACTCCATTATGCACTGAGAAAATGCTCTTATGCACCTCGAGCAATAGCTTAGAAGTATTCGACCAATCCAGTTCCATGAGTTCCACTATAAATATGGTTCCAACTGGTAAAAGCCAAATGAAAATTCAGAGCAGGTCCAATCATCCAGTTCTCCAACCAGTGGTTTTGCTCAAGGAAGACTCAAAGACAAAATCTTTGTATACAAAGCCTCACAACTGCAGCAGCAGCTGGAACCAGCTGGTGTAAATCTAGGAGCCACAGCATGATTAGAACCCCTGGAGTAAAAGTGCAACATTTAAGCACCATTAAGTCCCTCCACCATGCATGGAAGGACTGTATGCACAAGATAAATATCATGCCCACAACTAACTCAACTTTGGAGTATTTGAAACCCAGCTCCAACTTTGATGGTTAAGCCTGTATCCACAACTGAAGGATCTGTGGAAAAAGTAAAGGTAATAGCAGATGGTAAGTTTCCAGGAGGTAAGAAAAAGGAAGAGGGACCCTGATATGAAGTCAGAGCCACAACAACAGAGGAAAGCATTCAATCGCCAAAATGGCTTAAATTACAGCCACACTGTTCAGTCACTGCAAATCAGCTTCTACTTCACAACATAAAGCAATGAAGAAATAAGCATGACCCTAGCCTTTCATTCCAAAGGGGTAGCCGTGTTAGCCTCGCTCAGGAAAACAAACAAGGAGTCCCGTGGCACTTTTAAAGACAACAAATTTATTTATCACATGAGCTTTCATGGGAGAAAGCACATGTGATAAAATAAATGTTAGTTTTCAAAACTGCCACCAGACCCCTTCTTTGTCCTACTAGCCTTTAGTGTGGTGGATGCATGTCCTACAAGCCGCTTTCAGGTGCAGCACTGTCAGTGGTTTACGCTATTCATCTGACCGCAACTGAGTAGAAGATGGACTGCAGGGTAGAGACAGAGTCGATTGTAGAAAGTTATGTGATGCTTTATTTTCTTTTTTTCAATAAACTGCACAATACATGACACTTCTACAGCAGTATCCATTAAACGACCCAAGTTCTTTATCAATTTCAAGCCATATCTACATGTCATTTTCTTTAAAAGTTTCATATCACTTCCAGTATTGGTGTTCATGGACTGGTCACCAATATTTTTAACCACACTATACAACCAAGTTCACAAGTCTAGATAACAGCAATTACAGTAGTATTGGCTTGCTCCCTTAAACACTCTATACTTCTCCAGACCACTAGCAAATACTTTGCAGATCTCAGTTTGAGAATGCCGGTAACTGTCAGTTATGATGGTTACCCCAAGAATATGAATTCAGAAGACTTGAATGATTAACTGTTCAAACTACTAAATATTTCCAAGTTCAAATTTCCAAGATTATGGTTAAAGGAACTGTCAGATATTATGGACCAAATTATCTTGCTTAAGAATTCTGCTGAGCTGATTACCTTTTCACTTGCCCTTAGAGTCAGAAAGTATGCTTTAAAACAAATGATTAAACACAAAAATAGTATTTTTAAAATTTAAATTACAAGTTTAGTTAAAGAAATAAGCCCCTTTAAAATTAAATCTCAAATTGGCAACAGATCAAATAATTTAAATATCAAAAACCTAAGCAGTATTATGTTTACTATGCAGTTCTAAAGAAAGTCAAACCACTGAACTGGCGGAAGTCATTAGCTATGTACTTGGAATCAAAGTCTGTTGAAACAGTTTTTGATATCACTAACTTCTTTAGCAGGGGCAGAAGGCAGCGTTCCTTCATTTCTATATATTCAATTACTCATTCACTTAAAGTTAAAAAATCCAATTTCGATGAAGAATAAAAAAAGCAGAAAAAACTTTTTTCACCTCTTAACCTTTGAATAAAAATTAAACAGGAAATGGTGAGATCCACCAGTTCGAAAATGCTGAAGGACATGGTGAGAAACAATCAGTTCCATTCATTAGCTACAGATAATATTTATTTTGTTTAACAAAAGAGTTTGCTTTAAATGCAAAATGTTAATACATTTGATAAATATTTTTAAAATGCCATATTTGTGTACCTACACTGAATCTGAATTACCATCCAAATAGAGCTTGACACAAGACATAAGTAAAAATAATCTAATTAACAGAAAATGGTGAATGATTCATTTTATAACATAATAAATTTAAGAATTAAAAAACTGAATAAATAAGTTAAACAATACAACTCCTTAAACACATCTAGATATCATACATCCTACTGCTAAACAAATGGTGCTAAATTAAGCATAAATGCTATAAATTGGAAATCAACATCGTTACTGAATAATAAGAAAAACTTCTCTTCAGAAAAACAAATGCAAAACCATCAAAATATATTTAAATAAGCACAAAGCTCATTTAAAATCACAATTAAAATCAGTGGCTTAAAATTGCTTAGATTAATACAGTCCAACCTAATCAGCAAAACTTTCATACTTCTGACTCCCTCTCAAAAATGTGTTATACCATCTCACCACAACATTAACCACACACCACATAACTTTCAGACTGGCTTTGATGATATCAAATTAAAAAAATCTAGGAGGACTTCTGGCATTCCTGAATTTGACAACAGAGAACAGAACAAATGTCCCCAGCGCTATTCCATTCCACACAATTCAATCACAAGTGCTTCTGGGAATCACCCCTTCCAACTTCTACTTATTAAGAGTTGGCAAATTGAGCGTATGCACATGTTTATACATATTTCCACTGTTTCCATATCAAGAAACAGTGCGTGGCTTCTATCCTGTTCACTTTAGGCTAATACTGTAAAGCTTACTTAGAAAAAAAGATGCATACCACTTTCAAAGCAAAGTGTAGATCTGATGAGCCATGACTCTCAAGTGCTTTTATTCAGCTACCACAAATCACCTAATCCTGCTTGCTAAGAGTAAGTATGATAGCTTTAAAAGAGACTACACGTATTTTTAGACATGAGTGTTGTATGCTAATACCTTGCACATGGCCCAAATAGAAAAGAGTGATAAAACCACAAATCTACTTTGAGATGGTTTTAAAATACACTTGCAGTTATTTTAGAAAGTTCACTTTGAAGCAGCAAAAGGACTACAAAGGAAGCATTGCTGAAGAGAGAACGTTTCCTTATAGCAGAGGTCTCAAACTCGTCAGGTCCCTAAAGTACTTTCCTGAAGCCCGCAATGACACTATTGTTATCAATATCTGCAATACTGTTGTACGAAAAAACCTCAGTGGTGTGGCCCTCAGGCTAACATACTAGTCCTCATGCAGCCCTCATGGTGATTTGAGTTTGAGACTCCTGCCTTAACAAACTCATTGGCAGAAAAACGATGTCAAATGTCAAGAGACAGATACTTGGATGATTGTTCTGCTATCCATGCCTCAAATTCCACATTACTTAAGTACAGCTGAACTTACTTTTAAAGCCAGCTATGGGAAATGGTCGTATGTGGCATTTTGAACATTTTCAAAGAAAGCCAGTAATAGTCTTCATTGGTTATTTGAACCAATTCAATTTCTGAACTTAACATTCTACTTACACAAAAAATGAATAAAGGAGCCAAAGGCAAGAACTAGTTTGACAGAAAAAATTCATTTACACAGCAGAAACAGCCACACTTACAGTATTTTAAAAATTATTGTGCATCTCTAGATTCACGAGGTGAGGTATATATGTGCACAGTTTTCTGTAATTTTAGTCATATTTATACACCTTAGTATTCCCTAGGGGCCTAAATGAAGAAATATCACATTGTGCCTCTGTTTAAAAACATTTGCTACAGCCAGCTGTCCAAATCATTAATTCCTATACCAGATAAAAGGCATAGGTCAGTTTCATTAAGTCTTAGTCGAGTTAAAGAAAAATATTCATTTTGTTCAGCCCAGCAAATCAGAAAGCTCAAACGTGACAGTAATGAGGCCTAATTAATACTTGAAAAGCCACTGAGATAGCCTCTTAAAAAAACTCCATAGAAAGGCAAATATTAATATTAATAAAGGGTAAGAAAGATTTCATAGCAAGAATAAAGTAAACCTTATTTGCACTACCAGTGCCCTGTGGTCAAGTGAAAGTTAACTGTGCTCAGTTTAAAAGGACATCTCAAACTTGGCCCAGTGTTTGAGTACGCTAACATCTAAATTTAACAAGTCTTAGAAAATTTTTAAAAATTTGGTTCATCAGAATTTTTAAATTGACCATTCCCCTCCACTGACAAACTCAAATACTGCAGCACTAAAAACCTCACAGTGAAGTTGACTCAATGATATACCATGTCCAACTTAAAGGGAAATTGACAAGTAAGTGGTGGAAAGTTAGTGAACAGAACTGTAAAAATACTTTCACTTTTAATCATCTAATGTGTTATTTGTAACTGAGCAGTTTTACTTTAGATAAGTGCATCTCTTTTAGCATGCAGATGTCTCAGAGCCCTTTCTGCTATCTGTATAAAATCATGCACACAGTTCTATGGGTTGAGGAAAAGTTGGTTTCATGCTCCTATCTAATTTTTCTAGAATCTATAAGACCATTTTCTAAGACTTGGACAAGATGATCTTCAAATTTAATGTTACTTTAATTTTACTTATGTAATATTTTATGGTACACACATTATTTATATTTAAGAGTAAAAAACAAACAGCAATTTTGAGCTGTTTATATAACTCCCTATCCCAGTGGTTTAATTTCAAAGGCATATTTAGTAAGCTTGGGAACTAATGTCCATTTTACACAAAAAGTTAGTTTCAGCAACAAGTTATTGTCAGACTTTGCAAGCTCTCCTTTGATGAAAACTTGTTCCATAACTACCTCCGAAGCACTAGAACAGGGGTTCTCAAAGTGGGTTCTGAAACAGCTCGAGGCTAATCATCACAGTACTTCAGAGCTGGGTGGCTACAGAGTAGCAGCGGCTGGCTGGGTGGTCTGAACACAATGCCACCCTTGGCAGCAGCACAGTGGCATGGCATCGCAGAGAGGAGGAGGGAAGTTGGCATGACTGGAGTGAGGGGCATTGCTATTTTATTGGAAGGGTCATCACAGCCTAAAATATTTTCAAAGGGGCTTTCAGGAAAATAATTGAGAACCCCTGTGTTAGGTTAATCAGTAACTGCAAGTAACATGGACAATCAAGAGAAAATGTAAATAACGTTAAGGGTTTGTCTCTATTTTAATTACAAATTGACAGCTAAGAAGATCTTTAACTGCGGTGTAGAGATCTGGACTTAAGCTGAAGCCCAAGCTCTTGGGCCCTGAGAGGTGGGATGGTCCGATTCTCAGTCCTAGCCCAAATGTCTATATTGCAATTACAGAGCCCCACAATGTGAGCCCGAGTCAATTGGCACAGGCAAACGGTTTGTTTTTAATTGCAGCATACCGTCCACAAAGATATTCTCTGGTTTTGCAAAGACTTGTGATTCACTTTAGCATGAATAATTGAACTGAATTAGCGGGATCACTTGGTGCTTGAAATTTTTGCAAGATTGGGACCTAGTATTTAAAAATCCCCTCTAAAGACAGTTTTAACTCAGAGAAACATGGAGACTCCCAGAAAAATCAGTGGGAGCTGCCTGTGTGCATAATTCAAAGGCAAAACTAGACCTTAAGATAGCAAACGCAGATACATTCACACATTTTACATCTGAACGGCTACAACTGATTTATACTTGTTTAATTTAAGGGCAGTTTCAGAGCTTATGGCACTGTCAATTCCTCATTTACTTCAATGGAACGTATATGTAGACAAAGTCTGAAGTATCCTGAATGTTCAGTTTTGAAACATGCTTAAATGAACAAGATATGTATAAAATTAACTAATGCCTATATTTAGGTTAATCAAAAAAATCAACTGTAATTACAAGTTTCCTATTTAAAACCAGGAAATAGGAATTTCAGCTTGGTACTGGAAAACTGACTACAATGAAGCTTCTCTACAGACTCCATTTAATCCCAACAAAAGAAAGTAGCACCCATATCATTATCTTGGTTCAGGAAGTTTCAACTAAACAAAACAAGTTAAAAAGAAAAAAAACAGGATATCTCCACATTTTCCCAACTTACCGTATGAACACGGGTGGTGACATTAGAAATTTCAGGGATTTTCAGATGAAGACTCTGCAAAACGTATGTAGTCTGCATCTAACATCAAGAAAAATTAGTTGACATTGTTACTTGATAAATTTCAAATGGGTAGCCGAGTTACTTTAGTTCAGCAAAACAAACAAGGAAGGCACTTTCGAAGAGTAACAATTTACCACGAGTTTTAATGAGAGACAATCCCACTTCGTCAGATGTTACTTGATATAGTCAGACTATGAAGTGAAACACTTCTTAAAATGTCAGTGACTCACAAAGAATTGCATTTGAATGTACTAGACAGCTTTCCAAAACAAGGTTTCCCAATGACACCTTGCCTCATTTCTTTAGACCCCAAATTGGTGTTTTGTTAAAACACAAAAAAAACTTTTAGACTCATGGGCCAGAAGGAACCATTACGACCATCTAGTCTGAATTCCCGCACATTGCCAGCCACAAAACCTCAACTAAGCACTCACGGAACAGATCCATAACCTCTTTAAATCATGATTTAAAGACTTCACATTACAGAGAATCCATCATTTACACTAATTTAAATCTGCATGTGACCCATGCTTTATGCTGCTGAAAAAGGCAAAAACACTTAATGGTCTCTGCCTATTTGATCCAGGGGAAAATTCCATTCCATCCCTAAATATGGCAGTTCAATTGGACATCAAACAGGTGGGCAAGACCCACCAGATAAATTTCTGGAAAGAATTCTCTGTAGTAGCCCGGAGTCCCCCTCCTCTGCCCCCAAGGCAGTATCCCATCACCAGCTGTCGAGAATATTTGCTACTAAAAGTCCCAAACCGCCTACATACCATGTTAAACAGTCTCATCTTACCACGCCCTTCAAAAGCTTATCGAGTTCAGTCCTGAAGCTAGTTAGGTATTTTTGGGGGCCCCCCCCCCCCCTGCTCCCCTTGGAAGGCTATTTGAGAACTTCATTTCTCTAATAGTTAGAAACCTTTATCTAACTTCAAGTCTAAACTTGTTGATAGCCAATTTATATTTCTGTGTCAACACTGGCACTTGTATAACTCCTCTCCTTCTCTAGTATTTGTCCCTCTGATTTAGTTACAGAGAGCAATCACATCTCCCCTTAGCTTTCTTTTGACAAGCAAAACAAACCAAGCTCTTCAAGATTCCTCTCATCAAGCAAGATCATCCTAGTAAAAATTCTCTTCACTTGCTTCAGTCTGAATTCATCTTTCTTAAACATGGACGACCAAAAGGCAGAGTATTCCCCATAAGGTCTCACCAGTAATACATGTAACAATACTATCACTTCCCTGTCTCTATTGGAAATACCTCACCTGATTTATCCTAGGATTGCCTCTGTCTTTTTCAAGGCTGCATCACATCAGCAGTTCATACTTATCCTGTGATCAATCACTACACCCATGTCTGGCTCTGTCACTTCTAACTGGTAAGAATTTTTGCTGTAAGCTGGGGACATGTTAGTCCTTAAGTGTTTGAGCATGAGCCAGTAAATTTTTAGAATTTTAAAGGCACTGACAGTGCTAAACTATTCTGACTATTTAACAGAAGCTTATAGAATATTTTCCCCTGATATTTTTTAAAATTTTCTTTCCGACTGGATGCTTAAGGCAATTTTCACAGAGAAATGAATTTTTACAATCTAGAGTCAGAGCTGTGGTTTAACGATAACAGCTACAGGGATTCCAATCACAGGGTTAAGAACATAAAGTTACAGCCATTATGTTTAGTCAGAGTCACTCACCTGAAAATACACTGTCCAGTAAGGTATCAGAGCCAAAAAGACGGGGATAATCTTGACAAGGGCTTTAACATCTTCTACTTTTTCTTCTCTGAAAGGCCCTCCGTGAGACATCTTTGCCATCTCAAATAGGCTTTGCTTACGAGGCTGCTGAAGTACTCCCTGCATTTCACTTTTGAAAATAAAGTTAAAGTTAATTCAAAAACTCATGAACAATTTTGCATTGTTTTTCATCATAGAAACACCTGAATTTCAGAATTGGGAACTATTTCTAAGCATAGGAAAAATACAGTGGTCATAATGGATTAGAGGTGGGTCAAAAGGACAAATTACACAAGGTATAAAATAATCCATCTTCATTCACTGGGCACAATTTAGTATTAAAAAACCACAACATTTAAAAGCTGGAGCTGGTTTATTTACACCATCAGAAAACAGATTATTCTAACTGACTTAAGCACTTCATGAGTGAACACACTAAATACAGTACTGCACGAAGTGCCTAAAATCCTTTGTCAATCTACCACAGCTAACTGAAGTCTCCATTTCATGAGGACGTCTTACATGGGGAAGACAATAGCTCTGAGAGGTCACTAGGAAGAAAGTCATGCAGCTCACTTCCCTCATTAAGTTCGCCTGGAGACAAAGGCCAAGAAAATGCTTTTAAGTCAAGGGGTGCACATCAACAGAGGAAAGCAGAAAAGAAAAGTGGTTAATTAGTGCTCTGTGCAAAAATGTATTTAGCAAATGCTAGTCCAGAGTCTGAGGTGTGGGCAGATTCACTGAGAGTATGTCTACGCTGCAGTGGCACAGCTACAGGGCTGCAACTGTGCTCAATAATATAGATGCTTCCTATTATGACAGAAAGGGTTTTTCCATTAATGTAGCTAATTCACCTCTCAGAGAAGCGGAAGCAACTAGAATCCTTCTGTTGACCTAGCCATGTCACCACCAAGGGCTAGGTCGACCTAACTATGGTGACTAAAACCCAAAATTTTTCACAACATACCCAGGTCAACATCAAGCCTGGTCTACATTAAGAAGTTAGATCAACCCAGATACATCTCTCAGGGGTGTGAAAAATCTACAGTCTGAGCAAATTAAGCAAACCTAACCCCTGGTGTAGGCAGTACTAGGTCAATGTAGGAATTCTTCCATCGGCCTAGCTACCACCTTTTGAGAAGGTGTATTAACTACAGCAGGAGTCGGCAACCTTTGCTGACCCCCATGCCAGCCCTGGCCACCGCACCCTCAGCCAGTGCCAGGGGCAGGACCAAAAGAGGGAGGGGCAAGGCTTCAGGTTCCCGGCTGGGGGTGGACTGAGGCCAGAATACACCAGTGGGGGGCCTCCAGGCAGGCCAACCTATCCTTTCCCTGGCCAGGTTGGGGGCCCGCTCCCACTGGGCGGACCAATCCACCCTTCTACCGGCCAGGGTCGGCTACGGTGCTTCCAGTTCCCGGCCGCGATCAGGCACTTTTGTTTCCACCGCTCCAGTCAGGCTGACCCACCCTGCTACCCTCTATCAGCCCTGCCCAGCAGGGGGTGGGGTCTGCAGCTCCGGGAGCCCTGCACGCCAAAGCTTTTTTTCTCCTGCTGACCACACTCCCCAGGGGAGAAGCATGGCCAACAGGAGCTCTGAACCTTGGCATGTGGCTCTTGTGGCCCCCAAGCCACACAGAGGGCAGAGCTAGTGGACGGCCCTGAGCGGCGCTTGACCTGCGTGCCATGTTCGGCACATGCGCAGGGGGTTACCAACCCCTGAACTACAGTTAAGCAAGAACCTTTTCAGTGGTGTCGCTGAAGTGTTTTTAGTGAAGACACAACTTAAGTCTTAGGCTTAGACTGGGCCTGGAAAGAGAGGAAGTACAAGTAAAATTATGGCATAGTGGAAGAACAGCAAGTCTGATTTTGTTGTATACAGGAACTAGATGGAAAAAGAGGTATAGTCTGTATAGAACATATAGCCTCAAGCACTCAAAGATCCAAATGAAAGCCAAACTCTGAGGCCGTACAAAGTTGTCTAGAATACATAGCCTTGACAACCAGTCCTAAGATCCTCAACTAAACTAGCTTGACGCCTTTGTTTAAATTCAAAGATTTTTGTTTAAATTTCAAGTGAGAAAAGCCTTTAGTGAAGTTCTTTACAAACCTATTAGTTTGGTGTTCCCTGGATCTCTTTCGTGAGCAACAAGAATAGGCCAGAATCCTAAACATGTCTGTGAAGGCACTGCCATCAGGTGGCTTTGTGATGAAGAAACTCTGACTGCACAAAAACACCATGAATGAAATCCCAATGCAAACTGTGGGGATGATATAGCCAATAACGAAGCTGACATTCTGTTGAATGTATGCAATGCCTCCAAGGGAAACAATAGCTCCCAAATTAATGCTCCAATAAAACCAATTAAAAAATCTTCTTGTGGCTTCTGGACCTCGGTCTTTGACCTAGAAGAGATTAAAAATAAACAAGTCATTAGCTTTCCGAAAGAGCTAAAGCCTGTTTATTAGAATTCAGTCAACTACAACACATGCAGAAATTAGGTTTCATTTATAGTCAAACTAGAATGACTAGTGTACTAGACAATATCAGTGGTCCAATGAAATTAGTACATATTCAAAACATGGTCAGAAGAGCTGCAGAACAGACCTGCGTGGCTCTTAGTCGCATGTAGTCATTACTTCTTTACCATTAGTATCTCCTGACTACAGTGTCTCTAAACATGAATTCCTGAAATGAAACATTTTGTCTGATACATATGCAGCTCTTATATAATTTTTTTAAAAAGTTTATGTTTTATATTCTAATCAGGCAGTTGAAAGTTATCTAAATATTTCATCATATTCTTTTTCTATTACACTTACTTCACTAATTAAATTTGATTACTTGAATTACATCCCCAGGTCTCAAGTACTGCAAAGGTCTGCTGTTGAAATTTAAACAGCTTTCCCCACAAAAAAAGGGTCTATAGTTATAGAGGGAAAAAAATCTTAACAATAATTTGCTAACTATATGAAGACACAAACTTTGCATTTAAGTATTACCCTACTGCAGCTGTACTCTTAATACTACATACTGAAGATATAAAACATGGAAAAACTAGTTAGGTTTGCATGGGTTTATCTTCATCATCGAAAGGCTCCATCCAACTAAGTAAAATAGATATTTCCACTTGTACAAAGTCAAAACTGAACCGCACCACCATAAGCTTATGCTATTTCTTTCCTGTGCAATCTTTCTCCAAGTGCTTGTCATTCCACTCTAAATGCTATGAACAATCACAGTTGTTAGTCAACTCATAAGCACTTTGTATAACTCAGCACAGGATCCAATTTTAGAGAAGTTAAAATCTGAAAAAAAATCTCTACACTTAATGAGTCAGCTACTCTGCAAAAGAATCCACAGCATCCCATAAAGCTCTTATAGTTGCAACACTTAAATCAGTACCTTGTGGCTGGGGAAAAAAAAAAAAATCTACTCAGTCCTTAATGAATCAGCATGAGGCACCGACTTAGTGGAGTTCGCTGTCTTATGACTAGGGATCAGAAGTTCCCAAGGCTCATTTGCCTAGCATTCAAAAAACTGGAAAGCCAACTGCATCTGGGAAAACTCAGCTTCTTCAATGGGAAGGGAAAAGATTTATTGTTGATACTGCTCTATAGCCTCTGTATCCAAAGCAGTGAAAAGTACTTTTCAAAGTCTTGATTATACCATTTGGAAAGCACAGTCATTAATCTGACAAAGCTGTTGCATAAACCATGGAAGACTGTGGCCCGCTGCAAGTTTCTCCTTTTTCTCAAACTTATGTATGTTTGACCTACCTGATAACTATCTCAAAGAAAAGCTGTCTTCATACAAGAAGGGGGATGGAAATGGACCTGCCTGAGTTTCACCACAACCAGCCATGGACAAGATGCACATCATCAAGCTTTACTTTTCTCACGTGAACTGGAGAGAGAGGTTATACAGGCAAACAGGCTTTACAGACAGGACCATGATTCCCATCTACTGATCAAATACTAAGCTTACAATGAAAATGGAGATGTATAATTTAGTCACCACTGCGATCTCTGGTAGCCTCAACAGTGGAAGCTATAGTGTTAATGAACCTTGGGCTTTCTAGCTTGCCTAACTGCACACAGCTGCCAGCTTTGCTACCACAGTGAATAATTAGGGGTCCCAGTTCTGCTAGTTGAGAGAAGCGCTAAGTGCGAGGGAAAGGATGGATGCTACAGTGCAACGGAAGTCATCATGGGCCAGCAAGTCAACGTGGTAAGTAACAGATGCATTAGGTCAGAGAAGGCACAAATACCTTGTCTCTTCCCAGAAACTTGAGTCTGTAACAGACCAAGAAGATTGAATGTTGACTGCAGCTGGGGTTCCCGTGTCCTGTTCCCATTACAAACATACAAATTAAGTCTCTTTTAGGAACCTGTATGATGACCAGTGCCAAAGGCGTCGCCCTGTTAGTCTACTACAGCAAAACAAACAAGGAGTCTGGAGGCACTTAAAACACCAACGACTTTATCTCATGAGGTTTTGTGGGAGAAAAATCCTACTTTGTCAGATTCTCTAAGATGGGCTATCAGACTCTGTTTCTTTAGGAATCTGCACTTCTTATGCTAGTGACTTGAAACTAAGCAAATAGTAACAACAAAAGTATCAAGCACCTGTTTCTGCTATACATAACTACTAGCATGGTTAAGTATTTGAATACGCGTACCACAGGCTAACAGAAACAGATTCTGCTCTGTCACTGCTACATAGGGAAAAGCCAACTTCAAGACCCTTGTGGTCGGTCTTTCCCTAGGTCCCCCGGCTCCCAGGACTTCTGGTGCCAGCTTCCAGAAGTGGCGCAGCGATTGCATACTCGCTGAGATCTGCTCCCGGAAGGGCAAACCGATATTGAAACTGCCACCATCAGTGTAGACGTACCCTAAAAACAGCCTTCCAATGCATGTAGGAGTGAGTAAGTTTCTGGCAGAGAACTTCCCTCTTCCGTTTGCAATCTCAACTTTCTTACTCTACTGTTAATTCCATTACCCAGGGGTCAGCAACTCAAAAGATAAGAAGAGCCATTTTTTAAAATTCCTTCAATAACCAAGTGTTTTCAGAGCCTCGGGAGGAGGGGTCAGGGCAACTGCTGCAAGGGCCTCCGGAACCAGGAGTGGGCCCCCCGCAGGGTAACCTGGTGGCAGGGTGAAGCCAGGTGCCTGGTATAGGCTGCCTGCTGGATCCCCCAGTGCAGGGGGTCCCAGAGCTCAGAGCCACAAAGGGGCAGCCAAAAAGCCTCATGTGAATCCAAAGCCGCAGGTTGCAGACCCCTGCCATTATCCTACCATTATTACTACCACGCCTCACAAAGAACTGAGCTGCCCTTTGACAACAGAAAATGGGGAGACAAAAGCAGAGTCTGAGGAGGGAAATTTGAAGCATGTGTGCTGAAAAAGCCACACCAATCAATATAAATGGACCTCCCTCCACAATAAAGGGGGGGTCTGCTTACCATCTCCTTAGACAAAGCAGGTTTATCTGCTAAAACCATTTTTAAACTATCTGCTGGACAAACTAGTTCTAGCAAAGGGACAAAAGAGAACTTCTTGTCAACTTCAGAAAATGTAGCACCATTAAAGGTGCTAGCTGCATTTCTTTTCAAACTTTAGCACTGGTTTCTTACAAGATTAGATATACTGCATATGCAGAGTTCTCTACCTTGCAATTTCCCCCTGCTGTGCATGGCTTGAAATGAGTGACAGCAGAAAAAAATACCAGTCTAGTCTCTACAGTTTCTAAAAACACGTATGAATTAATAGACTAAAATAGTTGTACTCATTTCAGGCAAATCTACCCCTTCTGCTGCTATCAGCCTAGACACTAAATTTTAATAAAGATATCAAGCAATAATTACATAAAGATTTTTATTAAGGAGTAAATATTTGGCACAACACTGCAGGAATCCTACTTCCTTCACACTCTCCTATTATTTTCTTTCACCCAAGCAGAAAAAATTCCTTAGCTCATCCTGCTCAATTTCATCTGTGCTCAGGCATAGCTGCACCAGCAGTTTGATTAAATTCTTAAGGCCTAGTGATTGCTGCAGTAAGACAGTGCTAGCATACAAGAAACTCACACATGACCATGCTTCTAAGAACATTTTACAGGGACACAGAGTAGAAACTGGTATGATTAGAAGGTTTCATTCCTGTAACAAGCCTTGCAGATAGATGGAGAGGAAGCAGAAGATATGGTATAAATTGACTTTGGTGAGGCTATTGATTCGAGCTGTAAAATGGGGCTAGAACCTCCTTCACAAGTTCCTGTGAGGCATAAGTAATCCAGAACTGTGACGTAGCACACAGAATCAAGTCTTAAATGAGGAATCAGCATAAGAGAGAAGCACTCATTGAAACAGTAAAAGGAAAGGCATTCATTCCATGTTTTCAAATGCAAAATATTTTATTTAGATTTTGATTTTTGTTCAAGATGTGTATTTAAAATTGAATCTTTCATTCTGAAGAATCCCAAAGTGCTTCATCAACTCTATCCCCATCAATCTACCCATCGGGATCACGTAAGTCAATTGATTTCAGCCATGGCTGGGGATGAACACTCTTGCTGTTGAAGAGTGCTCTGCTACACTATGAAACAGTTCAGGGTAGGAAGTTAATGCTTTATCCCATTGCATCTATGACAATTTTAAATAAGCAGAGCAGACAAACTGGAGAACTGAGAAGCATCAAGATTCATCAGATCTTTAATTCCACATCAAATGAAGACTGTTATTTTAAGGTTCATCTGTCAGACAGTAACTGCAGCATAACAGCTGCCCTTAAAACTATGCTTGGATACTGGCTCAGCAGTAAATTAGAGGAAAGATGGCCACTTGCTCAATCACTGACACCTGATCTTGCAGCACCCGTGTTGTCTTTAGAGATCCATCAGCAACGTATTGACCTGGTCAGACCCTGGCATCTTGAGATTCAGCGAAATAACACAAAGAGTAGCATGCCACAGATCCATAGGAAATGGTCGGAAGTGCAGAATCAGCACTTCTCATGCAGACTTAACTGCTTACTTCAGCATCCAGTTGTTTTGCTTCATTTAAAAACCCAAAGCAAAGTTCTCGGCGGTTAGGAAAGTCTTGAAGTAACTCTAGGCATAACCTCTCATCTTATGCCTTCTGTGGGTAGACTGAAATAAACCCATGAGCTCCCTCCTATAACATTTAGCTTCATGGGTTATGAAAGTGCATGGTTCTTAGTCAACAAAGACAATTCATGTTTACAAATACACAAAACTGTTAAAACAATGGTTCAGTCAGAGGCACCAACTAGAACACTGGTCTTAAAACTTTCTCCGGACCCAGTACTAATCTCCATTTTACACAGATCTTTCCCAAGATAGTCTGATAGGCCCTGGTGATTCAGACAAGGGTGGTAGATGATGATCCATCTGATCATTGCTCCTAATATTGCTTTATACTGATGGAGCTGATCTAGCTTTAGCAACTCAGGGGGGAAAAAACTCCAGAAAAGTTTCTCAAACACAGAAAAGGCCTCTATCATCAACCCCCACATAACAAAACAGGAAGAAACTGCAAAGGTCTTATACTCAAAAGGGGAACTGGGAAGTGCCAGGGTAAATCGCACACTATTTTGAGAAGCACAAATCTCAGATTTAAATCAATATATTACATCATGCCACATCATTTAGAAAACATGTCCTGCAATGTTTTACTAAGTATCTACACGGGGAACATACATATAATAATGAGCTCTTCACTCCAACAGAGGAAGGTACAACACAATCCCACGGCTGGAAATAGAAACTAAACAAATTCAGGTTGAAAATAAGGCATAAACTGTTAACAATGAGTCAAACCAATGGAACAATTTACCAAGGGTCATGGCAAACTCTTCACCACACACAATTTTGAAATCAAGATTGGATGTTTTTCTAAAAGATATGCTCTATTAATTGTTTGAGAGAAGCTTATGCTCTGTTTTATACAGTTGGTCAGACTAGATTTATGGAAAATGTGGGTGCTAAACTGACTGGCAAAACTTTTCTGTACTAGACAGCCACTTGCAAAATATCTGTAAATACTTTTAAATATCTATACTTAAACACTCTGATAAACTCCTTGCTCCTAACTTTGGGAGATGCATGTTTGTTTCCTTAATGATTCTTCAACTGTTTTGAATGAGTACAATTCTACTCTGCAGGTCTGCCACCCCTTTTACCTCCCCACACCAAAAAATAATTCGGCTCCTACAGCTACCAAGCTAATACTGAAATACAGTTTCTGTAATTTGAAAAGCCTATAATAAAATGTATTAGCAAACCACATTTGGAAATCAGTCTATGAGAACTAACGCATATAATACATGCCTGAGTATCTCATGAAGTTACTATTTTCTCTCTTTAAAAAATTAAACTTGTTAGCAGACCTTAAAAACAATTTTTTTTTCCATCGGATGGTAGCCTCCTAACTTGGCTCTAGTATCACAACAAAGACTGATTTTATTCCAAACCATATGCATCCTGCATTTCATGGGAATTCCTAGGTCAGGAGAAATCACCTACAGAGCTCAAAACTTCTCAGCAAGTATGCTGTAAAATTAATCATTTAACAAATGATAAGCTAGAAAAAAACAATCGGAAAAATCCCCTCCTTACTGGAAAGTTACTGATTATGAAATGGCAGAAGAGAAAATTTCCTTTTCTTCAGTCTACTAATAAATCACTGTGAAATACTTGCAAGACTATCCACAGATGTCTTTGATTGAACACCACTGGGAAAAGCCCTTTTTAAAAAAGATAGCTACACATTTATTGATGATAGCTCTTTTTACACTTTGCTTTCTGCCAATATTTATCTGTTATATTTACCTTCATAGAATGCTTTGCGGGAGAGACAGTCAGTTTGAAAAATGCCTTACAAGATAAAGTCATACTGAAGCTACTTAACTTGACGGGCTCACATGGGAGTTATACTAGCCATGACACAACCATGCATTGGGATGTACAATTCTTGAATGTAGCAACATTTACACAACCCCTTCAATGTTTACATAACACCTTTCACCCAGAATGCTCCCACAGAGCCTCTCAAGTTATACACCAATGAAGGACAGAGCCAAACAACACATAATCACCTTCACAACATTCCCGACAGGTACCCTTGGCACTGACAGCGGAGTGAGCCCTTCTTCCGAAAAATTCCATAATGTCATCCACAGAGATTCAAATGGAATTCAATTGTCCAGGGAATGAACACCGAACTAGGAGTTAAGAGATCAGCTCCACCCCCCCCGCTGCCCTAGAATTGGTTACTCAGGCCATGTGTCTGCTAAAGCCATGTCTACACCAGCACTTTGGTTAGCAAAACTTGCTGCCCAGGGGTGTGGAAAAAAGAGAGACCCTTAAGTGACATACATGTCGCCAGCATAAGGGCTCGTGTGCGCAAGTCTACGCGGATGGCAGAGCGCTTGCCTGTCGCCATAATGTGGCTGCAGGGCATTCTTACAGCAACAAGCTGTAAATCTGGAAGGGATTATGCAGAGCCAATTCTGAGGGGACCCAAGAAATCCATCACCCATAAAATTAACACAGTCCTCCTAGGGCCAATACCTCTCGCCCTTGAGGGGGGATAACACTGGCATGGATCAACCCCATAACTCCACAAAAGCAAGGCTGCCTGGGGAGATGCCAACCCTGACCTGAACGGGCAAGTTTCACAGGCACAGCTGTGTTAGTCTAATTCAGCAGAACAAACCAGGAGTCCTGTGGCACTTAAAAACAGATTTATTTATTGATAAGCTTTTGTAGGAGAACATCCCACTTTGTCAGACACTTTGAAGATGGGAAGCTCTGAAAGGGCTGCCATGTTAGTTTAGTTCAACAAAACAAACAACTAGCAGCATTTAAAGATTAACAAGTTTATTTACTGCATGATCTTCCTGCAGAAAGTGAAGTCATGGGATCAGGTCACACAGCCAGGCCAACTACATAGGTGAACTAGGTGGCTGCCTACGGAAATGTTTCCCAACCAGTCTGCCACGGCATGAGGCCTGAGCAAGTGCGACCTGGAATTTTTTGAAAAACTACCTGAAGTTCTGGATTGGCTCATGAATATTCATGAGTTCATTTGGAGACTATATGCTGGTGTGCCTCAAAATAATTAAAGGTATCAAAGTGTGCCACAGCAGAGAAAAGGTTGGGAACCACTGGCATAGGGGGCCAGGCTTTAAGGGGCTCCAAAGGAGACAGAAGTGAATTTTCTTCCTCTATTTTAACAAAATCAATATGTTCCCTTCTCTTACAAAATGGGGGGCAGGCACCAAAACCAAAGTTCACCCAGGGCACCACAAATCCCTTGGCCCTGCTAACAGAACGAGAAGCCCTTGAACCAATGCCTGGGGCTGGCTGAAGGCGGCCCAGGCCCTGAGAAATGATGCCCTGGAGGAGTTCAAAAGGGCAGCCATGTTAGTCTAGTTCAGAAAAACAAACAAGGAGTCTGGTGGCACTTAAAGACTAACAAATTTATTTACTGCATCAGCTTTCTGCAAGAACTGAAGTCATGGGATCAGGTCACAAGGCCAGGCCAACCACACAGGAGAACTAGATCAGTTTTCAAACTTTTTTTCACAGGACCCAGTTGAAAACAATCATTCGTGCTCGTGACCAAACAACTGTGTGTTTGAGCAATGCATTCCAGTCTTTTGGCAGCAGCAGCAGAGGATGCCACGAGCCAGCACCCGAGGGTCTGCAACCCAGTACTGGGTCCTGACCCTAAGTTTGAAAACCATTGAACTAGATGGTTTCCTAGGGGTCCAGGCGTTAAGGGGCTCCAAAGCAAATGGACATGAATTTTGTTTCTCCATTTAAACAAAATCAATATATTCCCATTTCTTACAAAATGGGGGGCAGGTGCCAAAACCAAAGCTTGCCAAGGGCACCAAAACTCTCTTGGGCCTGCTAGCTGAATGAGACCCCTTCGGGCTGAAGGCAGTCCACGTCTTGAGAATTGATGCCCTAGAGGAGTTCAAAGGAGTGGCTGTGTTAGTTTAGTTCAGCAAAACAAATGAGGAGTAGGTCGGCACTCAAAGGCTATGTTCACACACACGGCTTGTTTCGAAACAAGAGGTTTCGAAACAAGCTGTTTCGAAATAAATGGTTATTTTGAAACACCTTATTTCCAAAGACAAAAAAGGTGTCTTGGAAATAAGGGAGCGAAATAGCATGTCCACAGTGTGGACATGCTATTTCGCTTGGCGAGGGGACTGCAGGCACCCGTGGGGTGAGGCGCAGCCACGAGCCTCACCCCACAGGTGTCTGCGGGGACTGCAGACACCTGCGGGGTGAAGCGCAGCCACGCGCCTCACACCGCGGGTGTCTGTAGGGGGCTGCAGGCACCCGCAGGGTGAGGCACAGCTGTCTGCAGGGGGGACTGCAGGCAAGGGTGGAGAGCCGGGCAGCCGGGCGCTGCACCCCTGCCTGGGCTGTCCCCAAAGCTGGCCGCCGGGTCCGGGGCACCCGGCTCAGCCCGCCGCTGCAGGGGCCGGGG
>ML682041.1:9558292-9569718 GCA_007922195.1 Podocnemis expansa
GCTGTTTCGAAACAACGCTGTTTCGACGGGAAACCAGGTTTAAGCCGTTCCGAAAGAACGGCTGCCATTTCGAAACAAGGGGTTTCCTTGTTTCGAAATGGCTGTGCGTTGTGTGGCCGTGGCAATTCTTATTTCGAAAGAACCTCATTGTTTCAAAATAAGAATGCTGTGTGAACACACCCAAAGAGTGACGAATTTATTTACTACATGAACTTTCTGCAAGAACTGAAGTCATGGGATCAGGTCAGAAGGCCAGGCCAACCACACAGATGAACTAAGTGGCTGCCTAGGGAAATGTTTCCCAACCGCTGTCCCACAGCACACAGCTGTGCCATCAGCTCTGAGCAGGTGTGCCACAAAAGTTTTTGAAATATTACTCAAAGAGCTCTGGGTTGGCTCATGAAGAATCATGAGTTCATTTGAAAACTATATGGTGGTGTGCCTCAAATTAAAGGTAACAAGGAGTGGCACGGCTGAGAAAATATTGGCAACCGCTGGCCTAGGGAGCCAGGCGTTAAGGGGCTCCAAAGGGGACAGAAGTGAATTTTTTTCTCTATTTAAACAAAATCAATATGTTCTCTTCTATTACAAAATGAGGAGGGCAGGCACCAAAACCAAAGCATGCCTACTAGGGCACCACAAATCCCTTGGCCCTGCTAGCTAAATGAGAGCCAGGACCCAGGCTGGCTCAAGGTGGCCCAGGCCTTGAGAAGTGACACCCTGGAGAAGATCAAAGGAGCGGCTGTGTTAGTTTGGTTCACACACACACACACACACACACAAAGAGGAGTAGGGCGGCACTCGAAGAGTGCTGAATTTATTTACTGCAGGAACTTTCTGCAAGAACTGAAGTCATGGGATCAGGCACAAGGCCAGGCCAAGCACGTAGGCGAACAAGATGGTTGCCAAGACCTGTGTTTCCCAACCACTGCCCCACAGCACACAGGTGTGCCACCAGCTCTGAGCAAGTGTGCCACAAAAGTTCTTTGAAAAACTACTCAGAAAGCTCTGGATTGGCTCATGAATATTCATGAGTTTATTTGGAAACTAGATGTTGGTGTGCCTCAAATTAAAGACAACAAGTGAGCCATGGCAGAGAAAATCTTGGGACCCACTGGCCTCGACCAACATTTCCCAAGCAGTGCCCCACAGCACACAGGTCTGCCATCAACTCTGAGCAGCTGTGCCTCTATTTTTTTGGCTAACGACTCAACGAGCTCTGGATAGGCTCATGAATATCCCTGAGTTCCTTCAGAAACTACCTGGTGGAGCGCCTCTAATTAAAGGTAGCAAGGTGCCCCACTGCAGACAAAATCTTGGGACCCACTGGCTTTGACCAACCTTTCCCAACCGCTGCGCCATCAGCTCTGGGCAGGTGGGGCCAATTTTTTTGGCTGACTCCTCAGAGTGCTGGATTGGCTGATGAATATTCATAAGCTCCTTGGCAAACTAGACAGCGCAGGTGCCTCAAATGAAAGGGAACCAGGTGTGGCACAGCTGAGAGGATTTGGGCAATCACCAGCCTAGAGGCTGCCAAGCCGGCGGAAGTGTATTTAACCCGGACCAATAGGCGGCCCTCTTTGATCAATTAGGGGGCAGGCCCCCAATCAGAGCCGCCCGAAGGAGGAGGAGGAGCCAGGGCGCAGGCGCAGCAACGCTCACCTGGTCGGCGCCGAAGGGGGTGATGTTGGCCTTGACGGAGCCCACGCTGAGGCCCACGAGGGCCAGGCCGGCGAAGACGGCGGCGGAGCAGTAGCGGTGGCCGCACTCCTGCGGGCGGGCGGAGCAGTTGCGCTGGGTGTCCCCGCAGAGGCCGCGGCGGGTGCCGGGGAAGGCCATGGCGGGGAAGGCCAGCATGCCCAGCAGGTAGAGCGCCAGGCTGAGCAGGATGGTGGCGAACTTGCCCAGCAGCGCGTCGGCCAGCCAGCCGCCGAAGGGCGACACCAGGTAGGTGAGGCCCATGAAGAGCAGCAAGGCCTGGCTGGCCTGGGCGCCCTCCCAGCCGTAGGGCGGCCCGTTGAGGAAAAGCACCAGGTTGGAGGTGAGGCCGTAGAAGGCCGCCCGCTCCAGCAGCTCGGCCAGCAGCACGGCGGCGCAGGCCAGGCGCCGGCCCTGGAAGGAGGCGGCCGCCGGGCGGCCTCGGCCCCGGCCCCGCCACCGCCCGCTGGCCCCCAGCAGCGGGCTCCGCTCGCTGTCCTCCATGGCGCCCACCGGCGCGCGCGCCGCCAACGGTTTCCAACGGCTTCCAACGGCCGCCCGGCAGCGCGGCCGCGCCCGCTGATTGGAGGCAGCCGCTGTCACGCCGCGCGCCGCTTCCGAGCATGCGCGGAGGGAGGGGGCGGGGCCTCGCCTGGTCCTGCCTGGGGGAGGGGCTCAGTTTCATTTTGGTGTGAGAGGGTGAAGGAGCCCTGGGGGGGGAAGCAAGAGTCCTGTGGTGCTGAAAGACTAACACATTTGTTTTTCACATCAGCTTTTGTGGGAGAAAAATCCTGCTTTGCCAGATGCTTCAAAGAGGGCTGAACTTGCAGGACAAAGCGGGATTTTTCTCCCACAAAAGCTCCTGTGAAAAACAAAATCCGTTAGTCTTTAAGTGCCACGTGACTCCTTGGTGTTTTTTCCTGGACTACCCTAACATGGCTATCAAATCATAGGGCTGGAAGGGACCTCGTGAGATCGAGTCCAACCCCCTGGGAATTGAACCCAGGACCTTCTTTGGAAATTCCCAAGGAGCGTGGGGATCTACAGGGGTGGTCGAGTTCAGCAAAACCAACAAGGAGCTGGTGGCACTCTGATTTATTGCATGAGCTTCTGTGGGAGAAGATCCCACTTTAGATTAATATATTTATGGCATAGGCTTTGAGGGGTGTCTGACAAAGAGGGATTTTCTCCCATGAAAGCTCTTTCAAAAACTAACAAATTTATTTATTGCAAGTGCTGTAAGACTCCTTGTTGGTTTTGCTGAACTAGACTAACAGGGCTGCCCCTTCTGCAAGGAGTCTGGTGGCACCTTTAGAAACTAATACATTTATTTGTGGCATGGGCTTTGATGGCTCTCTGACAAAGTGGAATTTTCTCCCATGCAAGCTCATACAATAAATATCTTTTTAAAAGGTTTTGCTGAACTAGACTAGTATAGCCACCCCTTTGGAAGGAGTCTCGTGGCACCTTTTAAAGACTAATATGTTTATGGTGTGGGCTTTGATGGGTGTCTGACAAAGTTGGATTTTTCTCCTACAAAGTCATGTGATAAGTATCTTGGTTTTTAAGTGCTGTAGGACTCCTTGTTGGCTTTGAACTAGAATACCACAGGTGCCCTTTGGGAGAAGTCTGATGGCACTTTAATAAATTTGCTCTTAGCATGAGCTTTGGGAGAAAATCCCACTTTATCTGATTTTTTTTTTTCCCTGACAAAGTGGGATTCTTGTCCCACCAAATCTCATGTGATAAATTTTTCTTTTAAAAGAGCCACCATACTCCTTGCTTGTTTTACTGCACTAGATTCACAGGGCTACCCCTCCGGACCCTGGTGTGACTTAGCAGCAGTGTGAGTCTTGAAGTATTAAACATCTCCTTTTCTGGACTGCTTTTCTAGGTGTTAAATTGAGTTCAGATGCAACAATGATAGGGCTGTACAATAATTACCCCTTTATTTCCCATTCATCTGAGTTCCTAACAGGACCCTGATGCTCATCTGTCTGCATTATCTTTAGAAGACAATGAACTGCTGTCTTGTGACTGTTTTGGCACATTAGTCTATGGAAACAAGTTTCAGAGGGGTAGCCATCTTAAGCTACTTTGGCAAAACAAACAAGTCGTCTTGTGGCAGTTTTGAAGACTAACAATTTTTTATTTCTCATGAGTTTTTGTGGGCAGGCTCCCATTTCATCAGACACATGAGATGCAGTCTATGAAGAGGATGTTGTTCATTAGGCACTGACTTTAGTTGTATATTCCAACAGGTGTGCATAACACTTTACAGAAAGATGAAAGGATAGACTTGAGGTTGTATGTTGTAGTTTGACACTCTCAATGCAGCAAAGGATGATAATGAATGGACTAATGGGATTGATGTGGAAGGTACAACAGGGAAAAAAATCCTAATTTTATTCACACCTCATGTCAAGCATCTTATGGGCTTCTTTGGAAGTAAAGGTTGGCTGTAAACAATGAAACAAGCTGCTGCCACTCATTTTCAATAGCACCCACACATTTTCTATTCTTTGTTCTTGTGCTACACCCATCATCATGGTATCTGACAGCCTAATTCCAAACTACATTTTAAAAGATTTTTTCACCTGTCATTTCTTTAAATGGTCACAGCCTGAAATGCATCCTGCCTGCATAGTTTGAACTAGATGGATCAGTTAATATTCTCACCTTCTGATTTCAACAATAAATTAAAATTAAATTGGCTTGCTAACTAGAATAAATATTTTGAGTGATTTTTCTCTTGCAGTTCACAGCAGAAAAATCACTAAGCAGATGACAGAAGGGGAAAAATCATCTTTAAAAAAATGGAATTCTCAATGCAAACAAAAGGACTTTTGCATCACATTGATATTATAAACTGATCAACTGCAACACCTTCAAAATTATTCATATTTATAATTAGCATTCAGTGCTGTTAAGTCTAACCTCATCTTTCAGTTTACTTTTTATTTTTCTTCCTCCTGCATTAGTTTTACTATGTCACTAGTACCCCTTGAGAAATTAAAGACCTGACTTCAATGGAACTACTCATGGGAGTAAAATCAACAGTTTGTGTCAACATTTGCTGCATCAGGGCCTTAAAGATCATGTTTTGTCATCCTCATTTATGCAAAGGATGGGCTGAAGTTAAGGGGATTATTTTTGTGACCAAGTGCAACTCAGTATGGTTAAAGGCATTTAGGATTTCTTTAGGACTAGTCATAGTAGTAAATGCTGTGATCAAAAGTAGGATCAGGCCCCAAGGTACAATGTTTATGCTGAACAAAAAGGAAAAGACACTGCCATCTTCCTGTTTTCAATTAAAAAGGCAGGTTGATTGACAATATACTGCAACATCCTGTCATCTGGTTATGAATCAAGATTTTATAATTGCCATAAAGGACTGTTGCTAACTGCACAGCTGGTGCCAGTAAAAAATCCACTTGTCTTTAAAGAGAAACCTTTGTAAATAACATCCTGACCCTGTGGAAGTGACTCATATTTTGCTCACTTTAATGTTTAAACTTGATGACAAAGTGCAGCAATACAGCTGGCTGTGGACAGGCTGTCTTGTTTAATTACTGTGGTAAGTCTACCACTGTTAACAGGAACAGGTCAACATTCTGGGTTTGTATAACACATCTAATTCTATAGGCAATACTATGCCCCTTTATACAACTAGCGTGATTACACTGTTTAAGGTTTCTAATGGCATTGCCCAGAGACTACCAATTATATAACATTACTTTGTATTAGTGCACATTTTAATATATACAGACATCATTCTATTCCTTGCAAGATTTATCTTAGCAGCATGGGTGACGCTTTCTATGGGCCTATCCACCAACTGCTAAAAACATCTTGCCACAATGAAATAGACATATTTAATGTTAGAGATGCACATTATAAAAATGTTTCTCTTCAGTATTGAGAAATAAGTAGTTAGAACAGTCCTGTTGAAATTCAAAAGCAGCTGTATCTACTGAATTTACTGTCAAGGAAATATTGTAGTGTCTCCAAAGACATTTTTCATCTTTCTCCAAACAAGAACATTTAGCTACAGTGCACTTAAAAACTCCTCCATGAGGCATAACCATGATGAATGTCCCACCCTGTGAGCTCTTGTCCCATTTGGCATAGCATAATAATGCTTTTTCTGCAGAAAGTCAACATTTTATGAAGAATTGGGGGGGGGGGGGGTTTAAAGCAGGCTGTGTAATCCCTTTGAAAGGCTGTGAGGTCTTTCCAGGAATGCTAAATTGACACCAGGTAAATGGCTTGAGAATTGTTTTTCCTTACTTTTTTTTTTTTGAATTAGGACTCCCCAAAGGGATGTATTCAAACCCTTTATCTGAATGCCACAAATACATTATATAGACATTTAATGACACAGCAATAATTGTTCCATACACTTTGAGGCAGGGTGTGGACAGCACCATGCACATGGTCAGTGCTGTAATAAAATATCTCCCCACCTCCATCTTATAAAAATGTTTGTCATGGGGCACAGGTTCAGATTAAGCAATACGCACAATGAGGGAGTGGGATTGCACCTTGCTGCTTAACCCCACCTTGCCCCTCCATCTGTCCTATAACCATTAAACCTTCAGAAGGTTCAAAGACACCCCCCCTGTAAAGAACCTTTGTTCTGGAGATAAAATGGGGGGGGAGCACAGTTAAGATTTGCCTAAGACAAAAATTGTATATGTCCCATGCTTTGGGTAATTAAAGAAAGGTGGGGGGATTTCCATACAGTGGCATAGTGAGGGTGTCTGGCACCTTGGGGCCCTAGTTGACATTTGTGTTTCCCTGGGCACCCCACACCTTGCAGCCTGGCACCCAAGGGCTCTCCCTCGACCTCAGTAGCCCCTGGTTCCATATAGCACAGAGTCCCAAAACTCCTTAGGTTTGGTTTGGTTAGTGAAGCCAAATCTTGTAACGTAGACAAGATCTGAGAGTCTAGCCAACATCAGTATGGTGAAAGTTATACTAGTGGGCAGAGCATAATGGAGAGAACAGCCCCTTCTCGACACCCCCACGTCTCTGCAGTTATAGTGAGTAGTGCTGATTTCTTCAGATCCAAATGCTACCTCAGCCCCTCCAGATCATATACCTCTAAGACAACTATGGGCCTGAAAAGCCAAATCTAAAAAGCTGGTGAAGGCCTGGCCCCGCTGAAGTCAGTAGCAACACTTCTGTTGATTTCACTAGGACAAGGATTTTTCACACTTTCTGTAAGGTGTGAATGATTACAATTTGATTTGAAATGAAAGGGCATGGAGAGGTTTCAGCTACTGCAGGATTGAACCCACAGACCTCAGGCTGCCAAGGTTAAACCCAAAGAAAATGTGAGCAAAGTACAGGCCCACCTGTACAAAATGCTCAGTTTTCCTGAATAAATTCCATTGACTGATCATCATCACCACAGGAATGGTAATTCTTGAAAGGCTAGGGTCCTTTGAGTCTTTTTTCCATGATCTCTTTAGGAGCACTACATTCTGAAAAAGTTAGATTCGATCACTTTTGTTGGGACTCTATTTCCCTCATCTGTGGATTTCTACATTCTAGGAAGCAAGGAATTTACTTTTCCTCCACCTATGACATTTGTTGAAGATGAACACTCAAATTTAAATAAAATTTCTCCCAAAATAGTGCTTAGCTCTTGAGCACTATAATAATTTTGGCCAGAGTTTTAGTCTGTCCTAATATTCCACACACAAAATTCAGAAATGTATTTTATGGAAAATATTTCTGAACAGTGCAGTTTTTACAGCTGTGATGAGCTCAAACCAAAATCCCATCTCTGAATGTTCCTAATGTTAGGAAAGTAGGGCTCTAGTAATGTATCTATTTGGTTTTTCATCTTGATGGATGATGCAGTCACATCAAATCCCTATATTTAAAAAATGCAAACATGTACAACAGAAATATCATTTCAAAGCACAGTAAAATATGTGGTCTGTTTGCCAGGTGCTCAGTTTCCTTCCACAAAAACAGAAGAATGGAAAAGAAAACTAATAAAAGGGAAGTCATGTTGCCTTTATAAAGCACACTTAATTTGAACTCTTTCTAATGGGCCATTTCTTTCTTAATACATGCAGATCTGTCACATCTCACTCACTTGGAGGGTGCCTTAATTTTTTGTATGAATTTTAAGGCAATGTTTCAAGCACTTATTTCAATTTAAAGCCCACATGTTTATTTTCTAATCTCCTTAATTCACATTTGCAATCATGCTTAAGTGTATGGATGTGAATGTTTACAGTTAGTGTAAAACAAAGGAGTCCTGCAGCATTTAAAAACTAACATTTATACATATGAATAAATGTATTTATAAATATATTTGTTAATCTTTAAGTGCTACATGACTCCTTGTTTCTTTGTTACTGAACTAGACTAATAGAGTTGCCCCTTTGGATCTTGAACACAGTGTGTGCATGCTAATTCATCGTGGGTTAAACTCTAAAGTCCAGATCTGACTGGGCCTAATAGTGGGAAGGATTTGCTTGAGTAATTTGGATCCAGTAATGCATGTGCAGTATGAAGTGGTGTGCATCTGTCAGCTGTGTGTGTACATGAGAAAGAAAGCACCTGTTTTGCTCTCAGGTCCTAACTGTGATCTCACGGAAGGCATAAATGCTTTACCAGTATGTCAGTTAAGGGTGTGCCTTTCTTTCCCTTTTTTTTTTCCTTCTTCCAACCAACGTAATTATAGCAGTAAAAGTCATAGCAGTTTTATCAGTATAAACGTGTCTTAGATCAGGGCTATGCTGCAAACTTTTCCTAGCATCCGTATGTTGCTTTGGGGTTTGATTTGTGATTGACATTAGCTGTGCTAGCAAAAGGCCTTTAATGGACAAATAGTTTCACTGGGGGGTGGGAAGTACTGCAGTAAACTGTGCCCTTTTTCCCATTAACAGACTACTCGTCTAGGACTGTTGAACTGACCTTGTGACCCACCCTTCCCTTCGTGTGTATATAGATACCTGACGCACTACGGTTTCCATTTCATGCATCTGAAGACGTGGGCTTATATGCACCAAAGCTTGTGTGATAAGCGTATTGGTTAGTTTTCAAAAGTGCTGTAGGACTTCTTGTTTGTTCTTTACCATTACAAACTGAATCCAAATTTAGAGTATTTTGACACAATGGTAGGCTCATATATTTGTACATGCAAAGCCTTCCCAGTTTTGACCTGGGCTTCCTTCCTGTATATTCATTCCTGGTCTCATACTGATGTGTATGTATACTTGTATAAACCAGTGGTTCCCAACCTTTTCTCTGCTGTGGAACATGTTGACACCTTGAATTATTTTGAGGCACACCAGCATATAGTCTCCAAATGACTTCATGAATATTCATGAGCCAATCCAGAACTCTTGGGGTAGTTTTTCAAAAAATTTCATGGCCCACCTGCTCAGGCCTGAGGGCGTACGGGCGTGCCGTGGCACAGTGGTTGGGAAATACTACTATAAAGCACCTTTCTCCTAAAACAACTGTGTCCAAAGTAGGACAGGCTCTAGCCCCTGGCCTATAGCGGCACAGAGAGCTACAACTTTGCAGACAGAGCCTCCGGGCCATGTCAATCAACACAGGTGCGGCTGATGTGGCATTGTGCTAGGTGCACTGGAGTGTCTCAACGGAGCTGCTCTATTAAAGGGCATGTTTCGCGGTGCTGGTCCCCAGCACTGCTAACGGCAAGGGCTATGTTCTGATTAGAACACGCCCTGCGTGCTGGATCGCCCCATTACAGCTGTGCCAGCCACCCATGTCAAAGTGAAACAAACAAGCAGTGTGGTGGTGCTTTTAAAGACTGACACATATATTTACCTCATGAGCTTTCCTGGGAGAAGAAAAATCCCACATTGCCAGAGACTTTGAAGATGGGTGGATCTTATGGAAGGGGAGCAAGTGAAGGCAAAGCCAGGAGTTGAGCCCTGCATCTGCCCCACAGCATCTTCCACTGACTTCACTGGCCTGGCAGATTAGACCAGTGTTTCCCAATCAGTGTGCCATCAAAGCTGAGCAGGTGGGCCATGCATAGGGTTACCAGACATCAGGCAAAAGGACATGTCCTCCTTTTTACCTTCACAGCCTCTGTCTGGCAGGCATTTTAAAATGTGTGATTTTTGTCTCACTTTTTACTTATAGGGTTAAAGTACCCTAGAATGCCACAGAATGCCTTATTTTTAGGGGAAAGTATTCGCAGACCCCCTAAAAACAGAACAGCCAAGTTCCAAAGGGCCAGCTGTGTTAGTCTAGTCAAGCAAAAAAAGTAAGCAGTCTTGTGGCACTTAAAAACTAACAACTGTATTTATCCCATGAGCTTCCAGCTATTCTATGAAAGCTCATGTGATAAATAAATGTTAGTCTTTAAAAGTGCCACAAGACCTCTTGCTTTTTTTTTTTCCCTCTCCAAACAGAAGACTATTTCATTACTACTCCCTTTTCTCCCTGCGTCCTTTAATGTCCTCTTTTTCATACTTCCCTGGCCTCTTTTCCAGGCTTTTGGAGTGCCACACGACTCCTTGATTGTTTTCTGGACTAGACTAACACGGCTACCCCTTTGGAGTTTCCAAAGGGATAGCCGTGTTAGTCTAGTCCAGTAAAAAAACAACAAGCCGTTGTGTGGCACTTTAAGACTAACAGATTTATTTTTTGCATAAAATAAATGCAAAAAATAAATGTTAGCCTTATAGTGCCACACAACGGCTTGTTGTTTTTTTACCCCTTTGGAAACTGACATGCCCTACCCATGGGCTTTTCTGAAAACCCCCCAGGGTGCTGGAGTGGCTCATGTAAATTCATAAGCTCAGGGGGAGAGTGCAGGGTGGTGTGCCTCAAAGGAATAAAAGGCAGGGAGGATGGGCCCCACTGGGATAAGCAGGGCAGAGCCACGCCCCCGGCTCCTCCCCCTGTCACGTGTCTTTGTCCCTCCCTGGTCGCCACGTGTCTCCCCGGCCCCGCCCCTCGGGGAGGCGGAACGGGGGGCGCGGGGCCCGGGGGAGCCGTTGCGGGGACGGACCGGCCGGGGCGGAAGCCGGAAGCTGCCGGACGGTAACGGCCCATGGCGGGGGGGCTCCAGGCCCGGCGCGTGGCAGCTGGGGCCGGGCCGCGATGCGGCTGCTCCTGCTGGCCTGTCTCCGCGCCCAGACCGGCAACGCCACCACCGCCCGCCGGATCCAGTAAGTGCCGCGCTGCCGGAAACGGGGCTGCCCGGGGGCCTGGGGCAGGTTTGAGGTGAGGCCCCCCGCGCTGCTCCAGACACACAGCTCTCCTCCTGGCCTAGCTCACTCCAGGCACCCAGCCCGCAGTGACTTTTGGGGGTCTCTATAGGCCCATGGGACCGGCTCCTCCCGCTGCCAGCTGAGGCAGCTGCAGCTTTTGGGGTAGGCGAAGCAGGTGATGGGGCCCTAGGCGTGCGCCTGCGTCGCCTGCCCCAAACACCGCCTCTCACCAAGCCCCTTTTGGTTTACCTAGTCCCAGTGATCCTCAGACATGTAGAGGCAGAAGCTGACCCAGGGGTCCCCTTCTTGGTGGGGGCCTGGGGCAAGTTGCCCCCCCTTTTTTGGGTGGTCCTGCTGCAGTTCTCTTCCCCCATATCCAGCAGGCCAAGGAGAGCGTGAGCTCCTTTCTGCCTGCCACCCCCACCGCCTGGGCAAGAAGCTCTTTCCTGTTCCACTAAAGCCTGGGCCGAGGAGAGGGCTCGTCTTCCTTCGGACCGGCCCCCCTCGCCA